>OX276329.1:45768453-46473374 GCA_946251845.1 Andrena fulva
CGAAGCAGAGGGTCGCAGCTAGTCACGACCGTGCTACGGCTCGCTTCCCGAACAATCCGCTCGGAACTTCCTACTCGTCTTCTCTCTCTTCTCTCTTCTCTCCTCCTGTTTTCCTATCCTTGACCTCCTGATGGCCCCATTCCTCTTCGTGGCCTCTGGTGCTGCCCCAGGGGACCGTCTCGTTGCAGCTCGTCAACGGCCCCGTCTCCGCGATGCCCCCTCCGACCGGTCCGTGCGTCGCACGTCCGTCCGGTGGTTGGGGACACCATTTCCCGTCTGCTGCCCACCCTGTCAAGCTGGGCCTATTGGTACGCATGTACCGGGGAGCCGCCCAGATCCAAGTCAACAGGGCTAGAGGAGCGGTTCCACGTATGTCCGCGCTCCTCTGCGGGCTGCTACTCTGTCGTAGCACATTCGGGGAATTCGGGGTCGCATCCAAGCCGCGGTAGCAGTCCCCCGACACCTTGTCCCTCGTCGTGGGGTATCGTGTTGTCTGGAACAATCAAGGGAAGAGGGCCGGACTACGAAGGTATCCTTCGTAGTCCCGTCCACCGATTAGTCTATAACTAATCTTCTCTCTTGACGTTTGTCCCTCGACGTCTTTATCCTTCTTGAAGTCGGCCTTCGTACTTCGCAAGGCGGCGTATGTGTACCACCTTGCACTTGGTCCTGGATGAATGTCGAATCCTGTAGACGACGTCGTTAATCTTGTTCACCAGCGTGTAGGGTCCTTCCCAGTCGGACTGCAATTTTGGACATTTTCCTTTTACTCTTCGTGGTTGGAACAACCACACTTGTTCACCAGGCTGGAACTCCACCGTGTGGACACGGCTGTCGTACCAGGACTTCATCTTCGAACTATAAATGTCCAGCCGGCGTCGAACAAACTCATGGATCCTCTTCATTCTTCCCCGAATCCATTCGGAATATCCTTGTTCAACGTCCTCGTCTTCTCTCACTTCAGGGGGTAAACCTCTCCAAAGCTGCTGGGGCAGGCGAAGTTCCTGGCCATACAGGACCATCGCTGGCGTTAATTGTGTCGCTTCATGTCTTGCCGACCTATAAGCGAGGAGGAACATGGGAATCCATTCGTCCCAATCCCGCTGGTGTTCTGAAACAAACATTGCAAGGTATTGGAGCAATGTTCTGTTCAAACGTTCTACTAGACCGTCGGATTGGGGATGCAAGGGAGTAGTTCGTGTTTTCCTGACTCCAAGCAGCTTCAACAATTCCTTGAACACAGAGGATTCAAAGTTCCTTCCTTGATCTGTGTGTATCTCCAGCGGTACACCATGCCGACATACTACGTTGTGTAGAAGAGCCTTTGCCACTGTGACAGCTCGTTGGTCTGGCATCGCGATTACTTCCGGCCACCGGGTAGTAATCCGCCACGACCAGCATAAATCTGTTCCCGGCCTGGGACCTCGGGAGCGGACCCACAACGTCCAGGGCAAGCCTCTCGAACGGAGCTCCCACGTTGTACACTTTCAGGTTCCCTGCTCCCTTCTGACGTGGTCCCTTCTTCGCCGCACAGACGTCACACCGCCGGCACCACTCTTGAACGTCCTGTCGACACGTAGACCAGAAGAACTGTTGGCGGATCTTTGCCAAGGTCTTGTTTATTCCGAAGTGTCCAGCTGCTGGCTCATCATGGAATCCCTTCAATATTTCTGCGACCCTTTCGCGTGGTACCACTAGAAGCCACGAGGTCGTCGCACCATCATGGGACTCCCATTTCCTAAAAAGCAAACCTTCGTGAATTTCTAGCGAGTCCCATATTGACCAGTAATATTTCAACTGCGGCGAGAAACTAGCAACGTCTTGCCAGTCGGGCTTCTCTCCTTCCCCCTTCTTTTTCAGGATGAAGCCGATCGCTTCATCCTTCTCCTGGCTTCGTTTCCACTCTTCCGTGTCCTCTTCTTCGGCGAAGAGACGATGAATCTTCTTCGAGGGGTTCCCTTCCTCTTCCGCTTCCTTCTTCTCCAGCCGGTCGCAGTTCTTACAATTTTCTTCGACGCAAGGTCTTCGTGAAAGTCCATCGGCGTTACCGTGGGCTTTTCCCTCCCGATGGCGAATCTCGAAGTCGTACTCCTGCAGTCGTTCAATCCAACGTGCGACCTGTCCTTCGGGCCTCTTAAAAGTCAGCAGCCAGCGCAGTGCTGCATGGTCCGTCCGTATTAGAAATCTTCGTCCGTAGAGATAGTGGTGGAAATGTTCAATGGATTTCACCACTGCCAGTAGCTCTCTCCGGGTGACGCAGTAGTTCCTCTCTGTTTTTCCCAAGGTCTTGGAGAAAAAGGCCACAACTTTTTCCTGTCCTTCGTGCTCCTGTGAGAGGACGCCGCCCATGGCGAAATTAGAGGCGTCCGTGTCCAGAATGAAATCCTTATTTGCCACCGGGTAGGCTAGTACCGGGGCTCCAGTGAGTCTCCTCTTCAGCTCCTGGAAAACTCCTTGGCATTCTTCTGTCCATTCGTATTTCTGTTTGGTCTCGGTGAGGTGATGCAGGGGTTTGGCGATCCTGGAAAAATCCTTGACAAATTTCCGGTAGTACGTGCACAATCCTAAGAAGCTTCTTAATTCCGTGACGTTCTTCGGCTGCGGCCATTCTGAAATCGCCTTAATCTTCTCCGGGTCCGTCTTGACTCCGCTCTCGGTGACGATGTGTCCTAGGTATTTGACTTCTCGGCAGAAGAAGGAGCATTTCTTGGGGCTCATCAACAGTTCAGCTTGACGTAAACGTGAAAACACTACTCGTAGACGTTCCAGCTCCTGTTCAAAATCGTTCCCGTAGATGATGATGTCGTCCAAGTAAACCAAGCAAATTTTCCAAGTGAGGTCTTGGAGTACGTCCTCCATTAGTCGTTCGAAGGTCGCTGGGGCGTTGCAAAGTCCAAAGGGCATCACTTTGAACTGCCACAGTCCCGTTCCCACTGAAAACGCAGTCTTCTCTCGGTCCTCCTTGTCCATAGCGATCTGCCAATATCCGCTCTGTAAATCCACGGTAGAAAACCACGATGATCCTGAGAGAGCGTCCAGAGTATCCTCGATGCGGGGCAGGGGATACGAATCTTTCTTCGTGATCTCGTTCAGACGACGGAAGTCTACGCAGAAACGAATGCTTCCATCCTTCTTCTTCACCAGGACAATCGGAGAAGACCATGGGCTACAGGATTCCTCGATTACGCCCTGAGCCAACATCTTCCGGAGTAGCTCTTCCACTTCTGTTCGACGGTGTAGAGGCAACCTCCGTGGTGCCTGTTTTATGGGTCTGTGATCTCCGGTGTCTACGACGTGCTTTACCCGGTTGCAGTTCCCAATTTGACTCGGGTCCGCGGCGAACACGTCCTGAAATTCGCAGAGCACTTCAGCAAAAAGCCCTTTCTGCCTTTCCGACAAACCTGACGAGCAGCGGGTATACAGCTCCTCCAAATGCTGTGGGACGCCCTTTCCTTTTCTTTCTTTCTGTTTCTCCTTCTCGGCGGTCGGCTCACCACAGCGTATTTCTGGTTGGCCAGGAATGCACAGCACATTCCGGGATAAGTCGATGCTGCAGCGGTGTTTCTTCAAGAATGCCGCTCCCAGGATGCACTTCTCCACCATCTCGACGATGTAGAAATCTTCTATGCTCGAAAGTCCTCCAACGCTGATTTCTAGGCTCTTTTTACCAAACACTTTCATTTTCTCCCCAGTAGTGGAGCGGATGTCGGTCTTCGTCTCATCGAAGTCCCTCGTCGGGTACCATCTCTTCTCCAGAAGGTTGATCGGAGAACCTGTATCTAATATAATTTTACAAGGTTTACCACCGATTTTCCCACGTACGTAAATTTCTTCGGATTGACGCCCAGTCGCCTCCTGCATCGCCGCACTTTTGACGACCGGGGGTTCTTTACGGTCCAGCGTCTCCCCCTTACGCCGTCCTCTTGGTGTTTCCCTGTTGCCTCGTTGCGGTTACTTGAGTCTGGCCGTCCTTGGCCTTAAAACAATCCTTTTGCAGGTGTCCCGCCTTGCCACAGAGCCAACACTTCGGTATCCTCGGCGAGTTGTCCGGTCGGTCCTCGGATTTCTCAAATCTCCGCTGTTTCACCGGGAACCTTTCTGAAGTGTTAGAAGTTTTAGCCTTTCGTTTTTCTGAGTACCGTTCTCGCGATTCAGCTGCGGGGCCACGGGACACTCTGTCGACGGCCTCGATTTCCAGCGCTCTGGCTACAGCGGTCCTCAGCGACGTAAAACCGCCTAGTCGCAATTCTCGTTGCAGGAAAGAGTTCGACAACGCCGTAACGAATTGAGACGCGGCTAGTTTATCGCGAGTTTCCGTCGGGCAGTCTGCGAACGCGGACTGCGCCAAGCGTTCTATTTTGGCGGCGAGTGAGGTGATACTTTCATCTCTCCGCTGTCTATAACTCTGGAAGAGTACATAATTCAGGTTGGACAGATGTTTCGCCCCGTAGCGGAACTCTAACGCCGAAACCAGTTCCGCGAAACTTTCGCATTGGGTGGTGGAGAGCGTCGTAAGGACGCTTCTCGCTGCACCCCCGAGAGACGCGACCAAGGCCGTAGCCTTCTTCTGGTCGTCCCAGCCATTCGCACGCGCGATCGTGTCGAACTGAATATTGTACTCCTCCCACGAACCTTTACCATCGAAAATCGTCGGCTTCACCGCGTATCCCAAACTGAGAATGCGGGGCTCCGACGAAGGGGTAGTAGCGGGCGCAGCGACGGGGGCAGAGGCTTGCGCCGTCAAAACACAACTCTCACCACTACTTGCAGGGGCCAAAGAAACACTATTTACAGGGACCAAAGGAACACTATTTACAAGGGGTGCCGTCTCTCCTCCCCGAAGCCCCGCGCCGCCACTACCCGAACCGAAACCATTCTGTGAAGAAACGGCTGTGACCTGGATCCGTTCCTCCAGACTTGTCATCCGGGCCTCGAAGGCCGCCTGTGTCCGTCGGTCCTCAGCGTCCTTTTCCCTCCTTCGAGCTTCGTCGTCCCTTCGTTGCTCCTGCATTTGTCCAACGATGCTAAGCTGGAGATTGTTAAACAGTTCCTGCAGGGAGGCGTCGCCCGTTGGTCCCGGGGAAGGTCTCGCAGAGGCCGCGGAAGCGCGAGTGGGCATGCCGCTCCGAGCGGGCATCCCACTTCTGACACCATTGTTATATTTTCGGGAAGACATAGTAAGGCTTAGAAGTATAACACGAAGGATAACACGTATAACTGGAACACTTTATAATGATAGGATAGTAATATAGGAGTATCTCGATATCGGTCTGCTCGCGATGGCGTTTGATTATCAAGTGACAGCTTGACAGGCGATCGGTCCGATCGCCTTCTTCTCGCTGTCCTCTTGTCTTTGTCGCGAGCACCAGCGGGCCATGGATTCTATCCATCGGGTGCTCGCAACACTATATACAATTTTAGAAGTATGCGTAGTCATGCAGAAATTGTATCTCACATGTTAGTTTTTCAGGGAACAGAAATTAAACCGTACACATTTGTTTGTTTCTTTAATGAACTCTTTTATTGGATAGTTTGGTCGCTTTACAAACAAGACTATTAAGGACTCCATGTTGTGGTACTTCTTTTCCCTTAATTATATTATTAATTTTTTTACAAAATGAGTTGTACAAAGTATAGTTATTGTTTTAATTAATGTCTCTTCTATCTTTTCGGCATACTGACATTTAAAACTAACTTTAACATAATTATTTATGTAATTTGTAATATTGGAAATCGCCTGTTCATTAATATTTCGATTATTTAACATGTAATTTGCAATCACGCATATTTGTTCAATACATTTGAGAAATGATGGATTGTATCTGTCTCTTTCATTTTGTGCCTTGCAATCTTTAAAAATGTAACTATTGCACAAATTGCAGGTTATGCCGCGCAATACCGCATTATATACATACGTGCATAAATATTTTAAAGAAGTTTTTCGCAGAGGTTTCTGAATTCTTTTTTGAAATACACACGCAATGAATAAAATACCTTCTTTTAAATAAAATTCGCGCAACTGAACACGATAACACAATAGCTCCAAACGAAATGCAATGAAATTGCCAAAATGTCGTCGGAGGACGCGTTGGGACGCGTCCAACATGACGCTGCCAACACCATCTAGCGCGCAATTCTGTCACTAAATTGAGTACAGCGCCGCATGGCGAAATGGGGCAAAACTAATCTAGTGCTAACAGCTCGCCCATAAGAGTGTCACGACCCTGGGTGTTGGGCCACAAGCAATCCCTGGGAACTCTGCGTAAACATAATAGATAAATACAGTTCGTGACTTCCCCTTGTCACTAACAGATGCATACAAACAGTATACATGCGTGGCCATGAAAGTTACCAAATCTTGAACAATTCAAAAGTTCACTTAAAAGGCTTAAACAGAGATTTAGAATTTTGTTTCTTGTGTTGTATTATGCCGTCGCCTTTTGATTAAGAAGTATATGCATATAAAAGTTTTCTTGCTTGAATTAGAATGCTAACGCGCAGGTCACACGAGGTACCAGTTACCAATGATTCTAGAGAGGTTAATGTATGTAATTATTTATTTTTGTTTACTACTTTAGCGTTGTTACACATGGTTTAATATTTTTAGCACACAATAGAGGTTAAGGAGCGATTTCCGCGGCGGTCACCTAGGAATCTTCCAGTACCATTAGAGGTTTGCTAACGAACAATTGTTACTTACAATTTACTTCTGGACAAAAGTTACGATAATTGCGAAGTATCTCGAGACGATAATATTTCCATTTTTACATTAAGTACACATACACAACATATACAAACTTTTAAATCGAAGTAATTCATGCGGTTGCAAAAAAAAAATTGTAAAACTTATATTCAGAAAGGAAACGAAATTTTTATTCGAATTATATTTATTTCGTTCCGAAACAAGTAATACATTCCATTGCGCAGTTTCTTCCACCTAAAACTACCCACCTAATTATGTTTTTTAGTTGTAACCATACAGAAAAATGATTTAAATATAACATTGAGTGGTTCTAAAGGGAGAATGTGGGTAGGAAAAATTTTTGGAACTTCCAAAGTCACCAACATTTTGTTGCATGTAAATCTGTACTTTTCTCTCTCGCATTTTATACTTGGCATTATTATACACTCATCTATCATAACAGTACGACCATGAAGTAACCTAGAACTCGAAAGTTTCAAATCCTACGTCATTGATAGTTCATAACGAGTGTTCAAAGGGATATCTTTCGGCAATGATAATTGATAATTGGTCTATCGTAAAGATTTGGTGTAATAATAATAATAGCTAGTCATTTGTCCTCCCATGTTTTCCGGTATTGTTAATCCAATTGCTTCCTTTACGCAGGTCATAATTTGCACTTCAAATGAAAATCTCATTCCACTCCATTGATTAATAAATTTTGAAACATTAATGGTTACACTGATAAGGGGCATTCTCTTTAGATATCTGTAGTATGATAATAATATACATGTTTGCTTGCATTGACAAATTATATTTCCATTCTCATTGAAACATAGAAGAACGCACTAACGAATTCGTGTTTAAATTTAAATTCACAGTATTCAGGTGATTTTATGGCAATTATTATACTCTGAATGGATGTGAATAACAAGTACAACATGCAAGAAAGAAGGATAAAACATCGTGGACATTTTCCAGCTACGCAATGCAATACAAACACAAATGCTCTTGTATGGTTCATATATTTGCAATAAAATTCCAAACTTTGTATCATCTATATTCCATAACATAGTGCAGCAATAATGTAGGGAGTAATGTTTATGAAATCGATTCATTGCCTATTTACATATGACTTTACTAATGAAAGAGTTGCTTCAGCATACTCAACCACGAAAGTTGTTTTTCTTGATGGATCATTACATGCTTTGCGCGATGTACTTTTATTGAAACTTCTTCCTGTATTACGTCGGCGTCTTTTTAATCTATTACTAATAAAATTCAGTTACCGTATCTGTAATTTTCCAGACGAATTTAATTATTGATCTACAGTGGCGTGCAAAAGTGTTCGGCCACCCTTTAAAATCGCTTAACTTTGTTAAAATTAATCCAAAGGACTTGAGTTTTTTTGAGAAGCTAGAAGGATTAGTTTGCTAAGTGACGTGATTCGTCGTTTTGAAGAAAAAAACGCACTTTGTCGGAATAGCAAAATAAATAGTAAAGGTTTTTTAAATTTTTTTTGTGAGCCTCTAATGAAAATTCGAAAAACCCGTTTGTAGATTTAAGTAAGTTGTATACGTGTCTAAAATTTCTGATTTCGAAAATCGCTGATTTCGGGAATTTCGCAAACGACCTTTACTATATTTTTTGCTATTCTGACCAAGTGCGTTTTTTTTTCGAAGCGACGAATCACGCCACTTAACAAACTAATCCTTCTAGCTTCTCAAAAAAAACTCAAGTTTATTAATTTTAAAAAAGTTATGCGATTTTAAAGGGTGGCCGAATACTTTTGCACGCCACTGTGTATCTAGAACTTGTAAAAGGATTTTCCTTTGTTCTGTAATTTTGATATCAATTCTGCTACTGTACTTTCAATATTTTTTTTTCCACCACTTATCGATGTAGAGTAAACAGCAAAATTTAAGAAAGCCGCGACCCGCTACCGACAATATATCGAGAGGACTATACTATGGGTGCGTTCCACTTACGCCCAAATCGCCCGCGATTTTCATTAAGGTAGGTTTCCTATACGCGACTGGACGCAACGTCAAGAATTTCAAAGTCGATTTTCTCGAAAATGAAGCGCGATATAAAAAAAAGTTACTGTTCATTTTCGACTTATAACAAGTAAATAACTCGAGAAAGAGGAATAAAATTTTTTGATATTGTGCTTCATTTTCAAGAAAATCGACTTTGAAATTCTTGCCGTTGACTCCAGTCGCGTATAGGAAAACCTACCTTAATGGAAATCGCGGGCGATTTGAGCGTAAGTGGAACGCAACCATATAAATCATATTTGTAGCATCATAATACTTATCTCACATTTTACTTGTGAAGTAAAATCGTGTAAAAGATCAAAATTTATAAAAGTCAATTAGCATTAAAAGTTTCTAAGTATATTTACTAGTCACTAAGTATATTTTATCGAGACCTAAATATTTAATAGTTCAAACGTATTTACTATTAATTATAATATTTCAACAGGAAAAGGGTAAAAAGGAATCTGCTAGAGAAAAAGAGGTGGATATTTCTCTTTTACCACCAATCACATTCAATGGACACATTAATTATGTCACAGAGTTTAATGCTTGTGCTATGATCTGTGATGACATAATGTAAGATTTACACTACTCGAATTAAACAGGAATATACAGATTTATATATTTTTAAAATCGTTTCATTATTGTTTCAGAACAGGGGTTGAAAAGTCTCAAAGTAACGTTGTACCAATAGGATTCGATTTAGAGTGGCCTTTCAACTTTCAAACGGGAAGTGGAAAAACTGCTTTGGCACAAATTTGTTTAAATAACGCTGTCTGCCATTTGTTGCATATATACTCGTTGAAAAAGTTACCCGCTGCATTTGTCATACTTTTAAGTCATCCAAAGGTAAAACTTGTTGGAGTGAATATAAAAAAGTAAGTCAAATATAATATTACGTTGATAGTAAAATGTGCCAACAATTATTCGAAGAATACTTTTTTAATTTACAGCGACATTTGGAAGCTTGGTAGAGATTTCAAGGAATTCCCGGCGCAGAAGGTTGTGGAGAATAATTGTGTAGATAGCGGTACATTCGCAAATCGAGTATTAAATCGGTCTTGCCGCTGGAGTTTAGAGAAGTTAACTGCATACCTGGTTAGTTCTGGGCAAATTTCAGCTTAGAATGCAAGATTATAGTATTGGGAAACGTAGAATTTCGATACGCCAACTAGTGAGAGAAAATTGAACTACTGAGAGTTGGTCGAAATCCGTCGAAGTCCATATGATTATCAGTGTTTATATAGACATGTTGTGAAAAACGAGTATTTTTAAATTTTTTTGAACACTAAATTTTTACTCATTCGATTAATTAATACTTATTCGGAATGTTTGGTGGGATCCGGACCTACTTTCAATAGTTTGCCAACTTACCACCACAGCGCTGAAATCTAAGCCACGCCTCCACTAATAGAATTGAGTAACAAAGTGATATTAAAATACATAAATATTTTTTTTTCTTATTTTAGTTGAAGAAAAGGATTGATAAAAGTTCGCAAGTAAGAAGGAGTAAATGGCAAATATATCCCTTAAGCCGAGAACAAAAAATGTATGCTGCAACGGATGCCTATGTATGTCTCTCGTTGTTGATTGGAGTAATGGATTTAATTTTAATTATTAATTTTATCTCACTTATCGTATTTTCTTGTTAGGTTTCATGGCTCTTACACAGTGTAATACAAGAGAAAGATACTGAAAAAGAACTGAATCGCGAGAGTTAAAGTTACACGAATGCGTGGAGATACAAGAGACTGCGCACGGAAGAATTGTAATTACAAAAAACATATCCCTTTGATATATTTGAAGTCGTAATACATTATTATGACTTCGAGAGTAGCTTACGTTTTATGGGCAGGTCGATTAAGTTACGGTACCGGATTGAGATTACAGAAGATATTGGCCAGCCAACATCATCAGCAGTTAGAAACAGATACCTGTAATACATTAGTACTACTTGAACACGAGCCAGTGTTTACTGTTGGTATAAGAGATAAGAGTTACACAATCCAAGATGAAGAGAAACTGAAGAGTTTGGGCGCCGAATTTTTTCGGACAAATCGCGGAGGTCTGATAACTTTTCACGGACACGGGCAGTTGGTCGCATATCCTATATTGAATTTGAAACATTTTAAAAGCAGCGTTAAATGGTATGTCTGTCAAATAGAAAAAATGATTATTCGTTTATGCGCAGAATTTGGTATTAAAGGCGAAACATCTCCGAATACCGGTGTATGGGTAAATGATAAAAAAATTTGTGCAATTGGCATTCACGGAAGTCGCTACATAACAACGCACGGTTTAGCTCTAAATTGTAATACAGACCTGAGTTGGTTCGAACATATCGTGCCTTGTGGCGTGGAAGGGAAGGGTGTAACTAGCATTAGCAAAGAACTTAACGCAAATGTCACTGTTCAAGACGTACTACCAAAATTTCAAACTGCTTTCCAAGATCAGTTTGAGTGTTCATTAATTGAGTATCCAATAGGAGAGTCTTTAGAATTACTTAGAAGTGCCAATACGAATTAATGTCTGACATACCTGTATAAATCAATTGAAATATGTAACGTGGTGATTTTAATAAAGCGATGTTAATTTTTATTGCGCATTTAGAACCTTTATTCTTGTATAATATAATAAAGTGTGTAATTATTAAATTATACCTGATTTTTAAAATAGCCACATATTAGGCACAATCGGAATGCAATGCTTCAATACAGTTATTAATCAAATACAGGGTGGCGCACCGTTCGGTTGATCTGTAGGCATGTAGCATATAGAGGAGTGGGGGTAGATCCCCCCACCATTATACCCCCAACCGACTGTCGAACCAATCAACGCCAACATGAAAATTTGTCGACGCCAGCGCCAACTAGTGAGACCGCGGCTAACCAGCGCCGCTGGGGAATCGGTTGTCGACGAGTGAGACCGCGGTCAATCAGCGTCGACAACAGATTCCCCAGCGATGGTTAGCCGCGGTCTCAGTAGTTGGCGCTGGCGTCGGCAAATTTTCATCTTGGCGTTGATTGGTTCGACGGTCGGTTGGGGATATAATGGGGGGGGGGGGGGACTACCCCCACTCCTCTACATGCTACATGCCTACAGATCAACTAGAGCACTAAAGAGGTGAGTATACGCATCCGCCATCTTGGGTCCTCTGGAGAGAGAATATTATTGAGAACCCGCCTTTTTGAGTATTGTCAAATTCGCTTTATAAACCAAATATAAACTTAAATATAATATAATACTCTAATAATGTGTCGTGCTACCATGTATCGATATCAACAACGCATATTTTGTTTATAAAGTGAATCTGACAATACTCAAAAAGGCGGGTTCTCAATAATATTCTCTCTCCAGAGGACCCAAGATGGCGGATGCGTATACTCACCTCTTTAGTGCTCTAGATCAACCGAACGGTGCGCCACCCTGATCAAATAGTAAGGTATTAGGTGCCTTCTTTAGCTTTTTTAACTAATAAATATTTTATTGAATAATGTTACATTATAACATTTATAATGATGAAAATCATATTTCAGAATAAAGAAACAAATGCCGAATGTTCGTACTAATTCATAATTTTTACAACATTTGAAATTACAAGTTTGGTAGACGCAACATATAATATTTTAAAAGTTGTAGGTTCAGATCCATTTATGCGTATATTTTGCTACAATGTCTTACATATCTTTATACAGTACTTACGTAAAATATTTTTAAAATATTTAAAATTGATACAATTATTTACATATTGATTATTAATATTATAATTGATTGCTTATTTCTATTTGCTTATAAAAATTCTTGTCTCACTACAAAGACAAATTAGTATTGATGCTCGATGTATTGACAAACACAACAATATCATGTTATTCTGACCTTCGAATAAAATCTAAAGAAAATTCTGATTATGAAATGAAAATGCAATTTATGTTGAAAGTAGTAAACTCTTCGATAGGCGAAACTCACTTCGAAGAATCACTTACTAAATCATCACCAATCTCTATCAGCTTCTGATATGCTGTGAAATTTTTTAAGTCAGAGCTGGGCAGAGATGCTAGGCAATTCCCTACGCGTAGTAGAAGGGGAACACTTACAGCCAGTGTTAAGACGCCGTATGGTCCCCTTTGTTTTGAATGCGTGATTAACACCTGTGTGGGTCATGAGTGTGAGTGTGCGCACACATAACTCGCGTATCGGGACGAGCGCGTCTCGCTCGTCAGTCTTCCGCCGAAGCGCAGCGACAGCCAACGCACTGTGGGCCTTTTGGGTGCCCAAATTTACGGAATAAAGGAATTATCTGGGGGCAGAATTGAAGTGATTTATTAACACTCTCCAGATCGAAACATGGTAGCAGAGCGTTAAACAGTCATCTACAGTGTGTGTGTGCTCAGATATTCGTTCGCGACTTCGGTGCGGCTCCCGGCACATCTACGACGAGTAGCCAAGGAATGGTTGCCTCGAGGCGCTTATACACGCAGTAGTATAAGCGCTTGGCCGGTCGCGTGTGCGACTATACAAACTACAGGTATATACGCACTCGCTTATGAAGGGCTGAATCTTGGCTCCGCGGCACAACGTTAAAAATTGCGTCGCTTGGCGTCAGTGAAACCGACACGCTTGTCGAACTCATGTGGCATAGTTGAAGGAGGACGCTTCTTCAGCCATTATCAAGACAATCAGCTCGGATCACACTTTGGCGCACAAAGGCGTGTGGCGCGTGTGTGTAATCAGCCATTGTTTCTCTCTGGTCCACATATACACGAAGGTGGGACTCGTGTGTGTGCATAAAAGTAAATAAACACCGCATGAAGGCGTATGGCGCGCATGTGAGTGTACCACTTGGAACTGTACAGACGTCGCCTGATCTTGGACGTCCCCGTTTATTTACCAAGAGGAGGTAGCTCACCGTCGTCGGAAGGACATCGTCGCTTCAACGTGCTGCGCAGCGGACGACGTCATCGGGGCATCGATCATCGAACGTATCGTCAATTAGATTATTTTATATGTACATATGCGGTGCACATCAATCGCGACGAAAATATAACGAGAACAATTACGCGGTATATAGTTACAGGAGCGGCCTTTGTGTCTTCAACTATAGTAGCAACCGCTCTTCTTGTTGAACGCGTGATTTTTGAAGCATTGTACAAAGCAAAATATTTGC
This sequence comes from Andrena fulva, assembly GCA_946251845.1. Taxonomy (NCBI): domain Eukaryota; kingdom Metazoa; phylum Arthropoda; class Insecta; order Hymenoptera; family Andrenidae; genus Andrena; species Andrena fulva. The sequence continues at coordinate 45,782,339 of OX276329.1, forward strand.
AATTGGCGCGTGATATCCTGCGCAGATAATATACCTCCCGGAATAATTACCAATATAATCGTTAAACTCTTTAGAATTCCTTCTTGTGCACCAAATTATAATTCAAGCCGAGTTGATTTTATTGAGTAGAGTCTCGTATGTCGCGGAATACCGTTTAAGAAATATACATATACCCTTGCAATTTAGGTAATAAGCTGTGGTAAGACGTGACAGCGTTCCTGCATTTCATTTTGCTGGTTAAATAACTCGCAAAATGCCTCTGTCGCAAGCAGAAATAGAATTGAACGCGCAACTAAAACTTTTAGATTACCTTAAAAATTTTGTGAAGAATTCGGTCGATAAAATTGGCATAGAAAAACGTACCTTGAAACATTTTGAAAATCGTCTAACGTTGTTACAAGAGTATTGGTCGACCTTTTTTAATAATGATACAAAGCTCCTTCAATACGAGCGCGAGGATACAACGAAAAGTCATCAGTACTTTGTAAACGAGCTGTATCTCGACGGTGAAAATGCGTTTGTAGCTGCTAAAACGGCGATTCAGGAGGAGATCGGTAGAATCTTAGAGGCAAACGCAGGGGCGCAATCGTCACCACCTAGGCAGAATGTTACTAACACATCTAATGTACCTCCGCTCGCGAGTCACTCAACCCCCAAACTTGAGATACCTCAATTCGATGGTACCCAGGACGACTGGGACAGGTGGAAGGAGTTGTTCACTGCGGTAGTCATTAATGATAGTAGGATACCTAATGCAATAAAGTTGCAGCATTTACTAAACTGCGTCCATGGTCCGGCCAAAACGGCTTTAAAGGGGGTCTCTGTTTCCTCCTCGAATTTTAAGGTTGCCTGGGACAAATTGCTTCGTCGGTATGACATAACCAAACATAAGCTGTCCAACTATCTGGAGAGTTGCATTAATTTGCCCCTCGTCACTCAAGCTTCCGGGGCAGAGTTGAGCTTCCTCGTAGATAGAGCGGAAGAGATCGTAAAAGGGTTAAAAGAGTTGAAATGTCCCACTGATCATTATGACATTTGGTTTGTCCACCTGATTGAAAGGAAGCTGGATCCAGACACGAGGCTGAGTTGGGCCATTCACGAGGAAAATGTTAGTACATTTTCAACCTATGCTGATCTTTTAAAATTTTTGGAGGGTAGGATAACTAGCCTGAAAACCCCTCAAAATTGGCAAAATCATCCAAATAGCGACTCCAAACTTAAAAAGAGCAGCAAAGGAAACAATGACAATAAGAATGGTGCAAAGAACTCGAACAAGCAAATAAACTCGCACGTTGCACAAGATGCATCTACAAAACCGAACGATAAAGGGAAGAGTAAATGGCAATTTAAATGTCCTAATTGTGGCGACCCCCACTCAATATATAAATGTCGTAAGTTTCTAGACTTAAGTGCCGACAATAGAACAAATTTGGTTAAGTCGAAAAATATGTGTGAATCTTGTTTTTCAACAAAACACACAACTCCAAATTGCCCAAAACCCTTTGGCTGCAGCGTGGATGGGTGTCGAGGGAAACACAATACCATGCTGCATAAGGATGCTCGCTCGTCTCGATCTCATACTGTTGTGCCCGAGCTCGACGCCTCAGGTCAAGACCCTCAACAGTCAACCAACTGTGCATTTACAGCTCAACCCGTACTGCTGGCTACGGCTAAGATCTTTCTGAAGAATAAAAAAGGGGATAAGGTTTGTGTAAATGCGTTGATAGACCAGGGCTCCATGAGGTCGTTCGTGTCCAAAAGAGTTGTGGCGGCACTTAACTTGGAAACTACACCTGTCGATATCGGCATAAAAGGAGTAGGAGATACGTCGGCTGCTATTACGAAGGGCTTTTGTCACCTGACTCTGTCCTCATACGTCGATTGTAATTTTAATCTCGATTTTTCCGCATTGATTTTGGGACAATTGACTTCACAGCTCCCACCAAGGGGAATTAGAGTGTTCAATTGGCCACACCTGGAAAAATTGAAACTGGCTGATCCAGAGTATATGAAGCCAAAACGCATAGATTGCATTTTAGGAGCAGACATATATGCCCACATAGCACTGAACGGAATCAGAACTGGACCGTCAGATGCCCCCATGGCGCAAAATACGAGGTTAGGTTGGATTTTAATGGGTCTAACCTGCCCGACGGATCACGACTGCCTGGAAGCAAATGTGGGTGTCTGCATTAATTCCTTTTTTATTAAACAGGACACGCGCATTTCAGATGCGCTCATGAAATCGTGGGAGATGGATAAAATTCCCACTAAACCGTTTTTGACCTCCGAGGAGGCTGCTTGTGAGAAGCATTTTACGGAGACCGTTTACCAGGTCAACGGTCGTTTTGGTGTGCGCTTACCATTCCGGTCTGAACCTAATTTTCCAGGCTCCAGAGAAATCGCCATTAAATCCTTTTCTAGGTTACAGGCGCGCTTAGCAAAAAATACAGGGCTCAAAGCAGAATATGATAAATTCATGAAGGAGTATTTGGAGCTGAAACATATGGAACTGGTTCCACCTGAGGAAACCAATAAGTCTGAGGTCTACTATATACCACACCATGCCGTTTTCCATAACAACAAAATTAGAGTCGTATTCAACGCGTCTATGCCCTCTCTCAACGGCCTATCTCTTAACGATACCTTGCACACGGGTCAAAAACTTCAACAAGACATCGTACGGGTACTGATCAAATGGCGCTGCTTCAAAGTAGTCTTTACGAGCGACATTGTCAAAATGTTTCGCCAAATCCTGGTTGCCCCCCGCGATCGCGACTGGCTGCGCATCGTGTACGATTTTGGCAACGGCCTCGAACATTTTCGCCTGTGCACGGTGACATACGGTACGTCGTGCGCCCCCTTTCAATCACTTCGTGTGCTGCTCGAAATCTTCTTAAAAGGTTCGGCGAAACTACCGAGAATAATAGCGCTTTTTCGGGAACTATCCTACGTAGACGATTATTTTGGCGGCTCCGATACGGTGGAAGGCGCGCTAGAAATCCGTGATAAACTCATCGAGGTGCTAAACTCGGCGAAAATCAGTTTGGGCAAATGGTCAGCCAACGATAAACGTTTGCTGTCGGGCCTATCGAACGTCGATCAAAACGATAAGACCGTCAACTTACATGAAGTGGTCAGCACTCTCGGACTCAGGTGGTCCCCAATCTTGGATAGTTTCTCGTATGTATGCAATTCCCGGGACAAACCCCAAGCTAAAGAAGTAACTAAGCGGAAAGTCCTTTCGGACTCATCGAAACTGTTTGACCCTCTTGGGTGGGTTTCACCCGTCTTGATATCGTTTAAGATATACCTGCAGGACTTGTGGATTGACGGCTTAGATTGGGATACGCCCTTGAACTCCGAACTGCATCACACGTGGAATGACATAAAAGGGCAACTAAACGGGATCGAGACTATAAAAATTCCGAGATGGCTCGGCGGCGACTCCAATACACGTTGGTCACTTCACGGTTTCGCGGACGCGTCAAAAAGAGCGTACTCGGCTTGTGTATATTACGTCCCCGATTCCGGTACCCCTGCCTTAGTATGTGCGAAAGCTAAGGTAGCTCCCGTCAATACGATAACGATAACTAAACTCGAGCTATCGGCAGCACACATGCTCGCGAAACTCATAGAGTACGTGTTGCCGTCTTTCAATAATAAACCCTTGGATATACACTGTTGGAGCGATTCAAGAAACACCTTATGCATGTTAAAAATAACGCCGGTCAAGCTGAAAGTCTTCGAAGCCAATAGAGTAAGCGATATAATAACTATATTGCCTAACGTGAGGTGGAAATACGTTCCAACGAGCGAAAACCCAGCTGATTGTGCCACAAGAGGCGTGTCCGCTGAAACCCTTAAAACCTTTCCCTTATGGTGGGCAGGGCCTGTATGGTTGCAAAAGGAATCAGAATGGCCTCATCAGCTGGATTTAGAAGATAAAGTTCCCCTTGCTATTAATACGTCACTACTCGAAATTCAAAGTAAGGAGGACAGCTGGCTAGACGGCTTCTCAAGCTTTTCAAAACTAACAAGGGTAATCGCAACCGCAAAGAGATGGTTGCCTTATATGAGAAAAAATAACGGTTATGACATACCGAAAATGTTAACCGCTCAGGAGCTGAGTTCCGCTCGCTTACAGATTATACGGCTCGATCAGTCGCGCCACTTTTCAAAAGAGCTCGAACTGCTGAAGAGCAAGCACAGTATTCCACGTCGAAGTAAGTTGGCACGCCTTAAGCCTTTTCTCGACGATGAAGGTATCTTGAGAATGGGAAGCAGAATAGAAAATTGCCCATTTCTCACCTATGATGAAAAATATCCTATCGTCTTAGATAGATATAGTAGTTTATCTAGAATGTTAGCATGGGATTACCACCACATGTTCTTACACGGTGGACCACAGCTAGTCTTGTCTGCGATCTCTAGAAAATATTTTATTATCTGCGGAAGGCAGGTAATAAAATCGGTACTGTCTTAGTGCACTTGTTACAACCGATTCCCCGGCGACGCTGGTTGTCTGGCTCGGCTTGACTTGACGGTGGTGCTGTTTCGTTTCCCATCGTTTCCGTCTTGGCGTTGATTGGTTTGACGTCACCGTGTCATCGCGCGCATGCGTTCCTCCTCCCTACGATGCGAGGCCGAAATCCGGTGGGAATTTCCCGTGAACACTGTTCGTACAGTACTTTTGTGAAGGCTACGCGATACGTTTGTGAATTGTGCCGTTTTTTTTAGAGTTGTACAGTGTTTTATTATAGTTCCAATATGTGCAAAGAATCAGGCAAGACAAATATTTAATAATTTTGCATCAGTAAATTTTAGAAATGAGCATTTCTTGAAAAATTAAAGTATCTTTTTGGACAAGTATATGCTAAACATTATGGTCATTACTTTCTTCTTTTAATATTTATTGTGTTACATGGGCCCTTCTGGTCAATTCCGTGCTCACTGTCCTCGCGTCGCTTTCCCCCGAATCGGCGATTCAGCGGAATCGCCTCGCGCGTGTCAGGCAGGTCGACGAACCGCGGAGGTTCGTTGTAAGCACAACATGACCGTTGACGGCCCGGGCCCCGATATTTCCCAATAAGAGGCAGCGACCGCCAGGTGCCGACGGGACGATTTCTCCCCCCAATCGATTTCGAGAAGGCGAGGCGCGGTCCTCAACCGCGGACTCGATAGATTCATTCGTTTTTGAGAGCTCGATTCAGGAGGTTGCCGACGAGCCGACGTGCCGTCAAGATCGCGACTTCGTTCCCGCGCTTAGCAACTCGAATCGCGCTCGGTCTCTCTGGTCAAGTAAAGTGTATCTCCGCTCCGACACACCGAGAAACGGCCTCGCCGGGAGAGCACTTGCGCGCCGATATAGACACCACCGCGAACGCGAAGAACAGTGACGGAGCGAGCGCAGCGAAACGACGGACGCCAGGTACAGCGACCTCCCTGCGACACCCGAGACCGACACGCGAGCGAACACGACCTACGACAGGTCCGGCGACAAACGAACGCCCCGACAACCAGAGTTCTGCAATGGGCGGGTTTGACCCGCCCGTTACCCGGCCGTGACGTCGATTCACCCGCCCGCCCGTACCCGTATCTGCACTCACCCGGTGATACCCGCTACGAAGCTATCCATACCCGCCCGGACCCGCTGGCGGGTTAGCGGGTCAGCGTCGATTTCTACCCGCCCGAAGCTGTCGCGACACGAACTTGACTCACCCGTGGTCGCGCTGTTATCCGTTCGTACCCGTGCCTTTAGCTGCACTTCAATTCCGACTTTACTGGTACTTTATTCGGCAGTTGTTATATCAAGATGCGGATTTATTTCATTCTACGAATGAACAGTATGGCATGCATTGTATCAAATTCAAGAAATTATGGATACATGCAAAAATTTAATTACAATGTTTTGTGTTAATTATTTTGTAATAGTATGTATATAGTGCAATATTATTTTTATGCTATCAGTCCTATATTAAAAGCTTTTATTTTTTTCTGCAGTATTGGAATTTTTGTTACTTTCCCTTTGTTCATAATTATAATATAAATAAAATATTAACTCTGTTTGAACGCGCGGGTATAGCGTAGCGCGGGTATTAGCGGGTATAGCGCGGATACGGGCGAGTCAGATAAAAGTTCCGTCAGCTCCGGGCGGGTATGGGCGGATAGAAATCGACGCTGACCCGCTTACCCGCCGGCGGGTCCGGGCGGGTCGGGTGAATCGAAAGACGGACGGGTAACGGACGGGTAAACCCGCGATATATCCGCCCGTTGCAGAACTCTGCCGACAACGTGCGACGGAGACGGTGCGCCGTCTCCTGGTATGTATTTAACCCTTTATCTTTATCAAGAATATATCTCATTATTATTGTTCCTCTGAATTCCTATGTCCAAATTTTATTTCAACCCCTTTCTCCCTTTCTATTCCCGGTAAGTATAGTCAAGGTGGGCCTTAGCCCTTTGACAGAGCAAGAACCCGGTAAATCATTCCAACCGCTGGGGGTGATTTACAGGCAGTCCCTTCAGGACGTAACAATTGCATTGAATTCTTTTAGTATTGTTGCGCCAGGGTGTTTCTTCTTTGGCCATTCCGGTTTCTGATATTAGAAATGTATTAATAATAGATATTTTATACAGGTATTGATACCAGTGTTGCTGGACCCAGCCATGCAGCTATTAGAAGCTCGGAGACACAGACTGATTCAAGTAAGATATATGTTTAATTAAACTTTCGTGTTTACTTTTTTCTCAATGATTATTTTATTCAAATTGGTTTTCAATATTGAATGAATAATAATTAGTATTTTATGAGCAGGCAGTGATAACATCGTTGCCGTCGCCGCTGCAAAAAAAGTAAAGAAGCAGCATTTCGAGAAGCTTGGCTAAGGTAGTGATCCTCTAGAGCAGGCATCGGAATTAAGTGATCTTTTCGGCCGAGTTTCAGAGGCGATGCCTTTCTCCCGCCGCGCGTCTTGGCCCCCGCGGCGGCCCAGAAGCCTCGAGCGCCTCAGGCCCGTGCCGTATGAACCGCGCGTGGCGCATTGGGGCGACACCCGTATCAATAGGTTTCCACATCACCCATGGGGTACTATCATCGATGCGTTTTTTTGTCAGTGGTATCCCCTGTAGGCCTATTCCACTGTGCCGCGTGATAAAAAATAGAGTGGAAAAGCGCGTTTTATTATCAAAATTTTAAACATGTTTGGGAAAACTAGATTTTCGCGCACGTTTCGACGTGCTGGGTAAATCTAAAATTTAGTGGAAAAGCGCGTTTTCCCAAACATGTTTAAAATTGTGATAATAAAACGCGCTTTTCCACTCTATTTTTTATCACGCGGCACAGTGGAATAGGCCTACAGGGGATACCACTGACAAAAAAACGCATCGATGATAGTACCCCATGGGTGATGTGGAAACCTATTGATACGGGTGTCGCCCCAATGCGCCACGCGCGGTTCATACGGCACGGGCCTGAGGCGCTCGAGGCTTCTGGGCCGCCGCGGGGGCCAAGACGCGCGGCGGGAGAAAGGAGGAGTCGCCTCTGAAACTCGGCCGAAAAGATCACTTAATTCCGATGCCTGCTCTAGAGAGTGATCGGACAAACGTGTATCGTCGCTGATTGGTTGCCGCCATTTGGGGCAAGAGCGGAAGTAGACAGAGAAAGAAACTGTAAGAAAGAAAGAGACAGAAATACGGATAGAAAGAGGTAGATAAACAAACAGCTTGGAAAGCAGACGATTTAATGAATGTTTAGGTTATGTTATTTCCGGTTTTGCGCCAAATGGCTGCGGTTATGCCGAGATCACTGCCTAGAGGATCACTACGCTAAGGGACCCACAGTTTCAATTGTGGCTTGAATTAGTTCAAGACAACCCGTACAAGGGAAGGTGCAAAGTGTGCTTCAAATTGGTTGCAGCAATGAAAAGTGACCTAATCTATCATGCAAACAGCAGAGTGCATTGCATGCACATGATAGATCACAAAAGGGCACTAACAAATATAGTTGAAATGACTTTTGCACAGCAAGTGAAGTTGGCAGAAATGAGAGTATGCCTGGATGCAGGGGAGCATGACAGATCATTTCAATCCTACTGCCATTATATTAAAATGCTGCAGAAAGCATTGCCAAACACAGACATACTCTCGCACATGTCTCTAAAGAAAAAGAAAATGAGTGCTATTGTAAAGAATGTTATAAACAAATCCATTATTGCAGAAAGCACAGAAACATTACGGGGGAAATTCTTTTCTGTTTTGATAGATGAAACTACAGACATAACTGATATGAAAATTTTATGTTTCTTAATACGGTACGTTCACAAAGGACAGATATGTACAGATTTATTAGATTTAATTAGGGTTAAGGAATGTAGAGCAGAAAAGTTATGTCAGTGTTTTCGACATTCTTCAAACAAGTATAAGTTGCCTATAACCAACATAGTTGACAATGCAAATGTCATGGTGGGAGCACGCAACTCATTGGCTTCCCGTCTGTTGAAAGCCAATCCGGAAATGTGTGTGTTCCCATGCATCTGCCACTCGATGCATTTGGTGGCATCACATGCCTTCAAATGTTTGCCATCGTTCATAGAGGAATTCTTACATGCTATTTATTCATATTTTGCACGAAGTCCGAAACGACTGTCTCATTTAGAAGAGGTGCACGAATTCATGAACGTTGAACAAGTAAAAGTTCTACAGCCATCAGGGACCAGATGGCTGGGCAGTTTCGGATTGTGTTAAAAGAGTTTTAAAGCAATGGGGACCTTTATATAGTACCATGGTGACGGCAGCATCCGAAAAGGAGTCCGACCTCGCAACGAAAATATTTGATTTTATGAATTGTCGTTTTACTAAGGCGTATTTGCAATTTTTATCTTATGCCTTAGATGCAATTATTAGCATCAACAAACTATTTCCAACTTCGAATGTTTTAATTCATTGTCTGCTCTCTCAATGTTATAAATTGTTGAGAGTATTGGCAGCAGATTTTATAAACCCAGAGCATATTAGGCGCTCCGATATACATAAAGTAGATGTGGAGAAGGAAGAAAATTTATTGCCACTGGAAACAATTTATCCAGGATCGAACTGCTCAAACACGCTAAACGAAATTAAAAATGGTAACGGCGAAGGAGATCATGAAAAGATTACAGAATTTTATAGAAACGTCAAAAAATTTTATCAATCCGCCTTCCAAAACATTGTAAAGAGAATTCCGTTTGATGAAACATTTTTAGAATCGCTAGATTTTTTAAACCCGGCTATAGCTTTAGACATTATCAGGCATAGGACGGACCATTTAGCCTGTATTTTAAATAAATTTAAATGTAAAAAATTTAATGAAATTGCTGTAATGGATGAGTGGCGTTTACTGGGATATTGGTAAACTTGTCGAAGAACTGGGACCTCGCCGATTTCGATGAGCTTCAGATATGTTGTAAAACTCGACATTTTGAGTAACTTTTTCCTTTGAGAAAATTGGCGGTCGGCCTTAGTTTCCGAAATATTCGCAGGAAAACTTTCGCTATTATACAATCGTACTCTACGTATACGTGCACGCCCGCGACAGTGTGTGCAGCACCACGCTGTCGGCGGTTGTCTTCTGTTTGTATAAACACTGCGCAGCAACCTACAGCATGCGTATCTAACGGGTGCACGCGTGGTATCGCATTCCAGTTTCCAACTTGTCTCGGGTATTAGTGTGGTTTGGGTTAGATTAGGAGGGGGCATATGACCTAGTGCCGCCTCCCCGCCCGGCCGCGACCCTTCGGTCCGCGTCCGGGTCGCTGCTCGACCGCGGGGGGTCGCGGGGTGGGGGTGCCGGGGGGCACGCTCACCCCTCCACAACATCAGGCGACCCCCCCAGAAGTGGCGAGGCGGACGCGTGGTCCGTCTCGCGTCGCCGGAGTTTTGGGAAGACCCCGCGCGTTGCGGGGCTGTTGAGCGCGTAGTTTGCACTGCGCTGAGGGGGAGGTAGCGGATGAATCGCTAGTTTGCTCCCGCAAAAAGTCCTCCCCCTCGAGCGCGCGACTCCGCGCCCGAGGACGACCACCGTGGGGTTTTAGTGGGTGCAAGTCCCACATAACCCCGTCCCTCCCCCGGGGGGCGGGGTATCCGTTAGGGATTTCTCCACGTAAAAAAAAAAAAAAAGAAAAAAGATTGGGGGGGGGGTGGGCGCCCGCTCGCGGGCGCGTAAAGCATGGTAGCGAACCGATATGAGTCGGGGTGTTGACGGACATCCGTAAGTTTCTGGTTCAAATCTCTAAACTCAGATCGGTTCGCTACCATGCGTTACGCGCCCCCACCCTAATCTAACCCAAACCAAACTAATACCCGGGACAAGTTGGAAACTGGAATGCGTTGCGTTGGAATAAATTAAACCATTGTAATTGAACCGTTTAGTTTGCCCGGTATATACGTCGTCTGCCGATCACAGCGAGGTATATGGTGAAACAGTAGACAAGCGGCGGACCCGCACTGACGCATACGCTGCCACGGTGGCGTACATATATATGCAAAATTCAATGTAGTAGTAGCAAAAGTGTTTCCTCAGTATCTCTGAAACTAAGGGCGACCGCCAAAAAGTTTAAAGGGAAATGTTGTTCAGAATAATGACCTTGACAACATATCTGAAGCTCATCGAAATCGGCGAGGTCCCAGTTCTTCGACAAGTTTACCGGGATATTTTTCGACAGGCAAGGATGTAGAAAAATTAAGATCACACGGTATTGCTCAATTCTGGTACCACATTAGCGGCCTTAAAAATGCTGCACACGGTTCTTATACATTCCAAAATATATCAAAATTAGCAGTGTTGTACTTGTCGTTGCCCCATTCTAACGCTGAGGTGGAACGGCATTTTTCTCTGGTCACGAAAATAAAAACTAAAGATCGAAATAGGCTAACAAGGGAACACCGCGAACCCGGACTCACCGATTGGAACGCAACTTTGTGAGTTTTTAGAGTGACTCAAAACAAGAACAACGGTGTGTTTCATTTGGGCCCTATCGCCCTTTAAGGGGGTGAAAACTAACCTCAAAGTCAAATTGGCACTTCCACCTTTTCGCGTATAACTCTCAAAGTACAACAACAGAAAAAAATGTTTCAAACAAAAGTTTAATGGTACAATAAGCGCTGAAAACTTGCGTTAACAAAACTTTGAAAAGAGTTTAAAAAGAAAAATATCTGATGAAAAAAAACTTTTTCAAATATTTTGTTAACGGTGTGACGAAGTCACGTCACGCGCCGTGCGAATGCTTGACACCGGAGACAGAGGCCTTAGTTCGCGCCGCGACCGCTTGGCGGCCGCGGCCCCGCGAGGCCTCTCGCGAGTGAAGATTCGCGGCCTGCGCATATAAAGACCACGGCGAGCGAGATTGACAGCTCTTGTCCCGCACGTATTGGCCGCTCACGCCGCCGTACCGTACGTTCAAGACGCTCTATATTTTTGAATATCCGTGAGGTGTGTCAGTATCGGCCTATCGCCATACTGTACCATTACCAGCCTCGTTCCGATATAGGCCGAGAGCAATCTTGCGCCCTACCCACGTCGAAGAGGTATCTCTGCGCCCATTAGGCCGGAGACGTACTGCACTTCGAACCTCCGTTATACGACTCTCGTAAGGACGCGCCTCTTAAGGCCGTCCCGAGTAGAACGTTCTCCACACCGCATCCCCGCTCCTACGACTCGCCGAAACCTCGCCGCCGCCGCGAAACGACCCGCCGAAACGCCGTAGCTCTTCCGTCGCGCTCGGAATTAATGTACAAACCAAATGACCAATCACATTAGTGAATAAACAGACTTATTTATTCTAACCACAGCTTTGCTCATTCGCCGAACCCGGCCTTACCGACTGAGTCGGCAACCTATCCCTTCTCCGTCCCACCGGTAATCGTTCCGCAACCAAACACGATTACAACGGAAGTTTGTAGCGCTTATTACACCATTAAACTTTTGTTTGAAATATTTTTTTCTGTCTGGAATACTTTGAGAGTTATACGCGAAAAGGTGGAAGGGCCAATTTGACTTTGAGGTTAGAAACACGCCGTTGTTCTTGTTTTGAGTCACTCTAAAAACCCACAAAGTTGCGATCCAATCGGTGATTCCGGGTTCGCGGTGTTCCCTTGTAAGACCAGAAACCGTAGCTGCACTCACCAGAATTAAATTAGATTTAAAAAATAAAGGTGCAAACTGTTATGATTATAAGCTTACTGATGATGTGTTAAACTTATTTAATGGTAAAATGTACGATAAGGATGTCATACCAAAAAAGTTAAATGGAATTTTGCTGGCGGACGAGCCGGGTGATACTGAAAGTGAGAGGTGAGATTTATGATATCACACAGGACATAGGCTGATAATAATTGTCACTCATTTAACCAGCGTGTGGTTAATAATAATTAGTGCATAAATAAATTATATTTCCATTATTATTTTGTGTTCTTTTACATCTCATCAATATTACATATACCCCCGTGCTTCACACGTAATTACCGTCAAATCAAATCAACTAGCCAAGTCAAGTGAGGCCGCGGGCGACCAACGTCTACAACCGATTCCCCGGCGACGCTGGTTGGCTGACTCCGCTTGACTTGAAGGTAGCGCCGTTTCGTTTCCCATCGTTTCCCATCTTGGCGTTGATTGGTTTAACTGTCACCGCGTCATCGCGCGCATGCGGTCCCCCCTCCCTACGATGCGAGTATCGTGCTACGAAGGGAATTTCCCGTGAACACTGGTCCCGAAGTCCCGATCAGCGTGCAAATACTGCATGCGCATCCGCCATATTGGGTCCTCTGAAGAGAGAAGATTATTGAGTATCCGCCTTTTTGAGTATTGTCAAATGTCGCTTTATAAACCAAACATAAACTTAAATTTAATATAATACTCTAATTACTTTTGTTTATAAAGTGAATCTGACAATACTCGAAAAGGCGGATACTCAATAATCTTCTCTCTCCAGAGGACCCAATATGGCGGATGCGCATACTCAACTCTTTAGTGCTCTAGAGGTGAAATGGAAATGGCGATGGAGGAAGAATGTTAGACTTCGAGAATCTGAATGTGAATTGATAAAACTGATAAAAGAAACTGATAATAAGTGGGACGTGCGTGTGAATCGATAGGGGAGTGAGAGAGTCAGTTTTAATTGGGGGTTTTTGCGAGAAGCGACAGTGGAATTAGATAAAGTAAAAGTGGAATAAAAAGGTTAGGCTGGACGCCGAGGTTCGCCCATGGGGCGAGAGGGGGAGCGAGGATGATTATGACAATGGAAATCTGCTAACGCGGGAGAAACAAATGGAGGAAGCAAGAATATATGAGAAAAGTGAGAAAATTGAAGGAAATATGGAAAACAATTGGAAAGAAGAACCTAGAGGAAAGAGAAAAGAAGTGAGAATGGGAAAAATAAGGAAAAAGGTCAGGGAATACACCCAAGGAAGCTATTATAATAGGCAAGAAGAGGCAAAAAATACGAATATATGGAAATATCTTTCACAACAAGAAGAAGATCGGAAGGTTACGAATCCGGAAGAGATGGAAAGCAACGCCGAATGTTGTCAGAGTCGAGAACTGATAGATGATACCAGTGTAATGGACGCAAGGACGCAAGTAAATATAGAGAGCAGAGAAAACTTGGATAAGGAAATTAAAGGTAAAAATAAGCGTAAAAACACAGATAGTGATGTTTCTGAGTCTGAGGCTCAAAAGAAAGTAAAAGACGAACAAAAAGAAAAGGACGGAGAAATAGAAGACACGACTAAATCGAGGTTAGTAAATAACACGGTAAGTCGTGAGGAAAATGCCACGTGGGAGGTGAATAAAGATGATATAAGAAACAATGATAACAAGATGGATTTTTATGATTGGGAGACGTGTAGTGGAGAGTATTTAATTACTATTATGCTTAAGACGAATAAGATGACTACGAGTAAAAAAAAAACAACCTCATAAAAATGTATAAAATCATTATGGATTCAGGTATACCATTCCAGAGCATAAGGATGGTGGGATTCAATAGAGCTGAAGTTACGTACAGAACCCAGAAGGACGCCAACGAAATGCTACGGAGAGATAAAGCTACACCGGCAGATTACACATCGTATATACCAAAAAGATGTAAATACAGAAGAGGGGTTATTCACGAATGGGTAGGATCTATCCAGGAGCTGAGGAAGGATTTATCTAAAAAACAGGGTAACTTTTCCTTAGAAAGACTTAAAAAAAGGAGATTAATGGACGGTAAAGCTATATGGGAGGATAGTAAGTCTATCCTTATCAAGATGCAAGGAGATTCTCTGCCTACGAAGTTATGGATTGGTTTTGGACATGTTTGGCTGAATGTTCAGCCGTTTGTCGAATCAGTAAAGCAATGTTTTAAATGTCTTGGATTTGGTCACCTACAAACATATTGTAGAGCAAGCGAAAAGAAGTGTTTTATTTGTGCTAAAGCATATCATGGTAAATGCACGGAAAAACCATTTTGCAATAATTGTAAGGGGGAGCATATTAGTACGGCTAGGGAATGCCAGAAGTTTCAGAGAGAGTCATCCATTAAAAAAATTATGGCTTTTAAGAATCTATACTACAAAATGGCAGAAAACATTGTAAGAAGAGAAGAGAGAATAATGGAATTTGGTTATGATAGGGAAAGAGAAAGAGAAAGAGAATTTGACAATGAAGACCTTATGGGTCAGGAATTCCCTTTATTACCAAATACAAGAAAGACTGAGTATTGGGAGAAACTCGATTTTCCAGTTCAAAAAGAAGTAGGAAAATGGAAGAGGGCTACGGAATACACCAAAGAGTTTAGAAAATATAAAGGGGATAGACAAATAGACAGGGAGGAAGCATTTATGGATAGTAGACGCCCCGATCAAAATAAATGGGGACCGGCGAGTAAGGTATTAGTAAATTCTCAAGATTTTAATAAACAAGAAAGAAGAGAATGGAGAAATCGGGATACTAAAAAAGATAATATGAGATTTAAAAATGAGGGTAGATATAAAGAGGACATAGTACTTCAGCCCTATGCCAGAAATAATAACTTGGATAATGAAGAAGAAATAAACTATATAAGGGAGGTCTCACCGTTAGAATATAAAACAAGTCACATCCAAAATGAGCTTGGAAAACAAAGGAATGAGGAAAGGAAAATAAGGGAAGAGTGTAGGGAGAGAACGAAAGCCCTTAAAAGTCGAATGGAGGAAGAACTGTTAGAAGAAATAATAAAACTGATAAGAGAAAAGAATCTAATTAAAAAATTACAAGACAAATTGATGGAAAGTAATGAATCTCCGAAGAAGACAGAAGAGGAAGATGATTGGAACAATGATTTTGTCCAACCCCTTGAAAAGCCGATGCCAAAAAAAAGGGAACTATACAGGAACTAAGAAGAAGTCGGGGATATCTGTATCACCTGGGGATGGAGGGTACGGAGAGAAAGAAGAGATGAGCAAGAATTCACCAGAAAATGAGAAAACAACTAATATGGGAGAAGATAATTTTTTGCTGTCGGGAATCGATAAAAAAGACATCAATGAAGTTAGGAGTCACGTAGTGGAAGAAGAAGACAGCAAAAAACTTCACACTGGTAGAAGCCGGGTTAGGATTAGAGAAGTTACTAATGTCTCAATAGATATTAAGGAATGTGGTGCCATAAATCCGAACCAAAGTATAGCTAATATAGATCCTAAAATAGTTACTGAAGATTCGTTTAGAGATGGGAGGAAGGGAAGGGATAAAATGGAGATAGATGATGACAAGAAAGACAAGGATTTCGAATCTGAATATGAATCTGATACCACTTTGACGGAGGAATGGCTAGAGGACGTTGATTCGGATCAGAAGAGTGAAATAGGGAAGGACTTTAAGAAAGAGAGAGAAAAAGAAGACTCAAGAGGGTTACAAGGTATAATAATAAAACTGAAAAGTAGATTAACAATATTAGTAGCGAGCAGTTATACTAATAGAGAAGAAAGGAAGTTTAAATCTCTGCGTTTTATATATCAAATTAGGTGTTAGAATAGATTATAAGCTCTGTAAATAGGGATACCAAATTATTAGTGGGCAAAAATAGAAGCAAGTTATTTTCGGACAAATAAAGGTACAAATTAATCTTTATTTTTTTTTTGTTTCGGATCTTTGGGTGTATCTGTGGTATTTTCATTTTCTGTTCCAGTCTGAAAATACTTTATAAATTTCGTTTACATCTATATTAAGTTAAGTTAAGTTCAACTAAATCAGTCGTATATCAACATATTGAGTAGAAATAGTGTTAACAACAGTATAGGGAGTTATAGACAGAGTCATGAGGCAATATGTAAAATGGCCATCTGGAATGCGAGGAGTGTTAGGAATAAAATGACGGAACTAAGAGAAAAAGCCAAAGAGTTTGATATTATAGGAATAACAGAGACATGGTTAATGGCAAAAGATAATTTTAAGATTAAAGGATTTGTTAGTTATAGGAAGGATAGAGAAGTAGGTAAAAGAGGTGGGGGTATCGGAATTATGGTTAGGAACGATATCAAAGTAAAGATCCGGGAAGATGTATCATGGATTAAAAGCAAAACGGAAATATTAGCAGTTACAATAAACCTAGACGATAAGGATATAGATATCATAGTTATATATAAGTGTCCTAATTTCGTGTTGAAGAAGAAGGAATGGGAGAAACTATTTAAAAATAAAAGAAATAATACGGATATGATAATAATGGGAGACTTTAATGCAAACAATAGAGTATGGAACTGTCAGAAGGACGACAATGATGGACTATTGTTGGGAGAAATAATAAATGAGTATGATATGTTTATAAAAAACGAATACACTACATCTAGGACTGGGTCGGGTGTATACAGACCTTCTAATATTGACTTAATACTGACATCCTTTGATATTTTTCAAAATGCGGAAATTATAGAGGAGGGAGAAACACTTGGATCGGACCATCAGTTGATAGGGATGCATATCTTTAAACGACTCGAGAGAAGGGAAGAGAAACCATATTCTACCAGAACAATCAAAGACAATAAAATCAACTGGAATGAATATAAAATGTATCAAATAAGACGTGGAGAAAATCTGAAGGAAGAAATGGAAGGGAGTGTTTCAATAGAAGACAAATGCAATATTTTAACGAGATACATTCTGGAAGCTGCAGAAGGGGCAGAAGAGAAGGATGGGAAGAGGGGAGAGGGAAATAGACATGGGTGTGAACCGAAGGCGAGGTTCAGTGGGACTCCTAAACATACACAAAGTCAACGAATAAATCAATTCCCTTGGTGGGATGAAGAATGTGTAAGGATGAAGATGGAGCGGAAGAAAGCAGTCAGAGAATTTGTTAAAAATCCCAACCCAACTAACTGGCAAATATATAAAGAAAAAGTAGTAGAAGTTAAAGAAGTAATAAAAACAAAAAGGAATAAATCATGGGAGGAATTGTCTATGTCAATTAATCACCAAACTCATGGTACGGAAATATGGAGAAAGGTGAAAAATATACAGAGGGGATTTGACAACAATAAATCGAACATTAATATAAATGCAGAAGAGAGGGAGACTCTAGAAGATATGGAAATAAAAAAACTAATCCAACAAGATTATAGACCCCCCTTCAGCATGGATGTTTTCGAGGGAGGTAATTATGAAGGGGACAAGGGGAAAGGAAACGAGGGAATAACGGAAAATGAGATCATAGCAGCCATCGAATCATCGAATGGCAAGTCGGCACCAGGAGAAGATGGCGTAAGCTACCTCATGTTGAAAAACTGGACTTCGGATTACATGGAGGCACTTAGGGACATATTTACGGAAGTATGGGAGACTCTGAGGGTCCCGGAGAATTGGAAGAGAGCAGTGGTAATATTTTTGGATAAATTAAATAAGAAAGCGCTTAGACCGATATCCCTTACTGATACTATGGGGAAAACAATGGAAAGAATAGTAAATAATAGATTGGTGAAATGGGCTGAAGAGAAGAATATTATGGATGAGACACAAAATGGTTTCAGGAAAGGAAGGTCTACGATAGACAATCTAATGATTTTAACCAATGATGTAAAAAGAGGCTTCGAAAGTAGAAGAGATACTCTGATGGCCTGCCTGGATGTGAAAGCAGCGTATGATAATGTAGATTATGATATATTAATCAGGAAGTTAAAAGATAAATCTTGCCCGATCAAAATATTAGGATATATAGCAAATTGGTTATCATCTAGAAAAATTAAATGTATAAAGAAATATAGTGAACCGGTATCAGGTAACCAGTATAGAGGCCTACCCCAAGGAGCGATTTTAAGCCCAGTATTATACAATATTTATACTTGTGATATAACGAAGAATTTAAATAAGCAGAAAATTAATACATTGCAGTACGCTGACGATATTGCTATCTATACGACAAGTAATGCGGCAGAATTGAATGTCAACATAATAGAAGAAGCGGTGTTAACGTTAGTAAATAGCTTGCAAGAAATCCAACTTAATATAGCTGAGGAGAAAACAAACCTCATCAATTTCTCATCAAGAGGGAATACACGCAGAAGGGAAAATATGTCTATCAAAATTAAAGATAAAGAAATTAAGGAAGAAGAGAACATAAAGTTTCTGGGGATAATATTAGATAAAAGACTTAAATTTGAAACCCATACAAAAGAAATGATATTAAAAGCGAAAAAGAGATTAACGGTCTTGAGATATATCAGTCACATTAAAAAAGGAGCTAATCCGGAAACTATGATTATGCTATACAAATCTTTAATTAGATCTATACTAGAATATGGAATAAATATATATTATAACGGCAATAACAGTAAGATAAGGGAGATGGTAAAGAAAGTGCAGAATGCTGGGATACGGATAGCAATGGGGTATAGAATAACCACACCTACAAATGTAATGATGACAGAAGCAGGAATTATGGATATGGAAAACAGGAAAAATCTCCTAGCATATAGATACATGGCCAAACAGAGATATAGAACTATTAGTAGTCCAAAGGAAGCTATAAAAAGATACGTGGAAAGTAAAGGAGATGATATAGAAGAAGATATGGATGACTTCGTCTTAGTTTGGAGAGAGACTATGGAGCTAGAGGAAATAATGGAAAAAGAAGGGGACACTCAAGCAAGGAAGAGGGAAGAAAGAGGAATAGAGGGAGGAACAAATATAGAAATAGAAGGAATTATAGATTGTAAGATAGGTGAAAATTTTAAAAATAAGTCGGCTGAATATATGAATACCATACTCAATGATGTAAAGAGTAAATTGAACATTCATACCTCGCTGGGTATAGAGATTTACACGGACGGTTCTAAGATGCCGAATACCAACGCAAATGGCATAGGAATAAAAGATAATCTGGAAAATACTTGGTCGGAGATAGGGATAAGTATCAGTAACAAGGCATCTATATACACAACAGAGGCTGTTGCAATAGAAAAAGCTATTAATATAGCGAATGCAAAGTATAGGGGAAGAGACGTATTAATACTAACAGATTCTATGAGTGTATTACAAGGCCTAAAAGGGTATGAGAATATTGAAAGGGGAAGAAAGGGTAAAGAGATAAGGAATATCAGGATAGAGGAAATTAGAGCAAGTCTATTGGAACGGGAAGTGGAACATAGGGAAAGCAATAATGGTGAGACAGTCACAATAGGAAGAATTAGAATCGTCTGGATACCTACACATAAAGGTATACCGGGTAACGAAAGAGCAGATAAAAAGGCTAAAGAGATGACCGGTGGTACGCCGTGTAACGTCCCACGCGGACTCGAACCCGGCATTACCGACCGCCGATAAAACAGCATTATTTAACCTATGTACAGCTAACCTAGTAATTAAGCGAGTAATAATGAAACAAATGTTAGAATAAGATTAGAAATAAATAAACATAAATACTGACAAAGATCTAGACTAAGAATATAAAGCGATAAACAAACAAATTGTTAATTAAGGAAAAGAATATGGAACGCATGCGCCAGTCCGCCAAAACTGGGGTATAAAAGGGAGCGCACGAAGCACAGCGATCACTTTTTCTACTCTGCCAACAGAAGCGAGCTCGCCCCGGAGACGGAAGCGGCCGCTCTAGCAGCAGACATAGCAAGAGATCGAGCTCGCCCCGAAGACGGAAGCGGCCGTTCCTAAAGCTATCATTGCCAAGAGTACGAGCTCGCCCCGGAGACGGAAGCGGCCGTACACTGCAATACGAGAAGTCACTAGTAGAACGAAAATCTGCCAAAAGTAACGAGCTCGCCCCGGAGACGGAAGCGGCCGTTCTTACAGCAGACATAGCTAAGAGATCGAGCTCGCCCCGGAGACGGAAGCGGCAGTTCCTGAAGCTATCGTTGCCAAGAGTAAGAGCTCGCCCCGGAGACGGAAGCGGCATTACACTGCGACGCAAATAACCTGTACATAATTCAACCACATATATATATAAATATATGCATATAGATAAGATACAAAACCTGTAATCATAGCTGTAGTTACTATTAATTTGTTATAATTACTATTGAATAAACGAGCCATTGTTAAAGTTAAGTTGGATTTTACTCCTTTGCTCTGCAATAACGAAACCCCACCTATCCTTTACTCGAGGGGACGCCGCTCTCCTCTCGAGAATCTGTGGCGATCAGTTGTCCCTGGCAATCGGACGTTACACCGGACAAGCAAACGAAAATCCATCTAGAGGATGTAAGGGTGTCAAAGTTAGAAGAGTCTTGGGAAAATTTTCATCGAAAAATGGAAAGGGAAGGAAATGTTAAGGGGAAAAAATACTACAGTTTAAAAATTAACAATGTAGGTAAAAGGAAACCGTGGTTTCATGAGATTAGCAACTTGGAAAGAGGGTCTATCCCGACATTAAACAGGATCAGAGCGAATCATTATAACTTGGCTGAATCGTTGCATAGAAAAGGACTGATAGATGAACCGAACTGCGATTGCGGTGAGGGGATTGAAGATATTAATCATTTAGTATGGGTTTGTAAAACATACGAGAATGAAAGAGGGGTATTTAAAACTAATTTAGTTAAGAGAGGGGTGAAGGAAGGAGAGGATATCATAGAAAGAATCAATGGAAAAGAGCCAGCAATAGGAAGACTGATTATTGGATATTTGAATAAAATCAAACGTAGTATATAGAGTATGGAATCTATTTTGTGAGAAGCACAAGTACCTTAGGTAATCGGGAAAAGTATGAAAGTATGAGTGTTTTTATGAGGTTTTAACTGTGAGCCTTTAAATGCGAGCAATATTATGATAGTAGAGATGTAACGAGAGTTATAAGATATATCATAAGGACTGCGTGGAGTGTATGGAGGATGAGTGGAGCACGGACGTATGTAAATCAGAGTACAAGCCATAGGAAAACATGATGTTTTATTTATATAGTGGTATATTTCTATATGTATCTTTGTGTATTTTTATATGCTCAAGCGTTAAACAGTATCGATAAGGTGTATAGAGAATGAAACTGACTAATGTTCGTTGGGCTATATAGGGCTTTGTCCTGAAATGCCATCTCTTTGTAATGGGAGTAAATAAAAACCTAACCTAGTGCTCTAAAGAAGACTAAGATGGGAAGCTAGAAGGATATTGCTGTGGGAGATTTAGTAAAGATTATATAGAGAAATAGAGAGCGAAGGGAGTAGAAGTGACGGTGAAGTGAAGAGTTGAGGGTGGCTGAGGAGCGAGAGAAAAGGAGGATACGGGAAGTGTGGGGAAAGGAGATTGGAGAGTGAAAGAGAGACTAATTCAGGGTTAGGATACGAAGAGAGCTGGCAGAAGGAGTGAGCTCGAAGGGCGGTGAAGAGGGGGAGGATGAAGGATGGGTTAGGGAACTGATATATAGTGTGGAAGGTATGAGCTCTGCCAAGCTTACATACAAAGGAAAAATGACGGATAAAACAAATGGAGGAAAAAATGTAAGGGAGGAAGAAGATGAAGAGGTTAAGATCAAGGGAAAAAGATCAATGAGAAGAAAAGAGGAAGAGACGGAAAGAGAGAGAGAAGTTAGATTGAGAAATGAAAGATATGTAAATAACGAAGATAAGGCAAGTCCAGAAAGGAGGAACACGAGATGGGAAGAAGAAATTAAAAGATCGGGAAACAGAAAGGCTGGCAGAGAAAAGGAAGATAGGAATATAGAGGGCGTTGTAGAGCAGGGACGTGTAGCGATCCGACTCTGGAACGTCTGTGGTGGGATCATCCGAGAAGAAAGAAGAGGAAGGGTCACAACCCTAGAGAGGGAAAGAAAGAGCGTTTCGTCCCGGGTCCGCCAGAGGACTCGTCAGTAAGGCTTACCTGGCGGAACCCTGCCTTAGACACGCTGGGTATCAGGACTGGGACGGAACTTGTATATATACTAATCGGAGGGCGATGGAACACCAGCGAGAAGCCCTGGTGCCGGGTAGCCCTCTGGTGGCATGTCGATGAACATCTACCGGACCCCTACAGACGAAAGTCCAGTGGCGACGCTATCGGCGACGATGATCATTATAAGCAGATCGAAAACGTAATTGATATACCAGACCGTAGAGAAAGTAACAACACATACGCTAAGGAAGATTTGAATAAAAGATCAAAGGGAAAATTGGAATACAGCAAAGAAGAAAATAGAAAGAAAAAAGAAAGAGAAAACGGAGATCAGGCAATTATAAAGGATAACGCAATATCCAAGGAGGTGGAAGTAAGAAACAAAGGTGAAACGGTAAGAGAGGAGGCTAACACGTGGGGAGCGAAAGATAAGAGATATAACGAGAATTTGGAAGATACATACAAATGGGAGTCAAATAGAGATGAATATTTAGTTACTATAGTGTTAGATAAAGGAAAAACGACGACAAGTAAAAAAGGTAACCTTATTAAAATATATAATATTTTGTTAAATATAGGAATACGCTTTGCGAGCCTAAAAATGGTGGGCTTTAATAGAGCGGAAGTTAAGTACAGAAATAGACCGGATGCAAATAAAGTACTTATAAATTCAAGACTAAAGCCAGCGGGATATACAACATATATACCCCC
Source organism: Andrena fulva (assembly GCA_946251845.1). Lineage (NCBI taxonomy): Eukaryota > Metazoa > Arthropoda > Insecta > Hymenoptera > Andrenidae > Andrena > Andrena fulva. The sequence goes on from OX276329.1 coordinate 45,805,371, forward strand.
GAGATGGAAAACAAGGAAGGGCGTGATCCATGAATGGGAAGGATCAATTGACGAACTTGAAAGACAACTGGCTCCGGATCAAGGTGTCTTTAAGCTGGAAAGACTCAAAAAAAGAAGGATGAAAGATGGAAAAGCAGTTTGGGAGGAAGGTAAAGCTATTCTAATCAAAATGAGGGGGGATTCTCTTCCAACCAAGATTCTAATAGGTTATGGCCATGTTTGGCTACGAGTTGAACCATTTGTGGAGGCGGTCAGACAATGCTTTAAATGCCTAAGATTTGGGCATATACAAGCAGTATGCAGAATGACACAAAGGAGATGCTTCGTATGTACAAGAGAGGAACATGGGAGATGCAACGAAAAACCAAAGTGTATAAATTGTGGAGGAGAACATCTAAGTATTGCAAGGGTATGTAAGAATCTCCAAAGGGAATCGGCAATCAAAAAAATAATGGCTTACAAAAACCTTTCATATCATGCTGCCTATGAAATGATAAGGAAAGAAGAAAGAGTTAATAAATATGGAAAGGGTTACGAAGAAAATGAAGAAGATAGTGAAGACGAGGATTGGGATAAAGATTTTCCAAGAATTAGGAGAAAGAAAAAGATAGAATATTGGGAAAACCTATCTCTTCCAGTTGAAAAGGAACTGGGTAAACTAAAAAGGTCATGGGAAGAAAAAAAGAATAAGGATAGGCAGGGGGATGAGGAGGAGAGATATAGAAAAGAATACACAGCAACTATAGATAGAAGACCGGAACAGAAAAGATGGGGTTATGGAGGTAGGGGAGAGAGAGAGAAGCGAAGTCTATACAAAAATGGAAAGTTTCTAGCAAAGGAGGTTTTCAAGAAGAACAAATGGAGGGACAAAGCCAAGACCAGTTAAAAAATAGAAGATTAGACAACAATAGAGGAGATATTTGGGTAGAATATAGGAGAAGAGATGAGGATAGGACACAATCAAATGATACAAGGAGACACACCTTGGAGAAAGAAAACAGCCACAATCAACCGAAGGGAGGGGCATACAAAAAAGACTTAAGGGGGTAGACACGTCACGTGACCTGGCCGATTCGGCAGGTCGGTATTACAGCAGATTTTTCTGCACAGAAATGGTAATACCGATAGATCGGCGACTGCCCGGTGAACGCGAGAGGGAGCTGTTTGCTATTTCCGTATTCTATTCTGAATAAGGAAATAAATTCCTTGCTGTTTCGTTGTACTTGTAAATATTTAAACGGAAGGTCTGCTGGTAGAGCAAACGTAGACAATTCATTGTACATTTTAATTACTTAAAATGTACTTATGCTATAATATGTTACGTTGGCAGTAAGGAGTTATAAGTGAAAAGAAAAAATAGATGAGATGTCCCCAGAAAATGAAGTTTGTTATAATAGGTTAGACATTTTATTATTAGCAAAACACTGAAGCAGAACATGAAAGTTATACACTTATTATAAAATAATTAAACGTCCCATGCAGAAAGCAGTTATTGAACAAACATTATATATAAAATTGTGTTGGTGCAATAGTGACTTTAGATTGCAATTGCTTATTCGATGGTTTTTCATATGCGCTAATGCACTCGCCGGTGGTATTGCGATGTTGTCATCGATTATACAGAAACAGAATTTGTTTATTTTTCATTGCATCAATATGTGTGACATCAATGGATTCCTCGCATTGTCCCGATTAAATTGACAGAAAATTATTTAAATCTGACTATTTTTAACGAAATAGGCTTTCAATTCTGCAAACAAATATTTCACGTAATTTCCTTAATTATGATCCGAGTTATATCATTTTTAGGGCCAATTTGATCGAGAACGCATAAGGAATTGATTGACGCCACTTTCGTAAAGATCGGATTAGAAATTGCAAAACTTCATGATTCATCAGTGCTTAGTGCGCAACATTGTATGGCCCGCTGGTTCCGAGCGTCGAAGCCGATGAAACTCAGCGAGACACATGATTGCTGGCGAGCATCGCGTTTGACGACTCTGGCTAAAGAATCACCTTGTACAAATGCTAAGAAACGATAGTGTGAAGTGGCGGCGCGTTTCAATTGCACATTGGCAATACCGTAGATTCTAGGACCTATAATATTAGCTCCGCGTTACGATGTTCTTAATCAGAGTACTGCATTAATGAATTGAAAAATAAATGAATTGGTCAATTAGTTAATGAACTGTGCATGATTTTAATGACGCCTAATTTAATGGCACTTACAAACTGAATAACTAATTGTAATTAAAATAATACTTTTTGACGTGCAACATGAAACCGCGCACGCAAATGATTGCGCGTATTGTCGAAAGCATCAGAAATAATATGTACAGTCTTCCCATTGTTGAGAAGCCTTTGGGCTCAGGTTATCGGGAAAGACCTACCCACCCCACTGTTTTGCTTTCTCGCTGCGAGCAAGGACCATCGGGCCCTAGTAGCCCGTCCGTTGACAGTCGAGAGCAATAAAACCGACGAGCTAGATAAAATACTCAGTACAGAAAAATAAAATGTTCATGTTTTTGATAAGTGTTGATGAAAGTATTACCGATGGATTTTTTAGGATTTCCCGATGAAAATGATATCAAACATGGTGCAATTCGGTCAATTTTTAGTGAACGTAGAGTGTGTCCTAATCATGTATTCATAAGAAAAAATAACATTTCAATAGGTACATGTATGAAACTCTGGGGACACTAAGGTCGACGGGAAACGGATTTTCCTGAACCTTGCAGTATTTGAAGATGTCGCCTCCGAAGTTAATTTGGCAAAGCAGTAGGGCGCGCTTCTCAAGATTTTCCGAGAAAATTGCATTTGAAAATCGAATTATTTTCGCAATTAGCTTTCTTCGAGTTTCAGTTTATTTTTTTTTTATTTTTTTTACTTTCCCTTTTTTACTTATATGCTAGTATGACACGAGCCAGGGTGATATTCATCATAAAAGCATGGAAAACAATAATTTTTGCGGCACCTAGTACACACTATAAACGATTTTCAAATGCTTCGACGCTCGAAACCAGCGGGGCCATACAATGTTGCGCACTAAGCAGTGACGAATCTGCAGTTATGCATTTCTAATCAGATCTTTGCGAAAGTGACGTCAATCGATTCCTCACATTTTCTCGATCAAATTGGCCCCAAAAATGATATAATTCGGACCATAATTAAGGAAATTACGTGAAAATTTTGTTTATAGAAGTGAAAGCCCGTTTCGATAAAAATAGTCCGATTTAAATTATTTTCTATCAATATAACCGGGAGAATTCCAGAAATCCAGTGGTGTCACTTTCATATTGATGCGATGAAAAATAAACAAATTCTGCTTCTGTATAATCGATGACGCATCGCCGAGCAACGGCAATCTCGCGCGGCTCGGGCCACAAAGGTTTTCGTCGGCATTCTGAGCTTCTAAGGTCGTATGCAGATACATACAATATTGACCGATGAGTTTCCTGAGGAGTATTCTCCCACCATACCGTTGGCCTGCCTCGGTGCTCATTTACTGTGTTTTCAGACTCGCTCCCGTTCCATCTCACTCTCGCCTTCGCAGAACAAGAGTGGGCCAGAAGTGGTAGGGATTGCGCCAAGCTCCTGACGTGTAGGCCAACCGAGTTCTGACAAGGGAAGATCCCGAACCCGAAAATTAAAAAAATTCTGAAACTTTGTGAATATGTAGGGGATTTCCTCCTGATTACAACGTAATTTTTGTTTGCTGCCCAAATTCACTCGAAGGGGGTGAAATTAACCCCTGAAAATTTTGCTATTTTCCGATTTTGTGTTATAACTCGCGAACTGTAAGAGATAGAAAAAAAGTTTCAAGACAAAAGTTCCTTCTTTTAATTAGATCTATCATTTGGTAAAATAAAATTATTTTACAATTCACGAGTTATAACACAAAATCAGAAAATAACCGGATTTTCAGCGGTCAATTACATCCCCTTAGTGTGAATTTGGGCAGCAAACAAAAAATTGCACTGTAATCAGGAGGAAATTCCCTCCATATTCACAAAGTTTCAGTATTTTTCGAATTTCCGGGTTCGGGATGTTCCCTTGTGAGCGTAGAAATACATACATCAGAATAGGTGTGCGTTAGCTCCGATAAAATTCAGAAGTGTTAGAGCCGTTTCACACGACGATACGTGTATGATGGATACCGATGTTACATTGATCATTATGGGACCGTTCACACGACGATTCTCAAAAGAACAATGAAAATCGGTATCCATCATACGCGTATCGCATGCATGTATCGTCGTGTGAAACGGCTCTTATGGTCAGAACATCGATTCTTTCTCGATAGTTTCATCTCGTATTGGTCTACGCATAGCTTCATAACGCACGCAACTATTACGCAGAATAATAGCGAATTCGAGAGACCCGCACTGAAGTACGTTCAGACAGAGCCGAGCAGCGTTCCCGTTACGACACCATACCCTTCGGGGGCCAAGCAACTCCAACTGACAAATCCACGATCGTCAGATGGTGGTGGCTGATTTCTCCTCGATTGCTGTTGACCGGCCAATATATCTGAATACGACCTTAGGATAAAGATATAATGAAAGAAGAAAAATTATTCGAAACCCAAGATGAAAGGCCTTCGAATAAACAATGGAAACTAATAAATACCCGAACCTATATAGAATTTCAGATTTAGGGTACACACCCCTCCCCCAAACCTCGTGTCGATCAGTCACTAGGGCCATTCGGAAGTATATCCTTTTATTTCAATAATGCCCATCTCAGCATTGGACCGTAAAGAATTTCAAAAAAATCAGGGAGTCAACTGTTGACCGGTTTGGAGACTTTTCCATATTACATGTTTTATACAATAGTCAGAACAATAAAAAAGAGTAATAATAAGAGCAATAATTATAAATAATTGCTGTAAATTCCACATTCTGAAAATATGATATCAGTAAATCAGTATTTCCAGTATTAGTAAAAATGTTCCAATCTCTCTTTTTTTACTTTAAATAATGTGGCCATATAATTATAACATAAATTCGACAGCGATTTCAAGTGATGTATGTGTCACGGTAAAGGCGTTAATTTAGTAAATGTATACAGTTCCCATCAGTTCCTAGTAAATGTATGCCTAAAATGCATATAACCTAACCTCTAATCGGACGAAAATGCATATATTGACTGCATCACGCTTTTACTGTGGCACATGTATCCAGCTAACGCTTCAGTTTTGCTATTATTCCACGCTGGCAGTCCTCCCGAGTAGGCGCCATCTCGTATCCACTAGCTGAACTAAATTTGTCACGTGACTTGCTCTGCTTATCGCCAATATGGCGGAACTCGTATTTCGGAATGCAGTCACGGGGATTCGCTTTTCGTCCTTATATGAGCACATTTTGGGCTGGGTGAGGTCTCATTCGAAAGAGGAAGACTCGATACAGCGCGCTCTGGTCATCGTTTGAGTCACAAAACACTTTTTTTTTTCAACGTTTGCTCTACTTTCTACACTCATATTACCAGATAATAACACAATCTCGTCGAACCATGACCAGAGCGCGCTGCACTGAACCTTCCTCTTTCGAATGAGACCTCACCCAGCCCCAAATATGCTCATATGAGGACGAAAAGCGAATTCTATAAAACCCATATTTCGGGCCAATTTGTGTCGATTACAGAGCGCTGTTTTACCCGTGTCTACCCCCTTAATGGATAATGAACAAAAGGAGGAAGAAAGAAGGATGATTGACTCAAGAAACAAGGAGAAAACTAATTTCCTTAGAAATAGTAGAGAAGATGAACTGATAGAAGAAATAATAAAGATAATAAAGGATAGAAACATTTTGGCGAAAGTGGTTAAAAAATTAGTGGATGATGAAAGGGATACACAGGATATACGGGGTACGATAGAAAATGAAGAGGATTGGAATGATTTTCCTACACAGGCATATGATAAAAATAATACACAAAATCATACAAATAAACCCAAGGTAACGCTAATAAATAAATGTCTCACAGAAGAAAGAAATGCTAAGTCGGAAGAGGGAGGAAGGAGAGATGACAAGGATAGAGAAAAAAGAATAGAGAAAAAAGGGAAAGGGTTTGATATAGAACAGGAGAAGAAGAGGAAATAAGAAATAGTCAAAGAAGACGAAAGAGGGATAAAAATAGGAAATCTGAAAGAGACGACAGAAGAAGAGGATAAAGATGTAAAAGAGGATGCTTCAGAGGAGTCACATCTATCGGAAATGGAAGAAGGAAAAAGTGAGACTACCGAGGTAAGCACGGGAACGGTGGAATGGTTAGAGGATGGGTTAAGAGATCAAGGTGATACAAAAATCGGTATAAATACGGGAACGGTAACAGATTTGATGGAGGATAGTTCAGATGAAGAGAGAGATAACCAAAAGGATAAAATGGGAGACAGTGATAACGAGGAGTACGAGAATAAGGAGGCAAGAAAGGAAGTCAGAAAGTAGAGATCAAAGAAAAATATAGAGCAAAAAAAAACAGAAATATAGATACAATATGTATAGAAACGTTGATGGTTGTAAGATTGCTCTATGGAATGCGAGGAGTCTCAAAAATAAAATAATTGAGCTGAGAGAAAAGATCGGAATATACGACATAATGGGTATAACAGAGACCTGGTTAACAGATAGGGACGGTTTCAGAATACAAGGTGTTTGGGAATGAGTAGTTCTTTGCGCCGCCGCACTCTCGATCACCGCAGCACCTCCTGGGCAGCGGAAGTCGCGGACGATCCGCGATCGAACAACCAATCAGCGTCCGTCGTGTCGATCGACGCTCGAGAATGTTCGAGAAGGCGCCGCGGCGGAAATGCGCATCCATCTTGAGATTCAGTCTGTTCACAACCGTGCGCAACGTACAACACGTTTTGTTCATTGTCCTTTTACCGCGTTGCTCAACAAGCAATTATTGTGTTCATCTCATTTCAAGTTAATCTGTAAGCTCAAACACGGTGTTCACGACACAGTTCGGGTGCATTTATCAAGAGAGTGTGCATTCGCGATTGTGCGTGTCCGCGTGTGCACGTTTTTACACGTGTGAATTGTACAAGAGAGTGTACGGGGGCTCAACCCTCTAATTTCAAGTGCGCACAACGGCCCACCCGTTGGCACACTCTTTACAAATAAAGACGTCACATTCCTGTGTGCAACTCAGTGTTTTAGTGCCAATCGCCGATCCTAACCTATCCAGCAACCTCGTGCTCAACCTAACCTCACATTTTTACAGTTTTGGTCCTTCGAGCCGGATCGGTGATTGTGCACTACAGTGCTGTGTAGTTTGTGTTAGAGGGCTCACAAGCTCATCTCGTGTGCTTCGAAATGGCGGACCAAGAAGAATCAAAGGTCGTCGAATCAAAGGTCGTCGAATCAAAGGGGTCAAAGTCAGCGGGCTCATCAAGGGCGCCCTCCCCAACATCGATGGTGCTTACGATCCCCACCGAGGCTCTGGGGTCGAGTGGGGAAAAAAGGCCACCGAGGGCAACATCACCAGCAACGTTGCCCTCACAGCTCGTCATCAAGGCCAAAACGCAAATCGGCCGCTTTGACTCGCTTCAGGCCTTGCAGATGCACATGCCGTCACAAGCTCACACTACATCCCTCGACGAGGTGGAGCTAATTGCCGCCCACGTGGAGGAGCTGCATCTTGCCTTCACCCGTGAACATGCACACTTTGAGGAGACGTGGCCGGTTAAATTCCTCAACCACAAGTACTTCGAGGCCAATATGGCCGTACAGGAGTCGCAACTGTTCTTGACCACCAAGATCAAGCTTAACCGCCTTCGAGAGGAAGTGAAGGCGATGCAGCAGCGTCCACCGGCTGCAACGAGCGCATTACCATCGAGGGCCTCGAAGCTGCCGGAGATCGCTCTACCCACGTTCTCTGGTGTATACACCGAGTGGCCGGCATACAATGAACTGTTCACCTCGTTGATCATTCAGGACCAGCAGCTCATGGACATAGACCGGCTGCATTACCTGCGGTCCAGCCTCCTAGGTGAGCCATCAGAGCTGGTGAACGCTTACCCGCTCACAGGCTCATCGTTCCAGTCCTGCTGGGAGGAATTGTGCAAAAAGTACACTAATAAGCGTGTGCTTATCGAAGAGCAGCTGGACAAGCTGCTCAACGTTTCGCCGATCGCAACGCGCAGTGCAAAAGCGCTTGGCGAAATTGTGTCCACAATTAGCAAGGTGCACAAGACGCTGACCACCTTGGGAGCTGCTGAGGACATGCTCAGCATCCTGCTCGTTCACCAGGCGACCAACTGGATGGACAAGTCCACCAGAGAAGCGTGGGAGACGGCAGTAGGCTCATCAAAGACCTACCCTCCGCTGCAGCAGCTCGAGTTATTCATTGCTGCCAAGGTGGTGGCCTTGGAACGGCTGGAGGCGGCGGCTTTACAGAAGGGAAAGACGGCTCAATCCTCTGCTGCTCCACCAAGCCGATCAATTACCAGCAGGAACGCTGTGCACGCTGCGTCGGGTCAGTCAAGGAAGGTGCAGCAATCGCCCTCGCCGTACAGCTACCCCTGCGACTATTGTAAGGAGGACCATTATATCATCATGTGTCCAAGGTTCAGGGAGCTGTCGGTGGAGGACAGGCGCAAAATTATCACCACCAACAAATTGTGCCGGAATTGCTGTGGAAGGCATCGCACTGAGGACTGTAACTCCACACGTCGGTGCAAAATGTGCTCAGCCAACCACCACACGATGCTGCACCTGACCAAGCCGACCGCTCACACCGCGGCCCTTGCAAAATCTCACGCAGTGGCGGGAGCCTCATCCAACAGCTCAACCCATTGAAGTTTCGGTGCAGTCGTCAATCCACCATCACTCACACAACAGCGCACAACTCAGACGCACACAGCATGCTCAACAGAACGAATGCTCCACCAATCATCGCCAGTGCTCACACCCTACTGTTCAGTCACCTTGTTGGCAACAGCCAACGCCCAGCTGATCACTTCAGTGTCATCTTCGCCGGTAAGGTTATTGATAGATTCAGGCTCGGAACTGACATTTATTACAGAAGAGCTCATCAACCGGCTTAGGATTCAACGCATCCACGCATCCATCACGATCACTGGCATTGGGGGTAACACGTCAATTCAAACCAGAGGAGTCGCACTAATAACTCTGCGCTCCAACTACGATATGTCAACAGTGCACTTTCAAGCACACGTTCTGCGAGCACTGACGTCAAGTTTACCATCGGTGGAACCGCCACGTCAAGAATGGCCACATTTGAATGGCCTTCCGCTGGCCGATCCAGACTTTCTTAAATCAAGACCGATAGACATAGTGATTGGCGCAGACGTGTATGGACAAGTGATCAAGCCCACCCTCAAGAAGGGTGATCCTTCGATGCCAATTGGACAGCTGTCCATTTTTGGGTGGCTCATTCTTGGACCAGTTACAGTGGACCGGCGCACGGTCACAGCACACCACTCTGCAGTCGTGCAGCATGTCGACAACTCCTTACAAGACATGCTGACACGATTTTGGATTCAAGAAGAGCTCCCAACAGATACACCCATGAAGCTCACACCTGAAGAACAAGAATGTGAGGATCACTTTCGAGCGACACACACTCGTGATTCTACAGGACGATACACAGTGCGCATCCCTCTGAAGGAGACTCCGAAGCTGCTGGGTAATTCTTATCAAGCAGCTCACGCTTGCTTGAAGCGTATGCTCGTCAAACTCAATAGGAACGACGAGTATCGCAACCTCTATCAAGGCTTCATGCAAGAGTACGAGGAGCTCCGTCACATGGTAAGAGCACCATCCCTTTCACCTAACACTCACTCTGTGTTTTATCTTCCACATCATGGAGTATTGAAGCCTGACAGCCAGACGACAAGATTGAGAGTCGTCTTCAATGGATCAAGCCCTACTTCAACTGGGTATTCTGTCAACGATTTGATGCATACGGGTGCAAATCTACTCCTTAACATCACCGACGTGCTGCTATGGATACGCCAGCACAAGTACATTTTTGCCACAGACGTGACAAAAATGTATCGTCAAGTCAAGATTCACGAGGATGATCAAGATCTTCAAAGGATACTGTGGATCGATGACGATTCAAAGGAGGTGCCCTACAAGCTCACAACGGTCACCTATGGGACCAAGGCTGCTCCATTTTTGGCGGTCAGAGCTTTACTCCAATTGGTGGAAGACGAAGGTCATCGCTTTCCTCTGGCGGTGCTATCAATCACGCATGCCAGATACGTTGATGACATCTTTGGAGGTGCAGACACAGGTGAGATGCTCATTACAATTGCTCACCAATTAAAAGATCTGTGCAACGCGGGAGGGTTTCCACTAGCCAAATGGCATTCAACCTTTCCTCCGTTGCTTGATGCAATTTCTCAAACCCAACGAGCCCAAGGCTCAATCATATCACTCGACGACTGCAATACCAAAATTCTCGGACTTCAATGGAATGTGATCAACGATGAATTTTCTTTCACTTCAAAACCAAGCTCAAATTCACGGCTCACCAAACGCCTCATCTTATCAGAAGTAGCACAAATATTTGATCCATTAGGTTTTCTAGCACCAGTCATAATTCGAGCAAAAACACTATTGCAAGAGTTGTGGCTACACAAGCTCAACTGAGATGATCCACTGCCTTCCCAAGTAACGTCACAATGGCTCATCATCAGAGAAGATTTAACAAGCTTGCGCAAGCTATCATGTCCGAGGTGGTTCAACACCTTCAGCAACTCTACAGTGGAACTACACGGCTTTTCTGATGCCTCACAACTCGCCATGGCAGCGGTAATTTACATTACCGTATCATCACCGTCCACAACTCACAAGGTCGCGACATTGGTGTGCTCCAAAACTAAGGTAGCACCACTAAAGAAGCTCACAATCCCGAGACTCGAGCTTACTGCAGCATTGATGCTGGCGAAGCTCACCAAATATGTTCAAGCAACGCTCAAGCTCAACATTGCTACAACATATCTGTGGACGGACTCACAAGTGACACTAACCTGGATCAAAACACACGCATCACGCTGGAAGGACTACGTAAGGAATCGTGTGTCTCAAATTCAAGAGATCACCCAAAGCGCACAATGGAGACACGTTCCAGGGACTTCAAACCCAGCGGATTGCGCATCAAGAGGCTTATCAACATCGCAGCTTGAACATCATAAGCTTTGGTGGACGGGACCACCATGGCTTGCGCAACCCAGTGAAACATGGCCATCACAACCAATGCTAGACGAAGACTTGAGTGCACTAGAGGCTCGTCCAGGCATTTCAAAGCTGCTCAATATTCAAAAGATTGAATATCACTGGGACCTCATCTACAAATATTCATCTCTTAACAAACTCATTCGCATCACATCAGTTTGTTCCAGATTTGTTTCAAGGTTGAAGAAGGCTCCAGTCACGCTGCCGCTCTTCACCTTATCGCCCATCGATATAGAATGGGCCAGGATCTTCTGGATCAAAGCAACACAGGCGCTTTATTTCTCCAGCGAGATGAAGATGCTCAGCTCAGGCTCAACCCTACCAGCTGCTCATGTCTTCAATCGACTCACCGCATTCATCGATGAGAATGGAGTCATTAGAGTTGGAGGCAGACTCAACAATGTTTGCACGAGCTACGAAAGTAAGCATCCTGCAATCTTACCTCGTCACTCACATCTGTCTAAATTGATTATAGACCATGCGCATCGACAAACTCTTCATGGAGGGACCCAGCTCACCCTTGCCCAGATTCGACAAAACTACTGGATCATTGGAGGGCGAGCGCCAGTAAAATCTCACATCCTGCGGTGTGTTGTGTGTGCTCGACAAAGGGGGATCCGTGCCCATCAACTGATGGGCCAACTACCTCTTTCGAGAGTTACACCCTCACGACCGTTCAACAATACTGGCACCGATTATGCGGGTCCAATCACACTGAAGACGTGGAGAGGAAGAGGTGCCAAGACACAAAAGGGCTGGATCTGTGTCTTTGTGTGCCTCACCACATCAGCTGTTCACCTAGAACTGGTGACAGATTACACAACAGAAGGGTTCATCGCCACCTACAGGAGATTTGTCTCCAGGAGAGGGATTCCTCTCACTCTTCACTCTGATTGCGGAACCAACTACGATGGAGCTGACACCGTCCTCAAGAGAATGTTCACCCAGGGGACTGAGGCGCATTAACGCTTGAACCAGCTGTTCGTCAATGACAAGACAGAATGGCACTTCAACCCACCAGCCGCACCACACATGGGAGGCAAGTGGGAAGCGGTCGTGAAGTCAGTCAAACACCATCTCCGGCGCACAGTCAGTGAGACGGTGCTCACATACGAGGAGTTCAGCACACTTCTCACACAAATAGAAGCAATGCTCAACTCACGACCGCTCGAGCCCCTCAGTGATGACCCAGATGACATCACAGCACTTACACCAGCGCACTTTCTTGTTGGACAACCACTTTCAGCTCTTCCGGAACCGTCTGTGGAGAATTCATCAGTTCTGCCATCAGCCAGATGGCAGTTCATTCAAAAGAAGACGCAACAATTCTGGACTCAGTGGTCATCCCACTGTTTGCAGAGACAACTATCCATCACCAAATGGCATCATCCAACTAACGACTTGAAGATCGGATCCCTGGTGCTCATCACAGATGAGCGATTTCCACCAAGCAAGTGGCCACTTGCGAGGGTCATCACCTTGCATCCAGGGAAGGATGGACTCACCCGAGTCGTGACGCTCAAGACCGCCACTACAACACTAATCAGGCCAATTGCAAAATTGGCAATTTTGCCTGTTACAGATTCATCATCAACATCTCCAATCAGCTGTTGATGGCGCGAGCATGTTTGGGAATGAGTAGTTCTTTGCGCCGCCGCACTCTCGATCACCGCAGCACCTCCTGGGCAGCGGAAGTCGCGGACGATCCGCGATCGAACAACCAATCAGCGTCCGTCGTGTCGATCGACGCTCGAGAATGTTCGAGAAGGCGCCGCGGCGGAAATGCGCATCCATCTTGAGATTCAGTCTGTTCACAACCGTGCGCAACGTACAACACGTTTTGTTCATTGTCCTTTTACCGCGTTGCTCAACAAGCAATTATTGTGTTCATCTCATTTCAAGTTAATCTGTAAGCTCAAACACGGTGTTCACGACACAGTTCGGGTGCATTTATCAAGAGAGTGTGCATTCGCGATTGTGCGTGTCCGCGTGTGCACGTTTTTACACGTGTGAATTGTACAAGAGAGTGTACGGGGGCTCAACCCTCTAATTTCAAGTGCGCACAACGGCCCACCCGTTGGCACACTCTTTACAAATAAAGACGTCACATTCCTGTGTGCAACTCAGTGTTTTAGTGCCAATCGCCGATCCTAACCTATCCAGCAACCTCGTGCTCAACCTAACCTCACATTTTTACACAAGGATATAATGTGTTCAGAAAAGATAGAGAGGATAGGAGGGGAGGAGGTTTATGTCTCCTAATTAAGATAAATATCAGAGTGGAAGTAAGAGAAAATGTAAAATGGATAAAAGATAAAACAGAAATTACAGCCATTACAGTTTATATGGAAGATAAAGATTTGGATATCACACTGATATACAGGATCCCTGGATACACACTTAAGGGGGTAGACACGGGTAAAACAGCGCTCTGTAATCGACACAAATTGGCCCGAAATATGGGTTTTATAGAATTCGTTGTTTGTCCTCATACGAGCATATTTGGGGCTGGGTGAGGTCTCATTCGAAAGAGGAAGGTTCAGTGCAGCACGCTCTGGTCATGGTTCGACGAGATTGTGTTAATATCTAATAATATGAGTGTAGAAAGTAGAGCAAACGTTGAAAAAAAAGTGTTTTGTGACTCAAACGATGACCAGAGCGCGCTGTATCGAGTCTTCCTCTTTCGAATGAGACCTCACCCAGCCCAAAATGTGCTCATATAAGGACAAACAACGTATCCGCGTGACTGCATTCCCAAATACGAGTTCCGCCATATTGGCGATAAGCAGAGCAAGTCAGGTGACAAATTTAGTTCAGCTAGTGGATACGAGATGGCGCCTACTCGGGAGGACTGCCAGCGTGGAATAGTAGCAAAACTGAAGCGTTAGCTGGATACATGTGCCACAGTAAAAGCGTGATGCAGTCAATGTATACATTTTCGTACGATTAGAGGTTAGGTTATATGCATTTTAGGCATACATTTACTAGGAACTGCTAGGAACTGTATACATTTACTAAATTAACGCCTTTACCGTGACACATACATCACTTGAAATCGCTGTCGAATTTATGTTATAATTATACTGGAAATACTGATTTACTGATATCATATTTCAGAATGTGGAAGTTACAGCACTTATTTATAATTATTGCTCTTATTATTACTCTTTTTTATTCTTCTGACTATTGTATAAAACATGTAATAAGGAAAAGTCTCCAAACCGGTCAACAGTTGATTCCCTGATTTTTTTGTAATTCTTTACGGTCCAATGCAGAGATGGGCATTATTTAAATAAAAGTATATACTTCCGAATGGCCCCAGTGGCTGATCGACACGAGGTTTGGGGGAGGGGTGTGTACCCTAAATCTAAAATTCTATATAGGTTCGGGTATTGATTAGTTTCCATTGTTTATTCGAAGGCTTTTCATCTTGGGCTTCGAATAATTTTTCTTCTTTCAATATATCTTTATCCTAAGGTCGTATTCAGATATATTGGCCGGTCTGACGATCGTGGATTTGTCAGTTGGAGTTGCTGGGCCCCCGAAGGGTATGGCGGGGTAACGGGAATGCTGCTCGTGTGGCTGTTATTTATTCTTAGCGTAATAGTTGTGTGCGTTACGAACTTAGAGCATATATACTTACTTGGAGAGTCTCATCGAAAGCTTGAAACTGTCGCCAACATGGTGCGAGAGAGAAAGACATCGTGCGAACTAGTGCGAGAGAGTGAAGTATAGATTCTCTCGCTCGCACGATGTCTTTCTCTCTCGCACGATGTTGGTCGGCAATTGGATCCACAGGAGACATGAGGCCATGAGACCTCCATGTATACCTACTATATGCTCTAAGGTTACGAAGTTATGCGTAGACCAATATGAGATGAAGCTATCGAGAAAGAATGAATGTTCTGACCATAAAACTTCTGAATTTTTCGGAGCTAACGCACACCTATTCTGATGTTTGTATTTCTACGCTCAGAACTCGGTTGGCCTACACGTCAGGTGCTTGGCGCAATCTCTACCACTTCTGACCCACTCTTGTTCTACGAAGGCGAGAGCGAGTCAGAAAACGTTGAGAAAAGGAACACCGAGGCAGGACAGCGGTATGGTGGGAGAATACTCCTCACGAAACTCATCGGCCAATATACAGGGTGTCCCAAAAATGTCGGACTTCCTTGAAAGGGGTTACTCAGGGGGTGATTTGAAACAACTTTTTCCTTAGCGAAAATATTGTTCGAAGCTTCGTTAAGGAGATATTAACCAAAAACCCCGACCAATCAGAGCGCGCGCCTTCCGCCTGAGTTCCCGCGGTAGCGTTGGCTACGAGGTAGGCGACCGCGCTTGTGCTACGAACGTACGAACAAGCAAGTCGGCATGCATCGAAGGAAACCGCGTTACACATCTTTTTTTTTAAAGCAGAATCTTAAATAAGAATAATTTGAAGTGAGAGGACAAGAAGTACGTAAATTTCGTTTTTAAATAAGGCATAAACGAAAAGCTAACGTAACAGAAAATGTACGACAAGTGATCGTAATTCGTTATTGAGGTAAAAATCCGTAGTTTAACAACGGCCAACACAACTAAATTTAAAAAATAATATTAAGTGTATGAATAAATTCTTTCCGACTGGAATTTCTATCGCGGTGGTATTCAGAAGCTGCCAGAAAAATGGCAAAAGGTAATTAACAATAATGGAAATTATTTCGATGATCGAGTTGTTTTCATATTTTTTAAATCGAACCGTTATTGTACCCTAAAATCGGAAAGAATTTATTTTCACACCTAATAATCACCAATAAATTAAATAAAACTCACCCTTTCGGACATTCCTTTCCTTGCTTTCCTTCCCTTTTCGGAAACCTGTGTCACTGGGTCACTGTACCGATCCTGGTTATCGGTGGACGAAAAGATTTATGGTTGGGTAGCGCCCAGTGCTCAGCTGATCACACTGCGTCCGGGTTAATGTACCGAATATTCACTTCACTGCACGGCTACTAACACTGATCACTGAATTTATTTTTCACGGAACGTGTTGTTCCTACGTTATAAAAATTGGTGGCTGCGAAAGGGGCCGATTACTGTTAATTACTGGGACGAGATTACTACTATTACCCGGCGAAAAGAAATTGCGTGGCAGACTGTCTCGGGCTGTGCAGTCCACTGCTATAGGCTGCCAGACTATTTTTTCCATTGGTTTTACAACATAAACAACTATTCCAGAAAATTTCAGCTTTGTCGCTATGAGTCGATTTTTTTTTTTTTTTTAACATGTTTGGAGGTCTGCCAGACGACGAAGGTCCCCGCGGAGCGCTGCCAGACTGCGATTTTCTTATTTTGTATTAAATTGTTTATTAATGGGTGGAAGTTCAACCTTGTCGCGATGAGTCGGGGATGCTCTCAAACTTGACATGTTCGAGGGCGTGCCCTCCGGCCCTGTCCCCGGTCTCGACTGCCAGACCGCGCTTTTCTTGACTTTCAGCATAAGGTTAAGTAGAAAAATGATAGAAAAACCTTGTCGCGATGGGACACTAAAATTGTTCACTGGCTCCCGGACTATAAGTCCTTACGGCCAACGTAACATATTATAGCATAAGTACATTTTAAATAAATAAAATGTACAATGAATTATCTACGTTTGCTCTACCAGCAGACCTTCCGTTTAAATATTTACAAGTACAACGCAACAACAAGGAATTTATTTCCTTATTCAGAATAGAATACGGAAATAGCAAACAGCTCCCTCTCGCGTTCACCAGGCAGTCGTCGATCTATCGGTATTACCATTTCTGTGCAGAAAAAACCTGCTGTAATACCGACCTGCCGAATCGGCCAGGTCACGTGACGTGTCTACCCCCTTAATAAAAGGGAGTGGGATAACCTCTTTACGAATATAAGACCAGATACAGAAACCATTGTGATGGGGGATTTCAATACTAATAACAGGGAATGGAATTGTGGAAAAAACGATGGGGATGGAACCATATTGGCAGATGTGGTTGAGGATAGAGACTTGTTTATTATAAATGATAAAACTACATCAAGAACGGGGTCAGGAAAGCATAGACCATCAAATTTAGATCTTTTGATAGCCACATTTGATATCTACCAGGATGCATTGGTGAGAGAGGAAGGAGAAACACTAGGATCGGATCATCAGGTTATCGAAGTGCAGATCAACAAAAAAATACAAATAAGGGATCAAAGGATATTCACAACCAGAAAATACAGAACTAAGGAAATGGAAGGAAAGGATTTGAAAACTATATGCTTACGGAGGGAAGATACTTTAAACGAGAAAATCGGAAAAGCAGGGACGATAACGGAGAAGTACGAAGTTCTCATTGAGAGCATAAACAGCGTCTTGGAAGATATGGGGTTGAGAAAGGAAGAAGGAGGCACATGTAGATTTGAGGATATCAGAAATAATAACACTAACAAAAAAGATAAGACAAGAAGACCGTACACAATAGGTCGACGATACCCCTGGTGGGATGATGAATGTAAGGAAAGAAAAGAGGCAAGAAAAAAGGCGGTTCGGGAATTTGTAAAAGATCCTAAAATAGCCAATTGGGATAGTTTCAAAAAAGAGGAAAAGGAAATGAAAAAAACGATAAAGGAAAAAAGAACAAGGCATGGGAGGAAATGGCTACTTCAGTGGATCATCGCACGAAAGGCTCAGACATATGGGAAAAAATCAAGAGACTACAAAAAGGATTCGAGACCATAAACGACTCGTGTATGACAATAGAAGAAAGAAGACATCTGGAAGAAAAGGAAATTAAAAAAGTAATACAGGTGCCTGAGGAGGAGGAGGTAAGCCTGAGAGAGGATGAGGTGGAGGAGAGGCAGGGAGATAAGGAGGAAGAAGAAGAGGATGAATTAGAGTACGAAGAAAATAATAGAATTCCGGAGGGAGAGAGATGGAATCTGTAGCAAAAGGCCTTACACATGCTCGATAGAAGATAATAAAGAAATAGAAGAACAAATATCAAAACTCTTAGAGAAAAACCTCATAGAAGAATCATACAGCCCTTTTGGAGCTCCAGTAACGCTAGCATTTAAAAAAGATGAAAATAAAAAATCGAGACTCTGTATAGACTTTAGAGATTTAAATAAGATTATAATACCACAGGCACAACCATTTCCGATAATAGACGATTTAATAATCCGCACTAGGAACTGCAAATATTTCACAACGTTGGACATAAACTCGGCTTTCTGGTCCATACCACTACGAATTGAGGACAGAAGTAAAAACGGCATTTGTCACGCAAGAAGGACATTTCCAATGGACCTGTCTGCCATTTGGCCTGAAAACATCTCCCGCAATTTTCCAACGGATTTTAAGCAATATATTAAGAAAGCACGGATTGACAAAATTTGCAGTTAATTATATCGATGACATTTTGATATACTCGCCATCATTCGAAGAACATGTGAAACACATAAAACAGGTATTACAAGCCATTACAATAGAAGGTTTCAGATTAAAGTTAAAAAAATGTACATTTGCATCGGACTCAGTGAAATACCTCGGACATGTAATTCAAAATAACTCCGTAAGACCACTAAAAGACAATTTAATCTCGATAAAAGATTTTCCAATTCCAAATACACAAAGGAATATCCGGCAATTTTTGGGAAAAATAAACTTTTACCATGAATATTTACCAAATAGTACAATAATTTTAGATCCCCTACACAAATTACTAAGGAAAAACGAAAAATTTATATGGTCTGAGAAATGTTAGATTGCGTTTACCAGAATAAAAGAAATATTATGTACTGTTACGTCCTGAAGGGACTGCCTGTAAATCACCCCGAGCGGTTGGAGTGACTTATCGGGTTCTTGCTCTGTCAAAGGGCTAAGGCCCACCTTGACTATACTTACCGGGGGGTAGAAAGGAAGAAAGGGGTTGAAATAAGACTTATACAAGGGAATTGAGAGGAACAATAATGATCGCATATATTCTTAATAAAGGTTAGTGGTTAGGTACATACCAGGAGACGGCGCTCCGTCTCCGTCGCTGTTCTCGGGGCGTTCGCTTTGCCGCCGGACCTGTCGTAGGTCGTGTTCGCTCGCGTTTCGGTCTCGGGTGACGCAGGGATGTCGCTGAACCTGGCGTCCGTCGTCTCACTGCGCTCGCTCCGTCGGTGTTCTTCGCGATCGCGGTGGTCTATATCGGCGCGTGAGTGCTCTCCCGCGGAGGCCGTTTCCTGTGTATCGGGTGGAGATACGCTCCGCCTAACCAGATCGACCGAGCGCGATTCGCGATACCGGACACTGAAGCGAAGACGCGATCTAGACGGCGCGGCTCGCCGTCGCTACTCCCTAGCTCGAAGTCCCAAAATCGAATGAATCCTATCGAGTCCGCGGTTGAGGATCGCGCCTCGCCTTCCCGAAATCGATTTGGGGGAGAAATCGCCCCGTCGGCACCTGGCGGTCGCTGCCTCCTATTTGGAAATATCGGGGCCCGGGCCGTCAACGGTCACGTTGCGCTTACGACGAACCTCCGCGGGTCGTCGACCTGCCGGACACGCGCGAGGCGATTCCGCTGAATCGCCGATTCGGAGGAAAGCGACGCGAGGACAGCGAGCACGGGATGGACCAGAAGGGCCCATGTAACACCTCCCTACTTAGACACGAAACGGTCTCGTGAGTCCGTTTCGTCGTCATCCGTGTGATGCTGTCCGCGCGTACACTTTCGTCCGATGACTTCAAATTACGAATCTCGCAATTAAATCTAAGGGGTCGCAAGGGGAATGACAATAAATGAACCGTAATTAAGCGGGGAAAAATAAAAGAAGTCGTATATTGTTACAAAATATGTAGATTTAAAGGAATAATATTGTTAATAAAAAAAAAAGGGGAACTCCCGGTGCGCCTCTGCTGTTCCGCTGCGAATATAATAGAACGAACGCGATTACAAATCTGTCGGTTGATACCGAAAGTAGTTAAAATGTAGGTAATTACCCAAGGCGAGGGGGGGTGTCTCCTTATTCCGCCCCCGCGGGCACAATCCAGGGAATGTCCCGCTCTTGGGGGGGCTCCAGGGGCCTGGGCGCCTGTATGACCGGAAAGGCCGGCAGAAAGCGGGGGTTTATTTCCAAGATGGCCCGAATACACCCAGTGCAACCCTCCGGTGTCTCCCGGGCGAGGTGTCGACGCCAGCAGATCGTGCATCGTGCCAGATCCATAGCCCTGGTTTCCGCTGCGAGCCAGTGAACTGGGGTCCGTCGGTAGTTTCCGAAGTCCGTGGGTGGTCGGAGCCACGCACATGCGTCGCAGATGGTTTGTGTCTTCTGGGACCTGTGCGTCCATGCCTGTCCGTTTCCTCCGGTGTTGTTTCTGCTCACCCTCACACAGATTCGTCGTTGGAACGGTGCGTGGAGGTGGCGGGGAAGGATCGCCTCCGCTAGCGAAGATCGCACGAACTTCGCGTCGTTAAATCTTGGAGTATCCATTTTTCAGTTTTGTTTTTTAAAATTGTATGTAAAATTCTATAACGACTGTGCCTCGCCTTGCTTAATTGATGTCTTATATGCTACTATCCCTACTACCTAATTATCGCAGCAGAGCGCATCGCGGGGGTCGGTTCTACAGGTATCGCGTGGGGTGTTTTGCTGCCATCAGCGGAACCACGCCTTAGAATATTTCGAAGCATGGCTCGGTACCCTTGAAACCTCTTTCTCTGTCTACCTGAGTTTTGTCACTTGTCCTCGTGGACGGTATAACGGGTGGGTCGGGAGGAAATGATGTAATGGCGAGAGGACGGGGTCTTGAAATTATTTGCGGGGGAGGACGGTGTGGTACCATCTCTATTTCCACTTTTGCCTCTTTCCTTGGGGGCTGGCGATGTTGGGTACAGCGTGCCTTTAAACAACGGTATCCAATCCCGACAATAAGGAGGATGATGAAGATTCCTCCCAGTCCGGGCAATCCATAGGTAACATAGGTTGATAGGTTTTTGGTTCGGTGATGGGTGGCCAGCTCCCTTGCCTGTCTTTCGATGTCCTCCAGGGCGATTGCGTTTGCTTTCGCATGGGCCTCGTGAAGGGTCCCCTGGGGTTCCTTTTCTTGATGGTCGGCCAAGATTTTCACGTGATGTTCCGTGAGTGTTGGCAGGAACTCCGAGATGTTTATGTCGATAGACGGCTTGTAGACGGTTGTCCATGCTTCGGTGTCGACTCCGGATGCCCAGAGCTGGTCGGTCCCGATTTTAGCCTGACAATCTCTCTTCAGTTGTAATATTCCTGCACCCTGTAGCATTTCATATCCGGCCGCGTGCTTGTTGCATTGGATCTGCAGGGCCTGGGTGTCTTTAATGGAATATAACCAGGTGTTGGGTGCGACCATTTTCTTGAGGAAGGTTCGGCTTCCGGGGCCTTGATGTTGCAACTGGACCACTTGATGTTCTGTGGTTTTAACAACGCATCCGTTTCGCAGCTTGGTGCTTTCTCCAAGTCCTGGAGTTGCACGCTGAGTTCGCACATGTACATCCGAGGGTGTTTCCTGCATCCTGAGATGTAGTTCTCGTTGGGCATGAAGTATTGGGAGTTGGTTTGGCTGATCGCTAAATATTGTGTTCTTGGTACCATGAATATAGGGGTAGACACGTTGGTTGATATAGATTGGAACGATGGGCACGGTTGTAGGTAATAAATGTCGAAGGGAATTTGGTCTAGCAAAGGGATGTCGAGTGACAAGATGATTCGACCCTGTATGTAAGCTACGTTCAATTTGGTCACCCCTTGTAGCTGTTCGGAATTCAATTCTTCCGGGGTCAGCGGGAATTCGTACGGCGTGGTTTCGCGAATTCGTTCGCAAGTTTGCGCAAGCTGACTAGGGGGGCAATACGGCCGGATGTACAATACCGAGTTTCGCGGACGTGAGCGCGTCCGTAATTACAATGAGCGCGGTTACATATTCGTCCACGTGCCTGGTCATCATATACGTCCACGTCGAAAAAGCTAATTCTAATTCTACTTTCGTTTCGCGTTCGTCTAATTGTAGTGTACCCGCCGCTATTTCCTTATTGCAGTATTGGGCGTCGTCGCTGTCCAAGGTTCCGAAAAGGGCCTTACTCAGCGATCCGATGAATCCCAATGGTACCGATCGCTTGGTACGGCGTAGCGGTGGTTTTCCGAGTATGCTGAGTAGCAGTTCGTCGTAACGTTTATCGTCGCGGAGTTTTCGTTGTAGGGCCGCGTTTAGGGCGTCGGCTGGGCAAGGCATCCAGCTATGTGTTTTACATATTGTTTTCATCCGGTCAATCCGGGGTTGAGTCTGTGGTCTCGAGGCTAGTACTTCAGCGACTCATATGCCCGTGACCAGCCTCCATTGGGTATGGAAGACTCGGAGGGGTCGGATTCTTTCGTAGTACAAGCCCGGGTTGTGGGTCAACTGCGATATCCGGTAGTCTCCGTCGATGATGTTACTATTAACGATCGTCCACAGGGACGCAAACAAAGCAGCCCATGTCTGTCCATGGTGGCCGCAGTACGAGCATTTTCCGGAAATGTCTTTCGCGGGGGAATTCTATCGTTCTATGTAAATGTTAACTGCAATTACAAAAACAAGTGAGATAAAGGGAGGGGGAGGGGTTCTAGGGAGGAGGAATTCTATTGTTTTAAGTAATTTTTTACGAAAAACAAGTGAGATGAAGGAGAAAAGAAGGGGAAAAGTCCGATTTACGGATTGTGGGACCTGGATTATGGGGATCGGCTATTTGAGCTCTCCCGCCGGTCCGTTGTAAGCTTAAACCACATTGTGCATTGTGCACATACGCTGCATTGGCGTCAAGGTGGTTCTTCTTTAATATAAGCATGTTTTAGTTTATCGAAATGTTTTAGGGTCTGTTGGCCCTCATCCGAAATTAATATGGCATTGTTTTGTTCGGTGATTGCTTTTATCTTGTAAGGACCGATACCTAAGGTCGATACCTAAGGTCCGGGGTTCATACGCTCTAAGCTCACGAGGTCGCGGTTGTCTATCGTCTTGAGGTCTTTGCTGGGGATCGAGCTGGCTACTTCCGACGTCCAGCGATCGTTCGCCTTGCCTCGTCAGCAAGGTCATTGGCCGGCGCGGCGGTGTTGGGTCGCGATAATTCGGCTCGCGAGGATTGCTAAAATCTTCGTCTCGATAGCGAGGGGAGCTATAGGCGGAAAACGAGGAATGGGGCTCTACAGATGGGGCCTCCTCTCTCGGCTGCCTCCATTCGGTCCATTTTCTTTGGTGGTCGGGCGGGGCCGGGGGAGGCGCGCTCCGAGCGCGCCCGTACACATTATCGCGAAGCAAACCGAACTTCTCTAATTCCCGTCTTTGGGCGTGCAACGCTAAATCGAACGCGTCGTCTAACGTCTCTGGAGTTTGTAGCGATACCTTAGACGAAACCCTTTGAGGTGATCCCGGGATTAACGAGGAAAGAGCCAATCGCTCAACGTTCCTCAAGGTCTTTTCATTCTCTGTTCTGACCACGCAAATAAAGTCTAGTAAGCGAGTAAAGTGGGTAGAATCTATTATACGTTCTCGTGGTCGCATGCTTATATCCTCCAGGGCTGTCCGAAGCTCCTCATAATTACGACACGGAGAGTAGCGGGCCCGTAAAAGGGAGAGCAGCTCAGCCACGCTCCCACAACCTTTCCCTTCGACATAGAATCTAACGGGATCAATCAATTTGAATATAAGGCCATCCCGGAACCTATCCTCTAGGCCTGGCGGTATACGTTTCGCGGCGCGCTGTATCGCGTCTTCGAAGTCCTCCACGGTTACTAAGTCAGGGTCAAAACGGGGAACGCTGTCGAGCTCCTGATACATTCTCTCCTCATCTTCTCGGTATCGCCATACGTCCATTATATGTGCCATTGGGTCGTTCGTTCGTGAGCCGGAGGGTAGTCCGCCGCCCTGAGGCGGAGGTGGAGGAGGAGGAATAGCCGGAAGAGGTACAGCAGAGGATCGTGCGGTAGAAGACAGTCCCGCGGTCGGGGACCTCAATACACCACCTGGCATTGTTATGCAATGCTCAGCAAGGGACTTTGAGTGGTAGGAAGCGTAGTCAAGTTACGAGCAGATAAGATTGCGGCAGGTCGCGATTATACGCGACGGCGCGATCTCTTAAAAGTAAATGATTAGAAGAATCAAATCCCACTTCTGACACCAGATGTTACGTCCTGAAGGGACTGTCTGTAAATCACCCCGAGCGGTTGGAGTGACTTACCGGGTTCTTGCTCTGTCAAAGGGCTAAGGCCCACCTTGACTATACTTACCGGGGGGTAGAAAGGAAGAACGGGGTTGAAATAAGGCTTATACAAGGGAATTGAGAGGAACAATAATGATCGCATATATTCATAATAAAGGTTAGTGGTTAGGTACATACCAGGAGACGGCGCTCCGTCTCCGTCGCTGTTCTCGGGGCGTTCGCATTGCCGCCGGACCTGTCGTAGGTCGTGTTCGCTCGCGTTTCGGTCTCGGGTGACGCAGGGATGTCGCTGAACCTGGCGTCCGTCGTCTCACTGCGCTCGCTCCGTCGGTGTTCTTCGCGATCGCGGTGGTCTATATCGGCGCGTGAGTGCTCTCCCGCGGAGGCCGTTTCCTGTGTATCGGGTGGAGATACGCTCCGCCTAACCAGATCGACCGAGCGCGATTCGCGATACCGGACACTGAAGCGAAGACGCGATCTAGACGGCGCGGCTCGCCGTCGCTACTCCCTAGCTCGAAGTCCCAAAATCGAATGAATCCTATCGAGTCCGCGGTTGAGGATCGCGCCTCGCCTTCCCGAAATCGATTTGGGGGAGAAATCGCCCCGTCGGCACCTGGCGGTCGCTGCCTCCTATTTGGAAATATCGGGGCCCGGGCCGTCAACGGTCACGTTGCGCTTACGACGAACCTCCGCGGGTCGTCGACCTGCCGGACACGCGCGAGGCGATTCCGCTGAATCGCCGATTCGGAGGAAAGCGACGCGAGGACAGCGAGCACGGGATGGACCAGAAGGGCCCATGTAACAGTACACAACCAGTATTAGAAATTTTTGATCAAGAACTCCCAATTATAATAAACACGGATGCGTCAATAGAAGGGATCGGAGCTATATTAAAGCAGACACAAATGGATGGAAAAAATAGACCAGTAGCATATTTTTCAAAAAAGCTAAACGAAACACAGAAGAAAAAAAAGGCGATTTACTTAGAATGTTTAGCGATAAAAGAGGCGATAAAATACTGGCAACACTGGCTTATAGGAAAACGGTTCACGGTATACTCAGACCATAAACCGTTAGAGAATATGAACATAAAAACACGAACAGACGAGGAACTAGGGGACCTAACGTATTACCTATCACAATACGACTTTGAGATAAAATATGTCCCAGGGAAAGAAAATTTGGAAGCTGACTGTCTAAGTAGAAACCCGGTTTTAGAGCCAGAAGAAAATAAAGAAGAACTACTAAGAACAGTTAATTTAATCGAAATAAACGAAATAGAAAAGGATCAAGAAGAAAATGAAAATATACAAGAGAACAAAATAAAACTAATAGAAAAAAATAAAATATTTTAGAAAAAAATAAAAGATAGAGAGAAAATAATATTATCTGAAGACTTCAGCAAAAAAATAATAAAAAATATACATGAGGAATGGTGCCACATTGGCATCAGACAGATGATAAGAATGATTAGCTCAAAATACACAGCAAGAAACCTAACAAGAAATATAACAAAAATCTGCAAAGAATGCAAAATATGCTTAGAAAATAAATCGAGAGGTCAAGGAAAATTCGGTCGGATGTCAGTCCTGGGCCCAGCCAAAAGACCATTCGAGATAGTGTCAATAGACACCATTGGTGGCTTTGGAGGAAATCGATCTACAAAAACGTACTTGCATTTACTAGTAGATCACTTTACAAGGTACGCTTTTATAACAACTTCCAAAACACAAAAGGCGAACGACTTTATCAAATTAGTTAAGAAGATAATAGACACAGACCAAATAGACACGATTTTAACAGACCAATGCCCAGGTATTAATTCGAAGGAGTTTAAAGAATACCTAGAGGAAAACAATATAAAAATAGTATTCACCGCAGTAAACGCACCCTTCTCAAACGGCCTGAATAAAAGGCTAAACCAGACAATAGTTAATAAAATAAGATGTAAAATTAACGAAAATGAAAACAAGAAGGCCTGGACAACAATAGCACACGAAAGCATAGAAAAATACAACGAAACGGAACACTCAATAACTGTCTTTGCACCAAGGTATTTACTGGATGGTACAGATGTAAGCATCATACCCAAAGAATTGAAAGAAATCGAGGATAAAGACACCTGGTATAGGAATAGAAAAGTGGCTTTAGAGAACACTATAAGATCACACAATTATAATAAGAAATTATTCGACAAAAATAGGAAGAACCATATATTCAACATTGGAGATCTAATATATGTAGAAAATGGAAATAGATTAAAAGAAGGAAAATGGACAAACTGAGAATCGGGCCATTTGAAATAATCGACAAAATTTCAGATTCCATTTACAAGCTAAAAACAGGGAGGAAAAGAACAGATACAGATATATTTCACGTAACTAAACTAACACCAACCACAATGGATATATATGAAACGGATAAAGAAGATACAGACGTAGAAAAATTGGAATAGATAATATTAAGAACTTTCATCTCGGGTGGGGAGATGTAAAGAAAGGATACTTTCTTTAATTCAAATTAGCCGCGCTTTATTAGCTCAGCGCGCCCTCTAATCGAGATATATCGATGCGCAACGAGGGAGAGCAAAATATACAGAGAGGACGTAAGAGAACACATGGGCAACGATTAAAAGTGATAAATAAAATAAAAAGAATAATAGATCTACGAGTAATCGAGGAGAATAGACTTTAATTGTCGTTTCTCGTTCTTTTAGAGCAACACATTTTGGTTATTTTCCTGGAAAGCTCTCAATATTATCTTTTGTCTTATATATTTATACATTATAATAATTTTTGCGTCGCAGCGGTCCCATACCCAATAATCGGTGCCGACCTAATCAAGCACTACGGGTTACTCGTGGACCTTGGCAAGCGACGCCTGATAGACCCGTTGACTAAGATCTACTCATTGGCAGTTGTCAAACGTTCGGAATGGTCTACGGTAAGCGCGGCAGATCCGGCCTCGGATTTCTCTCGAATCCTCTCGGAATTTCCAGAGGTCATTGGCCTTGCTCAGCAAGTGCCCGTTCAGTCGCGGGACGTGCAGCATCATATCGTCACTTTGGGACCCCCGGTCTCAGAGAGATCCAGGCGTCTCAGCCCGGAGAAGCTGAAGGCAGCGAAGCGCGAATTCAGGAAACTCGTAGAGGCGGGAATTTGTAGACCCTCGAGTAGTCCTTGGGCGAGCCCCATTCACATGGTGTTAAAAAAGAATGGAGAGTGGAGAATTTGCGGGGACTTCCGTCGTTTGAACTTCGTCACAACTCCAGATAGGTACCCGGTGCCCAACCTACAGGATCTCTCGGGTAATCTGCGGGAAAAAACCGTTTTCTCGGCGCTCGATATCGACAAAGCGTATTATCAGATTCCGGTCGCGCCGGAGGACATTGCGAAGACGGCGGTAATCACCCCTTTCGGTCTTTTTGAGTACCTCGCGATGCCGTTCGGCTTAAGAAATGCCAGCCAGACCTTCCAGCGCTATATTAATAAGGCGCTGGGCGATCTGGATTTCGTATTCGTCTATATAGACGACATTTTAATCGCATCATCGTCCCAGCAAGAGCATGTGGAACACGTTCGTATCGAATTGCAGAGGCTCAAAAGCTTTAACTTACGCGTGAACGTAGAGAAATGCACTCTTGGTGTGCCCGAGTTAGATTTTCTCGGCCACCATGTCTGTAGCGAAGGGGTTCAGCCGACCCTTGAAAAAGTTCGGGCAGTAACCCAGTTCTCCAAACCGCGCACCATCCTAGAGCTGCGTCGGTTTCTAGGAATGGCAAACTTTTATCGTCGCACCGTGCCCCACGCTGCCGCCACTCAGGCACCTCTGCACTCTTACCTACGCGACTCAAAGAAAAATGACAAGCGGGAG
The DNA here is from genome assembly GCA_946251845.1 of Andrena fulva. NCBI lineage: Eukaryota > Metazoa > Arthropoda > Insecta > Hymenoptera > Andrenidae > Andrena > Andrena fulva. Next base: position 45,833,644 of record OX276329.1, read on the forward strand.
ATCGTGTGGACGGCCGAGGCGGAAGAGGCTTTCGCGAAAATTAAGAATGATCTGGCAAACGCAGTTTTGTTGTCTCACCCGTTGGACGAGGCAGAGACACGAATCGTGACGGACGCGTCGGACTTCGCGATCGGCGCGGTGCTCGAGCAGCACATCGAGGGAGATTGGAAACCCCTTGCGTTTTTCTCAAAAAAATTAAGCGCGCCGCAGCGTAACTATAGCGCTTACGATCGCGAGTTGACCGCAATCTACGAAGCCGTCAAATACTTTCGTCACCTCGTGGAGGGACGCGAGTTCGGGATTAGGACGGACCATAAACCGCTCATGTACGCGTTTGTGCAGCGCGCGGAGAAGGCATCCCCGCGACAAGCGCGCCAGCTCTCGTTCATTGCCCAGTTCACTACGCGAATAGAGTACATCGCGGGTAACGAGAACACCGTCGCGGACTCTCTCTCTCGCGTCGAGGCCATTCGATTATCGACCGGCATAGACTTGGCGGAATTGTCAAAGGAGCAGGAAGCGGACGCGGAGATTAAGGGCATTGTCGACGACCCGAAATCCTCACTTTCGATAAAACGGCTAACATGGGGCCCAGCACATACAGCTCTGTACTGCGAGTTGTCGGGAGAGGCGATACGACCATATATTCCAGGATCCCTGCGGCGAAAGGTGTTTGATACTTTTCACAACCTCGCGCACCCCGGTGCTAAGGTCACTGATCGGGTGATTCGTCAGAAATACGTGTGGCCGGATATGCATCGCGACATTGCGCGGTGGTGCAAAAATTGCATAGACTGCCAACAGACGAAGGTTTCGCGTCACGTTAAGGTCTGTGCCCACATATCCGTTCCGTCTCAGTTCCGTGTCAGTTCCGTGATCGCAAAAGGTATGGGTTGCTTGTTTCGAATGGAGCAGTGCACACTTGTCAGTTCCGTGAAATTCGACGGTCTTTCCGTATCCGTCAGTTCCGGGCCGTCAGGATCAGTGTTAAAAATATCCTTTGCGTGCTTTACAATGGAGCAGCGCACACTTGTCCGTGTCAGGGCTGTCAGCAGATGTCAGTGTGGAACCCGGATCCGTTCAGTGAAACTAAAATTCGGTTGCCTCCGATATTTTGGCCATTTGCACGGAGACGGAGGCTTGAAAATGACTGAAGGGACGACCTTTTTTTATGACCGTGAAAGGTTCTCAGGTCGAGGCTCTCGAACCGCGCGTCGGGGGTCCCAGACCCTAGGGTCATAAAGACAAGGACAGCAATAGGCCGCTCAGTAATGAAAATCAGAATTTCTATAATTAATATCAGATCGCCATACAAGTACCACCAATGGATTGCTGGAGTTTTTGCAATGAAAATGATACCAAACGTGATAGAATTCTGATCATTTTTAATGATTGTAATGAAAAGAGTTTTGGATTGGTATATAAGGTATGATCGGATGCATGAATGTTGGGCGTCAAGGAAATAAAGCTGGACGTGCGTTTCAACAAGACTTGCCAACTTAAGGGGACCTTCCGGTCTAGAGCCCAAAAAAATAGGTGATTTTTAGGAATTAATTACAGGAAAACTACTATATATAATTTAATGGGACTTTTTGCATTGTATTAAGGATGTCTTAAGTTATAGAAATATATTTTTTGTATTATAATTAATTATTGCAGACGGCCCTGGGGAGTCGTTAAAGTCAAGGCGTCAAAAAATTGATCCAAATCGGTGGGACCTGTATCTCCAAAAGTTATTATCCGATTCGACTGAAACTTATTTTATTTTGAAGATTATACTTCTGGCTAGGGGGGGGGGGGGGACTAGAAAAAAAAATTAAAAAATGACATTCTTATTAGAAAATAACGACACTTGAAGTTTGAAATCATTTTTTCCTGTACTTTTCGTCCTTTCAACGCCTTTGAAAATTATAAATTTTCAATTTTTTGTAATTTTTCTAGTTCCCCCCCCCCCCTCTAGCCAGAAGTATATTCTTCAAAATAAAAAAGGTTCAGTCGAATCGGATAATAACTTTTGGATATACAGGTCCCACCGTTTTGAAAACACTGTTTCGAGAAAAACGCGTTTAAAGGATTGCGTGAGCGCCGAGTGCCCGGTTGTTGCCCATGCATTTGCCGCTACTCAAATGCCTATAACTTCTGGAATTTTACGAATTTCAACAAATCCTTTTAAACACGTATTCCTAAAAGGTTGAACATTCGAAAAATGAAATAAAAAAAAAATCGACTTTTAGACCGGAAGGTCCCCTTAAGCTCTTTCCCGCTGCGATACCTACATGCATCGCGATACATGTATGGTGGATACCGATTTTCCATTGATCATTATAGTTTCCATAGGAACCGTTCACACGACGATTCTCGTATCGCAATACTGATTTTGTCGATTCCGCAGACGTCGGCCGCACGATACTTTTTGTCTGAAGTCGACAGATGAAACGTGGAAACGAGGGGACCTTTTCACCCGGCGCAGGGCGAAACACGTATCGCGATGCGTGTCGATCATTTGTTCTTCAATAGAAAATATCTTCTCGTGCCGCATACATTTTTGGACAAAATATTTTTCTCAAAAAATGAATGAGATTGAAGTGTTACCTATTTGGATTTTACACAAAAGATGTAGTAAAAAACGAGCGAATTGGAAACATTGGGTTCATCCCATAAACGGCATTAGACATGAAAAGGGAATTTTTGAAAGGGTTACCATGTGAAACGGAAACCCGTTGGACAGGTATCACCGCACTGACGGAAAGAACTGTGCGGCAGGCCCAGAGATGCCAGAAGTGGCGACAACAGGGGCGAATTATGACATAGTGTGTGCACAAATTGTACAGTAGGTATATATAGCTACGTTCACGCCCCTACTCCTGACTGAAGGCCTACGCCCCTACGGAACTGGCTGAATTGGGACTGCAGGCCGGGCTAGAGCAGCAGGCCTCCTACAGTTGTCAGCAGGGGTGTGCGGGTACCCGACGTTTCGGGCTCGGGACGGGCCGGAAACTTTCGGGCGAGATCGGACGGGATCCCGATACTTTCGTATTCCTCGAGATCCCGAAGTTTTCTGGATCCCGCGACTCGTTTCGGGCTACAGGCATGACCGCCATGAGCGGGCAATTTGATTTCAGGTCGGCTCGGCAAAACTCGGACCCGATCGGCTCGAAAGCCAGCTATTAAGAGTATCTACTAAATATCAGTACCAGTGATAAGTTTTTACATTTCTGTCTCCTGTTAAATCATAATTTGTATCTTATTATTCATTTAAATATATATTTTCATTGTTACCAAATAGCCTGTGACGTGTTATATACGTACTTAAATAAATACCATATTCAAAATTTTGGAGAAATACTATTTTTATATCGATAATCTTTTAAAAACTTAATAAAATATACTTTATACTTCGTACTTTATGTAAAGGGAATATACAGGGTGTCCCAAAAATGTCGCGTTTCCTTGAAAGGGGTGACTCAGGGGGTGATTTGAAACAACTTTTTTCTTAGCGAAAATATTGTCCGAAGCTTCGTTAAGGAGATATTAAGCAAAAACCTCGACCAATCAGAGCACGCGCCTTCCGCCTGAGTTCTCGCGGTAGCGTTGGCTACGAGGTAGGCGACCGCGCTTGTGCTACGAACGTACGAACAAGCAAGTCGGCATGCATCGAAGGAAACCGCGTTACACATTTTTTTTTTAAAGCAGAATCTTAAATAAGAATAATTTGAAGTGAGAGGACAAGAAGTACGTAAATTTTGTTTTTAAATAAGGCATAAACGAAAAGCTAACGTAACAGAAAATGTACGACAAGTGATCGTAATTCGTTATTGAGGTAAAAATCCGTAGTTTAAGAACGGCCAACACAACTAAATTTAAAAAATAATATTAGGTGTATGAATAAATTCTTTCCGACTGGAATTTCTATCGCGGTGGTATTCAGAAGCTGCCAGAAAAATGGCAAAAGGTAATGAACAATAATGGAAATTATTGCGATGATCGAGTTGTTTACATATTTTTTAAATCGAACTGTTATTCTACGCTAAAATCGGAAAGAATTTATTTTCACACCTAATAATCACCAATAAATTAAATAAAACTCACCCTTTCGGACATTCCTTTCCTTGCTTTCCTTCCCTTTCCGGAAACCTGTGTCACTGGGTCACTGTACCGATCCTGGTTATTGGTGGACGAAAAGATTTATGGTTGGGTAGCGCCCAGTGCTCAGCTGAATACACTGCGTCCGGGTTTATGTACCGAATATTCACTTCACTGCACGGCTACTAACACTGATCACTGAATTTATTTTTCACGGAACGTGTTGTTCCTACGTTATAAAAATTGGTAGCTGCGAAAGGGGCCGATTACTGTTAATTACTGGGACGAGATTACTACTATTACCCGGCGAAAAGAAAACTCGTGGCAGACTGTCTCGGGCTGTGCAGTCCGCTGCTGTGACGATTGATCGAGTCACCTATTTGGGCACACTTTTAGAGACGGGGCACACGTATTTTGGTTATTGGCTGAAGTTGCCACATACAGTGTCACACCGCGCGACGAAGATCGAACGAAACACGAGATCGAGTGGGATAGAGCGATTTGACCAAGCGTAGCCTACGCTTTTGTTTTGACGATCGTCGGTCGGATCCGTATCTGATCGCTGCACAGCAGCGGACTGCACAGCCCGAGACAGTCTGCCACGAGTTTTCTTTTCGCCGGGTAATAGTAGTAATCTCGTCCCAGTAATTAACAGTAATCGGCCCCTTTCGCGGCCACCAATTTTTATAACGTAGGAACAACACGTTCCGTGAAAAATAAATTCAGTGATCAGTGTTAGTAGCCGTGCAGTGAAGTGAATATTCGGTACATTGACCCTGCGATCAGCTGAGCAGTGGACGCCGGTGACCAGGATCGGTACAGTGGCCTAGTGACACAGGTTTCCGAAAAGGGAAGGAAAGCAAGGAAAGGAATGTCCGAAAGGGTGAGTTTTCTTTAATTTATTGGTGATTATTAGGTGTGAAAATAAATTCTTTCCGATTTTAGGGTACAATAACAATTCGATTTAAAAAATATGAAAACAACTCGATCATCGCAATAATTTCCAATATTGTTCATTACCTTTTGCCATTTTTCTGGCAGCTTCTGAATACCACCGCGATAGAAATTCCAGTCGGAAAGAATTTATTCATACACCTAATATTATTTTTTAAATTTAGTTGTGTTGGCCGTTCTTAAACTACGGATTTTTACCTCTATAACGAATTACGATCACTTGTCGTACATTTTCTGTTACGTTAGCTTTTCGTTTATGCCTTATTTAAAAACGAAATTTACGTACTTCTTGTTCTCTCGCTTCAAATTATTCTTTTTTAAGATTCTGCTTTAAAAAAAAATGTGTAACGCGGTTTCCTTCGATGCATGCCGACTTGCTTGTTCGTACGTTCGTAGCACAAGCGCGGTCGCCTACCTCGTAGCCAACGCTACCGCGGGAACTCAGGCGGAAGGCGCGCGCTCTGATTGGTCGGGGTTTTTGTTTAATATCTCCTTAACGAAGCTTCGGACAATATTTTCGCTAAGGAAAAAGTTGTTTCAAATCACCCCCTGAGTCACCCCTTTCAAGGAAACGCGACATTTTTGGGACACCCTGTATACCTATTGGGTATTAAGTTTTTCAAGATAGGTTCAGATTTAACACAGAAAACGTACGGACAACTATAAACATACAGAAAGGAATATTTAAAAATATACGGGAAGGCGAATATTTTATTATTTCAAATTAACATGTAAGAAACATAATGCTTCTACGTTCTCAGGTAACAATTTTGTTCGGTTACCGATAACGATATTTGCAACAGTGGAAGGCACCCCCGCATTTCTCATTCCCTGCCCAGATTCTGTAGGAACAAAATCCTTATTCTCTAGCATTGTTCGTTATATTTTATTAAGATTTTAAAATATTATCGATATAAAAATAGTCTTCTCCCCAAGTTCTGAACATGATATTTATTTAAGTATGTATATGGACATATTCAGTATTCACAGACGATTTGGCAGCAATGAAAATACATATATATGTAAATGAATAATATGATACAAATTTTGATTCAACAGGAAACAGAAAAGTAAAAACTTATCACTGGTATTGATATAAATGATATACACAATTCTTTCCATCTTGGTCCCCTCTTAATGGCTAGCTTACGAGCCGATCGGGTCCGAGTTTTGCCGAGCCGACCTGAAACGAGTCTCGGGATCCCGAAAACATCCGATCCCTCCCGAGAGCGGGGAACTCGAGCCTCGGGACGATCCGCATACTCCAAGTTGTCAATGACACGGAACTGACACGGAACTGACACGGAACTGACGCGGAACTGACACGGAACTGAGACGGAACGGATATGTGGGCACAGACCTTTAAGCAAACTCCATCGCAGTTCGTGGCGCCGGACGGGAGACTGGATTATGTCCACATGGACATTATAGGGCCATTGCCGACGTGTGAGGGTTTCAAATACTGCCTAACGTTGATAGACAGATTCTCGCGTTGGGTGGAAGCGATCCCACTCCAAGACATGACGGCTCAAGCGGTGGCGAGAGCGTTTTTTGACGGTTGGATTTCGCGATTCGGAGCCTCAAAATTGTTCACCACCGATCGCGGAGCGCAGTTCGAATCGCAATTGTTCACGGCACTATTGTCATTAATTGGGTGCCAAAGAATTCGCACAACAGCGTTTCATCCAGCCGCAAACGGCATCATCGAGCGATGGCATAGAGTCCTCAAGGCCGCGTTAATGTGTCACGCAGACCAAGAGTGGACGCGAGCTTTGTCAACAGTCCTGCTAGGCCTCCGCACACACATCCGTACGGATACTGGCGCATCTCCTTGCGAATATCTGTACGGAAAGACGCTGCGAGTCCCCGGAGAATTTTTCCTCCCAGAGGATTTCACTCCGGACCCAAGAATCTTTCTGGAGGAATTTCGCGAACATATGCGAAAGGTCAGGCCGATTCCTGTCGCGCATAATCATAAGAAGCGAGCGTTTGTATTTAAGGACCTCAGTACATGTACACACGTCTTCCTGCGCTCGGGACCGCTCAAAAAAGCATTAGAACGCCCTTATACGGGGCCACACAAAATAATGGCGCGCGTCTCCGAGCAGGTTTTTGACATTGTAATAAATGGCGCGACTCAAAGTGTGTCAGTCGAGCGGCTGAAACCTGCGTATTTTGTGACAGAGTCCGCGTCCTGTCGACCAAAACTCCAATGCGAGCACAAGCGGCGAGCAGCGCCGTGTTTTCAAAACATACTCACGGAAAAAAGTTTCGTTCGTCCAGTTGTAAAATAAGTAAGACAATCTGTACAAGACAATGTATGATCGCCGAGACTAGTCAATATTTGTGAGGCAAAATGCCAAAGACTACGTTAAGAAATATCTTAAAGATTAGTTGTAAATGCGTACACCTAAAAGAATAAATGATATTTTCACTCCGGGGGGGGGGGGGGGGGGTATGTAGGGACTGGTAGCCAACTTCACTCCGAGCGACGGAGTGGGGGGAAGCAGGGAAGAAAGGAACTAGATCCGACTGAACCTCGGGACGAGTAACATTGAGCACATGGTGCAGAATAAAGACTGAATAATTGTTGAGTTTTACAAAACGCTAGGCATCATTATTTCGCCTCCCACCTTTCCCTGGAAGACAGAGGAAACGCTGCAGCAGTAGGGCTGCTCAGGAGTCTCAACCTACATCCTAGAAAACCTATAGAGGAAAGGTAAGCGGCGACACCGAAAGAAGTGGTGAACAGGACAAACTGGGAAATTTTATAAATGTGACACGAGGTGCCAAAGAAAATGAAAGTATAATTGAAAGACAAAGTTCAGAAAAAGGAGGTAAAAGAAAATTAGAAGCTGACAAAGAAGAAAATAGAAAGAAAATGGGAAGGGAAAACGAGGAACAATCATCAAAAGGAAGCAGTCTTAAACAGGTGGAGGGAAAAATCCAAAAAGTCTCGGTAAGAGAGGTTAAAATCATAGGGAGCCCAAATGGGAAAGAAAATAATGCAAAGACAGTGGATTTATATGAATGGGAATCGAATAGAGAAGAATATTTAATAACTATCTCATTGAATAAAGAAAAAATGTCAATAAACAAAAAAGGAAATCTGATCAAAATATATAACATTTTATTGAACACAGGTATCAAGTTCGAGAGCATCAAGATGGTGGGTTTCAACAGAGCAGAGGTTAAATACAAAAATAGACAAGACGCAAACAGAATTCTAGAAGAATCAAGATTGAAGCCAGCGGGATACATAGCATATATTCCGCCAAGATGGAAGGAGAGGAAAGGAGTTATTCATGAATGGGAAGGATCTATCGAACAGCTAGAAAAACAACTAGCACCGGATCAAGGAATATTTACGTTGGAAAAACTAAAAACAAAGGAAAATAAAAGAAGGTAAAGCGGTATGGGAAGAGGGTAAAGCGATATTAATTAAGATGAGGGGGGATTCCCTTCCAACTAGAATCTTAATAGGATGCGGGCATGTTTGGCTAAGAGTAGAACCTTTTGTGGAAGCAGTGAGGCAATGCTTCAAATGTCTTCGTTTCGGACACATTCAGGCAGGATGCAAAACCACGACAAGAAAATGCTTCATTTGTACGAAGGAGGTACATGGAAGATGTGAAGAAAAACCGAAATGCATCAACTGCGGAGGAGAACACTTAACTGTGGCAAGAGAATGTCTAATATACCAAAGGGAAGCAGCTATAAAAAAATTATGGCGTATAAAAACTTATCATACAACACAGCTTATGAAACAATAAGAAAGGAGGAAAAAATAAGAAAATACAGAGAAAGGTATGTAGGAGAAGAAGAGGAACGCGAAGATGAGGAAAAGAGGGACAGGGATTTCCCAGCACTCAGAAGAAATAGAAAAAAGATTGAATACTGGGAGAATCTACCAATCCCAATAGAAAAAGAAAGAGGAAGGTGGAATAGAACATGGGGAAGCGACAAAGAACAGATGACATATGGAAGAGAAGAGGAGTGTTGTATAAAATATGAATTGTGTAATGCGTTATTTCTTTGTATTAATGAGTATGTAAAGCGAGAGAGGGCGACACGGTCCCTTCCGGACAACCTTCTTCCGTGTGATATACCTTGCCGTGAAAGGACGTATGTATGAATGTGCTCACGTTTAAAAGTTTTGTTAATAGTTTATCCAATACCAAATTTCCAGAAGATGAGATAAAGATCGTTACTTTCTTTTGTTTAATTCAGTGCTCACGCATAATTGATGTACTACCATTAATGATAAGAATAAATATCATTTCAATATAAATAAGAGGTTATGGGCCCAGGTGGCGCGTGGAGAAGAAGTGTAAGATTCGGTCCGACAGATGACGCTAAGCGTGCGTGAGTTAAGAGAGGGAGAGAAGGAACAGCGAGCCGGCGAGGCATTAGCGTCTTAGCTTTCGTAAAGACTGGTAGCTTTTATCGAGATTGATTCGGTGTGCAAAAAGTATCGAGCGAGAGTGGGCATCGTGCGTTTCGGCGGTGTTACCAGGCGAAAGGGCCACCGATCGTTATACAGGCTTAACCCTTTCGCACCGGACGGGACATATGCTGTCCCAGTCTGGATAATTTTTGATATTACGGCTGGGACAACATATGTCCCAGTTACTGAAAAACATCTAGGACAGAAAATAACGCCAAGTTGGGCCTCCAAACTGATTCTAAATTGTTGATGGTGCGCTGTTATGGGGACGTTTATGTGTCTCCAAGACCTTCAACCTTTTAGGCATAAAAGTTATTTTATCCAATAATCGCTTGGAGGAGAAATAACTGATCCCGGCAATGGGGCGCACTCGGACTGATTTTTAGCCGTATTGAAAGGGTTAAATAGCATAAGCATACCCGTGTCAGATATCGGGGGCTATTTAAGAAAAGGGCATATCAGGCCTGAATCTGTAAGTAGTGCGCAGACTGCTACGATCCGGTAAAAAGTAATAGAAAACGCGGCCGGTCCGTCTTCTATACTAAAACACGCGGCAACCGACGGGATCTCGGTTTAAGACTCGAAGTAATAGACTTAAAACATTCCAATAACTGAAATAAATCGTACAATCTGTGTTCTGAACATTCTATTCCGGTTGTTTTATTAAATAAACCCTACAGAAAATCTCAGAAGTGGGATAAAGGGCTCTAGTGCCGTATAGTTGAAGTCAGTGGCAAGTGCGGAGATCCCCACGCGCGAAAAATCGCGGTAACGAGAGTGAAAATTATCTTTTTCGAAGCACGTGGGCCGAAGGACGCCATTTTGTTTGCGATAGAAAAACTGTTGCCGGAAGGCGCCATTTTTGTTTCGCGACAGAAAAACTGTTGCCGGAAGGAGTCAGGCGCGAGTTCGAAAGTTCGAGAACAATAGGCGAGTGTTGACTGTCGCAACATGAACCTGTAACGAGTTACGCCGGTGGGACGACGATCTTGCCCCCCACCACGCGCCCGACCGAGGTAGCGCGTACCGCGCTAAGCCAACGGTCTTGCCCCCCATCACTCGTCCGCAATACCGAGAATTGGCGCGAGAGGGTTTCGCACCGAGAGACTCTCTCGCTGCCGAAAATGTGCGGACGAGGACATACACGTCGAGGGCATAGGCCTATTTGGGACAGACCGCCTCGAGCGTTAGTACAGATAGTACGCCTCTCCCAGAGACCTCCTGTGCGATTCCACGTTCTTGTGTAGAAACACTTGTTCTTGCGAAAGACAAGCGCCCGTGTTCACACTAGTTCTTGTGCGTCGACAGACTGCGTCTCTGTGCACTTTTCGACTCCACACCTCCACGGTTCCCAGAAGGACAGCGTGAGTCATCCTCTGGACGCAGACCGATATCCGCCATCGATCTCCCGAACAGAGTTATCTCCGTTCTCGAGAGCGTCCTTAAAGTCGCGAATCACCCGCGGGTTGTGCCCACTGGGTGACCGGATCCCCGACTCTCCGACCAGGGTCCATTGGCAGGGTTGGCCCGCCAGGACACCGAAGGGTCAAATCGTCTCACCTCTCCACTCTCGCCGAATCGACAATCGAGATACGCGCCGAGATACGCGCCGCGATACGCACCGCCGACCAACGCACCGAAGTACGCGACGCGATCCGCGCCGAACCACGCGCCGCGATACGCGCCGATACTCGCGATAGACTAAGTCATAGATTAAGCCGTCCATACTCTGTTTGCCAGCAAAGACCTGGCCGGGATACCCTGTACTCTAGCCGAAATAAATTGTCGTACTCTACCTTACCTCTGCGTACAAAGTCATTCGATCGGCGGCCCTGGACCACCGTCCTGAGCTGGCGATACGGTTCCTCCACCGTCCCGCCGGTAACCCCGCGACTTAACGGTTACAAACCGCGTGCAATTGGAACAGCTCACGGTCGAAGGTCTCCGTGAGTTAGGTCGGCAACACAATCTAGACACAAAAGGGGCGCGTACGGTTTTATTCGATCGGCTCACCGATCATTTCGAAAGAAGCGGTTGGCCGGAACAAATTACTATCACAGGCCCGCCGAATACGGAGGACCGGTCAAATGAGGAAGAGGATATTCGAGGGGAGGAAATGACCGGGTTGCAACCTGCAGGCCAAGAATTCGCGGGCAGTCACTTGGGAGCTGCGAATATCCAGATGATAGTCCAAGCGGTTCTTCAAGCATTAGAAGCAAATCAGTCGACGTCGACGCTGCGTGTAACAACGGGACCTGTGGCGGGGCCTTCTCCCACTCCGAGTAGCTCTTCGCAGTCCAGCGCTCTTCAAAATTGGAATCAAGTAAAATTCACTTCTAAGCTAATTCCGTCTTTTTGCTGGTCTAGAAGAGGAGGACGTTAAAACATGGCTTGATAGAATCGCCAGTGTTGGACAGCTCTATCAAATAAACGACGAGGTGCTGGTTTTGGCAGCCGTTAACCAGCTAAAGGACCGGGCGTTAAACTGGTACAACCGACAGGAGGTCGAATCTATGGCAACGTGGGTAAATTTTAAACTTCAAATACGTGCCTATTTTCAACGAACAGAAATTGTTACCACAACTTTGGCGAGAGTCAGTAGTCGTACGTGGAAGGCACAGTCGGAGAAGTTTGCCGACTATGCAGAAGACAAATTAAAGTTAATGCATGTTCTAAAGTTAACAGAAAAGGAGAAAGTGGAATTATTAGCCGATGGAGTGAAGGACCCTTCTTTGAGAAGATTTGCGCTGAACACTTGGGCAACGAGTATTCCAGAATTTATCGAGCACATTCGAAGAATAACGGAGGACAGTGTTGTTCGACGAATGGAGTCGGAACCCAAGGGGGTGAACAAAGCAACCGTACAGCAGCAGGACAAGAAGTGCGACCATTGCAAACGTGTCGGTCATTCAACGCAGGATTGTCGAACGGCCAAGATGACCTGTTTCAACTGTGGCCAGAGGGGCCACTCGAGCCTGTACTGCACCGCAAAGAAGAGGGAGCCTGCATCAACGTTAAACTTGTTGACAGAGGATCCTACGCTGGAGCCGGAGGTGCACGCAGAGGAGATGTTCCGGGAGGAATCAACTCTGGAGACGACTGACGATCTAGGAGTGCATTTAGTGGAGAAGGGAACGCCGTGTGTAAATGTATATAGTCTGGGGAATCAATGTAGATCCTTTCGTGCGTTAGTGGACACAGGTAGTCCGGTAAGCCTAATTAAAAAGTCAATATGTTGTAACCGTTAAGCCGCGGGGTTACCGGTGGGACGGTGGAGGAACCGTATCGCCAGCTCAGGACGGTGGTCCAGGGCTGCCGATCGAATGACTTAGTACGCAGAGGTAAGCTAGAGTACGACAATTTATTTAAGTTGTTATACAAGGTATCCCGGCCAGGTCTATGCTGGCAAACAGTGTGTGTACGGCTTAAACCTAGACTTAGTCTACCGCGGATCTCGGTGTGTATCGCGGCGCGCGGTTGGGGTGTATCGCGTCGCGTACTTCGGTGCGTAGGTCGGCGGTGTGGGTCGCGGCGCGTATCTCGATCGTCGGTAACGTTTCGGCGAGAGTGGAGAGGATAGACGATTTGACCCTTCGGTGTCCAGGCGGGCCAACCCTGCCAATGGACCCTGGTCGGAGAGTCGGGGGGTCCGGTCACCCAGTGGGCACAGCCCGCGGGTGAGTCGGTGACTGTAAGGACGCTCTCGAGAACAGAGATAACTCTATTCGGGGGATCGATGGCGGTTATCGGTCTGCGTCCAGAGGATGGCTCACGCTGTCCTTCTGGGAACCGTGGAGGTGTGGAGTCAAAAAAATGCACAGAGACTCAGTCTGTGGACGCACAAGAACTGGTGTGAAACACGGGCGCTTGTCTTTCGCAAGAACGAGGGTTTCGGCACAAGAACGTGGAATCGCACAGGAGGTCTCTGGGAGAGGCGTACTGTCAGCACTAACGCTCTAGGCGGTCTCTGCCAAATAGGCCTATGCCCCCGACCTGTATGTCCTCGTCCGCACATTTTCGGCAGCGAGAGAGTCTCTCGCTGTGAAACCCTCTCGCGCCAGTTCTCGGTATTGCGGACGAGTGGTGGGGGGCAAGACCGTTGGCGTAGCGCGGTACGCGCTACCTCGGTCGGGCGCGTGGTGGGGGGTAAGATCGTCGTCCCACCGGCGTAACGCGTTACAATGTGAACAGTATTTTTACAACAATAAGCTGTTACAAGTTAATAAGCGTATGAGTCTTAAAGGGGCAAATTGTCACGTCCCGGGTGAAGGTCTTTGGGGAAGATGACATATGGGGTTTTATTCGTAGGGAATGCAGGCGCGAATGCCAGATTCGTGGCGCTGCGGAGAGTAGGATTCAGGCGCGAATACGTGGTTCGTGGCACTGAATGTTCGAAAGGATGCAGGCGCGAATGCCAGATTCGTGGCGCTGAATGTTCGGAGGGATGCAGGCGCGAATGCCAGATTCGTGGCGCTGCGGAGATTAGGAATTTTAGGCGCGAATACGTGATTCGTGGCACTATGGTGTGTAGGATTCAGGCGCGAATGCCAGATTCGTAGCACTGAACGACCAGGGAAGGTTTAGATAGTTATGGTCCCTGTGGTGACACCCGTTAGAGCACTTTGTTTTGGTTTTACTAATTGGATTTACCGTTGCATAGGCGAAAGAAGTTATACGTAATAATTCCGAGAAACTCGTCTAAACGTGCGGCTATACACAGGCCATGCAAAAGTACGTTAGTAAACATGGCAAGCGCTCTCGCGTTCGCGAACTAGGATCAGCTGTTTCGTTACCTCGTTCGTTTGGATTTTTAGATCTCTCGTAACCAATGGGTAAATACAAATAATTTGAGGCGTGATTGAAACAAAGCGGTTTATTAGCTTTGCTGGAGCGTTAATTATAATAATGCGTGGGACTTTGAGCATTGACACAGTACATTTATATAAAACAGTATAAGGTATGAAATATATGTATGGACATGAATAACAGGTATATAAACCGGAGAAAGAAGTACGTTTAGCAATGAACGTTAATAATACACAAAAATGCGATAAGCGTTAGAGAAATAATATAGAATACAATAAAGGTTCGTTGTATAAAGTATATATATATATATATATATATATATATATATATATATATATATATATATGCAGTAAGCAATAATGAACGACGAAATATGAACGCAGTAAGCGTGAATAAGAACAATACACAAAAATGCAATAAGCGTTTAGTAATTAATAAGAATTTCGATAATGTTTGAAATACACGATATCGATACAAATCCGCAATAAGCGTTATTAACAAAGAAATAGTAAATGGTATGGAAATGATATAAGAATAATAATAAGAAATAGTAATGGCTTACGGTATTTGCTGTAGAGCACTGAACACAGTAAGCTAACACAGTATAGATAATAAAATTGCGTAAAGAGACACTTCGCGGGAGTGGTTTCCGTAGAAGAGCCAGAAACTAGAAGCTGATGTCTAGAAGCTAGAAGCGTCAGAAGATAGAAGCGATCTGGTCGTTTTGGGCCTTGTATTTATACTATGGTCGGGATTGTTAGGGGTGAAGAGTGTGCGCGGTATGCATCTTGACTGATCTTTGAAGATGCGTCGCAATTACTTATTAATAGAGTCGGTGTTTAGGGGTTTTATGTGGCCTTGTCTTGTACTGGTAATGGGTGAAGGGTATGTGCGGTGTGTTCCTATGGCTCGTACGCCAAATCTGCGTCGCAGTAATGATCACGTGTTGATCACGTTCGTAAATTTGTGTCGCAGTAACATTTCTGGGGTTTTTGCATGGGGCTTTGAAGCTGAATACTCAACCCATTTGGTGGAGTTTAGGAGGTCGTATCGGAAAGGGGTAAACGGGGGACTGACTTCTTAGGTCATGGTAAGGGCGTGAGACGTAGTCTCGATTTAAGAGAGGGTTTTAAAGACGAGGGATTTGTTTGAAGTAGATTTGGAGGGAAGTGGTCATGCCACGTAAGTCGAAGAGGGGGTTTGGAGGTCGTCGCTGACCATCCCGAGATGGGGACCGCTAAGGTACATCGTCAAGGCGATCAGCGATTATGGATTGACCGTTTCGAGATGGGGACCGCTAAGGTGCATCGTCCAAACGGTCAGGAATCTGGATTGACCGTTTAGAGACAGGGACCACTAAGGTATATCGTCCAAACGATCGGTTGGGTTTGAAAAAAGGGGCAAGGCTTAAGTATGAGGGTTTTTGATGGAGTTGTGGATGGATTTCTGAGGAAGTGGTGTTAAAATACCGCGCGAAAAATAGTGGGACATCACAAAATAGCTCGGTAATCACAATATTTGGGAAAATTATAGACCAAATTTGCCTAGGGAAACCAGGGAATGAATGGAGCGACGTAACCTTACTGGTAGTGGATGATAGCACCATGGACTACGATATGCTTCTGGGACGTGAATTTTTTAAAGAAAATAAAATCCGATTAATTTTCCAAGAAGGAAATTTCATGTTTGAACATCCATCGGTATCTGAAAAAATACCAAACGATATTTCCACAATTAATATAATAAATGAACAGGATCGGTATGATACAGTAATAGAAAATTTAGATCCGAATTTAGATTTGAATAATAAAAGGGAATTGGTAAAAACCCTACGGGGGTCGAGAGTATGAAGGTACAGCCGGTTAAGGATAATTATAAAATTAGAGTACATATTAAGGATCTGTCCTTCTTTAGATATGCTCCCAGAAGGATGTCTATCCAGGAGAGAATGGCGCTAAGAGAAATTACCGATGACCTGTTAAGCCGTGGCATAATTAAGCTCAGCATCTCACCTTATTGTGCAAGAGTTGTTTTAGTAATTAGGCAAGATGGGCGAAAGCGTATGGTATTGGATCTGAGGCCGTTAAACCAGCGCATCCTTTCCCAAAAATATCCATTTCCAATAATTCAGTCTGACTTTGTCATCCGTCAACGCAACACGTGCCTTGCTTTGTTTTGATACGGAGTCAGTTACAATCCTATTAGTCTCGTTGTTTTATTCGTGTTAAATTTAAAAATCTCAATCCGTACGCGGTAGTGCACTCTTGTGGACCTTTGTGTCGGCCCTTACCCCCCTTTGATAGCCAATCAGTATTCATCTATTACTGATATACGTGAGCTGTTTTGGCTGGGCTCTTTTCCCCGTGACTGCCTGATAATTTGACGAGTCTGAAGTGTTATTGTTCTGACTGTATTTCTGAGTCCAGTGGTCTATATTGCGTTTCATGGCTCCTCCGACCAGAAAGTGTAAAGGATGTGGAACGGCTGTGGCCAATCCAGTAACCTGTGCACAGTGTGACACGGTATCTCATCCTGGTTGTCTTGGACGGTCAGGTCACCCCTGGCATAACGGCTTGCTTTTGAGCTGTCGCCCGTGTTCAACTGGAACAGCTGTTGTTGATGTCAACGTCACGGGTTCCCAGTCGATATTGTCACAACCTAATTTTCCAACTGTTGATGCACTTAATGATATAATGAGAGAGCTAATTAGGAGCGAGTTTGACAATATTCGCCAAGAAATCGTCTCCAGCATCAGGATGGAGCTCGCAGACCTTAAAACAAAAACAAGCCATCTGGACGAGAGAGTACGTCTACTGGAGCAGAATTCTTCTGATATAGCTGGGCAGCTGTTATCCAGTCCTACTGCGACAGACGGGATCATTGCCGAACTGACTGACAGGCAGGCCAGGGCGAAGAACCTTATTATACATGGACTGCCGGAATCGTCTAATGCCTCGCCTGTCCTTTCTCGGTCCCATGACCTTGATGGTGTCAAATCCATACTGGGTCAGATTCAGTCTGCTGATTATGGTGATGTAAAGCTCCTTAGGCTTGGGAAACGTAATGGCTCAACCCCTAGACCCCTATGTGTAGGTCTTAATTCACCGGAGGCGGTCATTGGAATCTTGAGAGGCAAGTCTCGTTACACTGGGCCTTATAAAATCACAGAGGATAAGACGAGGGCGCAGCGTCAGGCACTAGACCAGCTTCGAGCGAGACTACGGGAACTGCATCAGCGGGGAGAGACAAATTGGACAATCCGATACATCCGTGGAGTGCCGACCATCGTGGAGAACAACAGGGCCCGGGACACTGCCCCAAAAAACCATTAAGTTGCCCCATGGTTTACTACCAAAATGTGCGTGGTCTGAGAACTAAGTTGGATGACTTGAAAAATGCGATTTTGTGCGCCGCCGTCCGTTACGATGTTCTTATTTTTGTGGAAACTTGGCTAAACCCGTCTATCACTTCGCCTGAGCTGGGCCTTACAAACTTCAATGTATTCCGGACGGACAGATCCTCTCTTACGAGTTCTTTTTCGAGAGGGGGGGGGGGTGTCCTTATTGCAATCAGAAACTCGTGGCCTTGTCTGGGGATTAACCCCATTTCTCATGATCTGGAACAAGTCTTCGTAAGAGTCCGCCTTCATGCAAAACACATCATTTTTGGGGCATTATATCTTCCGCCAGCCTCTCATCCGGATCTCTATGAGAGCCATGTCAGCAGTGTCTCTGAGATTTTCCACAACTTCAGTGATGATGCTTTCTGCATTATGGGGGATTTTAATCTCCCCCATGTAGCCTGGCCTATTGTCCCCGGCTTATTCTGTTCGAAGAAATCGGGTATTTCTTCTAGTGAATCGACGGCCATTGACCTACTCCTGGATGGTTACAGCTATTGTGGCCTGGCTCAGACGAATAATATTGTTAACTCCCGTGATTGTTTGTTAGACCTAATCTTTGTAAATGAAATGGATGTGACTATTAACAACGCCGTAGATTTCCTAATCTCTCCGGATCCGTATCATCCACCGCTGAGTGTGCGATTAAATGGTTTAATAACGTCTACCGACCATAGCTGTGATAGTGTCACGTATTTAGATTTCAAACGTGCCGATTACCCTAGTATAATTAATCATCTAAATACTATCGACTGGGATGCCGAGTTTTGTGGGATGAACCCGGATACGGCAGTGGATCGGCTTTATTCCCATCTCAATGATGTTGTTACTGCCTATGTGCCCGTGAGGGTTCATAAACGATCTCTCTATCCTCGGTGGTTTTCGACACGTCTGAGAGCTCTCATTCAGAAAAAGAAGAGAGCGCATAAAGCCTACAAAACTTCCAACTCCCTCAGCGATTATCTGGTGTTTTCGGATCTCCGCTCTCAGTGCAAATTACTTACTAAAAGTGATTATCGTGCGTATGTTGATGAGGTAGAAAACTGTCTACGATTTAATGTTAGAAGCTTCTGGGGCTTCGTTAGGGCTAAACGGGGTGACCGTGGGCTTCCCAGCTCCATGCGCCATGATGGTATTACAGCCTCATCGGATTCTGCTATCGCCGAGCTCTTCGCTACCTACTTTGGCTCTGTGTATACACCTCCTGGTGGGCAGTCAACGGCCTTGAATATGGATAAGAATCATACTTCCTATAACAGCTTAACACTGAACGGTCTTACTATTTCTATTGGGGACATTTTTTCCAAGCTTAACGGTCTAGATACGAGTAAAGGCCCGGGTGCTGACGGCATACCGCCTCTCTTCATCAAACATTGTAGTTTTATTCTTTCGAGGCCCCTCTGGAACATATTTAATGCCTCACTAACCAGTGGTGTGTTTCCCTCGCAGTGGAAGTCTAGCTTAGTTACTCCTGTCTTCAAGGCCGGTGATCGTTCCGAGGTTAGTAACTATCGGCCCATTTGCAAGTTATCGGTATTGCCCAAGGTATTCGAAGAAATTGTTACCGATATGCTTTCCTCTCAACTGACAAGCTTTTTATGTGTGGAACAGCATGGGTTTGTACCAAAACGATCTACATCTACCAATCTCGCTGTGTACCAAAGTTTTGTCTCTAGTGCCCTAGATGAGGGCCTGCAGGTAGACACAGTTTATACCGATTTCCAGAAAGCCTTTGATACAGTCGATCACTCTGTGCTGCTTCACAAACTTGCTTCGTGGGGGTTCTGTGGACCTCTTTTAACTTGGCTCGAAAGCTATCTTTCGGGGCGTGTACAAATAGTTAAGACGATAAATAGTCTTTCCTCTCCGATTTATGTCACCTCGGGCGTTCCTCAGGGGTCACATCTCGGACCCCTGCTGTTTATTGTTTTTATCGACGATATTGCTAAGGTGCTTTCGAATACAAATTTCCTTCTCTATGCTGACGATCTGAAAATATTCAGAGTTATCCGAGGAATGGAGGATGCGTACAATATGGAAAGTGATCTGCTAAGGTTAGAGCAATGGTGTACTGTTAACAGAATGCGTTTGAACATTAGGAAGTGTGTTGTACTTAGGTCCTCCCGTGCGTTATCCTGTGTTAAACACCCGTATAAATTGTACAACATAGAGCTTAGAGAAGTTTCCGAAGTTATTGATCTTGGGGTTTGCTTTACACCTTGCTTTGATTTTAGACCTCACTACGTGCGCTGTACTAGTAAGGCAATGAGAACCTTAGGCTTCATCTCCAGATTTGCCAGACACTTCAAAGACAGAGAGTCTCTGAAGTTGTTATATGTGGCCCTTGTAAGGCCTCATGTTGAATATGCCTCATGCATTTGGAGTCCTAGACACGCGAAATTTATTAAATTGGTTGAAAGGGTGCAACATAAATTCTTGAGGTTCGTCACTCGTACCCTAGGTCATCCTATGGATAGAGCTGACCATGACTATGGCCCGGCACTTGCAACCCTTAGAATGGTCACTCTGGAGGAGCGTAGGCGCATTGCAGACATGACGTTTCTTTATAAAATTATTAACGGCCACATAAACTGTCCTGATGTGCTTTCCTTAGTGACCTTCAATGCTCCGGCTAGGAACATGCGGTCTAGGCCTCTATTTGCTACGAGGCATCCGAAATATCGGCATTATGCGATTGACCCTATTAACAGGGCGATGATAACTGCGAATCAGTACTTTAGAGTCATTGATCCCTTTCTGGGGTCCCTGACTTCGGTAAGAACATTATTATATAGGATTGTAAGTGACTCAAATGGTGGTACTTAGTACCTAGTTAATTTTGTGTAGTTTGGTTAGTTGTCTTGTTTTTCTACTCATTATTGGCTAATATATTTACTGTTCAGACTCTGTTCACTGCACCTGTATAGTGTATTTGTAAATCATGGGTA
Source organism: Andrena fulva (assembly GCA_946251845.1). Lineage (NCBI taxonomy): Eukaryota > Metazoa > Arthropoda > Insecta > Hymenoptera > Andrenidae > Andrena > Andrena fulva. The sequence goes on from OX276329.1 coordinate 45,854,282, forward strand.
CTTCCCGTAAACTTATTAATAATAATAATAATAATAATAATAATTGAGGATCAGCTGGATCAATTGCATGGGAAGGAGATCTTTACAAAACTGGATCTTCGAGATGGTTTTCATCAAATTGATATGCATCCAGATGACACCAAATATTTTGCCTTCGCCATACCTTTCGGCCAGTACGAGTATGTAAAGATGCCTTTCGGTTATTCTGAAGCGCCCGCAGAGTTCCAGAAGAGACTCATACAAATTTTAGATGTTTTTCTACGTAGCGGTAAGATTTTAATGTATATAGATGATATTTTAATTCCGACCACAACTGTGGCAGAAAATTTGCAAATTTTGCGTGAAGTGTTAATAACGCTGAAAAATTACAGTTTAGAGTTAAACTTATCCAAATGTATGTTTCTAAAATCCAATATCGAGTTTTTAGGTTATGTGGTGTCAGCCGAAGGCATAACCTTAAACAAACGTCACACGCAGGCCATCTCGGAATTCAAATATCCTATGCACGTAAGACAAGTTGAAGGTTTCCTAGGTTTAACAAATTACTTTAGGAAGTTTATTAAAGATTATGCCGTTAAAGCCAAACCTTTACATACTTTAACTAAAAAGAATACGATTTTTGATTTCAACGAAGACTGTAAGCGAGCTTTTGATTTATTAAAAAGGGAACTAACGTCGTTCCCGGTTTTGCGAATATACAATCCGGCTGCGGAAACCGAATTACAAACGGATGCGAGCAGTCACGGTTACGGGGCGATATTACTGCAAAAGCAAAAAGCAGGTGATATGGCGCCTATAGCGTATTTCAGTAAAGCAACCAACGAAACAGAAAAGAAATATCATAGTTTCGAATTAGAAACTCTAGTTATAGTAAAAGCTTTGGAATGTTTCCATGTCTACCTGCAGGGCATAGTTTTCCGCATTGTAACCGATTGTAATTCACTTGCGTTGGCGGTGAAAAAGATAAATATCAATCCTCGCATAGCGCGATGGACTTTAACGTTTCAAAATTACAAATTCGAGTTAGTGCATAGGTCAGCGGATAAAATGATACATGTCGACTTTCTGAGCCGTTATATACTGACTGTAAATGCTATTTCGGCGGAGGACGAGTTATTATTTAGACAATTATCTGATCCAAAACTGAAAGAGTTAGCAGAACAGGTTGAGTTGCACGGCAGCAAATCGTTCAAGCTAATAGATGGAATTTTATTTAAAGATTATAAAGAGAAGGATTTATTTGTAGTACCCGAAGGAATGGTTAACAATATCATACGATTATATCATGATGAAGTAGGTCATGTGGGTGTTGAAAAAACTCAATACGGAATAATGAATCACTATTGGTTTCCAAATCTCAAACTTAAAATTAGGCAATATATTGACAATTGTGTTAAATGTTTATCTTACTCAATAGCCGGAGGAAAGACAGAAGGGGAAATGTTGATTTATGAAAAAGAAACAATTCCGTTTCAGACAAGTCACATAGACCATTTTGGGCCATTAGCCGAAACTAAAGATCAGTTCAAATTTATACTGGTAATCATTGACGCGTTCACTAAATTTGTGTGGCTGTTTCCAACTAGATCCACAGGGACAGATGAGGCGGTAGAGTGTCTAAGTTTGGTGTTCAACTTGTTGGGATACCCCAAACGTATTGTTAGCGACAGGGGGTCCGCGTTTACATCTAACAATTTCGCGAATTTTGTGAATGATCGGGGAATAAATCATGTTCTAACGGCAGTAGCATCTCCTTAGGCGAACGGGCAAGTGGAACGGGTTAACAGATTCTTAAAATCTACGTTAGCAAAAATAGCTGCAGACCCGTCCGAATGGAAAGAAAAGTTAACAACGGTTCAATATGTAATTAACAATACGTTAAATAAGGCCATAAACTCCACACCCAGTAAGGCTCTGTTTGGTTTTGATCAACGTCGTATAGAGGACGAGCACCTGTGCATTGTGATTAATGAATTAAGAAAATCAGACCCTGATTATGCACAGCTGCGAGAACATACACAATTAACTGCACAAGAAGTTAACCGAAAACTCCAAGAATATAATAAAACACAATATGACAAAAGACATAAAAAGATATCGCAGTATAAGGTGGGTGACTACGTCCTGGTTCGGAAACTGCAACACAAAATAGGAACCAATACCAAGCTAGAACCTAAATTTAAAGGCCCTTATCAAATGAAAGCGGTATTAAAAAAGAATCGATTTGTGGTAACTGACATTCCGGGGTACAATATATCCTCGCGACCGTACAATACCATTCTCTCAGCAGACAAAATAAAACCCTGGATTCGCGTAACCGAACCCCTTTCGAAAACAGGAAATGAACCATGCAATGAAGCGGTGGTTGAAGATGGAAACCGAGAGTGATTCATCTTTCCGACTAGTATATTATATGTATATATTTTAAGTTTATTACTAGTATTATCTCACGTTAATTATAAGTGTACATATTGTTTTCACATCCACTATTGTTCGGGACGAACAAATTGTCAGGCTGGCCGATCTGTAAGATTCGGTCCGACAGATGACGCTAAGCGTGCGTGAGTTAAGAGAGGGAGAGAAGGAACAGCGAGCCGGCGAGGCATTAGCGTCTTAGCTTTCGTAAATACTGGTAGCTTTTATCGAGATTGATTCGGTGTGCAAAAAGTATCGAGCGAGAGTGGGCATCGTGCGTTTCGGCGGTGTTACCAGGCGAAAGGGCCACCGATCGTTATACAGGCTTAAATAGCATAAGCATACCCGTGTCAGATATCGGGGGCTATTTAAGAAAAGGGCATATCAGGCCTGAATCTGTAAGTAGTGCGCAGACTGCTACGATCCGGTAAAAAGTAATAGAAAACGCGGCCGGTCCGTCTTCTATACTAAAACACGCGGCAACCGACGGGATCTCGGTTTAAGACTCGAAGTAATAGACTTAAAACATTCCAATAACTGAAATAAATCGTACAATCTGTGTTCTGAACATTCTATTCCGGTTGTTTTATTAAATAAACCCTACAGAAGTAACGATCAGTGTAAAAATTGAAAAATAATAGGGAAAGCAAAAATGGAAAAGAAAAATAATTATAATATTGATTTGTTGGATGAGAACAATTACCACACATGGAAATTTAGAAAGACCACGTTGCTAAATGAGAAGGATGTGGTTGGATGGATAAATAAAGAGTTTAATGAAGCAGATTATACAGAAATGGTAGCAGAGCGTGGTTATTGTATGTATTCAAAGGTTGTAAATAATAGTATCATATACTTGTTATTGTATGTGGATGATATCATTTTAGCGGGTCCAAATTTAGGACATATTGAAGATTGAATAAAACATTTGTTGAAAGAATTTGAGATAAAAGACAAGGGAGATTTGAAGCATTTTCTGGGTTTAGAGATTAACTATAGTAGAGAGGAAGGTATACTGAAAATTGATCAAAAAAGGTATTTAAAGGGAATTTTGAAGCGATTCAATTTAGAGCAGTGTAATACATGCTTAACACCAATAGAACCAAGACTGAATATAAATCCCGAAAAGGAAAACAAGGAACATGAACCAGTTAGGGAATTAGTAAGATGTTTGATGTACTTAATGTTGGGCACACGCCCAGATATAAGTTTTGCAGTTAATTACCCTGATAGCCAGAACTGGGGAGCAGAATCTGACGTCAGACTGCAGTAGTCTGCGTCTGCATTTGGCTGCGTTCTGAGGTGCAGAGCCTGAGGTGCAGAGCCTGATGTCAGATCGACAGCAGATCGACAGCAGATTCTGCCGTCTGCTTGGCACAGCCAACAGCGCCATCTGAGGGCCAGAATTACCAAAAGATTCCGTACGCGTGACGTCACATGGACGTCCCTACGCACCAACTCATGTATACCGTGATTGCTATAGGTGTATCCCTACCTTTACATAAGCAGGAAGCAGATTTTGGAATTTATTAAATAATTAATTCTACTTATATCAAGAAAGTATTTATTTATTATTTACAAATATACAGGATCGATGATTACAATTGTCACAAGAGGAACTTTCAATATTTACATTAACAAATCCATATACAGTACGTTCCGTAACAAGTGGTACCTAGTAGGGGCGATGTCAGAAATTTTAATCAGTATTTTCGACTTCTTTCTTGTGTAGAATCATCATACTTATTTCCTGTTGTGTTGGCGCTGAAAACAAATACAATATTAGTATAAAATTAAACGTAACGTATGATTAAACAGGATACATGCGATACTTACTTCAGCTCCATCTCCACACAGTACACACCCTAGGCGATCATATTAATATGATTAAGATGTCATACTTCTCCCTTGCACTAGTGCGGTCGCTGCGACCGGCAGCGACCAGACGCAGGTAGGAGATCCCGCCTTTAAGGTGCCATTTCCAATGCGCGGCTCGCCGCGGCGGCGAGCGGCGCGGCGTCGCCTCAGTACGCCGCGGTACACTGGTACAATGGAAAAGCATTCATCTGTTCTCCTATCTGCGACTTCGACCGCGCGCGGCTGCGGCAGGTTGCTACAGTGTATGCAAGTCTGCTCCAGGAGCAGCCTAGGCTACTGGAAAAGCAACACAATGGGACGAGTGTCTGTTTTCCGCCATTATGGCAGAATCTACTAGCCGCCCCGCGGCCTATCGCCACAATGGGACAGAATCCCCAGAAATAAGGAAACAAGTCAGAATTTAAAAGTTATGGAATTATGTTTTTATATATTTTTTGCAACCTAATAATATGAGGTCTTAAAAACGTAAAAATATCATGGCAGCTACTTCTGCTGTATGTGTAAACATGTGTCAAAGTTTGTATGTTTTTTGTGCAGAATTTTAAAATATACTCATTGCAATACACACGAAGATGTTTTAAACTTTTTTATCGACTTCTTCAGATCTAGTACTAGATAGTTTTCTAGGCATCTTTGCAAAAAAAGAAACAAAAACTTTATGTTATAAAGTAGCCCGATACGATTCGACACCTTGATTGGAAAAAATAGCATGATGAATTTTTTCTCTATTCTTGGGATTGACGGCCATTGTGCGTTTGGTCTTTGCAGGAGGCGTGTTGATAGTGGATAATACTTTGTAGTGGCTATACTGGTGGTATTTTGCTTACGTGCGTCCGAAATAAAAGCAGGCTCAGAGCTAGGCGAAAATTCATTCATTCTTTACGATGGGTATGTGACGTCCCACGTCTTTTTTCGCGCGCAGTTAATTAAATTCAATCATAAATCAATCTACAACTCCACTCAAATCTTCCCCAAACCTCAATTCTTACCCCTTCCCAATGACCCCGACCGCCTTGGCGATGTACCTTAGCGGTCCCCATCTCAAGACGGTCAACCATTAAATCTACCCCACCTATTCGCCCAACGCGGCACAAACTCTTCCCTCCTATCGAATCTAAACAAGTCCCTCGCCCCACAAATCTCTTAAATCGAGACCACGTCTCACACCCTCTACATGAACAAAGAAGTCAAAGCCACTACCACCCCTTTCCTATTAAAACACCCAAAATCCATTCGAGGAGTTGAGCATTTCGAAATCACGTGTATAAAAACCCTGGAAGAAAAACCGCGAGTCCAAATATAGACCAACCTTTGGTCCCTACAAAAACCCCGAAAAGTACCGTGACACATGTTTATAATTAGACCAAGGTGCATACTGCGCACCCCCCTTCATACCGTAAAATATTACATAAACGGATCAAAGTCCATACCGTGCGAACACCCCGCAACCCCTTGTAAAATCATATAAATACAAGGGCTCCGAGACAGAAACTCTCTTTCAACGAAATATCCTTCGGCGAAAGGACTTACTCTTCACAGTATTATTAAAACTAAATTCACAAATCTTTAATCACCAAGAATTGTAAGAGATTATAATTACCATTTAATACCACTGTATATCACCATCATCCATATCAATTATCCATATTCTCATTGTTTCATATTGTTGCGTATTAACGCTTATTGTTTTCATATTATATTGTCTTGTTATTATTAATGCTTATTAACGCACACTGCAATCTAATTATATTGTCATATTGACGCTTATTGTTTAAATCATCTTAGCTTATTAACCTATATGATATTTCATGTGCATACTCATATCTTATAACTCATAAACGCTATATAAATGTTATGTTCATCGCCAACCCATTACTATAAATCCTAACAACCCGCACAATAACAGTGCATTACATATTACCAAAAAGCTATAAAGTGAATAAACAGTTTTACTTTAAATCACGCTACGAATTATTGTGTCAATCCTTCGGGTACGAAGATCCCGAAATCCAAACAGGCTGCCGGAACAGCTGATTACGGGCAACGACCGCAGAAAGCATCGCAGTGTTTACTAACTTACTTTCATATAGGTTTCGATTAACCGTATGACTAGTCAAGTTTCGCAGAGTTATTACGTGTGTCTTTTACCATAAAACAACGGTAAATCCTATTACCGAGACAAACCAAAGCAAGTGCTCTAACGGGTGTCTCCCCGGTGTGTATTCACGCCTAAAACCTCCTTTACCACCAGTGTGTTGGATTTAACATTCACGCCTAAAACCTCCTTTACCACCAGTGTGTTGGATTTAACATTCACGCCTAAAACCTCCTCTACCACCAGTGTGTTGGATTTAACATTCACGCCTAAAACCTCCTTTACCACCAGTGTGTTGGATTTAACATTCACGCCTAAAACCTCCTTTACCACCAGTGTGTTGGATTTAACATTCACGCCTAACCTCCTTTTACCATCAGTGTGCTGGATTTAAGATTCGCGCCTGGGCCCCAATTAATTCCCCTATGTCATTCTCCCCAAAGACCTCCACCCGGGACGTGACAGGTAATTTATTATTTTTCCAAGAACGTTTCGAGAACATCTGTTTGTCAAATTTCTAAAGGCCAGTAAAAAACGTGGTAACATTATTCAGTCTGAGTAAATCCGCACATTGCTCTGTCGATGGGCAGTGCGTACGATGCTTCGGCCGCGCAGGTACCGTCGTCAAACGCCAACCGCCAACTCGCGGGAAAAAACGGTCATAAACCGGGGCCCTGGCGAGACGCTCTGACCGATCAATCTGATTAATTTTTGGGAACCAGATGTGGCATTTTCCCCCTCTACTAACTAATCTCTGTATGTTCGGCAGGCAATAAACCTCCGTTACAGTGTAAAAAATAAATTCGAATGATGTTCTGAGCGCTGGCCGTGACGAACATTAATCTTGTGGTCCGCGCAATGACCAAAAGAAGATGGTCTTATCATAGATTGAAGAATTCTTCCCTGGCAATTGGGTAAGAAACGAAATAACTCTGAACAAGTAGCAGAACGCCTCGCGATGAAACACAGGAAGAAAAGAGGTAGTCCGCTGACTGCGCGATATTGCCAGTCTAGGGGCACCCAGCATAAATATTGTGCAATATATTGCACAATAATATTAAACGCGTCTACAGGCCGCTTACCACATCTGGTTCACAAAAAATTAATTAGGCTCATCGGCCAGACTCAAGTGGCGGGCAACCTTTTGTCAGAAGTGGGCCACAAGTGGAAACAATATTAAATACATAAATATAACATCGTTCATGAAAAACCGATATGACGATGTTCTGGTGGGCCACGCGACGATGTTCATGTGGGCCACATGTGGCCCGCAGGACGCGGGTTGCTCATCACTGGGCCAGAGCATCTCGTCCCGAGCGTATTGTCCCGCACGTCGGGGGTTGACATTTGACAACGCTACCTGCGCGTCTGAATTCAGTTAGCTTTTATAGCTGGCAATGTAGTATTTTTGAAACGAAATTTCTTTATTTCTTTACGACTAAGTAGGCAATTATTCGTTCTCGAAGCGTTCATCGGGAAACACCCGTCTTCCAGATGTTATAAAGGGACAATCGACACCGTGCCGTTTTTCATGGATTTCGACTTTCTTCGCTCTGTGTTAATCCGTTGATTGCTCTGCTGACGGGTGGTATACACGGCGACTTAAACCGCTGACTCGCGGGACAATATGGTCATAAACCACGACCCTGGCGAAACACTCGGGCCGATCAACCTGGCTAACAAAAAGTTTGGTAGGCAGATGTCCGGTTTTTCCTCCTGTACATCACCAAGAGGGAAAAGGTTCCTCGACCACCGTCGAAATCGCATAGGGAAGGTTCGTCCTCTTCCAAAAAAAGGCCAATTAAGGTTCTGGTGGCGCCTTCCAAAATTCTAATGTCGAGTCTACCGTTCACTTCATTCTCCGTGGCTTCACCATTTTACGACCTTCCAGACAATGAAATAACTGAAGGTGAAATCAGACGGCACGTGACTCGCTGAGCCCACGCGTCGTGAGAACGCTCATGGCACGCCGACTCGCAATCCACGTGTCGTCTGATTTCACCTTTACAAGGGAACATCGATAAAGAATAGATCGATAAAGATACGATAAAGAATAAAGAATTTCTTAATACATTGTGATGAATATTTCACCCTCGACTGTGGGTCAGCGACCTCAATTCGCTTGGGTCGGCCGAGGATTCATACCTGTTTCAGAAATAAAATATTTCTTTGTTCTTTATCGTATAGATATGGAAGTGACACCGATGAATTGCTTATATTTCCCCGATGAAAATCGTACCAAATTTCATGTAAATCGGACTATTTTTAACGAAGGTAGCGAGAAATTATATAAAATAAGTTTTCATCTAATTTCCTTCATTATGCTCCGAAATATGTCGTTCTTGGTGTTAGTTTCATCGACGAAACATACGGAATGGATTGGCGTCGTTTTCACAAAGATCTGATGCGAAATGCGAAAATCCTGGACATTTATCACTTCTTCTTGATTGTATACAAACCCCTTCGAGGGTCGAAACCCATATTCGGTGTCGAAGACGGTCCTCGAGACCTCATACAACAATAGACCTTGGTCAAGTGCTCGAAAAGGGACAGCGCGGCGCGTCGTGGGGCCCTGGCGGCGACGCTTATGTATAGAAAATGCACCTTTAGACTTCTCACGAGTCGCCCGACCAGTCTTCTCGTCTAGACTTCTCGTTTAGACGTTGATCAGTAACAGTCTCCGAAAGCGCTCTTGTAGAGCAAAGTCTACTTGTGACCAATCTGTACTAGTGTGTGGAGAGGAGGCGCATAACCTCTCTCCGGCATCGTTACTTTCACGCTCAGGCGTGGTCTTGTATTCACGTCCGCGTGGGCGATCCACGCGGGAATAAAGGAGCTGTTCAGTAGGGCCGCGGAGAAGATCGGTATTTTCCACTACCTCCACTCAACCCTACATCTGGTGACCCCGACGTGATTTTGGGATCATTACGAGCCGTTCCTGGAGGGACCGTTCCTGACGGCGTTTACGTTCCTGGAGGGACCGTTCCTGACGGCGTTTCCGTTCCTGGAGGGACCGTTCCTGACGGCGTTTCCGTTCCTGGAGGGACCGTTCCCGACGGCGTTTCTGTTCCTGGCGGGGCACGTTGGATTATCAATTGCCACGTGGGCGGCGTAGGCCGGTGGCTGTTCGGCGCGGAGCATCATCCGAAGGGTTCCGGAGAAGCTGCGACGTTCGACCTCGTCTAGATGACCACCCAGGACGCTATTTCTGGGTCAGCCGGCCGGATATCGTCACCGTAGGATTTGCGGTAAGCGAGTTGGCAATTTCCGGTGCTAGTTTTTGCGTGCGAGATAGTTTCGTGCTCAGGGCCGCGTTTGCGCCCTTGGCTGGTGTTTTCGGACGTTCGTGTTTACCAGTAGGCAGGCCGCGGCGGGACGGTTATGCACGACAGCGTTGCCAAACGTTCCAATAGGTATCCGCCCTGCGTAGTCTTCCTCGGTTTCGAGGTACCGGCAACAGCGCGGTTCTGTTGTTGTCACGGATTTCTATAGTTTTTTTCTTTGCGGTTCGCGGTCGATCCGTTCTTGTACGAAATAAGACGGTCGCGCGACAGCTTTCGTACATATATATATATATATAGCGTTTAGTGTATGCGCACGTTCATATTGAAGTAGTTTTACGGTAAAAAAAGGCGTAATGCCGCACTCATCCGATGAGGAGTCGACGGCGGCCACGGTGCCGCCGGTCGCGGTGCCCCCGACAACCGCGGACACTCGCGTCGTAGAAGGTAGAATTGATAACTACCGGATTCCGAAAATCCCGACGTTTTTCAAGGCAGATCCGGCGTTGTGGTTCATGCAAGCCGAGGCTACCTTAAGGTCGGCACAGATCACTTCGGAAGCGACTAAAGCCGACATAGTTATAGCAGCGCTAGATTATGAAGTTGTTACGGTGATAAGGGACATAATCATGCGAGTTCCGCGTCCAGCAAACGTATACGAATTAATCAAAAGGCGCGTTGATACTTTCGCGGTCTCGGCGGAGGCCAACCTAAGAAAACTGTTAAAAGGTCAAGTCGTGACTGACGGTAAACCGTCGCTAATTCTAAGCCGCTTACGCAGTTTAAATGACGGGCGTTGCGATGACGCGATTATGCGGTCGATATTCATAGATCAGCTACCACCTGGTACGCGTGCAATACTGGCCGCGTCCGGTGTCGGAGAATTAAATTAGCTGGCCGAACTCGCGGACAAAGTGGTCGAAAATTCCGTGAGCCTCGACCCACAGGTCGCGGCGTTATCAAGTTCGTCGAACGTTCGGACGACAAGTTCGGTTCCGTCGGACATAGCGAGCGAGCTCAAGCGTCTAGCCGATGCGGTAAATTCCCTCGTCGTCAGAAAGTCTCGCGATGAGCGCGCGGGGGGACGCCGAACGTTCCAATCGAGGTCTCGCGATCGTCGCGGGCGTGATCGGTCGCGCGAGCGCGGCAAGGGCAAATTATGCGTCGCGCACACAAAATATCCCGATAACCCAACGTCTTGTAAGAGCTGGTGCTCAAAGTACGCGTCATGGAAGTCGGGAAACTAGAACGACCCTCTGTAGTAGAGACGGCCGTCGAGGGTCAAATTAAAACCAGACGTCTCCACATCCGGGATCGAACGTCCGGCATGAGATTCTTAATCGATACAGGCGCGGATATCTCATTGCTACCGGCCGACCCGAGAATTCGTGGCGAGCCGAGTGCATATAAATTATTCGCTGCAAACGAAACGCAGATTGACACCTACAGTGAATCATTTAGGACTCTCGATTTAGGTTTTAGACGGCCAATCAAATGGAATTTCACCATTGCCGCTGTTCCGTACGCAATATTGAGCGCGGACGTTCTAACGCAGTACGGCCTAGTGGTTGACTTGCGCAATAGTCGACTAATCGATTCCGAGACTGGGATCGGGGTATTCGCGGTATTTAAGAACGTCCCGATTTCGAGGGTGGGAACGATTAACCTCTTGTCGAGATACGCAAAATTATTAGCGGAATTTCCGGAAATAACGGGCGATTCGCGACTAACTCCTCCGGAGGGGGGTGGCGTTTTCCACCATATAATAACCTCGGGATCTCCGGTGTCAAGCCGTCCGCGTCGGTTAAGCCCCGAAAAATTAAGGGCTGCAAAGTCCGAATTTAAAGCATTGGTCGAGGCAGGGATATGCCGAAGGTCGTCGAGTCCATGGGCAAGTCCAATCCATTTAACGCGAAAAAAAGACGGTTCGTGGAGAATCTGCGGGGATTATCGCGATTTAAACGCGATCACGACTCCGGATAAATACCCGACACCGCATTTACATGATTGTTCAACAAACCTAGCGGGAAAAACAATATTTTCATCGCTAGATCTATACAGAGCATATAATCAGATTCCTATGGCGCCCGAGGACGTGGAAAAGACGGTAGTTATCACGCCATTCGGACTGTTTGAATACGTATATATGACGTATGGCTTGAGGAACGCGGCTCAGTCTTTTCAGAGATACGTCGATCGTGCTTTGGGAGATTTAGACTTTGTATTTGTATATATTGATGACATTCTTGTGGCGTCATCAACGCCGGAAGAGCACGCTGCGCATTTACGCACCGTGTTCGAACGGTTGAAGGAATTCCACCTTAGATTAAATATCGGGAAATGCGTAATGGGGGTCGCAGAAATTGAATTTCTGGGCCACCTTATAAATCGCGACGGTATTCGCCCTACCATAAAAAAGGTGGAGGCGACAGCGAGCTTTCCTAAACCAAAAAATATAGTGGAATTGCGTAGATTCTTAGGCATGCTAAATTTTTATCGGCTTAGTATCCCTCAAGCCGCGTCTGAACAAGCACCGCTTAACGCGTACCTTAAAGATTCGCGTAAAAATGATAAGCGTGAAATATGTTGGACCGTCGAAGCGGAAAAGGCTTTCGAGAAGGCGAAATCCAGCCTTGCGAATGCTGCCCTTTTGGTCCACTCTCGGGCGTCGGCGGAAACACGGATTATCACGGACGCATCGGATGTCGCAATGGGCGCAGTCCTGGAACAGTGTTCCGTGTCCGGCAAATGGGAGCCGTTAGCATTCTTTTCTAAAAAGCTATCGTCTGCGCAGACAAAATATAGCGCTTACGACCGTGAACTCACGGCCGTGTATGAGGCGGTGAAATATTTCCGATATTTTATTGAGGGGCGAGATTTCAAGGTCGTGACAGATCACAAGCCCCTGGTCTATGCGTTCATGCAGCGCTCTGAGAAGCCGTCGCCTCGTCAGGTGCGTCAATTGTCTTACATCGCGCAGTTTACAACCCGGATTGAATTTATCCCGGGAACCGATAATGTGGTCGCGGATTCACTTTCGCGAATCGAGTCACTAAGGTTACCTCTTGAAATAAATCTAAAAGAGCTCGCCGAGCAGCAGGAGGCTGATCTAGAGCTAAAACAGCTCTGCAAGAATCCTAACCCACTGTTAAAATTGATAAAATTCAATGGGGCCCGGCCCATACTACGATATTTTGCGAGATGTCGGGAGAATCCATTCGTCCGTACATTCCTGGATCGCTGCGGGAAAGAGTATTTAACATGTTTCATAAGCCCGCGCATCCGGGCGCCAAAATTACTGACCGGGTAATCCGTCAAAGATACGTGTGGCCAGACATGCATCGCGATGTTACGCAATGGTGCAAAGCATGTCTGGACTGCCAACAATCAAAAATATCGCGGCATGTTCGTCGCATTCCGGAGCAGTTCGTGGCTCCAGACGGGCGTTTTGACCATGTATACATGGACATCATCGATCCATTGCCGCGGTGCAATGGATTCAGTTATTGTTTGACCATGTTAGATCGGTTCTCGCGATGGGCAGAGGCCGTGCCTCTGGTCGAAACGTCACCTCAGATCGTAGCAAGAGCATTTTTTAATGTTTGGATTTCCCGTTACGGGTCTCCAAAAATTTTAACCACGGATCAGGGCGCTCAATTTGAATCGCGTCTTTTTACAGCTCTTCTAGTGTTAGTAGGTACCAAGCGAATCCGTACTACCGCTTACCATCCAGCTTCTAATGGAATGTTGGAACGGTGGCATCGCGTGGTAAAAGCTGCGCTAATGTGCCACAGCGATAAAGATTGGACTCGAGTTCTTTCTACAGTCCTATTAGGGCTGCGCTCACACGTTCGTGTCGACACCGGTGCGTCACCAGCAGAATTTCTGTTTGTTAAAACTTTGCGCCTTCCGGGAGAATTTTTCTTACCGGACGACTTGACACCGGACCCGAACATATTTTTGGAGGAATTTCGAGAGTACATGCGGCAGGTACGACCGGTGCCTGTAGCTCATAACTACAAAAAGCGTGCATTCTTTTTCAAAGAGTTGAAGGTGTGCACGCATGTATTTTTACGAAATATGGCAAAAAAAGCGTTAGAGCGTCCGTATTCTGGTCCCTACAAAGTTATCAGACGAATTTCCGAATCAGTTTACGAGATACTAATAAACGGTTCGCCGCGAAGTGTCTCTACGGATTTATTAAAACCGGCATATTCGGTATTGGAAGTTCCCGATGATTCACCGTCGGATTCGGCGGGTCCATCGGAGGGCACGTCGGCGTGCTCGAACGCGTTGTCACAACCCGTATTGAAAACGTACGCGAGAAAAACGGTAACGTTAGCACCTGGCACGAAACTATCATAAAATATTGCCAATCTCGTTTACGTCAACGGAAAATGTAAATAATGTATATAATGTAAATATGTTTATTATCCTTTTATTGCTGTAGATACTAAGTAGTGTTAGAAAAATGTGTATCGTGCTTGCACTGCGTTGCACTCGGAGGGGAGTGTGTAGGGAGCGTCGTCCCCCTCTCCGCGGATCACGTTGGAGTAGGGAGCTGGGCAGCTGCCAGCGCGGCGACGCGCACTTCTCGGTTAGACTTCTCACGAGTCGCCCGACCAGTCTTCTCGTCTAGACTTCTCGTTTAGACGTTGATCAGTAACAGTCTCCGAAAGCGCTCTTGTAGAGCAAAGTCTACTTGTGACCAATCTGTACTAGTGTGTGGAGAGGAGGCGCATAACCTCTCTCCGGCATCGTTACTTTCACGCTCAGGCGTGGTCTTGTATTCACGTCCGCGTGGGCGATCCACGCGGGAATAAAGGAGCTGTTCAACACGGAAGTCGATTTGGTTGCCTTGATCCCGATATCCGTTGAATACGTAGCGGCAGTAGGGCCGCGGAGAAGATCGGTATTTTCCACTACCTCCACTCAACCCTACACCGGTGTAGGCACCACTGCCTGAGAGCCCCTGCGCCCCAGGAGTGGGGGACCAGTAGGAGTAGGGAGGCCGCCTGCGAGCGGCGGGACACGAGAGTCTAGTAAAAAGGCACTCACCCTAGGGAGATTCTCCGATCGACACACGCAATAAAGACAGTATCATTTTTATCGTTATTAACCAAGGTGTTTTCCTTCCTCCATCTCCTACGTACGACACAGCAGTCGTGGGCCTGCATTACACACCGTCATAGGTGTAGCCCACACCGGGCAACCTTCTTCCGTGTGATATGCCTTGCCGTGAAAGGACGTATGTATGAATGTGCTCACGTTTAAAAGTTTTGTTATTAGTTTATTCAATACCAAATCTCCAGAAGATGAGAAAAAGATCGTTACTTTCTTTTGTTTAATTCAGTGCTCACGCATAATTGATGTACTACCATTGATGATAAGAATAAATATCATTTCAATATAAATAAGAGTACGGAATCAATAACAGAAAAGTACAACATAATGATAGAAGGAATAACCAATGGAATGGAAGCAATAGGAATAAAAAGAAAATTAGAGATTATAAGAGAGGAAAAAAACACAAATGACAATACAAAAAGAAATGAAAAAAAAACACTAATAAGAAGACAGTACACATGGTGGGATGAAGAATGTAAAGAAAAAAAAGAAACAAGGAAAAAGCAGTAAGAGAATTTGTTAAAAATCCAATGGAAAACAATTGGAAAATTTTAAAGAGAGAAGAGAAGGAAATGAACAAAACGATAAAGGATAAAAAGAATAAATCATGGGAGGAAATGGCGATATCAATGGATCATAGAACGAAAGGATTTGAGATATGGGGTAAAATTAAAAGTTTTTGAAACAAAACACAACACATATACAAGTATAGAGGAAAGAAGACAATTGGAAGTAAAGGAAATTAATAAGATATTACAAGATCCGCGGGAGAGAGAAGAGGATACGGAGATGGACGGAGGAGGGAACAAGAGAAGAAGAAAGAGAGGATCATAGAGAAGACGAAGAGAATATGGAAAGAGAAGGATGGAATCAATAAATTACATTATGGGAGATAGAAACAGCAATTAAGAAATCCAACATAAAATCTGCTCCAGGAGAAAACGGAATAGATTACAAGATAATAAAAAACCTAACTAAGGAATACAAAGAAATGATGAAAAAAATCTTCAATGAAAGCTGGAAACGACAAGAAATACCAAATGACTGGAAAAAAGCTATAATTATGTTCTTAGATAAAACAAACAAAAAAGCTCTAAGACCAATGTCCTTAATAGATTGTATGGGTAAAGTAATGGAAAGGATAGTAAATAGAAGATTAACAGAATGGGCGGAAAGTAACAACATAATGGATGAAGAACAAAATGGTTTTAGAAAAGGAAGATCCACGATGGATAATTTAGCAATCCTAATGTCAGAAATCAAAAGGGGATTCGAAAATAAAAAAGAGACGTTATCAGTGTTTGTAGATGTAAGAGGAGCATATGATAATGTAGACCATGAAATATTAATAGAAATCTTAAAGCGCAAAAAATGCCCAGAAAAAATAATCAAATATGTAGAGACGTGGATCAACAATAGGAAAATAGAATGTATAAGAAAATTCGACAACAGCATAAAAGGACAACAAAAAAAGGATTACCGCAGGGAGCAAATCTCAGCCCAATTTTATATAACATATACACTGCAGATGTATCAATAGGAGTTAAAGGAGAAAACATAAAAGTAATACAGTACGCTGACGACATAATATGATATACACGACTAGCAATGCAGTGCATCTAAACATAGAAAGGATGAATGAAGCGATAGAAAAATTAACAAAAAATCTAAGACGAATAAATTTAAATATAGCGGAAGAAAAAACTAAAGTAGTAAACTTTTCTCAGAAATATAATACGCATAGAAGAGGAAAAATAAAAATAAGAATAGGAAATGAAACAATTATGGAAGAGGAAAGCGCAAAGTTCCTAGGAATAACATTGGACAGAAGACTACTATTCGAAGAACATACAGATTGTATAGTGCAAAAAACAAAAAAAAGATTAAATATGCTAAGATATATAGGACATGTTAAAAAAGGAGCTAATCCTGAGACGATGATAATGCTATATAAATCACTAATAAGATCAGTGATAGAATATGGAGCTATTATATATACTAGGAACAACAAAAAGATGAAAGAAAAAATAGGGAAAATACAAAATGCTGGTATAAGAACGGCTATGGGATATAGGATATCAACACCGATAAACGTAATGATGGTAGAGGCAGGAACAATGGATATAACAAACAGGATCAGACTGTTGGCCAATAGATTCGTGGCAAAACAGAGGAAAAAAAGAATAAGTAAGGTACTAGAAGCCATTAAAGGACAGGAAGAGGATAGAGAGGAAGAAACAGAAGAAGAGGAACAACAGGAACTGAAGAAAGCTTATAAAGATACGGAAGAAATAGAAGAAATAATAGAGAAAAACAATGGAGATGAATGGTTAACCACGAAATGGGGAAAAGAAGACGAAGAAGAAGGCAATGAAGAGGAGGGGGAGGAGAAATGGAAGAGGATAATGAACTGGGAAATAGGAAAAACATGGAATGAAATGGAAGACATCGGAGAAAGGTTTCCATTAATAAAAGAAATAAAAAAAAGATGGGTATAGATAAAGAAGATACAATAGAAATCTACACAGATGGCTCAAAAATACCGGATAACAAAGCCAATGGAGTAGGCATAGTAATAAAGAACTCGGAAATAGAAGGAAATCCGTGGCAAACCAGAGGAATTAGTATAAATAGAATGGCGACTATATATACAACAGAATCTATCGGAATAGAGAAGGCTATAGAAATAGCAAATAATGAAATGGAAGACAAAAATGTTATAATACTGGCAGACGCTTTGAGCGTTATAAAAGGAATTATAAACAATGGGGAAAAAGAAAAAGATTATACAGATGAATATGACAAGAGGATAGGAAAAATTAGAAGGGCACTAATGGAAAGGGATAACAAAAATAAAGAAGAAAGAAGAAACAACGATAGAAGAATAGGGAGCCTGCAAATTGCTTGGATACCAGCTCATAAAGGAATACCTAGAGGGAAACGAGAGAGTTGATGCTAGAGCAAAAGAACTTACAGAGGAAGACCCGGAAAAGGACATAAAGATAACATGGAGAGATATCAAAGTGGAATTAGAAGAACGAGCGTGGAAAAAAGCAAGAGAAGATATGGAAAAGGTTGGAGAAGAAAAAGGAGTTAAATATTTTACAAGAAAAGAAAATAACATAGGAAACAGAAAACCTTGGTTCATAAAAATGACAGGAATGGAGAGAAAGGAAATAAACTCCTTGAGCAGAATAAGAGCCAACCATTACAATCTAAATGAGTCACTATTCAGAAAGGGAATGGTAGACTCACCAGAGTTTGAATGCGGAACAGGAAGGGAGGATATAAATCACATATTTTGGAATTGCGACAAGTATATAGGAGAAAGAGGAAGAATACAACTGGACTTAGAAAGGATGGGGATAAGGGAGGGAGAGGACAGAGCAGAAGCAATCACAGGAGAAAGAAGACACACAGCGAAAGTAATAACGAAATATTTAAAAAGGATCAGGAAAGACATATAAGATGGATGAAAACTGGAGGAAGGAGATGGATGGGATGGGGGAGAAGATGGAGAAGAGAAGAAGAGGGAGGAAGGAGAAGAAGGAGGAGAGGAGAGCAAGAAGAGAAGGATTAAGCTGAAGGAAACGACCGAAGAAGCGGAAGGGAGGTGTAAAAGACGGAGGCGGAAACAGACGAAGGGAATCGAAGATTTACCTAAAATGTGTCACGAGGACGGCGTCGCGAACGGAGGAGTGAAGTGAACAGACGTTTGAAATACGATTAAGTACCTGATAGGTGACATAGTAAAATTAACATAGTTTAAGTAGATATAAGATTAGGATAGTCCCAAGAAAAAGAGTTTATATATTTATATATTATTTTTATCAATGATCTAATATTTCATTGCTATATTACTTAACTACTCTATCATAGGTTATAATATGTGTTTAATTATAATTCAAAAGTGCAAATGTCGCATGGTACAAGATAATGATAAGGAGGTTTGGATGTGCGGACGAGTGAATGAGGGGGAGAGAGATGAGGACTGGACAGAGTGAGGAGAGATGATAGGACTAGAGTTCGTTGGGCTATGTAAGAAAACTCTTGAAATGCCATTTTTGGTGTAAAGGAAAATGTATATTTATACCAAGAAAAAGAATAAACCTAACCTAACCTAGTGCTCTAATGGTGTTACAACGAAAAACGTGGAGATTTCGTACAGAGAATTATTGTGTTGAGGAAAAAGTAAAAGTAACAGATTAATAAGGTGTCTAGTGAGCCACAATAGGCAATACGGGTGGGGAGAACCCGATAGTGTGTGGGAGGAATAGAAATAAACCGGAAAAGCAAGTGGAAAAGATAAAATAGAACCATATAAGAGGAAGGAGAAAAAAAGAGGTAAGGCTCTTAGAATAAATATTTTGCAAACATTCGGATTTCATCTAGACACACATGGAAAAACCCATAATCTTAATTTTGACTCTTTGAAATCTTGATTTATTTATACTTATTCATTTTTCATTAACGGGTAACAGCCTTTGTTAACAATGACTCGACAGAAATATAACCCATACGGAGAAGGCAAAAAAGTAATAAAAATAAAGGAAAACGCAAGAAGAAATATTAATAAATCATACATACGCGAAAAATTATTTTCAATAGTTAGTGAATATTTTCATTTGAATTTTACATTTTAATTATTCACATTATTATTATTATTATTTTCTGTTTAACGAGTAATAAGGTCGAAATAATAATAATAATAATTACGAACCATTACCCAGTATATAAACATATTCTAAAATATTCGAAACATTCAAGCTTCAAACTACTCGACACACCGGACTGTTCGGTACTTTCGGCCCACTCGGTACTTTCGGCCCGCTCGGTTTTTCGGCCCGCTCGGTTTCCTTCGAGCCGCTCGAAAAAATTCGAGTTGCTCGAAAAAAATCGAGTTGCTCGAAAAAATTCGAGTTCTCGGTTCTACTCGAGTACTCGGCTCGGTTCGGTTCTTCGAGCCGAGTCAGGCTCGGCTCGCTTTTTTCGAGTACTCGAACAGCTCTATTGCAAGCTGAACAAGTCACTATACGGCTTGAAACAAGCACCCCGGTGCTGGAATAAGAAATTTCGTAGTTTCCTAGATAGATTTAACTTCAGTGAAAGTGCGGCAGATAAATGCATTTACACGGGTGTCATTAATGACAAGTGCGTCTACCTTGCCCTGTTTGTGGACGATGGGCTAATCGCGAGTGAATCGAATGAAGCCATAAGTCTGATTCTTGACAGTCTCAAGAAATCGTTCGACATTCGAGTCAGTAATGTAAATGTGTATGTTGGAATGCAAATTGAGACCGAGTGAGAAAGTCTATGTTTATACATCAAAGTTTGTATACGAAACAAATAATAACTAAGTTTGGTATGGGTGATGCAGCGAGTGTTAGTGTGCCCTCGGATCCACACTCTATGCTGAGTAAGGTGGAGTCCGAAAATAAGATCCTTGAAAGAGTGCCATATCGCGAGGCAGTAGGAGCCCTGACATTCTTGGCTTTGGTGTCACGTCCTGACATTGTATTCGCAGTAAATCAAGTCAGCTGTTCGCGCGCACCGAATTGACCGAAGCTAGCGAGCACGTGCTTCACAATGAGACCGCCTTCAGAAAGGCAAGTCAACGAAGGTCGTAAATCTCCGTTTTGATTTATATCAACACGATGTTGCAGCATGCACCTTTACGACGAATTACCGTGGTAAAAGATAATAAAAGAATGAAAACTGGTGATGACGTAACAATAATGATAAACTATATTATTGGCAAATAGGTATAATCGTATACAAGTGTTCTATTATGTAATGTTAAGTGAATTGTGGATTCACGTCGTGGTATGTGTCTCGGATTCTAAGATGTTCTGTCCTGTTTTGGGAACCTTCAGTCCTTTAAAAGGGCTTGGATTTGCGAGGGAAGGGATTTCCCCTTCCGTTTTCAGTGGATCCGTGGTGGAGGAAAGGTTTGTTGACAGGATGGTGTGTACGTGACGTTTAGGAAAGGTGCGAGGTCAAGGGTTGGTTTGGTCATGCCGATCTTGTGGGTGTCTACCGACGGTGTGGGTTTATGACCCGGCTGTTTGGGGACTCGGCAGTGCCGCGCGGACGCGATCGACGGTCGACCAGCTGTAGGGACCATTGTCTATTGTCTAAAAATTGTGACTCACAGTGTAGGTATATTTCTTAAGCTAAAGTGGACGCGTATATGACTGCAATTAATGTCGAACGGCAGAGTCCCGTTAGGGATGGACGATGAAGGAAGACGCGCATAAACTTATTTCTAGAGGGTTTTATGAATATTGCTAATATAAATATTTAAAGCTATAGTCCTAATTCTATGTGAAATATTAGCTCGACCCCGGTGTTTCGGTTGTTATGTTTCTTGCAATTTTAAGCCGGGGTTCGGAACACAGCAGATATTGCAATAATCATAACCAGAGTCACTGGCAAGCCGTTAAGCGAATTTTCAAGTATCTGATTGGAACTATGGATTATGGACTGTTGTATGAGAGTGGTGAAAGACAGTTAGATTTAAACTTAAGAGGTTATTCAGATGCTGATTTTGCTGGTGATATAGACACGCGGAGATCCACCACCGGGTATGTTTTTCTGATTAACAAATCGTTAGTAACCTGGTCGTCACAACGACAAAAATTAGTCACGCTTAGCACAACAGAATCTGAATACGTGGCCGCAGCCGAGGCGTCGAAGGAAGCAGTATGGCTCCGACAATTGTTAGAAGATTTAAAACATGAGCCACACAGCTCGACTGTGATAAATGTAGACAATCAAAGTGCAATTCGTCTAGTATATAATCCAGAGTTCCACAAACGAACCAAACACATAGATATTAAGTACCACTTTATAAGAGAAAGGGTTGAGATTGATCAAATAACGATAAACTATGTACCTACGAGTGAGCAACTGGCTGTATAAGTATAAGTATAACAAGTAAGGTTTATGTAAAATTTATGTAATGCGTTGACTAATGTTCGTTGGGCTATATAGGGCTGTGCCCTGAAGTGCCATCTGCTAGTGTAAACTGGGAGAAAATAAAAACCTAACCTAACCTAGTGCTCTAATAGGAACTTAAGGATCATTCTCAATTGGGATTCCAGAAAACGGGAGAGAGTAGGTCTGAGGAGTGTCAGTGATTGGGGACTAGAGGATCTAAGAAGCAAAGAAGGTCTGAATAAAGTGAGGAAGGCTGAAAGTGAGAAGAGGGTGTAGTAGGAAGATAAGAAAAAAGATTAACAGGAAGAAAAACAATAAGAAGGTAGACAGGGCACATAACCCCAGTGGTCTGGACAACGAAGTCCGCCCACTGGGCGGTGTGAGACAAGAACACGGAAAGGATAATAAGAAAAGATGCTGGAAGATAATGGAAGAAGAAGAGGATAAAGGAAGGATTAGTATGGATAAGAAGGAGGAAGGAGTGAAGGAAAACGATCATATGAGAAACATAGAAGAACGGCAGGAAAAGAGAAACATGAAAGGAAGAAACAGCATGAAAATGCAAGAAAAAAGATATATAGGAGAGAATAGATGGGAAATGTTAAGAGGGGTAGGGAAGGAATATAAAGGGAAAATTGAGAAGACCAATAGGGTAGATGTCCCGATTAACGTACTCGGTCCCAATTACCGTGCTTTTGTACTTAAAGACGCCGTACAAAAAACTCGCGTAAATAAATAAGGAAAGAAATTTTTTTAATTAAGTTAAACTATTAATGTATGTGTTACAAACGAGAAAGTTGCGTTTTTAAACAACTAAAGCATAGTAAAAAAATTTCAAAAATGCATATGAAGATTTCGATGGATTTACCTAAATCCTTACCGGAAACGGTAAGGAACACGTACTTTACAGAAGTGAATAAATTGATAATTATCATGATTTGCACTCATGTAAAGTGTTTATTATATCATAAAAGGTTCAAAATTTATTAAAAAATAGTCAAATGAGCACTTTTGAAACGTTTTCGTATTTTTAAAGTGAATACGGTAATTGGGACAGGTATTTAACGCTTGTCCCTTTTACCGTGGCCCTCGAAGCTCACTGGCTCCCTCTGCAACTGCTAAATCCAATTCTATTTTTCCTCCATTTTCCTCCTCACAAAGCATCAGAAAGTGTGAACAGAACCGTGCTCAGCTGATCCCAGGGTCAATGTACCGAATATTCACTTCACTGCACGGCTACTAACATTGATCACTGAATTTGTTTTTCACGGAACGTGTTGTTCCTACGTTATAAAAATTGGTGGCCGCGAAAGGGGCCGATTACTGTTAATTACTGGGACGAGATTACTACTATTACCCGGCGAAAAGAAAACTCGTGGCAGACGGTCTCGGGCTGTACAGTCCGCTGCTGTGACGATTGGTCGAGTCACCTATTTGGGCACACTTTTAAAGACGGGGCACACGTATTTTGGTTATTGGCTGAAGTTGCCACATACATTGTCACACCGCGCGACGAAGAGATCGAACGAAACACGAGATCGAGTGGGGTAGAGCGATTTGACCAAGCGTAGCCTACGCTTTTGTTTTGACGATCGTCGGTCGGATCCGTATCTGATCGCTGCACAGCAGCGGACTGCACAGCCCGAGACCGTCTGCCACGAGTTTTCTTTTCGCCGGGTAATAGTAGTAATCTCGTCCCAGTAATTAACAGTAATCGGCCCCTTTCGCGGCCACCAATTTTTATAACGTAGGAACAACACGTTCCGTGAAAAATAAATTCAGTGATCAGTGTCAGTAGCCGTGCAGTGAAGTGAATATTCGGTACATTGACCCTGCGATCAGCTGAGCACTGGACGCCGATGACCAGGATCGGTACAGTGGCCTAGTGACACAGGTTTCCAAAAAGGGAAGGAAAGCAAGGAAAGGAATGTCCGAAAGGGTGAGTTTTGTTTAATTTATTGGTGATTATTAGGTGTAGAAATAAATTCTTTCCGATTTTAGGGTACAATAACAGTTCGATTTAAAAAATATGAAAACAACTCGATCATCGCAATAATTTCCATTATTGTTCATTACCTTTTGCCATTTTTCTGGCAGCTTCTGAATACCACCGCGATAGAAATTCCAGTCGGAAAGAATTTATTCATACACCTAATATTATTTTTTAAATTTAGTTGTGTTGGCCGTTGTTAAACTACGGATTTTTACCTCAATAACGAATTACGATCACTTGTCGTACATTTTCTGTTACGATAGCTTTTCGTTTATGCCTTATTTAAAAACGAAATTTACGTACTTCTTGTCCTCTCACTTCAAATTATTCTTATTTAAGATTCTGCTTTAAAAAAAAAATGTGTAACGCGGTTTCCTTCGATGCATGCCGACTTGCTTGTTCGTACGTTCGTAGCACAAGCGCGGTCGCCTACCTCGTAGCCAACGCTACCGCGGGAACTCAGGCGGAAGGCGCGCGCTCTAAATGGTCGGGGTTTTTGCTTAATATCTCCTTAACGAAGCTTCGGATAATATTTTCGCTAAGGAAAAAGTTGTTTCAAATCACCCCCTGAGTCACCCCTTTCAAGGAAACGCGACATTTTTGGGACACCCTGTATATAACAATTGCCATGGAAGTGGAACAGATATTGAAAATACCACCAATGTAAGTAGTAAAATTGTGTTTTAATGTATTTGTTAATGATATTAGTTTCGATGTAAATGTTTATATTTGTCTATAACAGAATGACACACAGATGGAATACCTGGTGGACCCCACATCAATGGAATCAGAATTTAACCAGGGGGAAGATGATTTTCAAATGATGGATATTCTACAAAGAATGCAACTACAGCATGAAATTATACAAATAGAAGGTGTTCCTAGAGAAGTAATTAGATTATGAATTAATATATCAATTTTATAAAAGTATTTTTGTATCCATATTTTTATTAAGTAATGTAGATGTTTTTGTAAATTTTTGTTTAAATATATTTAATATTACATTTAATATTGTTGCGAGCACCCTATAGAGAGGACCCATGGCCCGCTGGTGCTCGCGACGAAGACAAGAGACAGCGAGAAGAAGGCGATCGAATTGATCGCCTGTCAAGCTGTCATTCGAAAGTCAGCCATCTTTACTAGCAGACGTCTCGATAATACATTGCATAACAGATTGTATTCGTTACCGTTTCTTGTAAAGTTCTGTATTACTCTAGTTAACACTTCATTACATGTTCTACAATCGTTGTCGTTCAGTTATCGTGTATTATGCCGAACCAAATTCGTAACAATGGTGTCAGAAGTGGGATGCCCACTCGAAGTGGGATGCCCACTCGTGCATCCGCGGCCTCCGCGAACCCTTCTCCTGCAGCGACGGGTGATGCCTCTCTACAGGAGCTGTTCACCTCTCTTCAACTAAGCATCGTGGGACAGATGCGGGAGCAGAGGAAGGACGACGAAGCCCGCTGGCAGAGGGAGGATCGCCGCAGAGAAGAGAAGGACACAGAGGACCGGCGAACACAGGCGGCCTTCGTGGCGCGCCTGTCGAATATGGAGGAGCGAATTCAGGTCGTAACCGCTTCGTTACAAAATGGACAGAACTCGGTTGGTAGTGGCGCGAACCTGCGGGGTGGGGAGAACGTCCCTGTAAATAGTGTTGTAAATAGTGTTCCGCCGACGGATATCCCCACACCCGTTAGTGCCCCCGCCGCTACCCCCTTGTCGGAACCGCGCGGACTCAGCTTGGGATACGCGGTTAAACCGACAATCTTTGACGGAAAGAACTCGTGGGAAGAGTACAGGGTACAATTCGATACCATCGCACGCGCAAATGGTTGGAATGACCAAAAAAAGGCTACAGCCTTGATTGCTTCCCTCGGAGGCGTAGCGAGGAGCGTCCTTACGACGCTCTCCGCCGCCCAATGTGAAAGTTTCGCGGAATTGGTTTCCGCGCTGGAATTCCGCTACGGGGCGAAGAATCTGTCAAATCTAAACTATGTACTCTTCCAGAGCCATCGGCAGCGGAGAGATGAGAGCATCTCCTCGCTTGCCACCAAGATCGAGCGCTTAGCGCAATCTGCTTTCACCGAGTGCCCGGCAGAAACACGCGACAAGCTTGCCGCGTCGCAATTCGTTACGGCATTGTCGAGCTCGGTTATGCAGCGGGAACTGCGACTCGGCGGTTTTACGTCTTTAAGGGCCGCCGTGACCAGAGCCCTCGAGATCGAGGCCGTCGAGAGAATGTCTCGCCGTCCCGCGTCCGAATCGCGAGAACGATACGCAGAAAAACGAAAGGCTAAACCGTTTAACAACTTTGAAAGGTTCCCGGCGAAACAGTCAAGATTTGGCAGACCCGAGGAACGAACGGACGACGGACTAAGAAAACCAAAGTGCTGGCTTTGTGGAAAAACGGGACATATGCAGAAGGATTGTTTCCAGGCCAAGAACGACCAGACAAGAAAAACCACTAAGAAACCTGAGGGAAACGGGAAGAGGACGGCGTAAGGGGGAGACGCCGGACCGTAGGGAGCAGTCCCCCGGTCGTCAAAAGTGTGGCGATGCAGGAGGCGACTGCGCGGAATCCAACTGGAGAAATCTACGTATGTGGAACAATAAATGGAAACCCTTGTCCGATTATTTTAGACACAGGTTCACCGATCAACCTTCTGGAGAAGGAGTTTTGCCCCATCAGGAACCTCGTTAGGACGAAGGTCGACATTCGCTCCACCACTGGAGAGAAAATCCAAGTGTTTGGAAAGAAGAGATTGGAACTCAGCGTGGGAGAACTCTCGAGCATAGAAGAATTCTACGTAGTCGACATGGTGGAAAAGTGCATCTTAGGAGCGGCGTTCTTGAAGAAACACCGCTGCAGCATCGACTTAGCTCGGAGTGTGCTGAGCCTACCCGGCAAACCGGATATCCACTTTGGAGAACCAACCCCCGAGAAGAAGAAAACAGAGGAAGAAGGGGAAACGGTCGTCCCACAGCATTTGGAAGAGCTGTATACACGCTGTTCGTCAGGTTTGGCAGAAAGACAAAAGAAACTTTTCGCTGAATTACTCCGTGAATTTCAGGACGTTTTCGCCAAGTGCTCGACTCAAATCGGAAATTGCGAACGGGTAAAGCATGTCGTCGACACTGGAGATAACCACCCCATCAAGCAAGCACCGCGGAGGCTGCCTTTACACCGACGAACAGAAGTGGAGGAACTACTCAGGAAGATGTTGGCACAGGGCGTCATCGAGGAATCACACAGCCCGTGGTCTTCTCCGATCGTCCTTGTCAAGAAGAAGGACGGCACCATAAGGTTCTGCGTGGATTTTCGACGCCTGAACGAGATAACGAAGAAGGATTCGTACCCTCTACCCCGTATCGAGGACACCCTGGACGCTCTCACCGGATCTTCGTGGTTTTCCACCGTGGATTTGCAGAGTGGATACTGGCAAATCTCTATGGATAATAAGGACAGAGAAAAGACGGCCTTTTCCGTGGGAACAGGACTTTGGCAGTTCAAGGTGATGCCCTTCGGACTTTGCAACGCCCCTGCAACTTTCGAACGCTTGATGGAAGACGTACTGCGAGGCCTGACCTGGAAGACCTGCTTAGTTTACTTGGACGACATCATCATCTACGGGAAGGATTTTGAACAGGAGCTCGAACGCCTTCGAACAGTGTTTTCGCGTCTACGTCAAGCCGGACTATTGATGAGCCCCAAGAAATGTTCCTTCTTCTGCCGGGAAGTGAAGTACCTGGGTCACATCGTCAACGAGAGCGGAGTCAAGACGGACCCGGAGAAGGTCAAAGCGATTTCGGAATGGCCACAGCCGAAGAACATTACGGAACTGAGAAGTTTCTTAGGATTGTGCACATACTACAGGAAATTTGTGAAGGATTTCTCCAGGATCGCCAAACCCCTGCATCGCCTCACCGAGGCCAAACAAAACTTCCATTGGACCGAAGAATGTCAAGAAGTTTTTCAAGAATTAAAGAAGAGACTAACCGAAACGCCGGTGCTGGCCTACCCGGTGATGGACAAGGATTTCATCCTGGATACGGATGCCTCCGACCTCGCCATAGGCGGGGTCCTCTCGCAGGAACACGAAGGACAAGAACGGGTTGTAGCCTACTTCTCCAAAACCTTAGGTAAAGCCGAAAGGAACTACTGCGTGACTCGGAGGGAGTTACTAGCAGTGGTAAAGTCGATCGAACATTTCCACCACTACCTCTATGGACGGAGATTTCTCGTAAGGACTGACCATGCAGCGCTCCGTTGGCTGCTGACCTTCAAGAACCCCGAAGGACAAGTTGCCCGTTGGATTGAACGTTTACAAGAATACGACTTCGAAATCCGACACAGAGAAGGAAGAGCACACGGAAACGCCGATGGACTCTCCAGAAGACCTTGCATCGAAGAAGATTGTAAGAAATGTGACCGACTGGATAAAAAGGAAGCAGAAGAGGAAGTGCATAGCACGAAGAAAATTCACAGGGTATTCTGCGAAGAAAAGAAGAGTGAATGGAAACGAAGTCAAGAAGAAGATGAAGAGATTGGCTTCATCTTGAAAAAGAAGGGGGAAGGAGAGAAGCCCGTCTGGCAAGACGTTGCTCGTTTCTCCCCCCAACTGAAGTACTACTGGTCAATCTGGGACTCGCTGGAAACTCATGAAGGTTTGCTTTTCAGGAAATGGGAGTCCCACGATGGTGCAGCGACACCATCATGGCTGTTGGTAGTGCCGCGCGAAAGGGTCGCAGAGGTGCTGAGAGAATTCCACGATACGCCAGCAGCTGGACACTTCGGAGAAAATAAGACCTTGGCAAAGATCCGCCAACAGTTCTTCTGGTCCACGTGTCGACAGGACGTTCGAGAGTGGTGCCGGCGGTGTGACACCTGTGCGGCGAAGAAGGGACCACGGAAAAAGGGAGCAGGGAACCTGAGAAAATACAACGTGGGAGCTCCATTCGAGAGGCTTGCCCTGGACGTTGTGGGTCCGCTCCCGAGGTCTCAGACCGGCAACAGGTTTATGCTGGTCGTGGCAGACTACTTTACCCGGTGGCCGGAAGTAATCGCGATTACAGACCAGCGAGCTGTCACAGTGGCAAGAGCTCTTCTACACAACGTGGTTTGTCGTCATGGTGTACCGTTGGAGATACACACGGACCAAGGAAGGAACTTCGAATCCTCCGTGTTCAAGGAACTGATGAAGCTGTTAGGAGTCCGAAAAACGCGAACAACTCCCCTGCATCCTCAATCCGACGGGATGGTGGAACGGTTGAATAGAATTCCTCCTCGCGTATAGATCAGCGCGACATGAAGCTACCCAAATCACACCAGCGATGACCCTGTATGGTCAAGAACTTCGTTTACCCGCACAACTTTGGAGAGGGCTACCGCCGGAAGTGGAACAAGACGAGGACGTCGAGCAGGGATACTCGGAATGGATCCGAGGAAAAATGAAGAGGATTCACGACTTTGTTCGACGCCGTCTAGATGTCTACAGCTCGAAGATGAAGTCATGGTACGATAGCTACGTAAAACCAGTGGAGTTCCAGCCCGGAGAACGAGTATGGCTCTTCCAACCACGAAGAGTGAAGGGGAAGTGCCCAAAACTACAGTCCGACTGGGAAGGACCCTACACACTAGTGAACAAGATCAATGACGTCGTCTACAGGATCCAACGTTCGCCTAGGAAGAAGTGTAAGGTGGTCCACGTGCGACGCCTTGCGAAATACGAGGGACAAGTACAAGAGGAATGAAGATTTTCGAGGAAAACAACATGCAGAGAAGACTCAAGAAAGAAGATTAGAGTAAACTAATCAGTGGACTGGGCTGCGGAGCTTGCCTTCGTAGCCCGGCCCCCGCTCTTGAGTCTGTTACAGGGAACACGATACCCCACGACGAGGGACAAGGTGTCGGGGGACTGCTACCGCGGCTTGGATGCGGCCCCGAATTCCCCGAATGTGCTACGACAGAGTAGCAGCCCGCAGAGGAGCGCGGACATACGTGGAACCGCTCCTCTAGCCCTGTTGACTTGGTTCTGGGCGGCTCCCCGGTACATGCGTACCAACAGGCCCAACTCGACAGGGTGGACAGCAGACGGGAAATGGTGTCCCCAACCACCGGACGGACGTGCGAAGCACGGATCGGTCGGGGGGGACATCGCGGAGACGGGGCCGTTGACGAGCTGCAACGAGACGGTCCCCTGGAACAGCACCAGAGGCCACGAAGAGGAAAGGGGCCATCAGGAGGTCAAGGATGGGAAAACTGGAGGCGAAGAAGAATGAAGAAAGAAGACATCTAGGGTCGACGAGTCCGGCGGCGGGACTGGAGGCTGGGCCGCTTGCATGCTCGTGGCTAGTTGCGACCCTCTGCTTGCGTACCCGGCCATCCTTTCTGGCTGCTGGTTCGTGCGACCCGATTGGACGACCGACAGGAACGCCAATACTAATAGCAGAAATGTTTATTCACTAAGGGGACCCAGAACGCGACACCACATGAACATCCCAGGAATCGACTCCAGAACGACTAAGGATGAGGACTTCGAGCAACGGCCGAACAACGAGGAAGGTGCGGCAACGCCGTGGGACGCCGGGGGACGCTCGAGGAGATACAACCGGACAACGAGGGACGTTCCGGAAGCCTCCGGTGAAGAACCCGAAAATGCCAGAGGAACCGACACCGAGGGAGAAAAGAACCAAGGGAGCCATCACGAGAACATTAACTCGGACCCAGACAGCTGTAAAGTCGAAGAACCACAGCAAGAAGACGACCTCCTCACCCGCCTCTGCCCAAGAAGAAGAGGCCCCGTCGAAGAAGAGGAAAAGCACACAAGAAAGAAGTTCACAAGAACAAAGACGCAAGGGGAGGGCAGAAACGCGGGACCCACGTACCCACGCCTTGCCCAGGGTTTTTGGGGTGGTTTTTCCCCTGGGCGTGAAGGTGAATGCCGAGGCGAAGGACGGAAGAGGCCACGTAGAACTCTTCCCACTCTTCCGAACCAGGGTACCACCGCAGTCGCTGGAGAAACTGCAGCGGTCGGGACGACCGCTTCTCGAGGAGGGAGAGCAGTGTTGCGAGCACCCTATAGAGAGGACCCATGGCCCGCTGGTGCTCGCGACGAAGACAAGAGACAGCGAGAAGAAGGCGATCGAATTGATCGCCTGTCAAGCTGTCATTCGAAAGTCAGCCATCTTTACTAGCAGACGTCTCGATAATACATTGCATAACAGATTGTATTCGTTACCGTTTCTTGTAAAGTTCTGTATTACTCTAGTTAACACTTCATTACATGTTCTACAATCGTTGTCGTTCAGTTATCGTGTATTATGCCGAACCAAATTCGTAACAATATAATAAATTAAACACATTTACATTTAAGTTGTGGAAAAATACACTACACATGAAACTGTATATATATGTATATGTATATGTTTATAAATTCACAGTAAAAAACAAATTTTGTGAGTATCACTTACTAATCGATAAGTTTTCTTACAGGTGTCAATGGCAAATATCGCTACTCAGTCAGAGCCATCTGATATTGAAGCTATATTTACTATTGATGACAAAGGAAATGTTCAATTCCATGAAAATTTTAATTCATTTGAACATGCACATCATGAGCTAAATACTTCTAATACGACTAATAATGAAAAAACAGAAATTTGTGCCACTAGGATAGCTAAAGGTAAACCCACAATACTACAGGATATCCAGCTCTGTAGTGCGACAGGAAATACTGTTATGCCTTCGCAGGAACGAAATGGTAAGGAAAATTGTGCCAGCAAGATGGGATACCTCTCCAATTTAAGAATTTTATATTCTGGCCGAATGAGAATGTTTCCACAAGAAACAAAAGGGGAAATAAAGTAAAACTGCCATCTGTATTAACATCGGAAGAGGGTCTCAGATGGTACGAAGAAAAGGAAGAAAAGAAAGAAAAAATAGAAAAGGAGAAGCAATTAAGAAAATTAATAAGGGCTGCAAAGACTGCAGTAAAAAAGGAAACGCAGAAGAAAAAACAAGGGAGAGGAAATATCCAACAAAGTCCATTGCCTTCGAATTTATAAATGTATATAATGTATATAATGTATATAATGTGATGTATATAATTTACTTTGCAATCAATTTTCAATAACTTTACTTAATATTACACCTGCACCTCAGAGCGAGATCCACCAAAGTCCAACCCCCCTTTGACTACACGAATGTTAAATAAAAGATTTAATAAAAATTATGTAATTTATTTTCCTATCAATTTTCAATGACTTTATTTAATACTGGCAGACCCGTTATCCCGTTTCACCCGGGAATTATTATTCTTGTTATTTATTATTTGAAATTTTAGATAGAATATTTATAAATAGCCTATAATCTAATCTAGGGCGTATGTAATGTATATTCAAAATTTCATTAAAATCCGTTCAGCCGTGTAGGCCTGAAAGGACAAACAAACAGACAACGTTTCACTTTTATGTATTAGTACCTAGGAATTGCAATATTATTTTTAAGCGAGGTTTCATAACAATAATTAACATTTTCAATGCTAACTTTAGTTGTGAGACGAAAATTTATATTTGCATATTTGGCTTTTGTAATGAAAAGGCCATATTAAACTTTACATAAAAACACCTCTTGTAGAGCAAAAATGTTTTGAACAGTTCAAAGTTGAAAGACATAACCTAACCGCGGGAACGCTATTCGAAAACGGGCACGGGAATTGGGACAACGCATTTTTTCAGGGCACGGTTACTGGGACAAAAACATGTATTTTTATTTCAATTAACAAAATATGAAAAATTAACATTTTCAACCGGAAAAAAATGCCTTAATAAAGAGAAAGGTTCAAAATACCAATATAAATTTTCACCAAGCAAAATTATAGTGAGAGAAGTCAGTTATTAATTCCGTCGTGAGCAAGTCGGCTTCAGGGCACGTTAATCGGGACATCTACCCTAGGGATAGGAGACAAGATAGAAGAATGGAAGATATGGAGGAGAATAGCGACTGCAGCGCCGCCATACGGAACGAGGAGGGAACTGCAACGCAGGAGGACCCAATAACGACAAACGTGAAACAAAAGCCCACACTAAGAGACACAAAGGAGTTCCAAGAGTGTAATATGAAAATTAAGAGAAATATAGAAGTAGAGAAAATGATAAAGAACCGGACGAGGAAGTACAAGAAGGAAATAAGGAGCAAAGAGGAGGAAAGAGAGATACAGGAAAAGATAGCGATAAAAAGGTAAGAAAGATAAGTAAAAATGACGAGACCATGAGAGAGGTAGAAACAAAAGAAAGGTATGAATGGGATACTAATAGAGACGAGTACTTAGTGACGGTAGAGTTGAATAAGGATAAAACCACATCGAAGAAAAGTAACAATTTAATTAAATTATATAGAATGTTAGTAAATGAAGGAATACAGTTTCAGGGAATAAAAATGGTGGGATTTAACAAAGCGGAGGTTACGTATAAAAGAAGGCAGGACGCGAACAGCATTCTTAATAAAGGCAGGCTTAAACCAGAGGACTATAGGGCATACATTCCTAACAGATGGAAAAGTAGAAAAGGAGTGATTCATGACTGGGACGATTCGATCGACGATTTATATGATCAGCTCATGCCCAACCAGGGGGCAATCACACTGGAAAGATTGAAGAAACGAAGGGTGAAGGACGGGAAGGCGACCTGGGAGGATAGTAATTCGATACTGCTGAAAATGCAAGGGGAATCCCTGCCAACAAAAATGCTAATAGGATTTGGGCATGTGTGGCTGAGGGTAGAGCCGTTTATAGAATCGGTAAAACAATGTTATAGATGCTTAAGGCATTTTTGGCCATGTTCAGGCAGGATGTAGGGCTAAAGATAAAAGATGTTTTATTTGCACTGGAGTGTATCACGGGAGGTGCACGGAAAACCCAAAATGTGTCAACTGTGGGGGGGAAGGGCATATGAGTATCGCGAGGGAGTGCCCGTTCTATCAGAGAGAGTCGGTCATTAAGGATGTATTGGACGTACAATATTAGACAAAAGTATATGAAAATTGAAATACTTGAATATCTACTAGAGGTCGTGGCTTTTCACGTGTGTCTAAATACACGTGTACACGGAACACGTGTAACGTGTATTAAGGAATTAAAAATCCGTGTTCTTAATACACGTGTACACGGATTATAAGTACACGGATGCATGGTCCCCAAATACCGCCTCGTAAAATACAACTAAATAGAAATACATACTTTGTTGTTACGTCGGCATGGCAACGTTCACGTTGCCCGTGAACAGAACTATATACACGGATATCCGTGAACAGAACTATATACACGGATATCCGTGAACAGAACTACACGGGTATCCGTGTATTAAAAATTACACGGATTCAAGTTCGGATACGTTTACTACACGTGTACACGTGTATGTAAATACACGTGAAATAGGGACCTCTGATATCTACGTCTTATGCATAGTAAATCTAGATGTAAGGAACTCGAACGACAGTTGGAGTCTTATTTTTACTCCTAGAAAGATATTTTGCACTTTACAAATGCTTTTTCAAGCATTATTTGCGGTTTTCTTCATTTACGAGCCAAAACTTTTGGCAGTGAAAATGCACTGAATTCAACTGTGTAACACCAAATTTTTTCCAAACTAAAAACATTACTTAGCAGTGTTGATAAACAAATGTGACTTCTATAACGTCAAAAAAGATAAGTATTGTTGCGAGCACCCTATGGATAGAATCCATGGCCCGCCGGTGCTCGCGACGAATAGACAAGGGACAGCGAGAAGAAGGCGATCGGAATCGATCGCCTGTCAAGCAGTCATTCCTGATACAGACGCCATTGCAAGCACACGTATTACTGAATAACTTGTCCCCTTTGCCTTTGCATTACTGTTACATATCGTTGATTGTATCACTGTGTGTTGTTACGTATGTGGAATCTTCCCATACGCCGCTCTCAACCATTTTTCGAGCTCGCGTCTGCGAAGGGAAAACGCCCTAAAATCCTTTCGCTTATCACACACCACTAATGGGGGTCGTGCTCTCTACCATCTGGTTGACGATCATGGGAACGGGAGTGACACGACGACGACCACCCCGAAGGATTTCCTTATATGGAGATTTCCAACTAATCCCCACTCATTTTTGGGACTATATAAACCCTTTGGTTTCTACCCTCTGATGTTCAAAGCAGTACAGTCACGCGTAGAGTAACGTCGTGTCACGCTCGTACAGAGTTGGTT
This sequence comes from Andrena fulva, assembly GCA_946251845.1. Lineage (NCBI taxonomy): Eukaryota > Metazoa > Arthropoda > Insecta > Hymenoptera > Andrenidae > Andrena > Andrena fulva. The sequence goes on from OX276329.1 coordinate 45,889,254, forward strand.
AAATCTAGTAAGATCGAGCTAAAGTCTCCGTCGGAATCATAGTTAACCTCATAGAATCCGCGAGTTCGGTTTATATTCTATTTGGCTTCTCTGAATAACCACTCGTACGCCCCGCATCGCCAGTGCGTCAACACCGCGCAAATTAGTGGTAATTCATACACTTTTACTACACTATTTAATCGCGACACTTACATTTGTACAGTAATTAGTTATTGAATACACGAATGGTTTTCACGTCTAAATTGAGTCAGATTCGTTAAAACCCATCTTTTACCCAGCGATCCTTATAATATTAGTAGCATATACCCACCGATACAACTTTACCGCTCGAGTTGTATCAAATATTAATTAAGAGTTACGAGGCAATACTAACATTTCTCGCGACTCCCTGATTTCACATCAGGGTCTTTCGCATCCAATACCAAAAAAGGAATCTTCTCCAACCTAGTGGCTCCCCGATTTCGCATCGGGTTCGTCCACGTTTAACCTCTCCTGCGGCTCCCTGATTTCGCATCAGGTTCGTCCGTATCCTACAGCTTCCTGATTTCGCATCAGGTTCGTCTGTAAGTCAACCACCTTCCGAACAGCTCCCTGGTTACGCACCAGGTTCGTCTGTGAATAATCCAACCTCCTAACAGCTCCTCGACTTCGCGTCGAGTTCGTCTGTGAACATCATCCTAGTGACTCCCCGATTTCGCATCGGGTTCGTTCACGAATAATCACCCTCCTGCGGCTCCCTGATTTCGCATCAGGTTCGTCCGTGAGTGACTCCATTCCTAGAGGCTCCCTGATTTCGCATCAGGTTCGTCCTCGTTTCCGATAATCCTGCGGCTCCCTGATTTCGCATCAGGTTCGTCCTCGTTTCCGATAATCCTGCGGCTCCCTGATTTCGCATCAGGTTCGTCCGCCCTCTAACTAACAAATTCATAAACCGTATTCCTTGGGAAATACCCCTCTCGCCGGCCTCTCGCGTTGCCGCAGCCCCGGCTCGTAACAGAACTGGTGACAGCGGTGGGATGCTACTGCATTAGAATCGCCGTCAAATTTGGGTTTTTAAAAAACGTTAAAATCACTCATTATTTATTATCGACAATATACTAGTTTTCTCTAGTCAAGTCACTTAGTAATTTTCACAATGCCAAACACACAGGCGAACGCTTCTTCTAACGACATCATGAACCTGACAGTTTCAATCGCAAACTCAATGTCACTCTTGACGCAACGGACATGTATACAGAACATTACAATGTCAATTCCAACCTTCGACGGTGAAAGTTCACCCTTGACGCGCTTTGCACAAAATGTGGAAGACGGGTTAACTTTGATTCCTGAAGGTACGGAAGCCGAGTATCTTGCGATAATTCTAACGAAACTGATCGGTCCGGCACGCAGGTGCACCTTAGAGCATAAATTCGAATCTGTTAAGAAATTAGTTCAACATCTAAAAAAGAGATTCGCGCCGGGAAGAAGTTTGTCATACTTCCAAGTAGAGATCGCGAAATTACGTATTCGCGAAGGAGAAAGCCTGCGACAGTACGTCGACAGGACTTGTCATCTCGTTTACTGTGCGCGCGGAGCTATTCGGGAAAGGTATCTGGATCACGCTGACGACTTCGTCAAAGAAATGGAAAAGGACGTTAAAGAAAACTTCATCGACGGTTTACCGGATCGAATTTCCTGGAAAGTGTCGGCTCAGATTCAAGACATCAAAACACTTGAACAAGCTTACGACGCCGTGCTACAGATAGACCGAAAATTAAGGAATAGACGACAGTCGGCCCCGTAATGAATCACCCTCCCGGTGGTCTCGCCGAGACCATTACGCGGAAGACTCTCGAAACCACGACCGTGAAGTGTCGTACCCGCACTCTCCAAGTGGATACGACCAGAACAGGGATCGGTCTACAAAAACATCTGGTTTTGAAGAGGAACGAGAAGGACGGACACGTACGACGGCCTGGACCTTGCGTAACCGGAGCCCCTCGAGATCCCCTTCTTATCGCTCCGACTCATCGTACGCAGATGATGGGGAAAAACATTATTCTATTTTAAAAAATCCCGATACAAATCGCAAGCCAAGTTTATATTGCTGGCATTGCGGTATAACCGGACATGACGGAAAATCCTGTAGGAAACATCCGCGTAGCCCGAGATATCAACGAGACTCGCGAGATTCGTCCGTTGAATCAAACAAATCTTTAAACTTCGATCGCGCTCAACGTATAGGCGACACGATGAGCGGAAACAAAGAAGCTCGCCAAAGGACAGTCCGCTTCGAAGAGAAACCCTCATCAAGGAAGCACCTGCCCCACGGATCAACATCAAGGTTCCAGAACTGGAGTCAGGAACGGGAGAATTCCTAATCGATGGTGGAGCATCCGTTAATTTAGTAGTCATTAACGCCCTAGGACAAAAGGCCGCGATAAACTCTAGGGAAGAAATCGAATTAACCGGAATTACTACTAATCCAATTCATACTTTAGGAACAACAATTCTTCATATCCACGAAGCTCCCGCACTTTTCTATGTGGTAAAAGAGCTTGCAATAGAAGCAGATGGACTTATTGGAAGCCCATTTTTAAAACAAGAGGAGGCCGAAATTTCCTATTATCATGGGACTTTGGTGTTAAAGAACAAACCAACCCGACCCCTACGTTTTTAAAACTATCAAGACCTACCTCAAACAGGAACACTACCGACGTCGACCAAACATCGTATCGAACCTAGGACGTCGCAACAGATTGCTATAACTATAACAAACCGCGGGATGAAGGAAGGATATTTACCACGTATCAAGACCCTCGAACATCTCTACATAGGAGAAGCAGTTGTGAGGAATAGTGAAGGAAAGTGTTACGTTATGGCAACAAATACCAGCGATGTACCCCTAGACGTAGAGATAAAACCACAAACATTGGAGCCATTCGAAATTTTCGGTTCATCAGAAGATGATTTTTACTCAGCTGCAGAACACCCGTCAAAATTCAAAACAAGTGAAGATAGAATACAAAAAAATTTTAGAAGCCCTAAACACAGAACATTTAAATAGGGAAGAACTAGATTTCGTTACCAATTTAGTCAGAGATTTTCCCGACCGCTTTTATCTTCCTGGAGATAAACTTGGGAAGGCTCGCGAGTTTAAACATTCAATTCATACATCAAACGATATTCCGATCAACACAAGACAATATCGTTATCCTCTCATTCACCAAAAGGAAATCCAAAAACAAATCAGCGCGTTATTATCAAATGGTATAATTACACCTTCAAAATCTCCATACAATTCACCTTTATGGATCGTCCCGAAGAAAGAAGACGAAAACGGAGTGAAACGTTGGCGTCTGGTAATAGATTTCCGCGGCCTCAATGAAATAACAATATCTGATAAGTATCCATTACCTCAAATTACGGAGATTTTAGATCGGCTAGGAGGAGCTAAATATTTTTCAGTCTTTGATCTCGCTAGTGGATTTCATCAAATAGAGATGGATCCGAAAGATAAATCAAAAACAGCATTCACTACTCCAAATGGACATTACGAATTCTCTCGAATGCCTTTCGGATTAAAGAATGCACCACCCACCTTTCAACGCCTAATGGATCAAGCACTCACTGGACTTCAAGGAACGGACCTCTTTGTCTACTTGGACGACATAGTGATCTATGCATCATCATTACAGGAACATAATATTAAAGTCAAAAAACTGTTAACCCGCCTTCGAGAACATGGATTAACCCTCCAGACCAACAAGTGCCAATTCCTGCGAAAGGAAGTTGCATACCTTGGACACATTATTTCAAAGGAAGGAGTAAGACCTGACCCTAGGAAATTAAAAGCTGTTCAAGATTTTCCCATACCAACAACGCAGAAGAACATTCAACAATTCTTAGGACTTGTAGGATATTACCGAAGATTCGTACCTAATTTCACCACAAAAGCAAAACCTTTAATTAATTTATTAGGAAAAGGCATCAAATTTAAATGGACAGAAGAACAAGACCAAAGTTTTAAGCAATTACGTAATGAACTTTGTCAACAACCCATATTGCAATACCCAGATTTTAGTAAACCATTTATCGTCACAACAGATGCATCTGATTACGCTATTGGAGCCGTACTTAGTCAAGGGGAGATAGGAAACGACCTGCCGATTGCCTACGCTTCCCGCAGCCTAAATAAACCCGAGAAGAATTATTCGGCGACAGAAAAGGAATGTTTGGCCATGGTTTATGCCGTAAGATACTTCAGGCCTTACATCTATGGAACTCCGTTCACCCTCGTTACAGATCACAGACCCCTGGTCTGGTTACATTCCGTTAAGGACCCCACTTCAAGACTTATGAAATGGAAACTTCGACTCTTAGAGTACGAGTATCAAGTAGTCCATAAATCTGGAAAGACGAATAAGAACGCCGACGCACTGTCACGCAACCCCACTTCTGCGTGCCTACCACTTATTCCACGAGACCCTCAAGATCCTAATTTCAAAGCCCAGATACCGAAAACAGACGCTAACATCGAGACAATTGGGCACCGCATACGACAGTTACGACGCGATAGAGAAGTCCGACCCAAGTATCGGGAGACAAGCAGCAGCTCAGACGAAACAGAAGAAACTGCACGTGGGAACGTTCAACATTCTCCAATAATATACAAGAACCGATCTTTCCCCAGCTTATCTCAAGAGGTAACGATGCCAGATGAACGTCAGGAAACTATAAACACTTTCTCGCCCGTAGCAAATTCCACTCAAATTGTCCCTTTAGATAAGGACCAGACCTCATTCGACGATCTAATATCCTTTGAGGAGCCGACCGACAATACTGTCATAGAAAATGCAGGAAATATTCAACAAGAATTACTCAGTACACCGCAAGTATCCTTAGAAGTCATGGATGAACTTTTACAACCCTCAATAAACCAGCTACCTGCAGGGACTACAGCCGAAGCAAGTGTGGGACAACCACCTGACAGCAGGTCAACTGAATCTAGGGTCTTTGACCGCACGCTTGACCCTTACCCATTCTTCACTACCGAAATCGAAAATTCAACCGACCTTGGTGATCTGGAAGAGATTCCACTAGACCAACCACATCAAATTATTGTCTCTTCAAATACCTTTACTGCTGAAGAAGGACATCATGTACATTTCAGTTCTGCCGATTGCAATTTAGTAAACCCCGTTGGAAAATTACTACTAGACACAGAAATGATTAATAAAGCAAATCTTCTGGCAGCACAACCAAAAAAGGGACAGGTGATAACTACGGACAATGGACTATTTAAAACTTTCAGTATAATAAGCTCAGAAAACTTCTTTGATAATATTAAAAGAGTAGATGTGCTCGATGGATTGAAAACTCTTCGACACACCTTGGATCAAAATCAGATTAAATCATTTCGAATTTCTGCTACGGGGGACCTTCATAAAATACCATCCAATGAATTCGTCAAGATTTTAGAAGAGGTTTTCATGGGAACAGGTCTGCAGATTATTCTATGCAACTGTACCATCATCACACCATCCGAAGAGGACAGACAGCACATCATCTGCGAGGCTCACGACAGTTTAATTGGAGGACATAAAGGAGTAACGAAGACATACAAACGTATCCGATCAAAATTCCATTGGCCACAAATGCGTAATGACATTCAAGACTACATCCGAAGATGCCAGAGTTGTCAAGAACAAAAATTAGTCCGAGCGAAAACTCGTCAGCCGATGTTGATCACCGACACACCTATAGGAGGCTTTGATAAAATTTCCTTAGATACAGTGGGACCTCTACCAATTACACCCAGCGGGAACAGACACATTCTCACCATTCAAGATAATCTAACGAAATATTGTGTAGCCGTAGCAATACCTAACATTCGGGCTGCTACAATTGCAGATGCTTTCGCTAGATATTTCATCGCGATTTACGGTACACCTCGCGCAATACTAACAGACAAAGGAACTAGCTTCATCGGAACACTTATGACAAATTTATCCGAAATATTTAAAATCAAACAAATCACAACTTCGGGATATAGACCACAAACCAATGGATCTCTGGAACGAAGTCACATCGTCCTCACCGAATACCTCAAACATTACATGGATAGCTATGAAGATTGGGATTTATTGATACCATTCGCAATGTTCTCTTACAACACGTCTGTTCATGAAGCAACAAATTTCACCCCATACGAGTTAATCTTTGGAAAGCCAGCTCGAGAACCAAGCTCTTTTCCAACTGGCGAAAAGCTAAAGTCATATGGAGACTACTTAATAGAATTAATAACGCACATGACTAATATTCGTAATATAGCTTCAGATAATCTAAATAAAGCAAAAATCCGTTCAAAAAATTATTACGACACCCATGCCAGGCCAGTAATGTTTAACGTGGATGATTCTGTTTACGTACTCAAGGAACCACGCACCAACAAATTTGACCCACACTACATTGGACCGTACCAGATAGTAGACGTGACAGACCTGAATAACGTAGTATTACGAACGCACAATAAATTAATCACCAAGCATCAGGATAAACTAAAACATGCTTACTCTCCATTCACAGTTGAAAACCAACCATGATTTTCACATATTTGCTCCTGCTACCTCTCGCTGTCATTAGCGACAGTCAAATTATAACACCAATTCAAGAGGACACCGGACTCTTCTACGAAAAATTACCCGACATAAGGACCTTCCAATCACAATGGCGCCTAGTCACATCTCTCGATGTCAATCGGTACCTCAGTTATGCTCCACATGTGAAGCATCATATCTTAGCTATGAATCAACTTTGCAATCGTCATGATTCTATCAACTGCCTCAGCAAAGAATTGGGACCACGATTAATCAAGAAAGAAGAAAACACCGTGCATTATAGCAATCTGATACGCACCGCAATAGGTGACACCTCATATTTTAAAACACCATCCCCACGGCGTAGCGTACCTTTCGGATTCATCGGCACTCTCAGTAAAATGTTATTTGGAACCTTATCACAAGAAGACGCCGAATACTACAACGGTGAATTAAACAAAATTTACAAGGATCAACGTGAAATTACTGAAATAATAGCAAACCAGACGCATATTATAAAAGGAGAATTTTCAATCACACACGCAAGGTTAGTTAATTTAACTCAAACCATATCTCAACTAACGAAAACGATGGCCATACACTCCGAAGCATTACAAGAGACGCAGTCAGACATCAACAAATTACGTTTCGAAGCAGCCATCAGGGACTCTGTATTTGAAATAGAAAGAGGTTTGGACGATTATAGCACGAACCTACTGTTGCTAATAGATGCAGTCCTGTTAGCAAAACAAGGAATTTTGCACCCTGCTATTCTATCCCCAGAGCAATTATTGAAATCAGCTCAAAGAATTAAGGAAATACTTACATACGAATTTCCCTTAACACCCGAGGAATTGCTCACAGAACAATTTGAAAAAATAACAAACTTAAACGTAATTTTCACTAAAGGAAGAATACTCTTCGAACTCACCATACCTTTATTAGAGCGAAAAACCTACAATTTATATAAAATATACCCCTGTCCATCGACACACAACCTGGGAACAAAAAGGGTAATTTCTTATATCCAACCACAAACCCAGTTTATTGCAGTCTCAGCTGACGAACAACAATATTTCTCTCCAACGGAAGAATATTTAAGGACTTGCCGGTTACATCACAATCAATTTTTGGGACCAGCAACTCTACCAGTATATCAAGCAGATCGACAACCAACCTGTGAATCTACGTTGTTATTGAACCCCACTTCGATTAATTGGAACTCCTGCACCATTAAATTAACTACACAAGTAAAACCATACTGGCAGACCTTAAATGCACCAACTACATGGCTTTACTTCATGCCAGAATATAAAAAGGCACAAATCTATTGCAAAGGAAGAAAAACTGTAACACAAAACATCACGGCCACCGGAATCTTTAAATTAAAACCCGGATGCCAAGCAACAATAGACTCGGTACAACTAAAATCATTGGAAACCATTGACACCTCGCAAAATATTGAATACTACCCCTCCAAATCTTATAATTTATCAATAATTATACCGGAAGTTACCGAGCATCACTACGAAGCCTTAAAAATGAACGAACATGAAACTAAAAAGTGGGAGGATCTTCCAACAGCATTATCACTTACAGAAATAGAACAACGAGCTAGGAATTTTGCAACCCACCAAACATCTATCCGGCAAATACAGATCTCGACCTTTTCCTCTATTGGAGGCATAATAATCATACTGATTATAGCAAATACAATATTGGTTATGAAATGCAAACCTAATCAGACCAACAATATAATAGAACCTCCTAAAGAACGCCAGGAAATAACAATAAATGTACCAAGTACATCCGAAAATAGCAGCCCGAGCGCCACAGTTTTCTAAAGGGATGAGAACACACCCACGAGAATCCCTCCCCTGGCACTCGTATAGTTTCAGGGTGGGGGGCGCGATAAGGGTTCCTTCCCTATAAAAGCTGGGCATCAGGCCCCTTGACTCAGTACAACCCCTACTTCCGCTTGTCCAAGAGCATCGCCACGCAGACATCACCAGACGAGGGTACGAGAACTGTAGCAGTACAGACGGGACACTACGGATCTTGGGAGACATCATCCCGAGTGGGTACTATCTTCACCCCAGGGCCCTACCACTGCAGTGCCGGAGGAAATATAAGGAAGGGCCGAAGCTCTTCGACTCAGAAGTCCAAAGTCAGGACAGTGGGCGTCCAAACGACTAAAAATAAACCACATCTCCGTATTCCGGACTGGCTGGTGCTCCAGGAGATCACCGACGACAACATTCGTGATTGGACACCGGGCGAGCAGAGCATCGCTAAAAGACCCAAGCATGAGAACCATCACAATACGTGACTTCGGAAAGACATCCCGCTGCTTGGTTACGAACGTGGAAGACCTCATCACCTTTTGGGTCACCCTGGACACTTTCACGGAAGCAACCAAGGTCACGTATCAGGAGTTAAACTCCCACATGACAAACTCCGAACACCTATGTCTGCCAACAATGGGCAGCATCAAACCGGGACGACTCGTGACCGTGAAGTTCGTTGGTAGGGGATGGCTGCGCGCAGAAGTCACCGAGCAGAGGTCAACAACATGCACCATCTTCCTTGGTGACCATGGCATAGCAATGGACTGCTCTGTCACGGCATTGCGATCATTGCCGCCTCGGTTCCACGCCCTGCCATGGCAGACAACACGGATCCAATTGAGGGGCGTTAAGCCACGATCCTGCCGACCGCTCCAGAGGACGACGCACATCGCGGAGATGGTCATGGGGAGAAGGAAGGGCTGCCTCTCAGACCTCCATCAAACGGCAGAAGGCATCACAGCAATCCTGACGCTTGATCGACTACCAGGACAACCCCCACTAAATGTCATCGACCACTGGTTGGAGATGGGCTACGTGGTGCCCAGCGACAGATAAACCCAACACCCCGCAACACCTAGCGATAAGTACACTACATTACACTACACCCGACAATTCTCTTTTACACTTTTACTTACGAAAGACTTGTAGGTCGTTTTCCCTTCTTTTGTAAAAGCATCACGAAAATCGCGATGTTTTGTCTTGGGGGGGGGGGGGGAGATGTTACGTATGTGGAATCTTCCCATACGCCGCTCTCAACCATTTTTCGAGCTCGCGTCTGCGAAGGGAAAACGCCCTAAAATCCTTTCGCTTATCACACACCACTAATGGGGGTCGTGCTCTCTACCATCTGGTTGACGATCATGGGAACGGGAGTGACACGACGACGACCACCCCGAAGGATTTCCTTATATGGAGATTTCCAACTAATCCCCACTCATTTTTGGGACTATATAAACCCTTTGGTTTCTACCCTCTGAGGTTCAAAGCAGTACAGTCACGCGTAGAGTAACGTCGTGTCACGCTCGTACAGAGTTGGTTAAATCTAGTAAGATCGAGCTAAAGTCTCCGTCGGAATCATAGTTAACCTCATAGAATCCGCGAGTTCGGTTTATATTCTATTTGGCTTCTCTGAATAACCACTCGTACGCCCCGCATCGCCAGTGCGTCAACACCGCGCAAATTAGTGGTAATTCATACACTTTTACTACACTATTTAATCGCGACACTTACATTTGTACAATAATTAGTTATTGAATACACGAATGGTGTTCACGTCTAAATTGAGTCAGATTCGTTAAAACCCATCTTTTACCCAGCGATCCTTATAATATTAGTAGCATATACCCACCGATACAACTTTACCGCTCGAGTTGTATCAAATATTAATTAAGAGTTACGAGGCAATACTAACATTTCCCGCGACTCCCTGATTTCACATCAGGGTCTTTCGCATCCAATACCAAAAAAGGAATCTTCTCCAACCTAGTGGCTCCCCGATTTCGCATCGGGTTCGTCCACGTTTAACCTCTCCTGCGGCTCCCTGATTTCGCATCAGGTTCGTCCTCGTTTCCGATAATCCTGCGGCTCCCTGATTTCGCATCAGGTTCGTCCGCCCTCTAACTAACAAATTCATAAACCGTATTCCTTGGGAAATACCCCTCTCGCCGGCCTCTCGCGTTGCCGCAGCCCCGGCTCGTAACAGTGTTCTGTTCATGTTCCAATATACTTATGTTGCTTTTGAGTCTTACTATGTCTTCCCGAAAATATAACAGTATGTATTATGTGAACAATAATTTTGAATATTATTTATTATAAACATTGGTATGCGAGTCCTTTGAAAAAGAAGTTAAACGTGACAACACTGTATGATTTGATTCACGTGTCGTTGGTTGGCAGCCTTGCACAGTACCAACGCTTGTGAGCCGAGGTGTGAGGTTAGTTTGCGTTAGTTGAGCATCGAGTGAATCAGTTAATTAAGTTCCATTGTTCACAATGCCAAAAATTAAAACTTATCGATGGAAAGGAAAAATAGTTACGGAAAGTGTTTATAAACAACGGCTTGCTCAACAAAAAAATGGACAGGCGAGACAAGTTTCCACTGAACCGGGGGAAACTGATGTAATAAGAACGGAAAATGTGGAAGAAAATAATGTCTTCGATGGCCGACGCATTATAGATTTGAATATTTTGGGGCAGCAGTTATGGTGCACATGTTGTGCTGAAGCTCTTTCACTGCAACACGTAGAGAGTGAACTACGAAGAGGTTTGGCTTCGCAACTTTTAATAAGATGCCACAAGTGCCTCATTCTGAATACAGTTTGCACTGGCAAACAACAATCCACCACCGACAACAAGCGCAGAGGTCATTTCGATATTAATTCGAAAGCAGCATTAGGTAATATTTTATGATAGATTATTATGCTTGTATTGTTATTAACCCTTTAGCGCCCAGTGTGACGTATACGTCACATCATTTTCAAAGAAAAGCGATAGTAAATAATTTTGGGTCCCAAAACCGTTCATTTCTCTACGTGGCTCCGAAATGGAGCCACTGATAACGTTTACTGCTGTAAATAATGTTTACAGTAGCCATGGAAACGTTTCTGGCGAATGCATGTTAAGACAGTTTTCGATAACCTGAAACGTTGCTCGTGTTTTCTTTAAAAAGTTTTGAGTAAAATTATTCTTTTACAGTTTATTTGGTAGATTCGTGTAAGTTAAGTGTTATACTTGTAACGAGTTATACCGGTGGGACGACGATCTTACCCCCCACCATGCCTCCGAGCGAAGCAGAGCGTACCGCGGCGGCGCGTCAACGGTCTTGCCCCCCACCACTCGTCCGCGCATTTCCGAGAATCGACACGAGAGGGTTGCGTACTGAGTAACTCTCTCGCTGCCGAAAATGCGCGGACGAGGGCATAGGTCGCGGGGGCATAGGCCTATTCGCCAGAGTCTACCACGAGCGGTACAGGCGAACGGTCGGAACTCTCCTAGCGATCTCTTGCGTAACACAAGCTGCATCTCTGCGTATTTTTGATTCCCCAAACCTCCACGGCTCCTAGAGGAATGCGAGTTCGCCGACCTCTAGACGCAAGTCGATATCCGCAGTCAAGCTTAGGGTCAGACACCGTCTGTCCCGGAGGACATCCCACAGTTTCCGTTTCTCCCGCGGGTTTTACCCACTGGGCGAACGGGCACAAGACTTCCTGGTCAGGGCCATTGGTGGAGACCTCAGCCAAGGCACCAGTACGACCGACAACCCCCCCTCCTCTCACCACCGCCGACACGCTCCGACGCCGAGCCTCGCGCCGCGACCGCGACGCGCCGACCGCGCTCCGCCACCGAACCTCGCGCCGCGACCGCGATTCGCCGCCGAATCTCGCGCCGCGACCACGCTCGCCGCTCTAGTCTAAGTCATAGTCCTAAGCCTAGATTCAGCACCGTCTCCACTGTTAGCCAGCAAAGACCTGGCCGGGCCCCTCTGTATTCTAGTCAGCCAAATAAATCCGTGTTAGCCAAGTTACTCTGTCTCCTTCACTCGACCACCCGTCCAGTAGTTAACCTCCACGGAGCGAGGTTACACACTAAAAGAATATTACTTATAAAGTTTGATTTGATCAATTTTGAGTTTGTAATTGCATTTTGAAATTCATGTGACGTATACGTCACACTGGGCGTATACGGAATAAAAAGGCGAATTTTTTTTTCATTCGTATAATGGTTTCTGTTGCTTTTTAAAATTTTTTCTCAGTGTCAAAATGATGACGCGAGCGAAAATGAGAGCCATTGCTCCGCCGTACCCCTTAATTTCCGATATTAGTGATAGCTCCGATGATAACGATGAAAGCTACAAAAACTTTGAGGGCGACGGCGATGAACCCTCTGTCAATGAGTGGGTACTGAATGAGGATGAAAACGATATCATGGGCGCGGTTGACGAGAATACAGATAAAAGAAGTGGCAGACGTGCAGGCATAGCAAGAGGCAGAGGTGCATGCATAGCAAGAGGCAGAGGTGCATCCATAGCTAGAGGCAGAGGTGCATGCATAGCTAGAGGCAGAGGTGCATGCATAGCTAGAGGCAGGCGTTCAAAATCCAGTAGGCAGAGGAGTCTTTCGAAGCGGCTAAAAAGTTCCGGCAAGAAACCAACACTTCGTTGGGAAAAAAGCGATTTGCCGGTAATAAATTTTTAACTCAATGGCGAGAATGGATGCACTTTATGTTTTGAGCCTTTTCAATATTTTTCAAAAATTTTTTCTGAAGAATTAATAGAATTAATTGTATATCAAACGAATTTATATTCATCGCAAAAGCAAGCGAAAAGTATAAATGTAACTGTTAATGAAATGAAAGACTTTTTAGGTATTACTATTTTGATCGGAATTACACAATTACCTAGCTTACGCGATTATTGGTCTGAAAGTTTCCGTTTTGATTTAATAGCTAAGCACATGACGCGAAATCGTTATGCACAGATTCGCCATAATCTACACTTTGTTGATAATTCTACAATTAGCAAAGAGACAACAAAGGATCGTTTTATTAAGATAAGGCCTGTTTTAAATTCCATTTTCGAAAAGTTCTCTTCATTTAACGACGAGACTAAAGTTTACTCAGTAGACGAGACTATGATTCCCTATAAGGGCAGGATGGCGGGAAATTTACGCCAATATATTTCCAACAAGCCAGTAAAATGGGGCTTTAAATTTTTTCAATTAGCAGGTGCCGATGGTATAATATACGCCATCATACCGTATCAGGGTGCAGTAACTTTTGATGTATTACAAAATACGAGAATGGAATTGACAGAGAACGAAAAAAGCTTAGGTACATGTAGTATCAGTCGTGATCGCATTATGTAAAACTATAGACGAATTACAAGGATGTACTATCCACTGTGACAATTATTTTTCCAGTATTAATTTATTTTTGTTACTGCGAAAAGATTTCGGAGCTTTTGCCGTTGGGACCTTTAGATCGAATAGAGTCGATAATTGCCCATTAAAATCAGATAAAGAACTCAGAAAAGAAGGGCGCGGAAGCTTTGATTACCGGTCTTATGATAATAAAATTATTATGTGTAAATTTTTTTATAACAAGTGCACCCACGTGGGTAGTGCTCGATACGGAATCCACCCTGTTTCTCCTATTTCACGTTGGTCAAAAGAGCAAAAAAGGAAAGTAAGAGTACCATGTCCTAATTTGGTACAAAAATATAATAAGAATATGGGAAAGGTGGATAAAAACAATTTTTTGGTTGCTCTATACAGAACAGCATCAAAAAGCCATAGATGGTACCTACCACTTTTCCACTACTCGATCGAATGTATTGTCAATGCGTGGCTTTTGTACCGCAAAGAAACAACTGGTTCGACTCGTGCGGTCAAAAGTGAAAATTACACTTTAAAACAGTTCCGACGACTGGTAGCCGAAGGTCTCTTACATTTTGAAAGAACTAAGCGCGGACGTCCCCCGGTAAATGCTCCACCACCAAAGAAGTCACGGCAAGCGTCGACTTCTACACCCTCCGATCTACTGCGCTTCGATAATGTTAGCCATTGGGTCGTGTTCAGCGCTGACAGACAGCGCTGTAAACTTTGCCCTTCTTGTCGCATTCAATCAAAGTGCTATAAGTGCAATGTTCACTTATGCTCGAGCGCGAAAAGAAATTGTTTTGTACATTACCATTGTAAAAATTAAGATTTTCTACTTCGTTATATATTCTATAACAAAAAAAGTATGTATTCTTCTTTTTATTTGTACACTATAATTAGTAAACATGCATTTAAAACACAAATTTTGTATTTTAAATATTGAGCCACATTTTACTCCGTATACGCCCAGTGTGACGTATACGTCACATCTAGAAAATAATATTTCGACTGGCTTTTTTGGGAAAACAACGATGAAGTGCAAGTATTGGGACCATTTTTCAGTTAACTAATCGCAAGAAATAATTTTTTTCCACCGGGAAAGGTGTCTGGGCCTTAAAGGGTTACTCATGTAATTATTATTTCTTGTTTGTATATATTGAATTGTTCGCTCTACAGGTGTTCTACACTCTGGATTAGGATGGACCCACTTAAAGAAATTCTTAGCATGCATGAACGTGCCATGCCCAGATTTTAAAACGTTAAAAAAATATGAGCAAGAAGTGGGGCTCGCTGCAGAGGCAATTGCAAAAGAAAGCTGCGTAAAAGCCACTGCGTTGGAAACAAAATTAACTATAGAAGAAGTTCAGAAGAGCGAAAAGCAATTGTAAATAACTATTTTAACTATTTAATTATAACTATTTTATATACCATTTCTTTTGAAATTGTAATTGTAATTATATTTTTTAATTATAAAGGCAGGATCTCCGCCTTAATTGTAAATATCTAATCATTCAATTCATGTTTGCTTTTTGAAAAGATAAAGTAATTCGTTTTTTAAATTCTGAATCAGGTTATTTAGAAATTAGATTTAGAATATACTGTAACTTATAAAAACTGAGAACAATAATATAAAAATAAATCTATGTATATTTTGTTGGTTCATGCCCGTTAACCAATCGACCAACCATTATTTAGATGGCGTCTTTAGTTTATAAGTTCAACGCATCGCGTCGCCTTTAGCGTATTGTATTATTCTCTTTCAACTGATCTCGTATCTTATATATATATATTCTTAAGTTGATTGTAACATGTTCATCGTGTAGCCATTGCATTACTTTTCTATTAAAATAGTTTCGAAACATGTGATTAGAACTTTCTTTTAAATCAATAATCTAACAGGTTATGGGCCCAGATTCGTCCGTTTATTTAGAACCATTGAATTATATGGTTTCATTCCTATAAAACTGAAGAGGTTGTGCATGCTGGCACCTAACCTATATCCAACACGTGATTGCTAAAATGTCTGAGGAAAATACTAATGGGACACCAACTGAGCTAAATGTCACGACGACGACCATGGGATTCCAAGGAAATATTCCCACGATCGATCCAAAGTTAGATGGGATGTCAAATTTCTCATCATGGAAATTCATGATAAAAATGACACTAATAGGGATGGATCTTTGGGAGTGTGTTGATCCTTCCAACACAAATGCTCCTAACGTTAGAAAGGATCAAAGGGCTTTGGCGACGATCTGTCTAAACGTGAAAAACCATTGTCACGTACACGTTCAGAATGCTACAACTGCACGAGACGCTTGGCTTAATTTATCAAAAGCATATGAAGATAAAGGCCTATCAAGAATGCTTGGTCTAATGAGAGCATTAATAAAGATTGACTATTCAAATTTTAAAAACATGAATGAATATGTGTCGGAAGCATTAACGCTTGCCCAGAAGCTGGCTGACATCGGAAGCCCGATGGATGATAAATTAATTGGTATAATAATTCTTGCGGGGCTACCTTCTGATTATAAACCCATGGTCATGGCGCTTGAAAACTCAGGCGTCGAAATTACAAGCGACCTTGTAAAGAACAAACTGTTGCAGGAAGAAATTAAAGGTTCTTTAGCCAAGAAGGACGAGGGAGGATCCTCAGAGGTAGCGTTTGCAGCAAAAGCCTTCAATAAAAAGAAAAACTTCAAGAAACCCTTTGAAAAGAAGGAGATACGTTGCTTTGGCTGTGGTGAAATGGGACATAAAAAACCTGACTGCAAAAAGGGTCAGGCTACTTCATCGAAGGGTGACCAAAGCCGGGGCAAGAGTAATTCTTCTCAAAAGAATAATACAAGTTGGACTTGGTTCACAGCACTTTCAACACAAGTTTCTGGTTGTGACTGGTACATCGATTCGGGAGCAACGAACCACATGACCAGAAATAAAGACTGGCTAACAAATTTCAAGAGTACTCTGAATCAACAGGTGACAGTAGCAGATAATGGAAAAATGGAAGTTGCTGGAACAGGTGATGTTTTTGTTGATCTACCAAATCAAAGAGAACCTAAGTTAATAACAGACGTAACGTATGTACCTAATTTGAACACTAACCTTCTGTCGGTAAGCACTCTCATACGTAAGGGATTTAAAGTCATATTTGATAAAAAAGGTTGCAAGATTTACTTGAATAAAAAATATGGCAGAAATGACCCATTGGTAGCAACTGCCACTGACCTTAATGGCATATACAAATTGAACATTAAATCAATGAAATCTTTCACAGCCATTAAAAGAATTACTCAAGAATTATGGCACAAGAGATTGGGTCACTTGAATGACCGAAGCATGGCACTTCTCCGTAATGGAATGGCACATGGAGTGCAATATTTAAACACGGAAAGGAAGCCATGCATAGCATGCATACAAGGAAAACAGAGTAGATCACCGTTTAAAAAGTATGGCTCTCAGAGAGGCACGACATTTTTAGAATTAGTTCACGCCGATCTTTGTGGGTCCATGTCCGAGCCAAGTTGGTCAGGCGCCAGATACTTGTTCTCACTAATAGACGATTTCAGCGCAATGACGTTCGGATATTTTCTGAGGACGAAGGATCAGGTACTCGAGGTTTTTAAAGAGTTCAAGACCTTGGTCGAAAACCAAACTGGCCACACCATTAAAATCTTCAGGACAGATAATGGAGGAGAATTTGTGAATCAAGAGATGAACGAATATTTGAAAAATAATGGAATCAGGCATCAAACCAGCATTCCATACAATCCTGAACAAAACGGAGTGGCAGAACGAGCCAATAGGACGATCATGGAAAAGAGTCGCTGTATGTTACATGATGCCAAATTAAATAAAAAATATTGGGCAGAAGCTGTATCAACAGCCATCTATTTAAAGAATAGATCCCCGACCAAGGCCGTAAAGGGCAAAACGCCAATTGAAGTCTGGACCGGTAGGAAACCTATCCTACAGCATTTGAGAATTTTCGGCTGCAAGGCGTACGTTCATTTGCCGAAACATGAAAGAAAGAAGCTTGACGCCAAGAGTAAAGAATGTATATTTGTTGGTTACTGCACTGAGTCTAAGGGCTATCGACTCGTCAATGAAGATAACCCAAAGAAAATAATAAAGTCACGTGATGTAGTATTCTTAGAAGATGAGTATCAAAATCAATGCACTTCTAATATAGATCCAAATACCACGAGAAACGAGTTTCGTACATTGCCGTCGATAGAAACGAGTTCATACGAAGAGGATTATTAGAGGATCAATCGGCTGAATCAGAGGGAGAAAGAGATACGTCAATCTCGATGAGTAACGGTACTCTGTCCGATGAACTTAATGAAACAATAATTCCAGCAAGCAATTCAGAAATCACACTTGTTGGTTCAGAAGGGAATTCTGAAGAAGACCAGGAACAGGATGATTCTTTTTATGATGCTGTACCAGAACCAGAAGAAAATGCTTCGAGATATCCTCAGCGTCAGAGAAAACCAAAGGAATATCTAGACATGGTGCTATATCAGGCGACTGCAACCTATATGGACGAGCCGACATCCGTTCAAGAAGCTCTGTCCAGCCCTGAAGGAAAACAATGGAAGCAGGCCATGGATGAGGAATTTAACGCACTTCAGAGGAACAAAACATGGTCGCTAGTACCTTTACCAGAAGGTAGGAAAACCGTTAAATCGAAATGGGTGTTTAAAAGAAAAAGGGATAATAATAATAGTCACAAAATATAAAGCTAGATTGGTAGCCAAGGGGTGCTCACAAATCTATGGCACTGACTATGTTGATACTTTTTCGCCTGTTGTAAGACATTCGACACTTAGAGTGTTAATAGCTTTAGCGGTTCAATTGGACATGCGCATTGAACATTTAGATGTTACCACAGCATTTCTGAACGGAAAATTAAATGAACGTATTTACATGGAACAACCAGAGTATTATGTGAAAGAGGAAAACAAAGTATGTTTACTAGCTAAAGCCATCTATGGTCTAAAGCAGGCATCCAAAGCCTGGTATGATAGAATCCATTTAGAATTAATTAAATTAGGATATAAAGGTTGTGAGGGTATTCCATGTGTTTATACAAAAACTAAAGGTAGTAATAAGACAATTATAGCACTGTATGCTGACGATTTATTTGTGTTTAGCAACGATAAGACGGAAACACTTTCTTTAAAGCAAAAACTAATGTCTGAATTCCTTATGAAAGATTTAGGGGAAGCGACAAACATACTAGGTATAAGGATTCGGAGAAAAATGGTAGAATCTTTCTAGATCAAGAAAATTACATAAAGGAAATACTGGAGAGATTTGGAATGATGAACTGCTACCCGGTACCAACACCATACGCAGTTGGGTCGAAACTAACGATGGGCAAGCACTGTGACCAGCGACCTTATCAACAATTAATAGGTTGTCTAAATTATCTTGCCGTTACCACTAGACCAGATATCTCTCATACTATAAGCTACCTCAGTAAATTTAACAATTGTCATGACCAAGAACATTGGTCAGCTGCGAAAAGAGTACTGCCGTAAACTGGGGTGACTTTGCCCACTTTTGAACTTCAAATAACTTTTTTAGCACTCCTAGTGCATTAAATTTTTTTTGCAAAATACTATTATACGGTAGATGGCGCGTAGATATAAATAGGCTTTTAAAAAAAATTCTTTACTTAAACGTACGCTTTTAAAATTCCAAAAACATGGTGGGCAAAGTTACCCGCTCAGTTGGGGTGTCTTTCCCCACGTTAAATTTTACAGTGAAAACATGCCTAAAACTCATTATTGAATTATGATGGAGCAATCGTTCTTATTCTAATGGATACATAAGACTAGTATTATCAAAACATATGTTCTTTAAAAAAAATTTATTTAAAAAAAGCCGAAATGTCGTCGCAGAATGTATGTTTGTTTCTAATATTTGGATCATATCAAATATTTAGCATTGCATAGATTAATCCGAGAGTTATTGAACAAACAAATAGAGATAAACTTGTTTAGTGATAATCAATCCTCTCAAGTTTGGGCACGCGGTCATATGCCGCATAATCGTACAAAGCATATAGATGTAAAAGTAAGTCTTATTGAAGATATTCTCAAAAAGGGGATTGTTAATTTGCGATATTTATGCTCGAATGACATGACTGCAGACGTTCTTACAAAGGCATTGTATAAAGGCAAACACCAAAAGTTTACAGAGGGATTAGGATTAAACTGTAAGGAATTGGTTGATCGAGAGGGAGTGTTGGTTCATGCCCGTTAACCAATCGACCAACCATTATTTAGATGGCGTCTTTAGTTTATAAGTTCAAGTAATTTCATCCATCAATATCCTAACAATTCATCTCGACGTATCCAGAAGGCAAACGTAATTATGGAATTGAATAATTTCTAATTATCTACGTCGCGGAAATCGGGATTCACATTATTTGCAAGACACACAAGTAGGGTTATGCGCGAAGTGCGAATGTTTAGCGTCTTGTTTAGTAGATAATAATTTAATACATATTTTCTTATAAATGTTAATGTTCGCAGGAGCATGCATGATCGCCTAGGGTGTGTGCTGTGCGGAGATGGAGCTGAAGTAAGTATCGCATGTATCCTGTTTATTCATACGTTACGTTTAATTTTGTACTAACGTTCTATATGTTTTCAGCGCTAACACAATACGGAATATGGTGATTCTACAGAAAAAAGAAGTCTAAAATACAGGAAATTTTCTGACATCGCACCTAGTAGGTATCACTGGTTACGGGACGTATTGTATATAGATTTGTAAATGTAAATATTGAATGTTCTTCTTCGAATTTATATGCGCTACCTGTATAATTTTGTAACAATTGTAATCGCCAATCCTGTATTATTAAACATAGAATAAATACTTTTTGAAATAAGGAAATGAATTATTTAATAAATGTAGAATCTGCTTTGTTATTTGGGGGTAGGGATACACCTATAGCAATCACGGTATACATGTGTTGGTGCGTAGGGACGTCCATTTGACGTCACGCGCAAGGAATTGTTTGGCAATTGTGGCCTTCAGATGGCGCTGTTGGATGGTCAGGCGGGCAGCAGGATCTGCCGCGGATCTGCCGGCAGAACCGTAGTCGAATGCGGACGTAGGCTGCGCCGCAGCTGCCGGCAGATGCTGCGCTCTCCTGGCAGACCCTGCTGTCCATCTGCTGGCAGACTGCAGGCAGATGGTTATCAGGGTAGAAAGGAGACTGTTGAAGGCGTAACATACAAAAGTAATGTTGATCTCCTCAACGAGCTGGCAGAGGAGGACCAGTCCGATGTGTAGGAACAAGAAGAAACCGAAGTCGCAATTGCTTTAGTCGACTTGGAGACATCCGGATTTGAAATGAATTGTGACATTTTGCAAATTGGTGCAAAATATGGGAAAAAATCCTTCGACATTTATGTCAATCCCATTAAAGATATATCTGTAAGCCAGTCAGGCAAACAATTTGACAAGCTGCTACGGTGACCTCATGTATAATGGTCGAGAAGTACAATCTGTACCTATAAGAGCTGCGTTGGCAAGTTTCCACTAGAGCTATTCTTTTCACCCGGGTACCCGGGTACCCGATGCGACCCACGGGTAGACAAAATTACCCGGGTACCCGTGAGATACCCGGGTAGACAAAAATTACCCGACTACCCGGGTAGACAAAAATTACCCGACTACCCGGATACCCGTGAGACACCCGAGTAAATGAGACCCATAAAAAACTTCAAAAAAGTAAAAAAATTACGTCAAGTACACGAAATCAAATAAATCACAAAAAATAGAAGATATGGTAAGTGAGGGAGAGTCCGACCACCGGGAGAGCCCGGCCAGTGTTGATATCTTAAGACTGATGCAAGAGAGGGCGCTGCGTGTCACTGACCCGAAACAAATGAATGCGCTTGTTGGTTATGTCACATTAATCATTGTCCCAAATCGATATTTGAATTATAAGAGACAGTTAAAACTTTATGCGAGGCTGAAAGCTTTTAGAGCAAGTTACAGTGCTGGTGATATTGGAAAAACAGGTAAGCTTATTTACACTATTCCAATATTGGGGGATATAATATGCATAAAAGTACAGTGTAACACCAACAATACGTATGTATTCGTTTTTAATTTTTTTTGATAAGGTGGTCAATCACATCCCTTGATTATGGGATAGTCCGACCACATTAATGCGGGACAGTCCGACCACATTAATGCGGGACAGTCCGTCCACATTAATGCGGGACAGTCCGTCCACATTAATGCGGGAGAGTCCGACCACATTAATGCGGGAGAGTCCGACCACGTTAATCCGGGACAATCCGACCACATTAGTTAAATATGCAGTGTAACTATCTCGAAAAATTTGAATTGTTCGAAAAATTGTTTCAGACGAAAGTTGTAGGATGTCGAGAGGGGCATAACATGTTTGTATTTTTTAGTTCTTATTCTTGTAACTGACATCGAAACGTTTTCTAAACACTACCTACATGTGTCCTGTTTACTGTATTCGATAATATTGTTACAAATTAAGAGATTCCTACAAATTATAGAAGAAAAAGTGATAGGAGAGCTAAATGGGATGGCAACTGCTTAAAAATAGCAATAGAATGCGTTGAAAATGGTACAATGGGTGTAAATGCAGCCGCTCGAAATTTTGGAATTCCTAAATCAACCCTAAAAGATAGAATTAGAAAGTCTCACACAAGAAACCAATTCAGACTTGGACCGTCACCATGTTTAGGAGATGATGCAGAACTGGCATTGGTGCGCCACATAAAAAAACTACAAAAATTTGGATTTGCACTAGCTCGAAACTCCGTTAGAATATGGGCATTTCAATTGGCGGAACAATTGAAATTGAAGCATACGTTCAATAAAGAAAACGAAAAAGCCGGGCATAATTGGCTGCATTCATTTTTACGACGGCATCCCGACCTGTCGATTAGAAAAGCGGAGGGAATTTCTATCGCTCGGGCTACTGCTATGAATCGGGAGACTGTTAAACAATATTTTAAACTATTAGAAAGAATTCTCACTGACAATGGACTCCACGAGAAACCTTCAAATGTTTTTAACATGGACGAAAGCGGTTTGCAATTAAACAATCGGCCAACACACGTATTAGCCGCAAAAGGGTCTAAAAATGTATCGTCATTGACATCCGGTGAGAAGGGCGAAACAATTTCGGTTATTGCTTGCTGCAATGCAGAGGGGATGTTTCTCCCACCCTACTCAATATTCAAAGGGAAAAATATGAAGAAAGAATTTCTAGATGGAATTCCACCTGGCTCGCAAATTGCGATGTCACAGAAATCGGCATATGTCAATTCTTGGATTTTTAAGGATTGGTTGAAATTACATTTTCTGCCTCGGAGGCCAGCGGGAATAGGGGTTGCAATCCCGCAAGACGGGATCCCGCGCAAATTTTGGGTCCCGCATATTTTAAATAGGAGCTGCGGGATCCCGCAGGGCTTGCGGGACTGTATGTAATCAAAATTGCGCAAATGACGACGCGCACGACGAACTATCTCGAAACGTGCAATAAGCTGAGGCGAGCGGCGAGCGCGATGTTGCTTTGTTTCGCGGCTCTGCGCTCCTCACTTATTCCATCGCCATCTCACGCGTGCGTGTGTCGTCTTATTTAAGTCCGAATTTACATATTATTTATTCACTTTGGGTATTATACGTATTATACTACGTATTGTTTCAATTAATATCACTAGTGCAAACAAAATATGTCGTCCAGTAAAGAATTGATGTGTGACAATGAGAAAGGAAACACTAACAAAACTCTTTGGGATTATTTTGTGAAAAGTGATACTGCCGAAACTGCCAAATGCTTGAAGTGTTCTGCCATTTTGAAATTAAGCCAACGATCAAGAAAAGGATTGATGACACATTTAAAAAGCAAACATTGTATAGATTTAAAGTCGCAATCGCAAGCATCAACATCGAGAAAGGATCCATGTAATGAATCACAAATAGCACCCCAGCCGCAGATTGTCAACAATTGCGAAAATGTAATACCAAAAAAGAGGGCCAAAATAATTGACAACTTTTTCGTTAAAGAAAATTCCATGGAAAAAATGATATCTCGAATGATTGCTAAGGATGGTTTGACTTTCAATACTTTCTGTAAATCTGTAGACTTAAGAAGCTTGTTTCTGAAAAGTGATTTTAGACTTCCAACTTCTCCTAATACAATAAGATCTATAGTTATTACATTCTCAGATTCTGTAAAAGCCGATATGATAAATAAATTTACAAAACTTCAAGAACAAAACCAAAAGTTTTCATTAACATTTGATGAATGGACATCTCGAAAGAATCGGAGATACTTAAACATAAATGTGCATTATAAAGAGAAACACTTTAATCTTGGTTTAGTCCGAATCCATGGTTCATGTACGGCAGAGAATTGCATCAACCTAGTTGAAGGACGTCTGAAGAGCTTCAATCTAGACATTAAAGACGATATTATTGGTATAACTACTGATGGAGCGAGTATGATGGCAAAAGTTGGTAGACTTGTACCTTGCTATCAACAACTTTGTTATGCACACGGCATACAACTTGCCGTTATTGACGTTTTATACCAAAAAAATTCGAAGCAAAATTCATCAGAAGAAACACAAATACAGTTCCATATGACTGACGATGAGGGCGACGACGTTGAAGATGAAGAGGGTGGCTTATCTGTAACTTCGAGTCTTCCATCTGTAGAAGTAGTTTCAAATTATAGAGACCTTATTGCGAAAGTGAGAAAGGCTGTGAAAATTTTTAAAAAGTCGCCGACAAAATATGACATTTATTTGCAGAAATATGTGAAAGAACAACACGGCAAAAGATTAGAATTAATTTTAGATTGTAAGACTCGTTGGAACAGTCTACTTAATATGTTAGAACGCTTTTACAACCTAAGGTTGTGCATAAGCAAAGCTTTGATTGATGTAGAGTCGGAAATATATTTCACTGATGAAGAGTCGTACAAAATAAATGACTTAAAGTTATGTCTGGAACTAGTTAAACTGGGCCTCGAAGTCATGTGCAGAAGAGATTCAACTCTGATCACCGCAGAAACAACTTTTCGTTTTATACTGGAAAAATTGGATAAGCAATCTACTCTTCTCAGCACTGATTTAGCCACGGCGTTTCGTGAAAGGATAGGACAACGTCGCACCGATTTAAGTGGGACATTAGTTTATTTACAAAATCCGAATAAATTTGAACATGATTTGAAAAATTTCAAAAATACTACATTTGAAATGCCTAAAAAACTGTAATACGCAAAGAAATAAAAAATCTATTAGAAAGAGTCCTCAGTAATACACGCGGAGATAATAGTGTAAATAAGTTCGATACTGCATCCAACTACTTCGAGGAAAACCAAGATGAAGATATTCAACAAAATGAACAACAGCCTAATTTATCCTTACAAGAAGAGTTAGAGTTCAAATTGCAAAAGGACTATTCCGAAGTAATTCAATCAAAGGGTTTGTCAGAAGATATTGATAAAATTTTAAAGAAAGAGATGAGTGCCTTTGAAAGTGACGGCACAAAAGGAAAATATTTACGCATGGCGTACGAATATTTATTGACTATTACCCCTACAAGTGTAGAGGCTGAACGAGCTTTTTCCGCCGCAGGATATCTTTGTAATGACTTAAGGAGCAGCCTGGGAGATGAAACAATTAATAGTCTTTGCTTTTTGAGATCATATTTTCAAAATTCTACAAATTAAAATTTGGTTTTGTAATATGAATATTTGATTACTATTGTTGAAAATTTATTATTTTATACTTTGAGAACAGGAGACTAAAAATTTTCTGTAATAAAAAATAATTATTGAATTATGATTTTAATTTGTTTACTTATTAAATGTATATGGATGTAACAACCAAATCCTTAATCCCGCGGGATTGCAACCCCTTTCGCGGGAACAGTGTTGCTAATTGTAGATGGTCACACTTCTCACACCAATTCGGTGGAAGTGCTGGAATTTTGTGAAGCGCATAACATTATTCTATTTTGTTTACCGAGTCACACGACTCACTATCTACAACCACTATATAGGTCATTTTTTAAATCGTTGAAAAATAATTACTATGCGGCTTGTAACAATTTCCTAAAGACAAATCCAAATAGGAAAATAACGAGGTTGCAATTTGGAAAACTTTTGCAGTACGCCCGGGGTAAATCCGCGACTGTGGAAAATGGAATGGCTGGTTTTAGAACCTCAGGCATTGCACCATTTAATCCAGACATCATTCCAGACTACGCGTATGTTGCCATTGAAATGGAGCAAGGTGCAGAAGCTATCATATCACCCGGTTCGGTAGGAAATCCTGGTCCTTCCCCACCTCATACAACTCAAACGATTAACACTCATAGTTCATCACCTCAGCCAGGCTGTTCACACAATCTTGGCATTCCAACAGTTGAAGATGACCTTACACCAAAGCAATTGTTAGATAAGATTTCACCAATTCCAAAAACAAGTGCGACAGTGATGCTCAGAAAACGCGGTACGCAGCGTGCAACCATTCTGAGTAGTTCAGAACACATTAAGGTACAGAAGGGCAAAATAAATAAAAAGAAACAAACGAACATTTCTAAGAAGAAACGCAAAAAACAGTTAAAAGAATCTTCAGATTCAAGGAGCGACAGTCCCATTTTTCAAGAGAGTGATATATCGTTAGACGAATGTGACGAAAACGAATGTGTGGGATGCGGAGAAAATTATTTTGAAACCTCGAAAAGCGACGATTGGTTTAAATGTATGCGCTGCAGCCGTTGGTTTCATGATAGTTGCTCCAAATACGAGAATTTTTGTGATTTATGTGGAAAACTAAAGAAGAAATAAAACATCAATTAATTTACTCGTGTATTATACCTATTATAAGCTACACTTTTTGTTATTTTTCAAGGTCGGTCTCACCCGTAGTGGGTGGACGGTCTCACCCTGGCATGCGGGTGAGACCGTCCAGTTGCAGTGCAAATGTTTTTCGTTGAAAATGAAAATAAATATTTGAAATTACCGCACGCTATAATTTATATATACCCTAAATTGTTTGGGCTTTGCTTTAATTTGCACAAAACGACAAAAAAGTGAAAAACAACGATGCTACAATTTCTTTTCCAAAAAGTGGTCGGACTCTCCCGGACTTACAATAATTACAAAATAAAAAAAAGATGTGAAATCAAAATGAGCTGCAAGTACATAAAGGTGCTTTCCCGCAGCGTGCAAATGTGACACTGTGTAACGCAATGTAAGATTCGGTGCTTTCCAACTGCGCTTAATAATATTAAGCGGATATATTTTTATAGAAATAAATATTTCAATACCAATAAATATTTTATTCAAAATACTTGGCGCTGCGAAACCGAAAAAATGTTAATTGTCTTATTAATAGTAAATTAATAATTTACAATAACTCATTTACAATCTAAAATACATTACGAACGCACACACAAGAAAAAAAGAAAAAGATTAATGCAATTTATACATATTTATTCAGTTTAGCAACACTAATTCGAGGCGCAGCGCCAAGTATTTTGAATAAAATATTTATTGGTATTGAAATATTTATTTCTATAAAAATATATCTGCTTAATATTATTAAGCGCAGTTGGAAAGCACCGAATCTTACATTGCGTTACACAGTGTCACCTTTGCACGCTGCGGGAAAGCACCATTATGTACTTGCAGCTCATTTTGATTTCACATCTTTTTTTTATTTTGTAATTATCTTCTATTTTTTGTGATTTATTTGATTTCGTGTACTTGGCGTAATTTTTTTACTTTTTTGAAGTTTTTTATGGGGATATCATTTCTTTTTACAAAGATAATTTGCATAGGGAATGACTTCAGATAATTTTTAATATATATTATATTATCTTCTATTTTTTGTGATTTATTTGATTTCATGTAAGGTAAATATACCAATGACTGGCCAGCTAAGGCCACCAGAGGAATATATTGCCAATATCACGTAAAAACCTAATGCTATCCTAAGCTTTTTTGTATTTAATAGGTAGATTGAATCTTCCTTTATTTAACAAAAATTGTCATGCATTCATTTTTATATTCTTGTCATATAAATAAACAAAAAATTCAATGAATACGTTTGTACCAATACATGACCAGTAAAAAGGCGATTGGCCCAGTGTCTAAAATTCACTGTCCCAGTACATAGCCATGACATTTATAACCCGTCAGAATTGATTGTAACACCAAAAGAATTGTTATTTATTCTCAGAGTCGTTAAGAAAATAAGAAATACTAACAGATTAACAGATTAACTTGACATATAAAGTACTTCTTGGTACTTTGTATAGTATAGCTGCCTCACGCGTACGCATACCATTTTTTATCACTTGTTCAAGTGCATTATTAACGTCGTTTTGATTATAATTTTTTTTGACACTTTCCTTTTCATTTTGCTTTGTTCTTCTTTCATTTTTCTATTTTACAACGTAAATAACAATATTATTATATATTACTTAAAGCGTAATTCTGTTGAAAATAGAATCTCAGAAAACTAATTCTGATCTGTTTCACACCTGTACAGGTTTAAGTTAAATTGCGCGCCTTAATTTTAGTAAGAACAATTAACAATGGATAGCATACAAGTAGAAACGGACGAGTGCCGAAACAGCCTCGTCCTCTTTGGTGCCGAATTGTCGAGTAGGGTAGAGGTGAGCTCACCATTAAGGGATTAACATAAAAATTAGAAAGCGTTAAAAACAATTAGCGTATTAAAACAAATCAGTATTAATAGAAAATAAGAGCCGTTTTCAAACAAATCCATATTCGCGAAGATTCTCATCTTTGATTATCAAAAGGACAATAATTTACCACGTGTTATTTTGTCATTATATACAAATACATATTTATTTATTTTTCTACATAATTGAAACACGTGTCGAGTCACTGTTCTCGCCTGAATCCTCCCTATCCCCATATGCCAAGAGCAAGTCTATTAAAAGTTAAAGTTAAAATAATATTAAAATTCTAACAAATTCAAATTTTGAGGTTACGTACTATAGACAATAGAAAACGCGGAAAATATTGAATGAATGTATATACTTACTTTTTTAAATATTACACCAATAATTTTATTTACACTTTATCTATTAGTTTCAACTTATACCTAATGAAAACACTTTATACTATCAAAAAATACTCCTGGTTATACACTAGTACCAGTCTTTGAGTATACTAAATCGCGACTTGCCCTATGCATGGACGCTTGGTTAGTTATTGTGTCAGACACGAATATTATGTACCGATATATAGCCACGTATTTTTTACTTAGAATAGAATCTAAATGCGTAATACCGCGTTAATTACTTGCTTTAAATACTCTTAGGATTCCATAAGTTATTCGTTCATATAAAGAAACCCAATATTACAATAATTATATGCTTAACAAACATCGGTTTCTCCTTAGCAAATTCTGAAGAATCTAGCTGTTGGGGTGTGAAAGCAAAATAGCATTTTAGTTATGTTTGTATTTGGCGCTTCGCCGTGTATTCTTTTGTTCTGCTTATACATATATATATATATATATATATATGATCCGTATGCTTTCGCTTCCTATAAGCTACCCTCTACCTTCTTCTTCTTGCTTGCCATAAAGCCACATAATACTCTAAGTGTTTGAGCCTAATTTATCCTTTTGCATTGTGACGTCCCACTATTTTTCGCGCGGTATTTTAACACCATTTCCTCACAAATCCATCCACAATCCACCAAAAACCTTCAATCTCGAGTCATACCCTACTCCCTCACCCAACCGATCATTTAGACGATATACCTTAGTGGTCCCTATCTCTAAACGGTCAATCCAGATTCCTAATCGCCGATCACCTTGATGTTGTACCTTAGCGGTCCCCAACACAAGATGACCTATACAAAACGCCACCTCGATGATGTATCTTAGAGATCCCCATCGCGAGATGATCGTTACACAACTCCTTCGCCTATTCGCCATATGAGGCATGACCACTCCCTTCCAAATCTACGTTAAACAAATCCCTCATCCTTAAAACCCTCTTCCAAATCGAGACTACGTCTCACGCCCTTACTATGACCACAGAAGTCAATACACCGTTTACCCCATTCCTATACGACCTCCTAAACTCCACCAAATGGGTTGAGTATTTCGCTTCAAAGCCCCATGCAAAAACCCTAGAAATGTTACTGCGACGCAAATGTACAAACGTGATCAACACGTGATTGTAATTACGACGCATTTGGCGTACGTGACATAAACACATCTATTAATAACCATACCGTTACAAAAACCCCCAAAATCTACTGCGTCTTGTTTCCGAAATCTGTCAAGGTCTTTACCGCGCGTACCCCCGCAGTACTCCTGGAAGATCATATAAATACAAAGGATCGAGAGCCCAGAGAGCTCTTTTGTCAACAGACAGTCTAATAGATAGGAGTATCATTAAAACAAGTGTTAATTATTCAAATCAGTGCTTTACGACAACCACTGTAAGTCCTCATATATATATCATTATTATAAGTGCATATCACCCCATACCATATTATTATTTATCAACGCTTATAGCTTATTATTATTATCTTTCATTAATGCTTATTGCTTACTCATTATTGTATACTTTCACTAATGCTTATTATATATATATCGCCATTTATATTCATAACTCATATTATAAATGTTGCGCGTGTGAATACAAAATCTTCCCACGCATTGTTAAAACCACTCTAACAAGGCTAATAAACCGCTTTGTTATCAATCATGTTTCGAATTATTGTGTGTATCCTCGAGTCATAAGGCTTTCCAACGAAACCAAGCTGCCGCAACAGCTGATTCGCGAGAGCTCTCCCAGTATTTACAAACACACTGCTGCATGAACCGTGCTATTCTTAGGAAAACTAAGTATGGTTTCTTTTGTACGAATGCAACGGTAAATCCTATTATCAAACCAAAACAAAACAAGAGTGCTAACGGGTGTCCCTTCAGTACCAATTTGCTTTAAAACCTTCCCTGGTCGATTAGTGTGACGGATGATAGATTCGCGCCTGACTTTCCCTAAGAACCTTCAGAGTGCTGGATGACAGATTCACGCCTGATCTTTTCCTTAAAACCTTCAGAGTGCTGGATGACAGATTCACGCCTGATATTCCTTTCAAACCCTCAGTGTGACGGATGATAGATTCGCGCCTGACTTTCCCTCAAAACCCACAGTGTGCTGGATGACAGATTCACGCCTGGCTTTCCCTCAAAACCCACAGTGTGCTGGATGATAGATTCGCGCCTGGCTTTCCCTTAAAACCTTCAGAGTGCTGGATGACAGATTCACGCCTGACAGTCCTTTCAAAACCTACAGTGTGCTGGATGACAGATTCACGCCTGACTTTCCCTTAAAACCTTCAGAGTGCTGGATGACAGATTCACGCCTGATCCTCCTCTCGAACCCACAGTGTGACGGATGTTAGATTCGCGCCTGGCTTTCTCCTTCCCCATAGTCACCGTTCCCAAAAACCTCACCCGGGACGTGACAGCATTACTAGCAAAATTCGTCATGCGTCTTTACTGTGAGATTTCAAATAATTTTTTAAGTGTTTTAAACATAAAATTAATCAAAATCATTTTTAGGGTATGAAGTTTAAGGATTATATAACACAATAGTCCGGGAGCCAGCGACACATTTTTTTTTGTCAATTCGTTTAAAGTTAGTTTATGTTTTGTTCTTCTATATTTGTGCTACATATGCACAAAACGACCTCCTGCCAGCGCACCAGCAGAACAACGCTTATCAGCAGCGTGTCAATTATGTAAGAAAATATTGTGCAAAATTCTTATTTGTTTAAATTTGAAAATTTTTGTACTAATAATAGACACCATATAACACCGAAAAATGATCTGCTGCCACCTTAGTTGCGGAACGGCATGCTACTGCCACTCCTATAAACATGTTAAAAAAATGAACTCCATTGACCAAAATGTTTGAAGCTGAAATTTTTTTTGGTGGTAGTTTTAATCACAAAATGTCAGAAAAACGATTGCTGCCAGTCCTATCGTGGAACAAAAGGCTTGGCAGGAGCCACCAAAGGTCCTGTTGTAGGCTGAGGAAATGAAAGGTGCAGTGTAGCGAGTTGTATGAATTTAACCAGAATATTTAAAAGTGCAATAAAATTTTTCTCTTTATCTTAATACATAATGGAATCTATATATATTCGCCATCGCTGTTCGCATACGATGCGGATTCAATATCATTATCGATGTCATCATGATCGTTATCGATATCATTATCGATATCATCATGTTCGTCATCTGAATGACACTCTTTCTGGTCCCTCTGATCACGTTCTGGATCTGAGACAGTACCTATCTATAACATAGGCATTCAAGTATTATGTACCCCCCCCCCCCCCCCCCCATAAACATGACTCATGTATGAAAGAAGCTAATTCCCTTTTGTTCACGAAAAAAGTTCACATGCAAAGATTGTGAAATCAACTTTGCTAATTCCAATTGTATTCTCGTTCTCCGCTCGAACACTGATTCCTCTGTCACCTTTTATATTTAACATTCCTTTATTGGCCTCAAATGAATTCAGTGCTCAGATTTTCAGCTTCGGTTTTAAGGAATTAGCGGGCGTTGTATAAGGAAAAGCTATGAAGTCGACTGAAAAAAAATGTGTCATATTCTCCGCATCTCTCTTACAGCGTATTCGGACGGTCGCAATGGTGCGCACTGGGTGCGAATTTTCACCAATTGGAAACGAAAAAGTTCGCATTCAGTGCGCACTAGTGCAGGTTGCCGAATGTGCTATTATTAATCTATTACCGACTTTGATTCGTTTAAATTAGTCTCTACCAAGTTTTTATTCTTTGTTGGGGTTATTGAATAAAACAACCTGCCACGCACAATTGTTGTGAAATTAGTACAAAAAAATTCAGCTTTAAATATATGACCACGGCGGAGAAAATGAATGTTGAATTGCACACACCCTGTGAACGTAACTCTGCGCGGTGCGTCGCGCCGTACCTTTGGGGGCTCCTGCCAAACCTTTTGTTCCACGATAGGACTGGCAGCAATCGTTTTTCTTCCATTTTGTGATTAAAACTACCACCAAAAAAAATTTCAGCTTTAAACATTTTGGTCAATGGAGTTAATTTTTTTAACATGTTTATAGGAGTGGCAGTAGCATGCCGTTCCGCAACTAAGGTGGCAGCAGATCATTTTTCGGTGTTTTACAGTGTCTATTATTAGTACAAAAATGTTCAAATTTAAACAAATAAGAATTTTGCACAATATTTTCTTACATAATTGACACGCTGCTGATAAGAGTTGTTCCACTATCGTTATGGCAGGAGGTCTTTTTGTGCATATGTAGCACAAATATAGTGGAAAAAACATAAACCAACTTTAAACAAATGAGTCATTAAAAAGTGTCGCTAGCTCCCGGACTACAAATTAATCAATATATTGTGCCTGATTGATATACATAGCTTAATAATAATTAATATCTGCATCAGTGGCCATGCATTGGTACATGGCTAGTCATTGGTACATTTACCTTACTTGGCGTAATTTTTTTACTTTTTTGAAGTTTTTATGGGGATAAGCTTTACATAATAACCCTAAATTAAAAATAATTTGCTGGTATAAAAACCAATCCCCATAAAAACTGTATTAAAAAATTTTGGCGACTTACCTTGTTAATTGAGACAATAATTCAGTGTCTTATGTGGTGTAAAAACTCGTGACATTTCAGAAAATTTTGACAACTTTCCTTATTTGACACTTGGTAGCAGAGATGGGCAAAAAATTATTTCAAATAAAAAATTCAATTCGACCAAAAGACGAAAATTTTATTCGAGGCTCATGAATAAGAATAACCCGAGTCAATTTTTAATCGAAGCGCTCATGATTGAAATCATGGGGATTCAATCGTCAGTCATGATTGAATACGTCAATCATGGGGATTCAATCGTCGGCCATGATTGAAGTAAGTCAATCAGGGGGATTCAATCGTCGGCCATGATTGAATACGTCAATCATGGGGATTCAATCGTCGGCCATGATTGAATACGTCAATCATGGGGATTCAATGAACAGTGTTCTCGTATTCAACCGTAGTTCAGTCGCGTAGCTCGACTAACCTTGGCGAGCCTCGAGACTCGCGAGAACCTTTGATCGATGCCGCGCGAGGCCCGAGCCGAGCGACATTGTATCGTTCACCCGTCTAAACTGGCGCCTGGAATTGCTCGGCGATGTGTCATCGATTATACGGAAAGTGAATTTCTTTATTACTGTTATATATGCGCTTAAATAGCGCGCCATAGCGAGGCGCGAGCAGCGCGACGGCGGAAGCCGACAGCGCTGTCGAGCGGGGATCGAAAAAGATCCGAAGGGAGAGAGAGCCAGACACGCGGGCTCGATGTACAAAGAATACACGTTGTTACTGTTCGGAATCGGTCTCCATCTACTTAAACCTTCCTTCTTTCGGCACATACATAACAATTGGCGACGAGGATGGGATTGACGTAATTTGGCCGAGTCAGATAAAAGAATTGCTGGCACCCCAGGGGAAAGAATTCGGCAGTACGGCAACCGATAAGCTAAAGGTCCGGGGACCACGTGCCAGCACCATGGAGACCCTCGTACTTGGTAATTTTACAATCGAGACTTTCGACCCTACCACGGCAAATTGGAAACGGTGGATACAACGCTTTGAGAGAGCCCTAAAAATTTTCAAAGTAGCAGAGGAACAGAAGGTAGCGTACTTCTTACATTATATTGGTACGAAATCCTTCGAGATCTTGTGCGACAGACTGGCCCCCAGTGATCCGTATACCCAAGAGTACGAGCAATTAAAGACAAACCTCGGAGAATTTTACGCTCCGGCGCCGTTGGAAATAGCCGAGAATTTTAGATTCCATCAAAGAAAGCAACGCGAAGGGGAAACGGTGCAACAATTTGTGGCGGCGTTACAGAATCTTAGTATTAATTGTAACCTTGGGAGTTATTTACATACAGCATTACGGAACCAGTTAGTGTTTGGGTTATTAAGCAGACGCATTCAATCGCGGCTGTTGGAGACAAAAAACCTAACTTTCGAGAAGGCGGTGGAAACGGCAACGTCCATGGAATTGACGGACCACGACCTGACACAATTTCAGACGGAACCGGTTACAGTAGACTATATGGGTAAAAAAGAAGCGACCGCGAGTAATAAAGGTAAAGCGTGGTCGACGAGGAAGACGCCGGGGCGAGAACCGACGAAAACCGAAACCGAGGACAGGCGTCTCACTACACACGCGAATGTTGCTTCAAATACAAACACTGTATGTTTTAGGTGTGGCGGAAATCATTATGCGTCAAATTGTAAACTGAACAGAAACATAGTATGTAATAACTGCGGAATCAAGGGCCATGTGCGAAAAGTCTGTATGAAAAAGAATCAAGAAGCGGCGAACGAATTGAATAATGTAAAACTGATACAAGGCGAACAGGCCTTGTACCGAGACAAGTTTGTTGCGGAAACCTTCGTAGAGGGCAAGAAGGTAAACTTCGAGGTAGACAGCGGCGCCGCCGTAACCATTGTGAGCTGGGACTTCCTTAGGTCGTGTTTTCCAAACGCAAAGGTCAGAAAAACAAATCTAGAATTAGTTAGTTTTTGTAAATCTACGATTACAGTCATAGGATACGTACAAGTAGAGGTTAGGTACGGTAGCCTTAAGAAAATATTACACATGTATATTACCAATACAAACCGGGAACCCCTAATGGGTCGGGAATGGATTCGCCAACTACGGGTACGCCTATGGGATGCAGTACACTCTCTGTCGGTGAGCTCCGAAGAAGAATTAAAAGAAATCCTACACGAGTACAATTCGAGGTTAGATCCGACATCGACAAAAATTCATAACATACAAGCAAGGCTAACGGTGAAAGAAAATTCAGTACCGAGATTCGTTAAAGCTCGGAAAGTTCCGTTTAACCTGTTACCATTAGTGGAACAGGAGATTGATAATTTAGTGCACACCGGTGTGTTAGAGAAGGTAAATGCATCATCATGGGCGACCCCAGTAGTGCCCGTGCTAAAAGGAGACATGACTGTACGTGTGTGCGGGGATTTTAGCGTTACGTTGAATCAGTGCCTAGTCGTGGACCAGTACCCATTACCCACGACAGACGAATTATGCAGCTCTTTAGCGGGAGGGGAAAAGTTCTCAAAAATAGACTTAAAGCAAGCATATTTGCAAATGGAAATATACCCCGACGATCGAGAGTTGTTGACATTGAACACACATCGAGGATTATACCAAAGTACGCGTTTGTTATACGGGATCGCGTCCGCACCTGCCATATGGCAACGGGAAATAGAAACAGTGTTAAAAGGCATACCGGGCGTATCGGTGTTTCTAGATGACATAAGAGTCACGGGACCAGATGATAAGGTACATCTGCAGCGGCTTAGGCAAGTTCTTAAGCGACTGGGTGAATACAATATTCGAATAAATACAAAAAAAAGCGAATTCCTGAAAGACGGCATACGTTACTGCGGGTATTACATAGATAAGCACGGTATTCACAAAGAAAAACAGAAGATGGAGGCCATCGAAGGGATGCCTCGCCCGACAAATATCACAGAACTACGCGCGTTCCTCGGGTTAATTAACTATTACGGGAGGTTCATACGGAACCTAAGCACCATATTAAACCCATTGCATACACTATTAGAAAAAAAAGAAGGTACAGAGGTCCCGTTTGATTGGTCTCCAGCTTCCCATACAGCACACTCCCATGGCAGGAAGGTTCCATCAATGTAGCAGGACGGTTCCGGTGCAGAACCTTCCTGCTACATTGATGGAACGTACCATGAAGAATCCTATGTCCGCCCTTTTGGAACATTCCACGGAACGTTCCGGCCATTCTCTGGCAATGTTCACGGAGCGCTCAGGACATTCTCTGGCAATGCTCACGGAGCGCTCAGGACATTCTCTGGCAATGCTCACGGAGCGCTCAGGACATTCTCTGGCAATGCTCACGGAGCGCTCAGGACATTCTCTGGCAATGCTCACGGAACTGATTAAATTACAATAAATATTGGCAATATTCATATATTTTTTTGTACAAGTGGACAACAGCAACAGCAACAATAATAACAATAAAAAAAATAATAGTATCGATATGTATCGATACGGTATCAGTGCTATCTTATAAAAAATATATGTAAATAAAACTAATCTGAACATAAAATATGAAATGATACAGCACAAAATAGATATATTTGTAGGGTAAGTCCGGTATAGTTCGACCACCAAGATTAAGACTGACGCAAGAGAGGACACAGTGTGTCATTGATACAAAAGAAATGGTAGAACCCATGTACATACTATTTGTAGGTTATGTCGAACTCCTTAAAAGGAAATATTTTTGTTTGTTTCATATAGCTTTCCGTTGGTTACAGAACATGGGTCTGGGCCAGAATTTAGTACATTCCTACAACGTACAATTCATTGTGTTATAATTATTTTGAAAAACACTGTTGAAAAACTCTGGTGGATCTTCTCAAACCCGCGTATGTGCAGTTTCAGGCTCTTCTGCCCTCTTTACTTAAAATGTACTTACTGCATGCAGCATGTAATGAACCTGGAATAATACATGCATTTATTTTACAATTTTACAATTTTAAGTGCTGAAATATGATAAATAATAAATTTACTTACTCATTGCTAATTTTAGTACATGTCTGAATGTACTGAATGATTGTTTTTGCTATTTTCCGTACCAACTATATGTATATTTCTGTCACATAATCCTCTATTAATTTATTTGATCCTTTTCAGTAAATGAATCTATAAAAGGTGATTAATAAATCATTTTAGTCATGAAAAATGGCATCATTACAAACAGCATTCGTGTAACGCCAAACACAGGGTGCATTAAAGTGAAGCAATGAAAAGATACCTATCACCATTACTTTAAATAATTGAACGGAAAGTGAAATGAAAGTTATACCCTACATGCATGTTTACAAGGAAACTGTGAAAAGTAAAAGCTTGTAGCACAGAAAGCAGAGAAATATATGTATTTTAAATAATTAAACAATTGCAGTTGGTTAATAAGCATCAAATATGTTATATTAGTTAGTTTAACTAAAAAATAAGCTCCTTAGTTTAAATAATTCATATCTATTACTTGCAAAAGATCTGTTTTTATCCTGTCCAAATATAGTAGGGATGCTTGCAGGGAGAAAACAGCCTTTAGAATTGCCTTCTTGGAAACAGTGTTTTTCAAAATGATTATAACACAATAAAGCGTTGTTTGAATGTACGAAATTCTGGCGCAAGCCCATTTTCTGTAACCAACGGAAATCTATATGAAACAAACAAAAATATTTCTTTTTATGAAGTTCGACTTAACCTACAAATAGTATGTACATGGATTCTATATACTTACCTGTGATATGTAAAACCTTCATCCAATTCACTCAGGTCTCCTGCGCCACAAGACACACTCGTTCTAACCATTTTTATTATTTACAAGCAATTAATAAGTAATCACGCTCTAACTATTTACACTTGTGCTTCCTTACGTGCTTTGGCTCTGCAACCTGTCGCGACGCATGTGAGTGACATCACACAATGCCTGGAGCTTCACCACGCGGACTTGCGAAGTTCCATCAGAGCCAATATTATTATTATTTGTATTGTTATTATTGATAGCAATTAGATAAAAGTCGATATAAGAATCGATTCTGGAACCTTTGTTGTAAAATGTCCGAAAAGTTGCCTGAGCATTGCCAGAGATTGTCCTGAGCGCTCCGTGAGCATTGCCAGAGAATGTCCTGAGCGCTCCGTGAGCATTGCCAGAGAATGTCCTGAGCGCTCCGTGAGCATTGCCAGAGAATGTCCTGAGCGCTCCGTGAGCATTGCCAGAGAATGTCCTGAGCGCTCCGTGAGCATTGCCAGAGAATGTCCTGAGCGCTCCGTGAGCATTGCCAGAGAATGTCCGGAACGCTCCGTGACCATTGCCTGAGAATGTCCTGAGCGCTCCGTGAGCATTGCCAGAGAATGTCCGGAACGCTCCGTGACCATTGCCTGAGAATGGCCGGAACGTTCCGTGAGGCTGGCAGGAAGGTTCCAAGTGGCAATGTTCCACCGCCACATGGCTGGAATGTTCAAGGAAGGTTCCTATGTCCGCACCGAGGCAACATTCCACGGCAACCCCCATGGAACCTTCCTGCAAGCTTCGGGCAACGGAGTGTGCTGTATGGGTTGTGAAGCCGCATTCAAGGCGGCAAAGGAAGCGTTTATGAGCGAACAAATCCTTGCACATTATGATCATAAATTACCATTAATCGTGGCGTGTGATGCCAGCCCGTATGGCGTGGGAGCAATACTCTCACAGAAGTATCCGGACGGGAGAGAGAGAGTAATACAGTATGCTTCGCAATCGCTTTCGCGCACTCAAAAGAAATATGCACAAATAGACAAAGAAGCGTACGCGATTATATTTGCAATAAAAAAAATTTTTCAATACTTATACGGGAAACGGTTCACACTATATACAGACCACCGTCCGCTAACTCAAATTTTCGCACAAGGAAAAAGTCTACCAGTGCATAGCACAATGCGGATGCAACATTACGCGCTATTCTTAAAAGGGTTTCAATATGACATTAAGTACAAAAATACGAAATTAAACAGTAACGCAGACGGACTTTCACGGTTGCCAATTGAGTCAGAAGAAACACAAGAGGGGGATGAAATTGACGATTTTGAAATAAATACAATTGAGGCATTACCGGTAACCTTCCAAGATTTGATCGCGGAAACGGCGAAGGATACTGAATTACAGGAGCTGTTACAAGGCTTACAGAAAGGTACAGAATTGAAAGCGAAACTTCGATTTAACGTTCCGCAAACCGAGTTTAGCTGCCAAAAAGGAGTTCTGTTACGCGACAATCGCGTAGTAGTACCACAAAGATTACGAGGCCAGGTTTTACGCGAATTACATAGCGAGCACCCCGGTATCGTAAAAATTAAATCAATAGCGCGCAGATATTGTTGGTGGCCGGGCATCGACCACGATTTAGAAACAATAATTAGAGAATGTGCGAACTGCAACGTAGTTCGTAACGACCCTAAAACGGTCACGAAAACAAGTTGGGAAGAGACAGAAAGACCGTTCCAACGAGTCCACGTTGATTTCGCGGGGCCCTTTAAGGGGCATTATTTTTTTGTATTAGTGGATGCTTTCTCGAAATGGCCGGAAGTGCACGTTACCAAAGACTTAACAAGCGATACAGTAATACAGAAATGTAAACAAATTTTTGCAGTGTTCGGAATTCCGGAAATGGTAGTTTCTGATAACGGACGACATTTTACAGCCCACAGTTTCGCACAATTTCTAAAGTTAAACGGAATAGTACATAAAACGTCGGCACCTTTTCATCCGGCGACAAACGGACAAGCCGAAAGATTTATTCAAACACTTAAACTTGCACTAAAAAAAAGATTCAAGGATACAATGATAAACAAGGTAGAATTAATTGAAGCCTTACAACAATTTTTATTACATTATCGCACGACGGTACATCAATCAACGGGAATGTCGCCGGCGGAAAAGATGCTGAACCGAAAATTGCGTACACGGCTGGACTTACTTTTGCCTACGCGAAAGGAAGCCCCAGTTACCGAGCGTTGTGAAACAATGCGAGCACGAGAAGTGCAAGTAGGGGACAGAGTGCAGTGCCGAAATTATTATGGGAAAACGAAATGGTATTTCGGAAGGGTGGAACGTCGGGTCGGACAACTCCATTACATTATTCGATTGGATGACGGCAAACGATGGACACGCCACATCGACCAAATGTTGAAAACGGGGGAGGTGCCCTGCCAACGGGAGACTGAGGAAAATGGCGACTACGCACCTCCGGAAGAACCAAACACAAATGCGAATCCGGAAACGACCCGACCCGAACGAGATACCGAAAACACGGAAACAAGTTACGATACCCCACGTAGGTCGACACGCACACGAAACCTCCCCGAGCGGTATGGACAGTACGTTACACATTAAGTAAAATTAAGTTACCAAGTATGTTTAGAGTTTAGACTGAACCACAGTTACTTTCGTTTGTTTTTTTTTGTTCGTTGATGATTCTATACCTCTCGGTGCGACGAGCGCGAGAGATAACTTCCCCTCCATTTCGGTTGCTGGTACAAACAGATTATTATTTTTATGTGAGGAGGGGAAGAGGTGTTATATATGCGCTTAAATAGCGCGCCATAGCGAGGCGCGAGCAGCGCGACGGCGGAAGCCGACAGCGCTGTCGAGCGGGGATCGAAAAAGATCCGAAGGGAGAGAGAGCCAGACACGCGGGCTCGATGTACAAAGAATACACGTTGTTACTGTTCGGAATCGGTCTCCATCTACTTAAACCTTCCTTCTTTCGGCACATACATAACAATTACTTAACCGACTTCAAAAAGGAGGAGGTTATAGATTCGACCCGTTTGTATGTTTGTCCCCTCATAACTCCTCAGCATATGGACCGATTTTGATGATCTTTTTTTTATTCGAAAGAGGGCGATGCCTCGGTGGTCCCGTCCTAGACTAAATCAACATTGGCCCAATATTTTGCCACTTATGGTTAATAATAAAGACTATTGTCACCTAATTATTATTATTTTATGTACGTACGCGCATATTTCCTCAGCATGTTGTGTCAATATATATAAAACTAAAAAGCTAAAAATAAAAAATTTTATAAAAATTAAAACCGACTTCAAAAAAATAAAATTGCACTAAAAAATATAAAATTATTTTTTCCCTTATTTAATCTACGACTCTCATATTTTTTAAGCCGGCGCCAGATTTACACAGTGCAAATGATGAGGCACCGACACACCCCCACCCCCAGGGGCGCCGCCTGGCGCTAGAAAGAGAGGGGGTGTCCCACACGTATATCTTTCTCTTTCTATCGCCCTCTACATTTTCGCCTATTGCATGCTTCCTCCATGTTTATATGCTCTAAGGCATGTGGCGCAAAACGGAACACTTTTCGTGGGGTAAAACGGAAAACCTATTTAACCCAGTTCCACCAA
Source organism: Andrena fulva (assembly GCA_946251845.1). NCBI lineage: Eukaryota > Metazoa > Arthropoda > Insecta > Hymenoptera > Andrenidae > Andrena > Andrena fulva. Next base: position 45,931,180 of record OX276329.1, read on the forward strand.
TCCAATTGTCTTGAAACTTTGCAGACGCGCGTAGTTATGATGATAATACAAAATTATGAAAAAAGAACGGAAGGCGAGATAGCATTACGCTGTCATCAATAAATATGTATAACCCATAACCACAAATCCAAACGACTTGAAATCAGCCTGTAACCACAATTCAAATCAATTCAATCAATATGCAATGGGTGCGTTCAGCCGACAAAACCGGTGAGTAACCGGTGAGACAACAGTTGCGAGTCACCAGTGATCAGTGATCAGTGTCTGCTGAACGACAGTTTTGTATATCTGGCGGGAATTTTGAATGATAATTTTCTTTAGGTCACATACAAAGCGCAGAGTAAACAACGATATACAAATTTCATAAAAAAATATCATATTATTTAACAATATTATGTTGTTTATTATTAGAAGCATGTTTTAACAGAAATTATTAGAATTATAAAGCAAAACAAGAAACTTAAGTCATATATGACCCATGCAGCATTCAACAGGTTAATAGAATATCGGTTATAAATATAAATAAAAATATTTTTGATCGAATACCTGTAGATAATTTATTATGTTCTTCCATCGTAGCGTGGATTGTATATAGTGTATCATTATAAGTATATTCTGCAATATAAATTATATTATTTGTACTTGTATTATTTTGAACGGGTGCCGACATCTTGAAAAACCGTTGAAGTGATCACTGATCCCAAATGTACCGTAGTTTCTTTCCGGTACAAAAAATGGCGACCGGTTACTAAACATGTTGAGTAAGTGGTAAGTAACCGGTTGCGTTCAGAGTAAAATCTAGGGAAATCACTCACCGGTTACTCACCGGTTTTGTCGGCTGAACGCACCCAATATAACCACAAAACATCAATGTCACCACTGACAGAGGATGAATCTAATTTTTGGGCTTCATTTGATAATTATATCGAAGGCAGAAATAGAAACTCATTAGATGGTAATGATGTACAATTACAGTTAGATAACTTTTTTAAAGAAAGTTGTTTACCCATAAAAAATCGTCTTATTTATTGGAAGCAAAATGCAACAAAATATTTCATTCTAGAATAATGTATATGTACATCATTTATTAATTAAAATTCAATTATATACGTAGTTCATGATACTGATTCCAACTCCTACTTCATTAGTTATATTATCAAATCATGATTGGTAATAAATACTATTTTCGTGAATTAGTAAATTGCAAATCGAAACCGATAGTTTCGTATCAAATAGATATCATAACAGGTTTGCCATCTGATCACAGAATTATCAAATAAAAAACGATAATTTCGTACAGTATCAGACAAGTATCGATAATTTCGTAAGTATCAAATAAGTATCGATAATATCGTAAAGTATCAAACCGGTTTTGATTCGGTATAGTCTTGATATGGTATCGGTTGAAGAAGAATTGGTATCGATGATTGATACCAAGTACATAACATTTCGATGCGTATCGATATTTCCTATTGAGTACTTTGGTATCGAATTGATTGAATATCATCAATAGTATTGGTATCAGTCCCATCACTAGTGGTTGTTCCGCCACCAGCCCCGTTCGGCAGGACTATTACGACGAATTACTGTATAAGTAATACAGTGATAAATAACGACGTGAGGTGATATGATAGTGGTCAAATCATGAAACCGGAAGTCCACCGGAAGTTTGCGTACGCTACGCTACTGGAGTCAGTGGCAACATTTTGAAACAAATGAACGTACTATCTAGAGACGCGGCAGCGTCTCGACGCCAAGTACAGGAAAGACACCCTGTATATGTCGACTGTCGCTACCGCTATCATTTACTCGAGAAACGGCTAATCCAACCTAACCTGAAACTTATTTCATTAATATCTCATGACGCCTGCAATATTTTCTAAATTTAAAGGCATTTTTCTTATGTAAACCGCATATAAGCTTTCGAATAAGACCAAATTTCAATAAAATCTGTCCACGCATGACAGAGATATCATAATATCGTCTCATGGATCAGTCGGAAACGGTAATTTTTTCTTCTTCTTCTGATTCTGATTATTCTTCTCCAATCAAATTTCGTCAAACATAATACGTATACGCGTTACACGCACACCTACAGCCAAAAGAAACTAGTATATGTTTAGTTCGTCGACTCTCGGGATCATTCGGCAGGGGTCGTCGTCCGTCATTGTACATATATACCTATTACACTGAGAAAAAAATGTGCTGAATTCAAAAAAAAATTATTTGAACGAAGTAAATGATTTATCTGAATAGTCGCAATGCAATATTTCTTCAAAACAAGGAACCAAAATTTTTTAAGAAAAATAAATATTTATTTGAAACTAGTGACTATTTATTCAATTTTGGTAACCGCTTTACTTAATCTGAATGAATATTATGGTAAGTTAAATAAGCAAAACTTAAAGAATCATAAATATATTGTTGAAGGAGGTAAATGTTTCATTAAATGAAGTAAATATTTGCTTGTATACAGTTTCTATGTTATTGAAATGAAAAAAGCAAAACTGACTTCAAAACATTCATGTTTTAAAGAAAAAAAATATTAATATGTATAAAGTAATATTCTATTAAAGAAGATAATTATTTATTTCCACGAAATAAATATTATTCCAAATTAAAGATATTAGATTTATAGTCAAACCTTTCAACATTACATTCAAGCAAATATTTATTTAAAAAAAGAAACACTTTTCTTAAAGGCAAGTAATATTTTTTATGCTGAATTTAGATGTTGTAAATATTCGCTTGTTTTTAGCAATTAGGTTTCTCCTTTAAGAAAACGGAGTCCTACATTGAAATTCTCACTTCTGCAATTAAACAAATGTCGAATACCGCGAAATAAATATTTTCTCAAGACTAAAAGTAATTTTTGTTGACAAATAACAGTATAGAAAATAATTACTTAGGTTTAGCAAATACATTTTCCATTCCAGTAAGGTATATTTTTAATTAAAATATCTGTTTCTTCAATTTAAAAATAATGTATTTTCGTACAAGAAGTATATTTTTAAAAATATATCATTTTTTTCATTCATGAATCATGATTTAATAAATAATTACTTTCTTTTAGGAAATAATTTTTTTTTGTAAATAAACGAGAACTTGAGTTGCGAATCTCATGAATCTGTCAGAAACAGTAAGATTTTTCTTTTCCTTCTTCTCCTTCTCCAGGCCAAATTTTCGTCAACATAATACGTATACGCGATACATGCACACCTTCAGCCAAAAGAAACTAGTGTATGTTTCGTTTATATGCGTTATATATGCGTTACACGCACACCTTCAGCCAAAAGAAACTAGTGTATATTTTTCTTCTCCAGGCCAAATTTTCGTCAACATAATACGTATTATGCGTTACACGCACACTTCAGCCAAAAGAAACTAGTGTATGTTTCGTTCGTCGATATTCGTCGATATATATTTTATCGATTTATAACCTACCAAGTGTCAATCCATCATAACCTGCCAAGTGTCAAATAATGTAAGTGGTCCAAATTTGAAATGTCAGGAGCTTTTACACTAAATAGGAGACTGAATTATTGTCTCAATTAACAAGGTAAGTCGCCAAAATTTTTTTAATAGATTTCTTATGTAGAGTCGCAGACTTGGAAGTTGTCCGGAGAAGGTTCGACAAAGAAGTATCTTCTTTCGCATAAGTTTCTGGAAATTTGTACCATGCATGTACAAAATAATATATTGTAGTAAAAAATTGCATTGCATTTAAATTGCCAGATACTTGTATTTTGTATATACCAGCAATTTAGAGTTTTTATGTAAAGCTTATTATATTATAGAAATGAAGGGGACGCACAGGACTTCGATAAAAATGAAGGGGACGCACAGGCTTGGATAGTAGAATTGAAGGGGACGCACAGGCTTGGATGGATAGAAATGAAGAGAATGCACAGGCTTGGAGGTTGTCCGGAGAAGATTAGATAGATAGACAGAGCATATTGTGTCGCACAAGTTTCTGGAAATTTGTCAAATAAGGTAAATCGACAAAATTTGTCTAAAGACATAGTAGGGTAAGTGTGGGTATTACTGCGGATGCCCCGATTACTGCGGATATTTTAAAACAGATCATATTTAATGTTGGAGACTACATAATCTCTTGAAAATTATTGATAAAATTATTTTCAACTCTATAACAGATAATTATTAATATATATGTACAGCAAAGTTATTATTAATTCTTTTATCGCAATTTGAAATTCGTCAAGGCGAAACTTCGGTCGATTCCCGATATGGCGGTCATGAACACCTACTTGAAAAACATTTATATTTTTGTTATTAACAGTAATACATGTAATGTAGCGTTATTGCTCGATAGAATAAGAGCTATTTTTTCAGAAAAACAGTAAATCAGTCGTCTACATTTTAGTTTTAATTTTTATTTCTCACCGCAGTATTAGGTGCAGTACTTTACACCATATGCATGTATTATTGCGGACCAACGACTGCGCAACCTAACCTTTCTTCCGACCGTTTCACTTACGTGACAACGTGACCATAACCTTATACCTAACCTTCATATTTCTACTAAGGTTATGTTTCGCCTGACATCAGACCGCAGTAATACATGCGCAGTAACTGGTATTTCGTTAGTAACAGGCACGCAGTAATACATGCATGTCCGCAGTAACTCCTGCAATGACATTGATCGACAAATCTCTTTGTTTTTAATTAACTGTGCTTATTACCCCGCCCTTATATTTTTTTATGGAATTATTAAGGTACCACCTTTCTTTTAGAAAAAGAAGGAGGAACTTTCATTCATTTGAACGCCGTATCGAGGGTTCTAAAGTTAACCTACCTTAAAAGTCCGCAGTAATACCCACACTTACCCTATTAAGAATTATTAAGAAAGTAGATTATGGTGGACTGCTTGCAATGATCTATTACATGATAAGAACATCAATTAACATGTATGGTAACATTCAGTGCATAGCTGACTTCGCTCGTCATACGTAGCTAACTTCGCTCGCCAAACTTCTACATTAATTCCCAACACTTCCACCGTTTAAGCGCGAAGTACATCACAAGTTTTCACACATCAAACCATTACATTAGTAATCACATAGTTTCACAGGCAATACATCAATTAGATGAGTTAGACGAATTATAGAAGTTAGATATAAGTTTGTCATAAAGTCTCATGTTTAGGTCATCTAACCTAACGAGTTAAACATTTTCTAACCTATTGAATTGAACAAATATATAACAATAATCTATTAAACATATTTAAAAGAAACTTTAACTTTACACCATTCTATATTCCCCAAAGAAAAGTTTTAAAGTTTTAAACTTCCCCCCTTTTTAAATACGTTGTATATTCGTGTTATATATTTAACACACGCATGCTCTCGCACAGAGACTTAAAGCGTTGTTTGGTTAGCGCCTTGGTAAAGATGTCTGCCTTTTGCAACTCCGATGGAATATATTCAACAGCTATTTCTTTGGCTTCTGATTTTTCTCGAATAAAGTGATAGCGAATGTCAATATGTTTGGTCCGCTTGTGATATTCTGGATTTTTGACTAATCTAATTGCACTTTGATTATCGACAAATATTATGGTCGCTTTCTTGGACCCACAATTTAGATTTCGTAGTAATTTACGCAGCCATACAGCCTCCTTACAAGCAGACGAGGCTGCTACATATTCTGATTCCGTGGTACTAAGGGTAACTAATTTTTGTCTCTGAGATGACCATGTGACAGGGCCGCCAGCAAGTTCGAAGAGAAAGCCAGATGTAGACCTTCTTGTATCAATATCGCCGGCAAAGTCGGCATCGGAATAACCGACAAGATTTAAATTACTTCCACCGCTACAATATTCGATGCCGTAATCTGAAGTTCCTTTGAGATATGCAAATATTCTCTTTACAGCTCTCCAATGTTTACTATTATGTTTGTTTAGATATTTGCTAACTAGATTAACTGAATACGCGATGTCTGGACGCGACACGACAGCTAAAAACATTAAGGAACCAACTGCTTCGCGGTACGGCACAGTTTCAGTTTCAGTTTCATAATCATTTTCCGTATACAATGCTGACTGAGGATCGCATGGCACGCTTACTGGTTTAACATTCTGCATACCGAACTTCTCGATTATTCGTTTCGCGTACGTTTCCTGATTTATAAAGATTGATTGTTTCTTTCTATCTCGCTTGATTTGCATACCGACATACATACTAGAATCGCCAGTCGTGATTTTAAAAGCACTGTTTAAATGTTCAAATACCAGCTCGAGTATTTCCTGAGTTTTGGCCGCTACTAAACCATCGTCCACGAATAAGGCTAAGTACACTTTAGAGTTTTTGACATTTCCTACGAAAATGCATTGATCGGCTTCTATCTCTTTGAAATTGAAATATCTCAGGAAATTACAAAACTTTTTGTTCCAACACCGTGGTGCCTGCTTTAGTCCGTAGAGTGATTTGACTAACCGGCATATGACATTTTTCTGTGCGAAACCTGCTGATACCTCTACAGTAAGACCCTCCGGTATTTCCATGAAAATATCCTCTTCTAGTTTTCCGTGTAGAAATGCCGTTTGTACATCGAATTGACCCAACTCGAGATTTTTCGCTGCCACAATTGCTAGTAGTGTTCTCAGGGAATCATACCGTACGACTGGTGAGAATGTTTCCAGGTAGTCCATCCTTTTTTCTGCATGAATCCTCTTGCGCAGAGTCTGGCCTTGTAACGAGTTGCGTTGCCCTGTGCATCTTTCTTGATACTGAAAACCCATTTTGAATCAATAGTTTTCATATTATACTTCCTTTCAATTAATGACCAAGTTCCATTTTCTTGATGAGCTCTAAGTTCGCTGTTTATTGCTTCCACCCATTTTTCTGCATGTTTGCTATTTATTGCTTCTTTGTAGGTAGATGGTTCTTCCTGCTCAGCTATATTTGATTCATAACGGGACGGTCGTTTAATAGTTTTTCGGTCCCTCAAGTTATGTTTTACGGACGATGGCATTTGGACGATCGTCTCCGGCTCTTCTTGTGCTTCTGTGAAGTTTTCAAAGTCAACGGCTGGTAGAAAAACTTCATCATCATTACTGTTGTCATTTTCTTCCACATCTTTGCTGCTTTGCTGGAGTTCTTCTTGATTATCATTATCTAAGGAGATCTCGTCGTCTGTGTCATCAGGAGTCGTTAGCTTGATTTTTCCAATCCGCTCGTTGAAAACCACGTCTCGTGATACTAGAACCTTTTTCGTTATTGGATCATATAATCGATAATTGGACGACTCGCCATCATATCCTATAAGTAGCATCCTCTTTGCTCGAGCCTCAAGTTTAGTGGATAACTGTTTTGGTACATGCACGAACGCTTCGGTACCAAAAATTCGCAAATGTTCTAGATTAGGCTTCTTCCCTTTCCAGAGTTCGTATGACGTTGATCCTAGTCCATTACCAGATCTATTCATTAAGTATACTGCAGTGTTGGCTGCTTCTGCCCAAAGATACAAAGGTAGACCTTTTGCATGAATCATGGTTCTGGCTCCTTCGATGATTGTTCGATTATCTCGTTCCACTCTTCCATTTTGTTCTGGCGTGTAGGGAGCTGTATACTCTCGTTGTATCCCTTGCATCTTGAGATAGCTGTCCAAGAACTTGTTTCTAAATTCGCGACCGTTATCAGTTCTTAGAACACAAATTGCTCTTCCGAACTTGTTCTTGACCAATTTGTTAAATTCTATGAATCTTTCATATACGTCGTTTTTATGACGCAGGAAATATATGTATCGAAAACTTGTTGCATCATCTTTGAAAACTAGCAGGAATCTCGCGCCTCCTAGTGACTCTACGCTCATTGGCCCGCACACATCGGCGTGTATGACTTCACCCGGTGTAGTTACAGCTCGTTCACGTACCTTTTTAAATACCTGCCGGTGAGATTTACCCAGTTGACATGAAGCACACACCTCTGTCCTTCGTTCCTCAGCTTGTTTATCGGACAGCTTGATACCATTCACTAGACTTTTGTTGATTAGATTCCGCAGCGCGCGATAGTTCAAATGACCAAGTCTCTCATGCCATATCTGCATGTTCGCTTCTGACACATTTACTTCGTCAACAGCTGAAACTCTTCTAACTTTGAAAAGCATGCGATAAATTTCATTTGACTGTTTTATTCCCGAGCCAAGTACTTTACCATTGTCCTTGATATCAACCTGATTTCCTTGGAAGACCACTTCGTAACCCCGAGATGTGCATATACCGACGGAGAATAAGTTCTTTTTCATCTGTGGTACGTATAGAACATTTTCTATACGTGAATTATGCCATGCTCCATCGGCGTACTTCTTTATTAAAACTGTTCCTTCGCCGACAACTTTGCATTCTTTGTTGTCTCCCAGAGAAATAACTCCGCCTTCTTCCCGTTGGTGATAATCAGTGAGCCACTCGTAATGATGGGTGATGTGTCTTGAGGCACCGCTGTCAATAAGCCAGGCATCCTGCTTGCCGACGGCTAACACTTCCTCTTCCGCTGCAGATGAAGATATCGATGACTGCCTAGATCCTTGCCTCCTGGACCCTTGCTTCCGAACAGTATCTTCTATATCTTCTTCTTTCTTCATTCTTTCAGCGATGAACGCGCAATCCCTCGAAGACCCGCAATTCCTCGAAGACCAAGACCCAGACCCTCGTTTTTCTTTCTTCCGTCGCTCATTCTTGCATTCACGCGCAAAATGACCCTTTTCTCCACACTTGAAACATTCTATTTCTCTGCGATCTCTTGTTTTCTGTTGATATCTCCTCTCCTTTGGATTTGATTTTTCGTTCTTCTTCGCATGATTATCTTTCTTATAAGCTGAAAATGCTCCAGGCACCTCGTCTTCCGCAGTGAGCCGTGATTCTTCACGAATGAGCCTTTCAATTAAATTGTTAAGTGTCTGTTTCTCGGGATCCACACTGTCCCATGCCGTTTGCAACATTGCGTATTTTGATGAAAGGCTTCCGAGTAACTTAGCCATCACAGTCACATCCGATACCTTCTCTCCAATATCTTTTAGACGTGCAGCCATATTTTGCACTTTTGCTAAGTGCTGTACTATTGTGTCTCCCGGAGACATTCTATATTCGTGAAACCTCTGTGTCAATATTAGCCTGTTAGATGCAGACTTCTGTTCATGTATAGCGCACAATTTGTCCCACATGATCTTGGCTGAGCTACTGACCAACAAAGGCTCCAATTGATCGTTCTCCATCGTAGATGATATGAGGAACATAGCCCGTGCGTTGTCCTTTTTCCACAATTTCTTGGTAGCCTCATCAGCATTCTCAGCCGGTACTCTTCTCTCTCCGCTTATGAGCTCTCGTATTCCATTTGCAATCAGCAACATGTTCATCTGGAACTTCCACCCCAGGAAGTTCGTACCGTTGAACTTGGTGATATTTCTAGCCGATAATTCGTCAGGCATCTTGAGAGACACACGAGAAGAACGAAGAAAAACCGTCGAGCAACAAATTCGTATTCTCCGTGATTTGACCGAGCTGCTGCTTGCAACCACCGCGTAAACGGATTTGAATTGAATTTACCGCGTTCAGAACCGTTCTAAACCGTAAAACCCTAGATTACTCAGTTATCGTGCCTGGGCCCATAACTTGTTGGCGCAATGAGTAAATACTACTAAACGAGAAGATTCAATATATTTTGATTACAAGCAATTCAAGAACGTCTGTCACGTACAACGTTCCATTTGTTACTGATCGCTAGCAACGTTATACAGGGTGTCCCACCCTAGAGTGGACAGCGGGATATCTCCTAAACTATTGGAGATAAAAATATAAAAAAAATATGTAAATTAATGGTTCGATGGGGCTACTTAATTAGCCGCGACGGATTTTTTTTTCGATTATTATTTTAAAAGATACGATGGTCAAGTTCGGATTTTCAAATGGCACTAACTTTTCTGAAGTCCTGAGTTGATAGTGCGTTCCAAGACGAATTCAATAAGCTTTAATGTATACACTTGATTTCCACTGGTTTTTGAGATATTGCGCTGGCAAATTTGCTGATTTTCACTTGAAAAAAACCTCTGGAATAGCAAGGACCGGGGTCGGTCTTGCAGGCGTCACGGGTGGCAGGGCCTGCTGAAATTGATACCTACCTGCCAAAGGTCTACGCAGGCCAAAGGCTGGACAATTCTTTTCCGTCAGAAATGCTACTTTGGTAGGTACATCTGCGGAATCGAGAAGCGCACCGTTACTTTTATTTCGCACTTGCTTCTACGCTCGGATTGGGAGGGGTGCAAGTTCGATTGGTTAGGTTAGTAGGTGTGAAAGTTGCTAGACTAAATTTCAACCATAGGGAGCAGATTGTATTAGAACCAATCGGATTTGCATCCCTCACAAACGGCTGCTCTCTTGAAGAGGCCCTCTTCACAGCAATGCCCACCTTCAATCGCACGGAATACGTTAAAGTATGCTATTGTTTTGATATTGAAGCTCGTGTTTATACTCGAGAGGACCACGCGTCGACAGCGGGCTACCCCTTTTCTTCCTGTGTCTCTCCACGAGGAGTATTGCCGATGGATTGTAGGAGCGTAGATGTCTAGATGCCAGTTATTGAATTCAGGAGACGATAGAAACACTTTATTACAAAACACACATGTACTATAATTAAAGTAAATTATATTCCTCTCGGGCAGGAGTACTGATAATAACCGAACTTGCGCCCCACTTCGCGCAGACCGATTACACGGAGGGTAGTCGGGTGTCACACACTGCACAAATGATACAGGGTAATTCTGGAGCAACGCCCGTCAAGGAGATGCGGCCTGGTATCCCGTGGCGAGGACAGCCCTTCCCAGTGCCTCGCCCGAATTTTATGGCTTTTTCCGGAAAAAAAGGTAGGAATCCTGGGCCGAACGTAGCGAATTGAAGGGTTTCGACCCTCGAAGGGTTTGGAATATCATTAAGAAGTGAAAATGTACAGGATTTCAAATGTTTGCTTCTTTTCTTCATCGTATCGAGAAGGAAGTGACGCCAATGGATTCCTTATGTTTTTCCGATGAAACTGACACAAAGAACGACGTAATTCGGAAAATAATGAAGGAAATTTCGTTAATAATAGTACGATTTACGTGAAATTTGGTACGATCTTCATCGGAAAAACATAAGGAATCCATTGGTGCCACTTTCATATCGATGCATTAAAGAATGAAGCATTTCTTACTACGCTGAAATTAATATTTCACATTTTCACCCTCGACTGCGGGGGCTCGACCCCAAATTCGTTACGTTCGGCCCAGGATTCGTACCTTTTTCCGGAAAAAGCCATAAAATTCTATGGGCACTGCGAGGTGTTGTCCTCGCCACGGGGTGACGGGCGTACCTCCAGAATTACCCTGTATCTGTTTAGGAAATAAACTAATTCTTTATTCTTTATCGTATGGATATGGGAGTGTCGCCAATGGATTCCTTATGTTTTTCTGATGAAAATCATACCAAATATCACGCTAATCGGATTACTTTGACACAAGCTATTTGTATTCCATATGCAAAAGTTGTCTGATTTACACGACATTTGTAATGATTTTCATCGGAAAACTCCAAGGAATCCATCGGCGACACTCCCATATCCATACGATAAAGAATAAAGAATTAGTTTATATCTTAAACAGATAATTCTGGAGCTACGCCCGTCACCCCGTGGCGAGAACAACACCTCGCTGTGCTCATCGAATTTTATGGCTTTTTCCGGAAAAAGGTACGAATCCTGGGCCGAACGTAACGAATTGAAGGGTTTCGACCCTCGAAGGGTTTGGAATATCATTAAGAAGTGAAAAATGTACAAGATTTCAAATGTTTGCTTCTTTTCTTCATCGTATCGAGAAGGAAGTGACGCCAATGGATTCCTTATGCTTTTCCGATGAAACTGACACCAAGAACGACGTAATTCGGAAAATAATGAAGGAAATGAACAATTCATTTCCATAACCTCAAGCTAATTTCGTTAATAATAGCCCGATTTACGTGAAATTTGGTATGATTTTCATCGGAAAAACATAAGGAATCCATTGGCGTCACTTCCTTCTCGATACGATGAAGAAAAGAAGCAAACATTTGAAATCCTGTACATTTTTCACTTCTTAATGATATTCCAAACCGTTCGAGGGTCGAAACCCTTCAATTCGTTACGTTCGGCCCAGGATTCGTACCTTTTTCCGAAAAAAAGCCATAAAAATCGGGCGAGGCACTGCGAAGGGCTATCCTCGTCACGGGGTACCAGGCCGCATCTCCTTGACGGGCGTTGCTCCAGAATTGTTACCCTGTATCAATTGTGCAGTGTGTGACACCCGACTACCCTCCGCGTAATCGGTCTGCGCGAAGTGGGGCGCAAGTTCGATCATTATCAGTACTCCTGCCGGAGAGGAATACGATTTACTTTAATTATAGTACATGTGTGTTTTGTAATAAAGTGTTTCTATCGTCTCCTGAATTCAATAACTGGCATCCAGACATCTACGCTCCTACAATCCACCGGCAATACTCCTCGTGGGGAGACACAGGAAGAAAAGGGCTAGCCCGCTGTCGACGCGTGGTCCTCTCGAGTATAAACACGAGTTTCAATATCAAAACCTAAAGCATGCGTTGACGTATTCCGCGCGAGAAAAGGTGGGCATTGGGGAGGGGATATTGCCGTGGAGAGGGCCTCTTCAAGAGAGCAGCCGTTTGTTAGGGATGCAAATCCGATTGGTTCTAATACAATCTGCTCCCTATGGTTGAAATTTAGTCTAGCAACTTTCACACGTGCGAAATAAAAGTAACGGTGCGCTTCTCGATTCCGCAGATGTACCTACCAAAGTAGTATTTTTGACGGAAAAGAATTGTCCAGCCTTTGGCCTGCGTAGACCTTTGGCAGGTAGGTATCTATTTCAGCAGGCCCTGCCACCCGTGACGCCTGCAAGACCGACCCCGGTCCTTGCTATTCCAGAGGTTTTTTTCAAGTGAAAATCAGCAAATTTGCCAGGGCAATATCTCAAAAACCAGTGGAAATCAAGTGTATACATTAAAGCTTATTGAATTCGTCTTGGAACGCACTATCAACTCAGGACTTCAGAAAAGTTAGTGCCATTTGAAGAACCGAACTTGACCATCGTATCTTTTAAAATAATAATCGGATAAAAAATCCGTCGCGGCTAATTAAGTAGCCCCATCGAACCATTTAATTACATATTTTTTTTATATTTTTATCTCCAATAGTTTAGGAGATATCCCGCTGTCCACTCTAGGATGGGACACCCTGTAGATAAGAGCATCTATTACATGATAAGAACATCAATTAACATGTATGGTAACATTCAGTGCATAGCTGACTTCGCTCGTCATACGTAGCTAACTTCGCTCGCCAAACTTCTACATTAATTCCCAACAATTAATTCATTAATTTTTTAGACCCCTTTAACAATATTTCAATTCACCAATAAACATACTAAATTAATTTTATTCCAACACCAATAAATTGTGCGTTAAAAATTTTGGATATGTTCGTTCATTTTTGCTGAATTATTACCATTAACATTTAAATTTCCTGCAACAAGACTTTCTGCCATACACTCTCACCTCCTTCGGACACATTATGTAGTCTCTACACTCACTGTAGCAGAAGGCTACTCTATTTCTACATAAGTAAGTTCTACGTTAAGTTGTATAACTAAAATGTGGCTTTATATATATTTACAGATAATCGAAGCAGAAGATGATGCAGAGTGATCTATGTCAGACTATATACGCACAAATTTTCAGGTAGGGTTTTGCATATTCAATGATCTTAACATATGAGCATGTGTGATAATTTATAAATAATTAATAAATGTGTCCTATTTTTCAGTGAACGATGCAGACGAAGAGAATTATTTCAACAGCTGAAAGTGAAAGTAATCCTGTTACATGAGCAAATAAAATAACCACATTTTATCTATAAAATAATCAATATAATATTTTTTTTTTAAAATAGCATACAAAATTTATATTTTTATACCTTATCCTCTAACGTCACTAGATAGGCTGCAGGGCGCCATAAACACGTAAACGTGTGGCGAAGATAGATCAGAATTTATAATTTATTGGGATTTCCTTACTTTTTCCTTATTTTTAGCACACGTGGCAGTCAACTTCAAAAAAGTAAAAAAATTACGCCAAGTACATGAATTATCTTTGTAAAAAGAAGTGAGATCCCCATAAAAAACTTTAAAAAAGTAAAAAAGTTACGCCAAGTACATGAATTATCTTTGTAAAAAGAAGTGAGATCCCCATAAAAAACTTTCAAAAAGTAAAAAAAGTTACGCCAAGTACATGAATTATCTTTGTAAAACAAAGTGAGATCCCCATAAAAAACTTTCAAAAAGTAAAAAAATTACGCCAAGTACATGAAACAAATAAATCACAAGAAATAAAAGATAATAATATAAATCACAAAAAAATAGAAGAAAATATACAATATAAAAAAAGATGTGAAATCAAAATGAGCTGCAAGTACATAAAGGTGCTTTCCAACTGCCCTTAAGATGACACAACTACATAGACACAGCTAAAATGCTGTGTTCATACATTCCATTACTCATATCGCGGACATTTTAATTATCCCATCAAAAAGAATCCCAATTAAAAACATTGTCGTAAATTAATTAATAGCTTTACAAAATTAATATACAAAATTGCGCCAATTATAACAATGGCTATTTATAAAAAGAAAAAATGTATTAAATAATATTAAGCAGATATATTTTTATAGAAATAAATATTTCAATACCAATAAATATTTTATCAAAATACTTGGCGCTGCGAAACCGAAAAAATGTTAATTGTCTTATTAATAGTAAATTAATAATTACTCCCTTACAATCTAAAATACATAAACATATACATATTTGTGGGGTTCCTATATGCGGCCCACCCTATATGCGAATACCGCGGCCGCGCGGCGTTGCGTTATTGTTTGTCCGAGGCGAGGCGAGCAGTGAGGCAAGCACGCCTCGGCAGTCGTTAAATTGTTCTGTAATAGATCGGAGCCATCTTGGTTCAGCTTTGAATAAACCCGGATACATTATTAGTTAACGAGTTACAGCGATTACTTCCGATATTCCCATTCCTCTCCTGATCCCACATAATTTTGGGGGCTCGTCCGGGATCAGATCAAAAAGAGCAATCATCATCAGACAGCGGAGTATCGGCGTGGTTGCTGTACGACGGTCGGGTACGACGCGGCAGAGTGTGACGACGCAGAGAGTGACGGGCAGCGTGACGGTGTTCTCGGTGTGTTTTTCGAGCGACGAATAGTCGGAGAATACGCGCGGCGGTCATGTCGCCCAGGGAAGCGAGAGAGTTTACAGTGGCGGAACTAAGAGAAATGTTGAGGGCCCGCCATTTGCCTGCGGGCGGCACGAAGGCCGAGTTGATAGCTCGACTGAATGAACATGATCCATCGGGTCAGTGGGCCTGGGTGGTTCGAGAAAGTGAGGAAACGCGACAGGATGGTGCGTCTACTTCCGTCACTATCGTGGGCGAGGACGCCGGCGGGGAAACGAGCGCCGCTGAGGATGAGGTGGCGCGGAGTCGTCGCGAGTTGGACCTTCTGCGGCGAGAAAAGGCGCTAATGGAACGAGAGCTGGAATTGACGAAACGGGAGCTTGCGTTTGTGCGGAATACGCAACCTTCAAGGGTGTCCGAAGAGGAACAGACAGCGACGCCGGCCACGACGGAGGCGAGTACGACAACGGTGGCTGCGACAGCGGCGAACGCGACGGCAGTGGCCGCGGCAGCGGCGAGCGCGACGGCGGCGGCTCCGATGGCGGTGGCTGACAACGAGACGCCGACTGGTACGACGGGGGCAACCGAGGCGGCGGCGGCTATGGATGTGCGGGCTCGAGCAGGCGTGAAGACGGTCGCGGAGTTGCTGGGGTATTTCGAGGGGAAATCAGAGGACTTCCCCAGCTGGTCGAGGCAGGCGCAAATGTTGCGTACAGCGTACCGTTTGAGCGACGACGATGCGAGGATATTAGTAGGAATGCGACTGAAAGGAAAGGCGCGGGATTGGATGCATTCTCACCCTGAATTCATCCAGATGAATGTCACCGAATTGTTGGCGAAATTTGAAAGTATGTTTCACCATCGGCCGAGCAAGATGGCTGCACACCAGCAGTTCCAGGACCGCTTATGGAAGAGGGGTGAGCTGTTCGAAGATTATTATTACGACAAGATGATAAAGGCGAGTCGTGTCCCGATCGAGGACCAGGGCGAGCTGACTGACTACCTCGTCGGCGGTATCCCTGATCCGGTATTGCGGCATCAAGCGAAGATGCATCGTTTTGACACGCCTGAGCCGTTGTTGAGAGCGTTCGAGAAGTTCGTGTTGCCGTCGACGACCCACGGAGGAAGTACACGGGGAAAGCAGCCGATCGAGAGGACCATAACATCGACGGTCCCCGAGGAGAACCAGCGGGCCGACGGGAAGCCGCCGAGGAGGGACGTGGGGAAATGCTTTGCCTGCGGGGAGCTGGGTCACCTGAGCAGGCACTGCCCGACGAAGGCACGCAGCCGGACGTGCTATGGGTGTGGTGAGCGGGGGCACATTTCGCTGACGTGTCCGAAACGCGACGACAAAGAGACAGTTAAAAGCACAAATTTAGTGGCGCAGGTTTCTACGAAGAAAACGTACAAAACGGTAAGATTGAACAGTGCTAGCGTGCGAGCCCTCGTGGATACGGGCAGTGATTTGACACTAATGAGAGCTGAATGTTATGTTAGAATCGGGGCGCCGCGTTTGCAAGAAACCGATGTAACGTTTCGGGGCGTCGGGTCCGAGGGTAATGAGACGCTCGGTAAATTCACGGCGGATGTTTCCATTGACGGAGATTCTTACCCGATCGTAATATACGTAGTTTCTGACGTATTGCTGAGGCCCAGTTTGCTCATAGGAACGGACTTTTTAAACACGGTCAATGTAACGATAAATAAGGGAGCTGTATCGATCGAGAGAATCGAGGAGGAGTCTCCCGTCAGTGGCGAAGTCCTCGAAATTTATAGTATCGAGTGCGATGAAATTGGCGATGAAACTCGTGATGACGTGAGCCTTTCGCATATCGAGGATGCCGTGCTCAGGGAAGAGATTCGCCGTGAAATTGTCAATTATAGACCCGAAAAGACGCGTGACGTGGGTGTGAGAATGAACATCGTGGTAAAAGACGATGAGCCTGTCTACCAGAGAGCGCGACGATTAGCTCCGGGAGAACGAGATATTGTGAACGCGCAAATACGAGAATGGTTACGGGATAATATCATACAGCCGTCGCTCTCTGAGTACACAAGCCCTATCGTCTTGGTGAAAAAGAAAAAGGGTTGGCGCTTGTGCGTGGATTTCAGGAAAATGAATCAAAAGATTATGAAAGACCGGTATCCCCTACCGCTCGTGGAGGATCAGCTAGATGCGTTACAGGGTGCGAAAATGTTTAGTACGCTCGACTTAAGAAATGGATTCTTCCATGTACCATTGAGTGAACAAAGCCGCAAATTCACGTCATTTATTGTACCCTACGGACAGTATGAGTTTTTGCGTGTGCCTTTTGGATTGTGTAATTCACCGGCGGTCTTCGCGAAATTTATTAGCGCTGTGTTCCGGGATCTCATTAACAGAGGGATCGTGTTAGTCTACATGGACGATCTGATCGTGCCGTCGGGCGATATGGAAACCGGCGTGCGAAATCTTAAGTTAGTGCTATCTGTAGCGAGAGAGTCCGGTTTAGACATAAATTGGAGAAAGTGTGCATTGTTACAGACTAGAGTCGAATTTCTGGGACACATCGTGGAGAATGGTAGTATTCGACCGTCGGAGAATAAGATTAACGCCGTCGCGGGATTTCCGAAGCCGACGACAGTCAAGCAGGTGCAAAGTTTTCTGGGGTTGACCGGCTATTTCCGCAAATTTATAGAGGGGTATTCACTAATTGCGAGGCCATTAACTGATCTATTGCGGGCAAATGTAGAATTCGAAATCGGCCAGAAAGAGACACAGGCATTCCAGACCTTGAAAGATAGGCTGTGCGGGAAGCCCGTTCTCAAGTTGTACAAAGTAGGCGTGCAAACTGAGTTGCATACAGACGCGTCGATGTTCGGTTTCGGTGCTATTCTGCTGCAGCGTGACGATGACGACGGCAAGATGCACCCGGTGTATTTCGCCAGCGGGAAGACGACGCCGGCCGAGACGCGGTACACCAGTTACGAACTGGAAGTCCTCGCGATAGTGAAGGCCCTTAGAAAATTCAGAATTTATCTGCTAGGAATTAGGTTTAAGATAATAACAGACTGTAAAGCGTTTTCCCTCACCGTGAAAAAGCGTGATCTATGTATGCGCGCAGCGAGGTGGGCACTCCTGCTGGAAGACTTCGATTATAGCGTCGAGCATCGGCCGGGCAGCAGGATGGCGCACGTAGACGCATTGAGCAGGAACCCTTTACCGGCCTGCTTGTTGGTGAGCGAAGACAGTAATATGACGACTAGGATTCGGAGGGCGCAACAGGACGACGAGAGGATACGACGCATTTCCGAACTGGCGGAGCAAGGGAAGATAGATGGATACGCGACAAAGGGCAAGTTGCTCTTCAAAATGGTTGATGGCGACAATCGACTGGTCGTACCGAAGAAGTTGCAATCACCGCTTATAAGACAAATACATGAGAACGGGCATTTCTCGGTATCCAAGACTGAAACCCTTTTGAGGAGGGATTACTGGTTTCAGGGTCTTAGGTCTAAAGTTGAGAAGACGCTCAAGACCTGCATCAGTTGCATACTGGCCGAGAAGAAGATGGGAAAACAGGAGGGTTTTCTGACCCCGATTGACAAGGGTGAGGTACCGCTCGACACCTACCACATCGACCACTTAGGACCTTTGCCTTCGACGAAGAAGCGTTATCAGCACATTCTCGTCGTTGTCGACGCGTTCACCAAGTTCGTATAGTTGTATACCACTAGGACGACGGCCACTAGTGAGGTGTTGCAGCACTTGAGCAGGCAGGCAGTTACATTCGGCAACCCACGACGTATCGTCTCCGATAGAGGAACTGCCTTCACGTCCGGGGATTTTCGGGACTACTGCGCGCAGGAGAATATACAACATTCGCTAATCACGACAGGAGTGCCCCGTGGCAACGGTCAGGTGGAGCGAGTCAACAGGACACTCATCCCGCTACTGACGAAATTATCGGCGCCTAAACCCGAGGAGTGGTACCGACATTTGGACGCGGTACAGAAGTACCTGAACGCTGCTCCACATCGGAGCATCGGTACGACGCCGTTCGACTTATTTTTCGGGACGCGGATGCGAGCGAAAGACAACCCGCAGATTAAAGAACTACTCGAGCAGGAATGGGTGGCGATGTTCCAGGAGGACCAAAGTGAAGCTAGGAGGAAAGCGAAAGAGAGCGTCAGGAAGATTCAGGAGGAGAATCGAAAAGCCTTCAAAAAGAAGAGAAAACACGCGATATCGTATCGCGAGGACGACTGGGTGGCGATCAAGCGGACTCAGCTGGGGCCCGGCTTGAAGTTGGCGGCAAAGTACTTGGGTCCGTACCGCGTTGCAAAGGTGTTGCGCAACGACCGGTACATGGTGGAAAGGGTCGGAGACCACGAGGGGCCTTGTCAGACGTCCACGGCAGCGGACCACATGAAACCTTGGCCGGGAGCGGATGCTGGCCTCTCCGACGAGGAATCCGATCACGAGGAGGACGAGATGGAAGCAGCGGGCATCTGAGGGCAGATGCCAGAGCAGGATGGCCGAATGTGGGGTTCCTATATGCGGCCCACCCTATATGCGAATACCGCGGCCGCGCGGCGTTGCGTTATTGTTTGTCCGAGGCGAGGCGAGCAGTGAGGCAAGCACGCCTCGGCAGTCGTTAAATTGTTCTGTAATAGATCGGAGCCATCTTGGTTCAGCTTTGAATAAACCCGGATACATTATTAGTTAACGAGTTACAGCGATTACTTCCGATATTCCCATTCCTCTCCTGATCCCACATATTAGAAACGCAGTCAGATTTATTCTACATATATTTAATTCTAATATCATACGTAGCATATGCACACGCACATATACACACATTCACGAATACACGCACAAGAAAGAAAGAAAAAGATTAATGCAATTTATACATATGTATTCAGTTTAGCAACACCAATGCGGTGAGCAGCGCCAAGTATTTCGAATAAAATATTTATTGGTATTGAAATATTTATTTCTATAAAAATATATCTGCTTAATATTATTTAATACATTTTTTCTTTTTATAAATAGCCATTGTTATAACTGGCGCAATTTTGTATATTAATTTTGTAAAGCTATTAATTAATTTACGACAATGTTTTTAATTGGGATTCTTTTTGATGGGATAATTAAAATGTCCGCGATATGAGTAATGGAATGTATGAACACAGCATTTTAGCTGTGTCTATGTAGTTGTGTCATCTTAAGGGCAGTTGGAAAGCACCTTTATGTACTTGCAGCTCATTTTGATTTCACATCTTTTTTATATTGTATATTTTCTTCTATTTTTGGGGGGATTTATATTATTATCTTCTATTTTTTGTGATATATATTTTCTTCTATTTTTTTGTGATTTATATTATTATCTTTTATTTCTTGTGATTTATTTGTTTCATGTACTTGGCGTAATTTTTTTACTTTTTGAAAGTTTTTTATGGGGATAGACATTACTACGCGTCGAAGTCAGACGAAGCGCCTGGATGGTGGACAAAGGCAGTCGAAAAATGTAACGCAGTAAAGCTGGCCGTTCCAATGTGCGGCTGATGTCGTCGAGGTAAACTCCGAATTGGAAACTACGTATTCTTTATTTAGAAATGGATTGTACAGTGGGTAAATGTTTACAGCACGACGTTGTTACCCTGCTGGTGTGATATTTTAGACTGGTCATCCCTCTGTTTGGGGCCGGTATTTAACTGGCCTGATGAAGGGGTGGGAGGCAAGTTAGGCGAGCAGCCTAAGGAATTTGGAAAAGGGGGTGTTTGGGAAAGCTGATATCAGAAGGAGCCATCTTGGCGACTCTAGGAATTTGGGAAAAAAGGGTGTTTGGGAGATCTGATATCAGGTGGAGCCATCTTGGCGACATTCGGAATTTGGAAAAGGGAAAGCTCGGGAAATCAGGCGATTGCCAAGGGATCGGTTGTCCGGATGGATAACCATCTTGGCGACGTCTGGCATGTGTAGTTAGCGAATGGTCGGATTTTCCGTTTGGACCCATCTCGCTGGGTCCGGACAAGGAAAACCCATTCGTTTATTGGAGGGGGAGGGGCGATTATCGCGACACTGACAACTGCGGCATATTGGAACGGCCAGCTTTACTGAGTTACATTTTTCGATTGCCTTTGTCCACCATCCAAACACTTCGTCTGACTTCGACGCGTAGTAATATCTGTAGTACGTTCATTTGTTTCAAAATATCACGCGACTCGTGTGATTCGCAAATTGTGTAAAACAGTTTGAAGTTATGGCTGATGATGAGGTGAAGAAGATTTTGTTATCCCTCGAACTTGAACATTTGATGGAATCCTTTGAAGGTAAGTTACTTTTTATATTTATTGTTAGCGAAAAGAAAATTAGACAAAAATGTTAACACGTTCCACGCCACGTGGGTCGCATACGCCCCACGCTACATTTTCGATTCAAGCCATTTGATATTTTTGCTACGAAATGAGAATCTTTGAATAAGATTTCTTTTAAAATCATGTGCAGACATCTGCGTAACGTGTATAACGCAATTATTATATCGTGGGGGATATAAGACCACACGGCATGAGTGGAAAGTTCAACGTGGGGCGTATGCGTCCACGTGGCACGGAATGTGTTAATAAGAAAAAAATTAATATAATAAAAGTTTTGTTGAAATTACGTGATATGTAAATTGATAATGGTTTTTATTCCCTGTAATTTTAAAAAACTGTACGATTATTTTACAGTTTTATTTGTTCTATTTCAGAAAATAAGATAACGATTAACGTGATAAAAAAACTCAACGAAAATCTTATATCGAGTTTGATTCCAATCATTGGAGATCGGGCAATCTTTATCGATTACTGGTGTAAACATTTTAAAAATGTACGTTATGATTACACAAAATAATAAGTGACTATTACTATATAACATTAACTTTCAATAATTCTGTTTATAGAAATATTGCAACAATCTTGAGTTTCCTGAAAAAGAAATTAATTGTCAAAAAGTAAACAATGAAAATTCATCAGCAATATTGAATGTTGTTCCTCAGTATAAAAATAATTCCTCTATGATAACGCTTGAACAATTGAAAGGTCTTTTACATAATTCTGAAACGGGCAGAAGGATTATCGCATCATACAAACAAACAACTGTATTCAATGACAAGCAACGAAGTAAATTATGCGATATCATAGTTACTTCTATGGAAGACAGATCTATAAGGTAGCATGTTTAGTAACTTAATTATTTTGTAATACATTTCATATAAAGGGTCTATCTATGTATATTTATGTAAGACTGTAGAACTCTTTTGTTTTGCGATATTTTAAAATAATTTTATAATCTCTAAGATATCTACATTTTTATTTGCATTTTTTTAATAGAATGGACAATGGATTAGCAGAATTAATTGCTAAAACAATTATTGAGTTATTTCCAACTGAAGTGTTGACAACTTACTATATACCGCCCGTTTTAAAAAGAAGTGGAGGACATTTCACTAAAAATTTAGTATCAGTAATTTTGTAGATAAAAATTTTGATAATATATATTGTTATAGTTTTTTTGACATTGAGAAATTACTGGTAGTTAATTTTCAGCTGAATGTTCCTCTCCTCCCTGTCCTCCTACATCTTAATGAAAATAAAAAGAAATATCCTTTGCACATTTTACAAATTTTAACAAATACAAATTTCTTACAAATTTTACAGAAAGTTTATGCGATGAAATTACAAAAGAGAGTAATAAATGGCTGTTAGCTATGGAAACTTGTTCGAGAGCACTGGACTGTTACTTCAAAACTTCGAATGCAAGAAGTGCGAAAAGCAAAAGATTCAAATTTAGCAAGAATCCTTGGTGATTGGAAATTGTACGATCATCCTCAAGGATTCGAATTGATTGATATAGATTATCAAGAGTTAAATCTATCCAATATTAATTTAGATAAAAAAGCTTGGTTTGAATTTTTTGAAAATTTAAAAGAATATTCAAATATTTCATCAAAGGATGAAACTGCCAACATGTATATGGAACAAATGTGTTCAAGAGAGCTTAAGGATGGTGAATATGTAAAATTGTATTACTATGCATCAATTATACAAATGTCAAATATATATTTAACTACAAGTTATATATTACAGATACTAAAGTTGTGATCAGTTTGTTGCTGGTAGCTCATTTGTATCCATCTAAACAGATGAAGAAGTTAAATAAGAAAGCTTTTAAACCGTCTATTGGTGTATCCAAAGATAGTATTGTAAAATTCGCAACAGTTAGTATAATTTTAAATGTAAACGTTTTACTTCTTTTATTTTTTTTTATAAAATTATAATATATTTAACCCTCTTGATTATATTAATTTTTTCATACTGTATTGTGTTAAACAATACGGTCGATAACTCAAATACTTTATGTATTGTGTTAGTTTCAAGTTACTAACGACTTCTTATTCGAAATAATTTGTAATTTTAAAATTTTTTAATTTTGTTCATTCAGAGTATCTATTAGAGGTCGTGGCTTTTCACGTGTGTCTAAATACACGTGTACACGGGACACGTGTAACGTGTATTAAGGAATTCAGAATCCGTGTTCTTAATACACGTGTACACGGATTATAAGTACACGGATGCATGGTCGCCAAATACCGCCTCGTAAAATACAACTAAATAGAAATACATACTTTGTTGTCCCGTCGTCATGGCAACGTTCACGTTGCCCGTGAACAGAACTATATACACGGATATCCGTGAACAGAACTACACGGGTACCCATGTATTAAAAATTACACGGATTCAAGTTCGGATACGTTTACTACACGTGTACACGTGTATATAAATACACGTGAAATAGGGACCTCTAGTATCTATGTATGTATCTTGTTTAACTATTTTCAGATTCCTGGTGATGTTGCCAGAATTCAGAAGGAAGTGCAGGAAAGAGCAAGCACTTTAAAACTCACAATACAACCTTACATCCTGATTGTAGGCTCTATTGAAAATATTGAAGATATTTATATTTGCATGGATGAAGTGCTTTACAAAGTCTCAGAGGCTATACAAGGCATAGATATTTGCTTCAAAATCTTCCACGTTTTTCAATTGGAATATCCCTTTGCTAGTGAACATGTATGGCTATTAATACAGAAAGGGATTTATCAGTTTGACACACCTTTTGATAAAGATATAGTATCCATTCAGCATGTTTTGCATAAACTAAAGGAGAAAAATTCTGCAAAGGGAACACAAGTCTCAAGTGAACAACCTGGGGTCGATGATGCAGAAACGCAATAGACATTAGGGTATATTGAATCTGCAGAGTGCTGAACTTTATACTTGGACGACGATAAGTCTTTTTAATTTTGTTACTTATAGCTGGATTCATTTGGCAAAGCCAGTCAAGGTCGCACTTTTTCTGTCGTATTTTTAAGTAGACAACTTTTTTTAAATACATTTCAGTTTTTTAATTCTTGACCATAGTAGGTCACACTGTGTTACGGTCGACAGAGTAAGGGCCGTTTACTCAAAAGTAAGAGAGGAAAAGGGCGACTTTGAGCGGCCTAGACAAATGAATTCAATTCTAGTAGTATAAGGATTTGTATAATTTACTTTGATGTCTTCTCCCTATTATAATTGTTTATTGATTGAAAGTAAGCAAAACCAAAGAAAAGACTTTCTTTTGTAATCATTTTAAATTTATAAGATTTTATTGCTGATCTCATTAAATGATAATTGTATTCATTTGCTATTATATATCAGATAATTATGTAGGGTATATAGTTATTGACCTCCAACTAATGATTGACTCCTTTCCTAAGAAAGTAATAAATATTAAGAAATATTGATTTTTTTACATAGTGCAGTATATATACTATATATATATATATCCTGTATGTATATTGTATAGCATTCTGTATTATTTAAAAGAAGCATATATTTCTTAATACTGTTATAACTTTTTTAAGAAAGGGGTCAATCATTGTTAGGGGACCAATAACTGTATAGGTTACCGTACTATTTGCGAAATATATTATAGACTCCATATTTAAGTTATTTCTGTAATTATTATTCAATAACTACAATTATCACATTTTTCTATATTCACATCGAAATGTTCTCTTGTTTTTTTTGTGCCAATTGTTCATTCTTGTCCATAGAGTCTTTAGTAATTCACGTTAACGTAAAACATAAAACACAAATTTGTTATGAAGTACAGAGCAACTTCAAAGATTGTTTTGATAAATTTGCTAATGTTCATTCCTTAATCAAACATATAAAGAACAAGCATAGTGGTGAAGGGTCACAAATAGAGAAAGTGTCTTGTAAAACAGCAAGACTGCCCAGAAATCTACCAAATCTACACAATGATACTGTAGAATTACAGTTAATACCTTCCAACGATTCTAATACTTCATTATCGCAAACTTTTCATGGTAAACAATTCTGCATTAATACTTTTAAAAATAAAGTTGTACATTCTGCTTTGTGCTTTGTTACACATTTGTATGCCTTCGGCACTTTGAATAGAAAATTGGTGCATAAAATTATTGTAAACATGTGCTCATTATACATTAGGGTGTTTCAATTTTCCAAAGGTGCTATTTTCACGTAACTTTGCTCGCCCCCTTGGTTCTATTCATCTAAGTGATCTGTATGCCAAATTTTAGACAAATTTAATAATATTTAGGGGTTGCACAGTTTTATCACTAGGGTAGGCCTGGAGCGGTAGTAACACTTTGACTTTGGAATACGATTACGCAGGAACTATTGCATTTACAACAAAAACTCTTATACGAAAATGTTACTTATTTATCTGACATCATTGAGTCACAACAGTTTCACTGTATGTCAAGTAATATCCAAGTTATTAATAAAAAATGAGAAGCGGAGTGTTATAGCCCTAACGTTACAGTGTAAAGTGTTGCAACCGTCTCTGACCCCGGATCGGTTGTAACACTGCACGGATTCTATGCAAACAAGACGAAATTCGCCTTCTTTGACACTATTCGGTTCTGTTGCGGCACAACCGACCCCGACTGCCGATGTTACAATCGCCCTCGACCATGCTTTTGAACTTCAATTATAAATTGTGACTAACGAGACACTTAAAAGTGCTAAGTAACGATCAGTATTACTTAAAAAAAAAGGCAAATTACAGATTAAAAAAGCACATACTTGCAAAGGGTGTGTTTATATTACAATCATAAGTCAGTAAGAAAAAGTTACTGTAGGGTATCGAAAAGTTATTTTGTTCGCTATCCATGTCTATTGCGTATCTACATATACTGCTAGGACATGGATTTCAAATGTCATTGCTTATCATATATCTAAAATTGGTGTTACTATCCATTATATGTTTTGAGATATTAGCGTTTTACATTCACCCCCCTGTTACTACCGACCCCGTTCTACCCTACATATTTTCGCTTTTTCAGGTTTTAAAAATGTGGGTAAAATAATAAGGTACAGAATTTTTATAGATGTGAACAATAATAATAATAATAATAAAATGTAAATTTATCTAAGTCTAAGTCTTCTTTGAAGTTTAGTTTCTTTTTCAAGGACTTGAGAATAAAAATAATTATCATTGGAAATCGTGTTTCCTTAGCCTACTACATATTATTTAGTGTGCAAAGTGTGCAACCTCTAAATATTACTCAATCTTCCTAAAATTTGTCAGATATTATTTTTATATTAATAGGAATCAGGACATGAGCAAAGTAAAAAAAAATTGTAATATTTTAATTTTAACCCTATAGTATGAAACACCCTATTATACATTAATAATTGTTTGGATGATTTAAAAAAGGCTTTCCAGAATATGAATGAGTTACACATTATGCTTGATATAATAAAAAATGGTTTCAAAGTATTCCGAACTGAACATTTGACTTTTAAATATTTGAAAGAAATTAACTGTTTTTTCCCTCCCAAGAAGGTTGTGATTAACTCGTTTTTGAAATATGGTAAAGCAAAAGGAAAGAGATGTTTTTCAATTCGTCAGTGTACATTAAGTATTGTATCCATGAAATTAGTATTGAAACAATTTCTGGAACTTCCACAAGTTTTTTTTGTAATTTCAACATATATTGAGAAATGTAGAAACAGTGGACTTATCGATACGGTTATACAAGGTGATTTTTGGAAATCAATATCATTTAATCAAAATACAATAACTTTACCTTTAGTTATTTATTTTGATGACTTGGAAATAAATAATCCTCTTGGATCGCACAAATCAACCAACAAAATTGGCGCAGTATACTGCACCATTCCAATTTTACCTAAAGAATATTCTAGTAAATTAGAAAACATATTTTTATTTCAGTTACATAATTATAAAGATCATAAAACTTTTGGAAACTCAAAAATGTTTACATGTATTATAAAAGAAATTATTGATTTGCAGAATACTGGAATTGTTATCAATATTGATGGTGTAGCGGACTGTAGTACGGGAGAAAGTTTGATGTATTTCTCAGGCCTAAAACGGTCGGTTGCTCGAGTGTCTACTGCGGGTGGTCGAGCTTGGGGGCTAGGGCAATAAATGTGACGATTGCCAGAGCCTCCAGCGAAATCCTAAGGACTCGTTCGGATCCTTGAGGCTTGTGGGAAATTTGTTTTCCCCGTCCGTTAATTTTCGGGCGTTCGTATACCATCGACGAAAAGGGCAGAACCTTGCGGGACAGCGTACCGAACGCTTCGTGATTTTAATGCTCAGAACTTTTCTATGAGTCTACTGTATTTTCGTTGTTACTTGTAAATATATTATGTGGTTATTGTTACATAAATATGGTGCTTTATTCAACATTCATGCCCCGGTATCCAAAATGGAAATGAAAAAAAGATTTTTTTATTCTTACTAATATTATTGGTGACAATTTAGGATTAAATACAATTTTGGGTTATACAAGAAGTTTTAACGCTTCTTACCCTTGCAGGATTTGTATGATGCCAAACGTTGAATTAAAAAAACAAATCAATGAACAAGTAAACATTTTAAGAACTAAAGAAAATTATTCTCAGCATATGGTCGAAAAAACTTTTGGAGT
This sequence comes from Andrena fulva, assembly GCA_946251845.1. Classification (NCBI taxonomy): domain Eukaryota; kingdom Metazoa; phylum Arthropoda; class Insecta; order Hymenoptera; family Andrenidae; genus Andrena; species Andrena fulva. Next base: position 45,959,473 of record OX276329.1, read on the forward strand.
TCAAGAAGAATGTGTTTTTAACATTTTCACGTTGTCCAAAACTTTTCGTGTGATCCAATGCATGATGTATTAGAGGGGGTATGTAGATATGATATGGGAAAAATTTTGAATATGCTTATAAATGAAGAAAATTTGTTTGATATACCTAGATGTTTTAAATCAAAGGATGAGTTGTTTTAGTTATGTTTCAACCGATACAAATATACCACCGCCATTATCATTAGAATGCATAAAAAACGAAAATATAATATTAACAGCTTCAGAAATGCTTTGTTTAGTTAAAAATTTTAATTTATTTATTGGTGATCTTGTAAGTAATAACAATAAAGTTTGGAAATTATATTTAATTCTTCGCAAAATTGTTTGTATAATAATGTTGGACAATATAAATGAAGATATAATTAATACGTTTCAAAATTTATATATGAAATACCTTACATTACGTAAAAAAATATTCAAATGTACTCATAAATTTAAACATCATAACCTTTTGCATTATCCGAGAATCATACGTTTGTTCGGTCCTATAAAACATATGTCAAGCATGCGTTTTGAGGCGAAGCACAAGCAAATCAAAGAAACGAGTAAAGTAATAACAAGACGAAAAAATCCTTCTTACAGTTTAGCGTTGAAGCACCAGTTACAGTTTTGTCACCGCTTAGTGCTCAATAAAGAGCTTCGGAACGATCTTTCTCATGGTCCTGCATTGCATAAACTAAGTGTTATAACAGAATTTTCGAGTTTAAAAAATATTTTACCTTTTGAGAATTGTTCGAACTATAATTGTTACTCTTGGGTAAGAGTGAATGGCACCCGTTATGAATCAGACAATATTGTTAATATAAGTTATAATATATTCAATATTTCGTTTATTAAGATAAAATATTTAATAATTAGTAGTTTTAGTGACGTTTTTTTTCTATATTGTAAAGTTAATATTGTGGAACACTGCCTGCATCTTGACGCATTCGAAGTTTCAGAAACCAAAGAATGGGGATTAGTTAAACAAACAAATCTTGTGGATTATAAGATTTATAACGTTCATACTATGTCTGATTCAAAATGTTATATTTCTTCCGATTTTATATGGTAAAAGTATTTGTAAAAGTGATCTCAACAAGCACTTGTTTTTTATATGTAATGCTTTATTGTTTCCCCTTGGGGTTTACAATTCTTATACCTACTCTTACATTTAATCCTTAAACCTAAAAAACCTTAAACTCTACTTCCCCCAATCCCGCTCGCACGCTCGCTCGCCCGCTCGTCCGCTCGCTCCCCCGCTCGCTTCCCCGCTCGCCCCTCCGCTCTCCCACTCGCTCTCTCGCTCTCCCTCCCCTGCCACGCACGCCTCTCCATCCCCTACCCACCCTAACCTCTGACCCCCGCTTCCGCTCGCCTCCTTTCTCTCACAATCCTTGCTCTTCCACTCTTCTACTGCAACCCCCCTCATTTCCTCCACCCTCCTTATCCATTCCTCTCCACTTCCCTCATCACACAATACCTCACTCACCATTTCCTGCTACCCCCTTTCCTTCCCCCATTCCGTACACACCTCCCAAACGTGCTCCCACGTTTCCTCCCCCCCCCCACACATCCTACACTTCCTCTCCTCCTCCTCCCCCCAATACCTCCCACCTCTCATCTCGTTCCCCAACCTGTACCTTGCCATTCTCCTCCACCTATTCTCCCCCCACCCCCTCTTCAAATATCCAGGCACCCCCACTCCTTTTATCCTTCCATACCACCTATTATATCTGGACTCACTTATCTTTTCCCATCTTTCCGCCTCCTCTCGCCTTCTTCCCCTGCAAACCAGCTCCTCCCCCCTCAATTCTCCCCTCTCCCTCACCAATTCCACTCCTTCCACCGTCCACCCTCTCTCCTCAAAAAATCCCTTTCTTTCCTCCTCCCATCCCCCCAATACCTTTCCCCTCCTCGCCCTACCTTTCAGCTCCTCCCAACAATCCCTCGCCAACTCCCCCCCCTGCCCCTCCTCTAACCTCCTCTCATATGCCCACGCCCTCATCCCCGCCCTTCCTTTCATCATATCCCTCCGCAACTCCTCCCTCACCATATATCCTGGAGTATTCCAATCCACCCCCAGCACCCATCTCAAATACCTCTCCTGCAACCCCTCCACCCCTTTCCTCTCTTTCCATCCCCATATCTCTGCCCCATACCCCATCGCGGCCCACACCAATCTATCATACAACCATACCCTTTTCCCCCAATCCTTCCCAAACTTCCTCTTCCCAATACCCCAAACCTTCCCCATCACCGCCGCCGCTTTCTTCACCCTATCCCTCACTTGCGCCTCCTGCCCCCCACTCGCCATTAAGGTATACCCCAGATACGTGAACTCCCTCACTTCCTCCACCTCCTTTCCCTTCCATCTCCATACCACCTTCTTCCACCTCCCCCCCCCCCTTCCTACATCGCATCATCATTGATTTTCCCACATTGAGCTGAAGCCCCTTCCCATCCATATACCTTTCTAACCTCGCCATCATCCCCTTCATTCCCTCTTCATCCTCCGCCAACACTGCCACATCATCGGCATACGCAAGGGTGTAAACCTTTTTGCCCCCTAACCTCACCCCTCCCCATCCACCCTTTTCCATCTCCTCGTCCAAATCTGCCAAGAGCAACGTAAATAGGCTAGGGCTCAATGGGCAACCCTGCCTTACTCCTCTTGCTGTCCAGAACACGCTCCCCATCTCGTCCCCCACCTTTACCCTACCTACCGTTTCCTTCAACACCTCCTCGCATCTCTCCACTAGCCCCTCCCTCACTCCTCTCCTCCTCATCGCCTTTATTAACACCTCCCTGTCCACCGAGTCAAAGGCCGCCTTTAGGTCAATGAAGAATATCACCATTTTTCTCTCTTTCCTCGTCACCTGCCTATTTATCAGAAAATTCAACACATAAATGTTGTCTATGCAACCCCTTCCTCTCCTAAAGCCGGCCTGACTCGGTGGCAGCAACTTCTTCCCTTCTACCTCCTCTCTTAACCTTTCCGCCAACACAGACGCATACACTTTGTACGCCGTCTGTGTCAGCGTCACCCCCCTGTAATCTTCTACCCTCTTTCCAGCCCCTCTCTTAACTACCGGAACCACTACCCCTTCCCTCCAATCCTCCACCCAACCTTCCCCCTTCCACACCCTATTACAAATATCCCATAACCACTCTTCCACCTCTATCCCACCATACTTCCACACCTCATTTGTTATACCATCTCCCCCTCCTGCCTTCCCATCCTTCAGATTCCTTACCACCCTCCTCACCTTCTCCTTACTTAACTCTCTCTCCTCGTCCTCCACCCTCCTTCTTTCTCCCCCCTTTCTCACCCTCCACTCTACTCCTCCTAGTAGCCCCTTAAAATAGTCCTCCCACTCCTCTATCCTAATCCCCTCCTCCACCCTCCTTCTTCTCCCCCTCTCACTATTTACTACTCTCCACACCTGCCCCTCTGTCATCACCCCCTATAACTCCCTCTCCCACCTTTCTGCCTCCTTCCTCTTTTTCCCCTCACACAAAATCTTATAGTCCTTTTTCTTTTTCCTATATTCTCTTCCTTCTCCTCCCTCCCTCCTCCATCGTCTCAACTCCCTTCTTACCTTCCATTTCTCCTCCTTACATTCCTTATCCCACCAGCCTCTCCGTTCCACCCTCTCCCCTCCTTGCCCCACCTTCTTTATCACCCCTTTTATCCTGTCCCTCAACTCCCTCCATTCTTCCTGGATTCCTCCGCCCCCTCCCTCCCTCTTACCAAATGCCCTTATGAACTCCTCTCTTCCCTTTTCTGTCCAGTACCCCCTTGCTTCCCCTCTTCCCTCCCCCGTTTTCCCCCCTACTACCCCCTTCCTGCCCTCCCCTCTCAACCATACCACCACTGGGTGATGATCCGACTCCACCCTTTCCGCCACTTCCATTCTCTCCACTCTTTCCCTCGTATCCTCGTTCCCTATCACGTAGTCTATCACTGTGTTCCCTCTTCCTCCCGTGTATGTCCATTCCCCCTCTTCGTCCCCTTCTACGTTTCCATTCAATATCCCCCACCCTCTCTCCTCCAGAAAGGTACACAGCCTCCTCCCCTCATTATTCACCTCTCTATCCTTCGATCTCCTACTTTCCAGTCCTTTCTCTTCCTCATCTCCCCCCCAAATCCCCCCCCCCCTTCACCCCCCGTCCTTGCATTAAAATCTCCACCTATCACTACTCTCACTCCATCCTCTCTCCCCCCCATCCACTCCTCTAGTTCTTCCAGCTTCCTCTGCAGATCCTTGTTTACGTACACCCCCACCACCACCCACCACTCCCCACCCATCCTCACCCTCTTCATCATTATGCCCTCCCTCTCCCCCCCTTCCCCTTCCCTTGTTTCTAACCCCTTCCTGACCCCCATTATCATTCCCCCCCTTGCCCTTCCTTTCTTATTCTCCCTTCTCGCCCACTGCTTCTCCCACACATACCCTCTTGGCAACTTAACTCTCACCCTTTCCCAGTCTCTTTCCTCTATCCACGTCTCACACAGTACCACTACCTCCCATTCCTCCAAACCCTTCCAGAACTCTACGTCCTTATTTTTCACCCCTGCAACGTTCCAGAAAGCCACCTTATAACTTCCTTTCCCCACTACCTCCCCTCCCTCCCTTACCCTCTCCCCCCCCTCCTTTCCCCCCTTTCTCGTTTCCCTGATCCTCCATCCATTTCTCTCCTATTTCATCCCACCTCTTCATCTTCCCATTCAACCACATTTTCATGTACCCCACCTGTACATTTATCCCCTTCCTCCTCTCCTCCTCTGCCTCTCTCTCTATCTTCCACTTCCCTCTTCTCTCCTCCTCCGTGAGGTCATCCTCAATTCTCTCCTTCCCTACCTTCAACTTTTTCCTTGCCTCCATAACTTTCCTTTTTTCCTCCCTTCCCGCCAACTTCACTAGCACTATTCCTCTGCCATCCCCTCCCGCTTTTCCTATCCTTGTCACATCCTTCATATTCACCCCCTCCAGCCCCATCCTCTCCCAAAGCTTCTTCACCCCCTCCTCCACATCCCCTCCTTCCCACTCCAATCTCCTTATTATTACATTGTTCCTCCTTCCCTCTCTATCCTTCCTATCCTGCATTACCTCTATCCTTCTCAGCCTTATTTTCCATTCCTCTACCTGTCCCTCCTCCACCCCTTCCTTACCCTGTCCTCCTCCTTTCTCCCATCTCTCCACCTTCTCTATCACTTCCAACATCCTTTTGTCCCTTCCTTCCAACTTTTCCAACTTTTCCTCCAATCCTTCTCTCCTCGCCTTCTCTTCCCTCATCCACTCTTCCCACTTCCTTCTTTCCCCCCTCCATTCCTCCTCCATCATTCTTCTTTCCTCCCTCTCTTTCCTCATCTCCTCTTTCATCTCCCTTATCTCCCTTATTAACTCCATCATCACTCCTTCCATACCCCCTCCCCCCTGCTCCTCCCCACCTTTTCCCCCTTTTTCCGGTGACCTTTCCGTTTTGCCACTCTTTTTAAACCCTCGCCACCCCTCCCTTTCTGAATTCTCCACCTCCTCCTCTCTTTCTCTCTTTTTTCCTATGCCACTCTCCATGCTCCCTATACTGCTCCCCACACTACTTCCACTGTCCTTCCTATTCCTTTCCTTTATCGCTTCACTCCCCTTGTCCTTCCCCCCCCCCCTCATCCTCCCCTCTCCCCCTGATTGCCCTTCTCCCCCCGACCCTCCCGCCCCAATCCCACCGAAATTCCCTTTCAACATTCTCCACTATCCTTTTCCACCGTTTAAAAATTCCCGCCTTCTCTGCCGCCACCTCTACCTCCTTTCCTCTCCGACAGGTGTCTCCCCTTGCACCCAGGTGTATCCTTGCTCCTTCCCGCCACACTTCTCTCACCACTGTCCCTAACCTCCAAACCTTCCCTTCTCCCTTCTATATCTCTGTCACCGTTACTCCCAGCCCTTTCCCTCTTATCCCTATCCTTTCCACACCTCTCCCTTCACGTCTACACTCGCACTCCACTCCCCTTTTCACCTTCTCTCTACGCTTTCTCTACCCCACACACACCACTCGCTTCCACCACACCTTTCACCCAACGCGACCGGAAACGGAAGTCCACTTGTTTTTTTATATTTTACTTGAAAAGTAAGGGTACAATTAAGAAATATTCACTTTTTATAATTTTCGTTTTATAACTAATTTTCTTTACAATAATTAAAAATGTACAACTATCAAATACAAAAATGATATGTGAGTATATTTGAATGAATGAATGAATGAAAATTAAAAACTAAAAATATTTTATATTATACAGACAAGGAGTGTCACTACACTGACATTCAATTTCTTCTTCATTTATTTCATTCACTTATATATACATGTGTGTGTATATGACTGTTTAAGCACTACGTTTGTAATTACCATCGATGTCTGATCACAAAAATTATATAAAAAAATATGTAATACGCGTACTCCACTACCTTTTATATGTAGTAGGTATACTGACTGTTCTACTACATCCATTGAAATAAAATGTATTGCTGACACAACTATATGATATTTTTATTATAAAATTTCCTTTCGTTCATTTAAAAAAGTATTATTTACACAGAAGTAACTAGTTTTGAAACATTATTTCCTCATAAACATTGATTAATGCTTTTTAACAAACATTTAATATATTCAAACACGAAATTCTTCAATTGAAAGAATGTACATTTAGATTTAATACAAAGAAACATACATTTACTAAAAATAGGTTAATATTTTCTAGAAGTCAGTTCATCAATAAAGATACTTACCCAGTAAACAAACTGACCGCAGTATGCCAGCAGATTGGTGTCAGATTCGAGGAAATCCTGACGTCAGATTCGGGACCTACTATGTCCGCATTTGAGTATGGTTTTGTGGTCAGAGCCTGATGTCAGGATCTGACATCAGATTGACGGCAGATACCGAGCAGATCCTGCTGCCGTGGTCTGACCGCAGATTGGGAGCAGAAATCGAGCAGATCCTGCGCAGCGCGATCTGACGGCAGATTGGCGGCAGATACCGAGCAGATTCTGCGCAGCGCGATCTGACGGCAGATTGGCGGCAGATAGCGAGCAGATTCTGACGTCAGATTCGATGCCTACTATGTCCGCATTAAACTATGGTTCTGCGGTCAGAGCCTGACATCAGGATCTGACCGCAGATTGATGTCAGATTTCGATCAGATCTTGCTGACAAAAACCGCCCGCAGATTGGCGGCAGAAATCAAGCAGATCCTGATGTCAGAATCTGACCGCAAAACCATAATTTAATGCGGACATAGTAGGCAATTTTATATAATAGTATAGATTTAAAAACAGTGCGAAAGTCTTAAGCGTAAATAATATATATGTAGAACACGTTTATAAGACCGACTTGAAAGATCTAATTCCTACCATATTTTATGGAAGAAAGAAAAGTTGGAAAACCATGTATTTAGACGAGTATTATAACATTTTTAATATTTTACTTAGCAGGTTGTTAGTCAATTGAATGCCAGGGAGGCTCAAAATAATTATTTAAACTTTTAAAGGCAGTTCTTCCAAATATAAAAGAATTAATGATAACTACTATTCAATCAGTCATCTTAGGGCGGTATTATCATCAATCGTTTTTTTAGTTTTTAGCACGCGGCATCCTCTACTAGTCTAGTAGATTAGTAAAGGATGCCGGATGCTTAAGACGATCTTAGTCTTAAGCAACGACTGATAATACCGCCCTTGGAGACGGGTATACCAAATATATACTCCGCAGTGAAATGCCGGCAAATGCGAGTGGTACTCGAGAGCCCTGAATGATCGAGCCCTCGGCCACTTATTCCCGCCACGGTGCTATTTCGCAAGCGAGAAGCACTCGCCCGATCGCCGCCTGACGTGTTCGCGTCGTGAACTATATCAGCAGAATCTGCCCAATTCCTGCTGCCTATCTGCCGTCAGATCGCGCTGCGCAGAGTCTGCTCGATTCCTGCTATTAAATTGTATCAACAGACTCTCCTTACTTTCTGCCGCCATTCTGCCGTCAGATCCTGACATCAGAATCTGCTCCATTTCTGCTGCCTATCTGCCGTCAGATCGCGCTGCGCAGAGTCTGCTCGATTCCTGCTATTAAATTGTATCAACAGACTCTCCTTACTTTCTGCCGCCATTCTGCCGTCAGATCCTGACATCAGAATCTGCTCGATTTCTGCTGCCTATCTGCCGTCAGATCGCGGTGCGCAGGGTCTGCTCGATTTCTGACATTAAATTGTACAGCAGACCCTGCCGCCAATCTGCTCGCAGGTTAAGGCAGCACAATCTGTCGGCTTTCTGCTGTCAGTCTGCTTTCATCATCGAATATAACAAATCCTGTATCAAATCTGTAGTCTTTCTGTCACAAACATTTGTAGTCAGGCGTTGAGCAAAATCTGCTCAAATGGACGTGGCTGACTGGGTTATACTCTCAAGGAAAATCTTATTACATAAAGGTAAATGTATGATTAATTACAGAAATGAAAATCGCAACTCAAGTTCTCGTTTATTTACAAAAAAAAATTATTTCCTAAAAGAAAGTAATTATTTATTAAATCATGATTCATGAATGAAAAAAATGATATATTTTTAAAAATATACTTCTTGTACGAAAATACATTATTTTTAAATTGAAGAAACAGATATTTTAATTAAAAATATACCTTACTGGAATGGAAAATGTATTTGCTAAACCTAAGTAATTATTTTCTATACTGTTATTTGTCAACAAAAATTACTTTTAGTCTTGAGAAAATATTTATTTCGCGGTATTCGACATTTGTTTAATTGCAGAAGTGAGAATTTCAATGTAGGACTCCGTTTTCTTAAAGGAGAAACCTAATTGCTAAAAACAAGCGAATATTTACAACATCTAAATTCAGCATAAAAAATATTACTTGCCTTTAAGAAAAGTGTTTCTTTTTTTAAATAAATATTTGCTTGAATGTAATGTTGAAAGGTTTGACTATAAATCTAATATCTTTAATTTGGAATAATATTTATTTCGTGGAAATAAATAATTATCTTCTTTAATAGAATATTACTTTATACATATTAATATTTTTTTTCTTTAAAACATGAATGTTTTGAAGTCAGTTTTGCTTTTTTCATTTCAATAACATAGAAACTGTATACAAGCAAATATTTACTTCATTTAATGAAACATTTACCTCCTTCAACAATATATTTATGATTCTTTAAGTTTTGCTTATTTAACTTACCATAATATTCATTCAGATTAAGTAAAGCGGTTACCAAAATTGAATAAATAGTCACTAGTTTCAAATAAATATTTATTTTTCTTAAAAAATTTTGGTTCCTTGTTTTGAAGAAATATTGCATTGCGACTATTCAGATAAATCATTTACTTCGTTCAAATAATTTTTTTTTGAATTCAGCACATTTTTTTCTCAGTGTAATAGGTATATATGTACAATGACGGACGACGACCCCTGCCGAATGATCCCGAGAGTCGACGAACTAAACATATACTAGTTTCTTTTGGCTGTAGGTGTGCGTGTAACGCGTATACGTATTATGTTTGACGAAATTTGATTGGAGAAGAATAATCAGAATCAGAAGAAGAAGAAAAAATTACCGTTTCCGACTGATCCATGAGACGATATTATGATATCTCTGTCATGCGTGGACAGATTTTATTGAAATTTGGTCTTCTTCGAAAGCTTATATGCGGTTTACATAAGAAAATTGCCTTTAAATTTAGAAAATATTGCATACGTGATGAGATATTAATGAAATAAGTTTCAGGTTAGGTTGGAATAGCCGTTTCTCGAGTAAATGATAGCGGTAGCGACAGTCGACATATACAGGGTGTCTTTCCTGTACTTGGCGTCGAGACGCTACCGCGTCTCTATATAGATAGTTGAGAATTCCGATTTGACAGCCGATCGTCTTTCGACTTTCGATCATTTTCGGCTAACATCAGTAATGAACTTCAAGCAATTGAATGTGGTATTGTGCGCGCGTTACAATTATGAAGGGCGTCTTTTATGAATAACTGTAAATTATGTGCAGTACCACGGTCATAAAATCTTTATAATCCGCACTATTGCTAAATGAAATAGACATCATGTTTGGCGCAACCACCCTTGCTAGTGCTTGAGTTATATATTAAGTGAGTTATAGATTAATTTCGACAGTTTAATCTGGCACAGGTCATAAACCACATAATTCTTATCTTCGGAGTTTGGGCAGCGTTAAATGCGTTAATACGAAATTACGAAAGGCCATACACAGCTTTTACGGTGAGCCATAATCAAATAAATTAATCTATAAATAATTGTCAATACTTATTAACTGAAAAACTAATTACTCTATTGTGACGTCCCACTATTTTTCGCGCGGTTCTATTCCAATAATCCATTAATAAACCTCACAATCACTCCACCAAAGTCCGTCAAACTCAACTCTTACCCCATCTCCCCAATCGCCGATCACCTTGATGTTGTACCCTAGCGGTCCCCAACACAAGATGACCTATACAAAACGCCACCTCGATGATGTATCTTAGAGATCCCCATCACGAGATGATCGTTACAAACTCCTTCGCCTATTCGCCATATGAGGCACGAATCCCTTTAAAACGAGTTCAAACAAGTCCCTCGTTACAAAAACCCTCTTAAATCGAGACCACGTCTCAATCCCCTCTTTACCACTCACAGAGTCCAAGTCACTCTAACCCTTTTCCTATAAAACACCCAAAAACCCATTCGGCGAGTTGAGTATCTCCTTCCGCAGCCATAAGAACCCCAGAAATGTTACTGCGACGCAAATGTACAAACGTGATCAACACGTGATTGTAATTACGACGCATTTGGCGTACGTGACATAAACACATCTATTAATAGCCATACCGTTTACAAAAACCCCAAAATCTACTGCGTCTTGTTCCCGAAAACTGTCAAGGTCTTTACCGCGCGTACCCCCGCAGTACTCCTGTAAGGTCTTATAAATACGAAGGATCGAGAGGCCAGGACTCTCTTTCATTGCTGATCTTTTGTCAATAGACAATCCTCTTTGACCAAAGTGTATTTAAAACAGTGTTAAAAGATTCAAATCTGTGAAATACGACGATTACTGTAAGTCTTTTATCTAACATTATTACTGTGCATATCACCACCATACCATTTATTATTATTTTGTTTATCAAAGCTTATTGCGAATATTCATTATTACTAACGTTTATTACTAACTTATATATAATCTCATTAATTCTTTCTTTGTATATATTTTGCATTACTATTCTTATTATATTTCATATTATATTACTTTCTAGAGCTTATTACGATCATTTATGTTTTGTATTAGCAACGCTTATTGCTTTTATAATAATTTAATTTGCTTATATCTATTTACATCATATCCATATTTTCATATTGTAATTACTTGTCATGTGCCAATGTTCCAAATACTAAGCATTACTAATAAACCGCTTAGTTTTGAATCACGCTTCGAATTATTGTGTGCATCCTTTGGTTACAAAGATCCCAAATAAACAAGCTGCCGCAACAGCTGATTTCTGTTCGTGAACGCGAGAGCGCTTCCAGTATTTATAAACATACGGTTGCATGAACCGTGCAAATTCCCGGAAATACTAAGCGTAGTTTCTTATAGGGTAAATCCGGGAGACGCGGTCGACCTAATATAAAATGGCTATTAAAACTAATATAGATATTACTTATTTTATCAGAACAAACCTAATATGTTCAGAATTTTATGCCGATTCAGAAAAACTGGTCGATATTTGCTTTAAGACAATATTTACTGTAAATCGGGTTGAAAACTGAAGTCATGACATCTGACCACCTCCCCCGAGGTGCCGGGAGAAATGGTTTTCGTCGTTGGCAGAGACCACTCACATAATTATTCATGGAAAATTAACAAAGGATAAAGCAAAATTATTTATGAGTGAATACAACTACGGATTCATTGATATTTAATTTGTTTACGCTAAACAAGTAAAGAACACATCAAAGAAAAAGTGAATTACCTACTGGCGATTAGCAAGGCAAATGAATACAAAAGTGAATAAATAAACTAAATAAACAAAAATAATAATAAATTAAAAAAAAAAATAAAAAATAAACAAAAATAATAAAAAAATCATAACTCGACCATCTCACCTTTCTGCAGCGAGACATGGTCTTCTCGTTAGCTTTGAGAGGAAGAGTTAATATGGCCAAATACTTTGGCTGCATTGTCCCTCAATATCTCTACTATCTTATTATTCCAAACATTAAAGGAAAATAAACTTAGAAGTATATTTTAAATACGATTTTGTACAACCGCTGTTTGACAAAAGAGGTTAAATGTAACATCAATTTACCTTTTATAGCCTATAAATCCAGAAAAACACAGAAGGAAGCGAAATAACGCTATTCATTCAACTATTTGGCTTCTAGAGAAGTAATTGGTCTGCACTTTAATGCATTTTTACGTATAGACTCTGAAATATAGCGACACGACCAACTCTCCGGCCCGACCGCGTCTCCCGGATTTACCCTATACGAACGCAACGGTAAATCCTATCACCAAAATCAAAACAAATACAAGGTACTCTAACGGGTGTTCTCCGGGTATATATATATATATTCGCCTTTTTAAAACCTTCCCTGGTCGATTAGAGTGCTGGATGCAAGATTCGCGCCTAATCACCTCCAGAAATTCTAAGTGTGACGGATTTAATATTCGCGCCTGGTCTCCCTCAAAATCCCCAGAGTGACGGATTTAATATTCGCGCCTGGTCTCCCTCAAAATCCCCAGAGTGACGGATTTAATATTCGCGCCTGAATCTCCCTCAAAATCCCCAGAGTGACGGATTTAATATTCGCGCCTGGTCTCCCTCAAAATCCCCAGAGTGACGGATTTAATATTCGCGCTTGAATCTCCCTCAAAATCCCCAGAGTGACGGATTTAATATTCGCGCCTGAATCTCCCTCAAAACCTCAGAGTGCTGGATTTCAGATTCGCGCCTGTCCCTTTTTCCTTCCTCACAGTCATCGTTCCAAAAGACCTCACCCGGGACGTGACACTATAGAACGGAATTAAAATTAAAATTTAATATTGAAGAAAACTATTTTAATTATATATAAGTATGCGATTTTGTAGATTTTGATAACACGTCCGTACACTTCGGTTTGTGGCTGTAGAATGAACGCTTTACAAAATCGATCGTATAAAACATATTTTTTTAATTATAAAATGTCCTTAGATAGTACATAGTTACATGCTAAGATTACTAAGATATAGAGAGAGCTAAGAGAATTTATATATTAGTATTAATAAATCTCTGATTGGCTCTTAGTATCTAAGGACATTTTGTAATTAACAAAACATGTTTTATACGATCGGTTTTGTAAAGCGTCCATTCTGCAGCCGCAAACCAAAGTGTACGGACGTGTTAGCGAAATCTCAAAAATTCCATACATCCATACTTAAAATAGTTTTGTTCAATATTAAATTTTAATTTTAATTCCGTCTTCAAGTTCTAATCTTCTAATTAAGTTAAATCGTTCCTTTTGTTTGTTTTGTTGTATGTTTATTTATTTATTTATATATTATTCTCGTTAATTGTTAATTGTGTTACTATGTATATATGTGACGTCCCACTAATTTTCGCGCGGTTCTATTCCAATAATCCATTAATAAACCTCACAATCACTCCACCAAAGTCCGTCAAACTCAACTCTTACCCCTACTCCCTCACCCAACCGATCGTTTGGACGATACACCTTAGTGGTCCCTATCTCTAAACGATCAATCCAGATTCCCAATCGCCGATCACCTTGATGTTGTACCTTAGCGGTCCCCAACACAAGATGACCTATACAAAACGCCACCTCGATGATGTATCTTAGAGATCCCCATCGCGAGATGATCGTTACACAACTCCTTCGCCTATTCGCCATATGAGGCATGACCACTCCCTTCCAAATCTACGTTAAACAAATCCCTCATCCTTAAAACCCTCTTCCAAATCGAGACTACGTCTCACGCCCTTACTATGACCACAGAAGTCAATACACCGTTTACCCCATTCCTATACGACCTCCTAAACTCCACCAAATGGGTTGAGTATTTCGCTTCAAAGCCCCATGCAAAAACCCTAGAAATGTTACTGCGACGCAAATGTACAAACGTGATCAACACGTGATTGTAATTACGACGCATTTGGCGTACGTGACATAAACACATCTATTAATAACCATACCGTTACAAAAACCCCCAAAATCTACTGCGTCTTGTTTCCGAAATCTGTCAAGGTCTTTACCGCGCGTACCCCCGCAGTACTCTGGAAGATCATATAAATACAAAGGATCGAGAGCCCAAAGCTCTCTTTTGTCAACAGACAGTCTAATAGATAAGAGTATCATTAAAACAAGTGTTAATTATTCAAATCAGTGCTTTACGACAATCACTGTAAGTCATTATTACATACCATTATTATAGTGCATATCACCCCATACCATATTATTATTCGTCAACGCTTATAGTTTATTATTATTTACTTTCATTTCATGCTTATTGCTTACTTACTTTTATATTCTTTCATTTATGCTTAGTGCTTACTTACTATTATATTCTTTCATTTATGCTTATTATATATATATCGCCATTCATATTCATAACTCATATTATAAATGTTGCGCGTGTGAATACAAAATCTTCCCACGCATTGTTAAAACCACTCTAACAAGGCTAATAAACCGCTTTGTTATCAATCATGTTTCGAATTATTGTGTGTATCCTCGAGTCATAAGGCTTTCCAACGAAACCAAGCTGCCGCAACAGCTGATTCGCGAGAGCTCTCCCAGTATTTACAAACACACTGCTGCATGAGCCGTGCTATTCTTAGGAAAACTAAGTATGGTTTCTTTTGTACGAATGCAACGGTAAATCCTATTATCAAACCAAAACAAAACGAGAGTGCTAACGGGTGTTCCTTCAGTACCAATTTGCTTTAAAACCTTCCCTGGTCGATTAGTGTGACGGATGATAGATTCGCGCCTGACTTTCCCTCAAAACCCACAGTGTGCTGGATGACAGATTCACGCCTGGCTTTCCCTTAAAACCCACAGTGTGCTGGATGACAGATTCACGCCTGGCTTTCCCTTAAAACCCACAGTGTGCTGGATGACAGATTCACGCCTGACCTTCCCGCAAAACCCTCAGTGTGCTGGATGACAGATTCACGCCTGGCTTTCCCTCAAAACCCACAGTGTGCTGGATGACAGATTCACGCCTGACCTTCCCGCAAAACCCTCAGTGTGCTGGATGACAGATTCACGCCTGGCTTTCCCTCAAAACCCACAGTGTGCTGGATGATAGATTCGCGCCTGGCTTTCCCTTAAAACCTTCAGAGTGCTGGATGACAGATTCACGCCTGATCCTCCTCTCGAACCCTCAGTGTGACGGATGTTAGATTCGCGCCTGGCTTTCTCCTTCCCCATAGTCACCGTTCCCAAAAACCTCACCCGGGACGTGACATAATTTTTGGTGACAGCGGTGGGATCCGTTAACTGTTTAAAGAAGTAAATTCTCAAACATACGGTGCCCACAATAGCCCGATATCTAGTATGTATAACAGATTTCAACTGCAACATCTATCAAACCTGTACAGCCAATTTGTGAACCAATTGGCATACACTAATGAACTGACCTGTGTTTCGGGCGGTGTAGCAACGACCACGGGAGGCTACAAAATTTGCCTAGACTGCTTTGATCTGGATCCAATTGAAGTGAATGAAATCACTCAGGAACATTATTATTCATTAAACAATATATTTCCAAGGTGCCCTCGTTGCAAAAAACTCTTATTCCAAACGCGTCCTTTAAATAGTTGCTCCGAATGCACGGAACATTTCCTCTTTTCAAATAGAAATCATTACGGGTTAATAATTTTTGGTTCCCGGGATAGAACAACCTGAATTTAAATAACGACTAACTAACTAAACATGTCTGTGTACGGCGAAACCGACGATATCGCCGTAAGCGACCAAGACGCAGGACCTTCCAATAGCGCTACAGAAATCGCGATCGCCGAAATAATGGAACAACTACGAGTATTACGCGAAAAACAAGCCGAGATCGAAAGTTTGCATACGAAATTTGTAGTAAACCCAGAAACCAAAGCGCGTTCGAACGTAGCCACCGGATCAATTGACCCCGCGTCTAAAAGCCTTTCCAATGGGATACGAAATATCGAATTGATGCTGGAGAAACTTCTTGCACCCCCGCCTATTACAAATAATTTTTACACGCCGGGTTCCTCCCGTTTCGATAAAAAACCGGTATTTAATTTCAATAAAACTCCTGAGGTGAAAAATCGTAATAATATTCCGGAAGTACCGAACCATAATCAAACGCCAGACCAGGGTCCATCGCCCCAGATAAAATTAAAGGACGCAATAGAGACAGTCCCAAATTTTAACGGGCATAACATATCCATAGAGCAATTCGCGAGAGCTTGCAATAGGGCTAAAGCTCTGGTTCCCTCGCACGCCGAACCCCAGCTGGCGAGGTTGTTACGAAACAAGCTGCAAGACCATGCATGCTTGGCCGTTGAGGATAGGGTCCTTGACTCCGTAAACGACCTAATTAAACAACTCAAACGCATCTTTTCTCCTGCTAAAACATCTGACCACTACCGTGGAGAACTTGCCAACATTATCAAAGGAACAAACGAACATGTATTAGAATACATTTCCCGCGTTAAAGATCTCCGATTCGCAATCTTGGAAGAGGATAGAGACTACTATCGCGACTTCGCACGAAATCACCCCGAAGACTTAGATCGCCTGACATTTGATTCGTTCGTCGACGGTCTTCCACCCCACATAAGGACAAGGTTACTCCAACATTCTTTCGAAACGATCGATGAAGCTTTTGATTTAGCTGTACTCGTGGACAAACAAATCGACAGGGATCGACAAAGATTTTCAGAACAAAAAGCCCCGAAATTAACGTGCCAACTCTGTAACAAAACCGGACATGATGCACGGACCTGCAGAAGTAATCAAGATACCGCTCCACAACGTTTCGAAAGGTATCCTCCAAACCGCGTTACAGGATATAATAACCAGGCATCTAACCCTTTGCTCCCTTACTGGGACAAAACTCGACCTCCTCCCTCAAGACCTACGGAATTGCGCATCTGTGCGTATTGCAAAAAGCCAGGACACCTAATCTCAGAATGTAGAAAACGAATGTTCAACCACAATGAGAGAAACCCTGGAACCTTCCAGGAACGGGACTCGGGAAACGCTCTGCCCCTACGGTCGACAGCGGACGCATACCGTGGAACGGGCCAAACAGGAGCGCGTCCAATAACGACACAAACGGAATCGGGAATGCCAAACTTAGGATCGCCACCGCATGGTTGAATACTGTTGGCGAAACCCCGTCCGTAATTATCCGGTCTCCAGACTTCGAAATAACACCGGAACTAATGATTGACACCGGTTCTGAAGTAAACTTATTGAAAATTCACGCCGTAAAACGATCTCAAAATATAGACGTAAACAAACAGGTACAACTTAGAGGCATTGCTAAGGACCTCGTTTCCACCCTCGGGACAATAGAAATAACTTTATTGGGCAACGACGTTACATTCCACGTAGTCGAAAACGATTTCCCTATTAAACCACACGGAATATTGGGAACTGAATTCTTTATGAACCAAGATGCCTCAATACATTATTCAAAAAAGCAATTGGAATTCAACGGAAATTCCATTCCGTTTGTAGATAGGGGTCAAGTCGTGCTACCCGCTAGATCAAAAACAGTTTCTTTTATTAACGTATCGAATTTAAACGTGAAGGAAGGATATTTACCTAAATTAGATTTAGGCGCTGGGATTCACGCTGGTAATGCTCTTGTCCGTAATCAAGACGGCAAAGCATACTTACAAATAATAAATTCTAATGAAACGGACAAAACGGTCACTATTCCTACTGTTGAATTGGAAGAATTCGAAATTGTGATTCCAGAACCCAAACCAAAACGACCAACAGAGACTAAGACGACTAAGTGCGTCACTCCTACCCCATCCCTAACAAAAATCAAACCCCTTCGTCCCCAGGATCCTTTGATCCATTATAAAGAGGTACCCGCGAATGTACACTCGCTCTCATCCCCAGGGCACTATGCCGAAACAACCCTTCCCCTAGAATTCCAAGAGTCTCTTGCTATGGCGTCGGGTGAGGAAGGATCAATAATAAACGAAAAAACCGCAACAAGAATGGAACAAGTGCTCCAATTAATTTCAACGGAACATATGAATCCGGAGGAAAAGCTCCATGTCCAAAGAATTATATATAAATACAATGACCTCTTCCATCTACCAAATGAGAAGTTGGGTCATACGAACGCCATCCAACATGGGATCCAGACTACGGACCCAGTGCCTGTAAATACTAAACAATATCGTTTCCCTCCTGTACATAAGAAAGAAATTGATAAACAGGTAAAGAATTTACTAGAAAACGACATTATAAAGCCATCACTATCACCCTACAATTCACCCATTTGGATCGTCTCCAAAAAACCAGGACCCAATGGGGAACTTTTGTGGAGAATGGTAATTGATTTCAGGGATTTAAACGAAAAAACCGTTCCTGATGCATACCCACTTCCAAACATTAACGAAATACTAGACCAATTGGGAGGAGCAAAATACTTCTCCGTATTCGACCTTGCCTCTGGATTCCACCAAATCCCTATGAAACCGGAAGACGCACCTAAAACGGCTTTTTCTACACCACACGGACATTATGAATTTGTCAGAATGCCATTTGGGCTTTGTAATGCACCAGCTACCTTCCAACGATTGATGGATCACACACTTACGGGACTCCAGGGCACAGAAATGTTCGTGTATCTAGACGATATTGTCCTCTACGCAAGTTCCCTTACGGAACATTTGATTAAATTTAGAAAACTTGCTCAGCGCCTGAGAGAAGCAAAACTTAAACTCCAACCTTCCAAATGTAAGTTCCTACACAAGGAAGTCGCATATTTAGGTCACATAATCACCGAGCAAGGGGTAAAACCTGATCTGGGAAAAATTGAAGCCGTCCGAAACTACCCGGCACCAAGTACACCAAAAGGAATCAAACAATTCCTTGGATTAACCGGATATTATAGGAGGTTTATCCCAGACTTTTCCAAAATAGCTCGCCCGTTAACCCAATTATTAAAGAAGGACACAACATTCGAGTGGGGACCGTCCCAGAAAACGGCTTTTGACCACTTAAGGTTAGCATTGCAGAAAGAACCTATCCTGCAATACCCAAATTTTGACCTGGAATTCCATGTTACCACCGACGCTTCCGAATCTGCTATAGGAGGAATATTGAGCCAAAATATCACAGGCAAAGAGTTGCCCATCGCTTATGCTTCTCGTCTCCTGAACAAAGCAGAAATAAACTATGCGACCATCGAAAAAGAACTTCTAGCCATTGTTTATTGTGTCAGGTACTTCCGACCTTATCTATATGGAAAGAAATTTATCTTATATACTGACCACCAACCCCTAATTTGGTTGCATAGAGTAAAAGACCCAACGTCACGCCTCGTTAGGTGGCGCTTAAAGTTAGCAGAATACGACTATGAAATTCGCTATCAACCAGGGAAAAGCAATAAACTTGCCGACGCCCTGTCTCGTAATCCTCCTGTAAAGGAGGCATATCCAGTACGACCACGAGAGGAAGCTGATGACGACTATCAGCCCCCGGCTAAACGAGGTCCCGGGAGGCCCCGACTCACCACGCCATCGACTAGACCCACGTATAAAACTCGCCCAAGAGCAAAACCTACCAGAATACAGCCGCCCAGGAAGGTGCGCCAAAGGTTGACCAATACAGAAAACTCGCCGGAACCGATGAGTAGTGCGGAAGAAGAAGTAAATCAGGAAGAAGAAATGGAATTAACAGATGCCCCTGTTATTTCGCCTCCACAATCGCCAACACCGCAGGAAGAGAACGACCTTAACTCCGAGGTGGATTCCAACGCATCGGATGAATCAGATTCAGAATCTTCAATGATTGGACTAAACGATTCTTTGGACGCGGCATACGAAGCAGATCCAGAAAGAGATATCCAAATAATACCATTAATCAGTCGCGACCCATTGTTCTTACGAAAAGAAACGCTTGTTTTCTTCTTAAGCGTAGATGGAAAACCTTGCGACAACGGAGCGAAAGGACTACAGGAAATGGGAATTCTGACAATACCTGGCGATCTCCCATTGGGTAGGGCCCACATAACTCACAAAAAGGGGCAAATCTTTATAGGGCTGGTTATTAAAGAAACACAAAATACACCACTAACTATGACGACATGGGGCAAAGTCCTTTCTTACCTTAAATATACGGTACACGAGCTCCAAATACAATCCTTCAGTATAGCCAAAACATCGAACTTAGATCAATTAAGCTGGCAAAATGTCATTTCGGGTATCCTTGAAGCCGTCAACAAAGAGGACATCAGCGTCACCATATGTTTACAAGCAGTACGAATACCAGAGGAATCAGAACACCTAACCATTATTAAAGAAAATCACGCATCTGCCTTAGCCGGACACAAGGGAGTGACCAAAACATATAACCGAATTAGACACCACTACTTTTGGAAAGGAATGAAGAAAGCCGTGGAAGACTACATTAGAACATGCGAAGACTGTCAACGGAAGAAACTCGTCCGTGTTAAAACCAGGCAACCAATGATTCTAACTGACACGCCTGGACAAGCCTTCGACAAAATTGCATTGGACATCGTAGGACCGTTACCTACCACGAGAGAAGGGAATACCTACATATTAACAATGCAAGACTTACTAACAAAATATTTCGTATGCGTACCCCTTAAACACACCACATCACTAAAAGTTGCAGATGCGTTCATAAAACAATTTATCTGTCAGTTCGGAGCCCCCAGAGCCATCCTCACCGACCAAGGAGCAAATTTCACCAGTAACTTCATGAAAGCTATCGCGAAAAAATTTAAAATCGAACAATTTAGAACCACAGCTTTTCACCCACAGACTAACGGTTCTCTAGAGCGATCGCACCTGGTCCTAACGGAATATTTGAAAATGTTCATAAGTAACCACAGCGACTGGGACGAATGGACCGACTTAGCCGCGTTCTGTTATAATACCAGCGTCCACGAAGGCACCGGTTACACCCCACACGAGTTAGTGTTCGGGAAAATAGCTCGGGTACCCAGCCGAAAAAGGATGCCCGAAGATTTTGAAAGCGAAACTTATAATCATTACCTTTCAAAGCTAAACGCGAGAATACGGGAACTGCAAACCGCCGCTGCAGAAAAATTAAATCAGTCAAAACTTCGATACAAGAAATATTACGATCGGCATATAAACGAAGAAACCTTTAAACCGGGCGACCCAATCTTCGTATTAATAGAACCGAAGAAAGGGAAATTCGGTGACCAATACTCCGGTCCGCACACAATACTAGAAGTTATCCCTTCACAAAATTTAAAAATATCGTGGAAGGGCAAGACAAAAATCATACACGCGAATAAGGCGCGCCTTGGTCGATTGCGCGAGGATCCCGGTTGACTCTAACCCAAATATATATATACCTATATAACATGTATTAATCTACTTCATTTCTTAGAAAAATATGCCACATAAAAGGGCCCAAAAACCCAATGGGCCTAAAACCCAAGGGGCAGGCCTGAAGAGGAAATTGGAGCACATAAAATGGCTGCGCAAGGAAGCCATCAAGGAAGGAAGGAGCGTATCGCCCCTCCTCCCCAAGGTCTCCTCCTCAGTGACCATCAGGGAGGCAGAGCCGATTATACCAATAATCGTCATCGAAGACTCCCCCCCGTCGTCACCGATGGACCCATCACCACCAGTATGCCCTCCCACAGACAATGGGGTAATGGAGCCACTCTCCCATCCCATTCCCTACCCATATCCTTCTCCTTCCCAACCCTCCACCTCCCTAATTCCCTCCACCCTCCCTCCATACCCAGGTGACGTGGAAATCCTGGACACGGGGTCAGCAATCCGAATTCCGGATTTTACGGAGCTGACACCCGCTTTTCTGAGGTGGTTCGATGACCATTATCAAAACGGTTATGACCTCACGTTCATTCTGGAAGATCCCTCACTCCAGTATATGGAATATTCCTTTCCCCCTTATTAATCCCTCCAAAATCCCCTTCCTTCCCTTCATCCTATCCTTACTCTGTATATAATCCCTTGTAAATGAACCTTTTTCTCCCATTTATTTCTCTATTTTTATGCCAAATAGGCCACGTCTTTTATTTTTCTTTTCAATAGACTATAATTTTGTTTTTCTTCTAAATTAGTTATATCTTTTATTTTTTTTCTTATATTACGCCAAATAGGCAATATCTTTTGTTTTTTTTCCTTTTCGCCGAATAGGCAAACCCTTTTGTTTTTTTTTTCCCGCCAAAATAGGCTACACGTTTTGTTTTATTTTCCAAATAAGCTATGTATATTTTATTTTTTTTTATCCTCATTTCAAGACACCCGAACCTTATGTTAAGAAATTACGCATTTCTTCATATAAAGGGGGAGGTGTGTTGCCCCACTATTTTCCGTTTAAATTTTTTTCTCTCACTTCAAACCACACCTACCTTGTTTTAAGAAATTACACATTTCTTCATATAAGGGGGGAGGTGTGACGTCCCACTAATTTTCGCGCGGTTCTATTCCAATAATCCATTAATAAACCTCACAATCACTCCACCAAAGTCCGTCAAACTCAACTCTTACCCCTACTCCCTCACCCAACCGATCGTTTGGACGATACACCTTAGTGGTCCCTATCTCTAAACGATCAATCCAGATTCCCAATCGCCGATCACCTTGATGTTGTACCTTAGCGGTCCCCAACACAAGATGACCTATACAAAACGCCACCTCGATGATGTATCTCAGAGATCCCCATCGCGAGATGATCGTTACACAACTCCTTCGCCTATTCGCCATATGAGGCATGACCACTCCCTTCCAAATCTACGTTAAACAAATCCCTCATCCTTAAAACCCTCTTCCAAATCGAGACTACGTCTCACGCCCTTACTATGACCACAGAAGTCAATACACCGTTTACCCCATTCCTATACGACCTCCTAAACTCCACCAAATGGGTTGAGTATTTCGCTTCAAAGCCCCATGCAAAAACCCTAGAAATGTTACTGCGACGCAAATGTACAAACGTGATCAACACGTGATTGTAATTACGACGCATTTGGCGTACGTGACATAAACACATCTATTAATAACCATACCGTTACAAAAACCCCCAAAATCTACTGCGTCTTGTTTCCGAAATCTGTCAAGGTCTTTACCGCGCGTACCCCCGCAGTACTCTGGAAGATCATATAAATACAAAGGATCGAGAGCCCAAAGCTCTCTTTTGTCAACAGACAGTCTAATAGATAAGAGTATCATTAAAACAAGTGTTAATTATTCAAATCAGTGCTTTACGACAATCACTGTAAGTCATTATTACATACCATTATTATAGTGCATATCACCCCATACCATATTATTATTCGTCAACGCTTATAGTTTATTATTATTTACTTTCATTTCATGCTTATTGCTTACTTACTTTTATATTCTTTCATTTATGCTTAGTGCTTACTTACTATTATATTCTTTCATTTATGCTTATTATATATATATCGCCATTCATATTCATAACTCATATTATAAATGTTGCGCGTGTGAATACAAAATCTTCCCACGCATTGTTAAAACCACTCTAACAAGGCTAATAAACCGCTTTGTTATCAATCATGTTTCGAATTATTGTGTGTATCCTCGAGTCATAAGGCTTTCCAACGAAACCAAGCTGCCGCAACAGCTGATTCGCGAGAGCTCTCCCAGTATTTACAAACACACTGCTGCATGAGCCGTGCTATTCTTAGGAAAACTAAGTATGGTTTCTTTTGTACGAATGCAACGGTAAATCCTATTATCAAACCAAAACAAAACGAGAGTGCTAACGGGTGTTCCTTCAGTACCAATTTGCTTTAAAACCTTCCCTGGTCGATTAGTGTGACGGATGATAGATTCGCGCCTGACTTTCCCTCAAAACCCACAGTGTGCTGGATGACAGATTCACGCCTGGCTTTCCCTTAAAACCCACAGTGTGCTGGATGACAGATTCACGCCTGACTTTCCCGCAAAACCCTCAGTGTGCTGGATGACAGATTCACGCCTGGCTTTCCCTTAAAACCCACAGTGTGCTGGATGACAGATTCACGCCTGGCTTTCCCTTAAAACCCACAGTGTGCTGGATGATAGATTCGCGCCTGGCTTTCCCTTAAAACCTTCAGAGTGCTGGATGACAGATTCACGCCTGATCCTCCTCTCGAACCCTCAGTGTGCTGGATGACAGATTCACGCCTGGCTTTCCCTCAAAACCCACAGTGTGCTGGATGATAGATTCGCGCCTGGCTTTCCCTTAAAACCTTCAGAGTGCTGGATGACAGATTCACGCCTGATCCTCCTCTCGAACCCTCAGTGTGACGGATGTTAGATTCGCGCCTGGCTTTCTCCTTCCCCATAGTCACCGTTCCCAAAAACCTCACCCGGGACGTGACATATATTATATACAATAGATATTAATTAAGTTAATTTAGTTGTTGTTGTTGTCCTCATCAGTGAACTGGAATTATTATTAGTTTAATCTTTAATAATAAACTATTTGTATTTGATTTGAAGATTTTAACTATTTGCAGTGGTGAATCATATTTCTGGTTTGTATCTTGTTAATTGTGTATTGTATACACAGTAATTAGTTTGTCAGTTAATAAGTATTGGCAATTATTTACAGATTAAATTCGTTGATTGATTATGGCCCAACGCAAAAGCTGGGTGTGGCCGTTCGTTACGCTGGCCGAGGATAAGAGTTATGTTGTTTGCGACTTGTGCCACGTTAAACTCTCGTATGGTGGCTCGACATCGGCCACTGCAAGGCATCTACGGGCAAAGTACTCCGAGCATTGCTTTGGTGGTACATCTGGAAATGAGCCACCACTTGAATGTATCGAAGGTAGGGTGTTTCATTTTTATTCGCTTTTTAAGCAGTCGGGTTTTAAATTTTTATTTTATTTTAATGTAATATTTTAATTTTAACCCTTGTTTGGGAATGAATAGTTCTCTGCGCCGCCGCACTCTCGATCACCGCAGCACCTCCTGGGCAGCGGAAGTCGCGGTCGATCCGCGATCAATCAACCAATCAGCGTCCGTCTTGTCGATTGACGCTCGAGAATGTTCGAGAAGACGCCAAGGCGGAAATGCGCATCCATCTTCTTTTCATTCTGTTCACCAAAGAGGATAAGATAGAGGAGAAGCAGAAATTGTAGGGAGCGTCGCACAGTGGTCTATTTCGCCAAAAAGCTGGCCAAAATGCAATTTTCAAACTATAAAACAGCGTTTTGCTACTATGACACATTTGTTATATACACTGCAATGTATCAAATACTGTTTGAGAAATTAAAATACAGTTATCAGTTACTATTATATAAACCTTCAAAGTTGGCTTAATTTCTTAGTCCTTAATGTCTTGATATTTCTATCATTTTTAATGTATCACACAAAGTTTCATTGAAGGAATTCATTTGTGAAATGTTTTACCATTAAAATATGTGTTATAAACATTAAATTTGCATAGCAGCAGTCCAAAATATTTGTACATTAACCCGTGTATTTCCCTTTCCAATATATCGTACATCTTAGTCCTCGCTTAATAAAGAACGAGGAAAAAAGTAATGTTATACGCTTTTATACGCAAAGAGAAGAAATTCTTCATTTCAGTACACTGCCCAGAAGGATATGCAATTGAAAAATTTTGCGATAATTTGCGATCCTATAAGATATTTACATTTAAAGTGCTTAAGAGGGTCTTCTACAGTTATAGACAATTTTTTACATTCTCCGGAATTTTTGTATAACGAAACTATGAAACTTCTTCCACTGACGTTTTTTTTTCACATGTAATTGTTCATTTTTCAACAATACTTACAAATTTTTACAATGAGAAATAATCAAAAGGTGGCAGTACAGAGCCTCGTATACAAAAGGGTGTACCGAAAGGATATTCTCATTGCTCTCATAAAATCTCAAGATCTACTTAACCGATTTCATTCAAATTTGGTGTGTATCTTCAATACACATGTTGCTATAGCCCGTACTAGAATGAAGTCAAGATTATTATTTTTTCTACTTTTCTTTACTCTGGAAATGTTAACAAAAATTTCGAAAATTGGTATTTCAACTTCAAATTACCACTTTTTCTAATTGTCAATATTTAATGAAAACAATTTTTCTAAACTAAAAATATGCCATTTATCGCCTATTGAACGAATAAATAATTAAACGATCCATTGATTTTCGCAACATTAACACCACTAATCAAATAATACAACTACCAGTCATTATTATATTTCGTATTTTATATAATAATCCTTATTTCGCAAAACATCTTTTGTTTCGTATTCATTTTTCGAAAACTAAACGAAGAGAATGTTTGTTTACGTTGTACATAGAAACGAAAAACAATATCATATCGGCTAGATGGGACAAACGTTAAATACACACGATTTAGAAAGCGTTAAGTAGGTTAATAGAGAGCATCGAGAGAGTGATTATCGAAAGCGAAGTTCCTATTGCATTAAATATTCTGTTAAGTGTTTTTGTTCATTATTTTGCATTAAGCGTTTGTGTTCATTATTTTGCTAATTGTTTCTGTTAATTGTGTTGTGAATTACATTCTTTATTTTGTTAATTCGTTCTTAATTTTTACATGCTGTAACGCATTATCCTCACACACGTAAGTACTTTTCTTATGTTTGACGTGATATATGAAATTATTATAATAATACTCAGAATACAAAATAACATTGTTATAAGCAGATACATTATGCATCGAATAACGAAGTTGGAGTTGCATAACATTATGTATAATAGTACAGAACGACAAAATACTGCAAGACAATTTGAAGTTATTAATGTTTTGATACAAAAATTCAGATGTTCAAACAATGCGTTGCAAATTAAATCCATAAAATCGACACTAAACTCGAAATTTTTCAACCGGTACATAAAAAAATGGAATGAGTGTAGTCGAAAGAATGATTATTTTATTGAGGCCAATTCAACATGGCTGAATGAAGAAATAATTTTCGATTTTGAAAATGTTTCAAATACTTCAAGTAACTGTTTTACAATATTATGTATAAATTCCAATAATAAAATTTAAAAATATGATTATTAAACTCCATATAAACATTGAATATTAAAACAACATACCGTTCTTATGTAGACATGGTTTTTCATGACTTGTTAAGTAATAGCTAATACTATATTAGGGACACCGGGGAGGAAATCTGTACCGTTTGCCGAAAGTAGTGAGCGTAGTAAACGACGAAAGACAGAAAGTATAAGAAGTTTATATAGTGCTGATACACTTTCCGTAGCTGCTTCTATGGCTTTACGTTCGGAAGGAAACGAATCAGGAGCAAAATTAGTAAAAGAAGTATATAGCAACTTGCCACAACATGCAAGTGCAATTTACAATAGTTGGAAATCTTGTAACAATAACGTTGAAGTACCATTCACTCCCCAAGAAGCATTAAACTTTTTAATTAGCGATAATATGACCAAGAAACAATATCTTAGAATGTACCGCAGATCGAAATTACGTAACTCCAAATTATACCCAAGTTACAATAAGGTTTTAAAAGCAAAAAAACAAACGTATCCGTCAGGTATAATGGTTAGTGAAAAGATGTGCGAAATTTTATTGCAGTCACTATTAAATCATACGTGTCAGAGACTTTTGCAAGCTTTACAGCTACCTAATGAAACCGTACAAGAAGAAAATTATGTATTAATCTGTAAATACGGTTTCGATGGGAGCAGCGGTCATTCTAATTACAAACAATCATGGACCGAAGAAAACATAGATGACCATAGCCTTTTCCTAACAAGCATTGTTCCATTACAATTGAAGAATTGTGAGACAGACGAAATTGTATGGAGAAATTCGAAACCAGGTTCAACCCGTTTCTGTAGACCTATACGGTTACAATGGATTCGTGAATCTGAGGAAGTTATAAAGTTAGAAAAAGAAATCATGGACAAGCAAATCTCGGAATTGAAACCGTACACGGAATTCAATCGCAAAATTTCATTTCTAATTCATTTAACCATGATTGACAGTAAAGTAAGAACAATAAGTAATCAATCATTTTTATCTCATTAGAATTTTTATACCTTGTTCTGTCTCTAATAAATAAAAATGCAATATATAGAAATGATAAGATTCATTTTAAAGTTGTACATGAAAATAGTACACTTTCGAAAATCAATAATTTTTGGAATATTATAAATGTCAAATGTTATTATACAATTTCTTTGTAGATTGTTAATGTACTAACAAAGACTTCCAGCATGTGCTGTAGTATTTGTGAAGCCAGGATATCAGAAATGAACAATTTAGAACGCATTCTAAAGAAGCAAGAACGACAATCTTCTCTGCAATTTAGCCTTCCGATTTTACATTCTTATATCCACTTTTTTGATTGTCTGTTACATATTTCCTATAGATTAGAATTTAAAAAGTGGCGGGTTAGTGATCTGAAATTATAATTTTAAACAAAATAACATTCTAGACTGTATCGCTATTTAGTGCATATTTGTCTTACTAACAATTTTTACATTAGACAACTAAAAAGGATGGGACAATAACAATAATGCAAGCAAGAAAAAAAATTATACAAGACAAATTTTTAGCTGAAATATCATTAAGGGTCGATTTTCCGAAACCTGGCTATGGTTCGTCAAATGACGGCAATACTGCTCGCAAATTTTTCGAAAAAAGTTCTAAGTCGGCCGAAATTACAGGTATAAATTATTTGTTTATTCTACTTGCTGTATATATATCTTTCGATTTTATTTTTTATTGCTCCTTTGAAATCCAAACTATAGGAATCGATGAAAGACTTATACATAGATTTCACACTATTTTAATTACGATATCCTGTGGCTATGCTATTGACTATTCCGCATTTGAGAAATATTGTATGGATACGGCCAAACTGTACATATCATTGTACCCATGGTACTATATGTCGCCGACTGTTCACAAAGTCTTAATCCACGGGCCATCTGTTATAAAAAATTGTATTTTACCCATTGGATGTTATACGGAAGAAGTTCTCGAAACGTCCCACAAACTGTGTAAACTGTATAGGAGAAGTTTTAGTCAAAAGACATCCAGAAAGAAGACAAATCAGGATATCTTTCACCGATTGCTACTCCACTCTGATCCATGTATTACAATGTTAGATATACCAGAAAAGGGTAAAAAAAAACTTCCATTCGATGTTTTGACATTACTGTCTAATGATAATTTAAGTGTAACCTCAGACTCGTGACCGGTCAACAGTGAGTTAATAGTAAAAATGCTTATTTTCCAAAACAAGGTGAAGGAAATCAATTTTGTATGCAAACTATTTTCAAAAATCTTCTAAAATGAAATTATACTTAATTCATTATTTTGAATGCTTCTTTTTGAGCGAAAACAGAGAAATCATCACGTTTTACGAAAAAAAAATACGTAAAAGACAATATTTATGCAAGCGGTATTACATCCTCCATTATGAATTTTATATTTTCGATGACACATTTGATACCAGCGACCACGAAAACTCTAAAGTACTAGGTGTCTGTTAAATTTGATATTTTTTTCAGGTACTCGACCACCATTTGTTTTCTTTTTGCAATTTTGACTTCAGATTCTGAATCAGCGACCTCGAAAACCCTTGTATACTAATTTTTGTACAAATCGGAAGATGCCTTCATATTTTGGCCAGCTTTTTGGCGAATTAGACTACTGTGCGTCGTCCCCCTCTCCGCGGATCACGCTGGAGTAGGGAGCTGGCTAGCTACCAGCGCGGCGACGCGCACTCATTAGTCAGTCCCAGCCGTTAACGCCTTGCAGTCAGACTCACTGCGGGTCCTCCGATCAGGTGTCTCGTTTAGACGTAGACCGAACAGTCTCCGAAGGCTCTCTGTAAGAGTTCATTATACTTGCGACTCATATATACTCGTGTGTGGAGTGGAGGTACGTAACCTCACTCCTGCATTGTTATTTACGCGCCTGGAGGCGTGGGGTTGTATTCTTGTCCGCGTGGGCGATCCACGCGGGAATAAAGAGGAGCTGTTCAGCACGGAGACCGTTGGTATTGCCTTGATCCCAAGATCCTTCGAATACGCAGCGGCAGTAGGACCGCGGAGAAGATCAGTATACAGGGTGTCCCAAAAATGTCGCGTTTCCTTGAAAGGGGTGACTCAGGGGGTGATTTGAAACAACTTTTTCCTTAGCGAAAATATTGTCCGAAGCTTCGTTAAGGAGATATTAAGCAAAAACCCCGACCAATCAGAGCGCGCGCCTTCCGCCTGAGTTCCCGCGGTAGCGTTGGCTACGAGGTAGGCGACCGCGCTTGTGCTACGAACGTACGAACAAGCAAGTCGGCATGCATCGAAGGAAACCGCGTTACAAATTTTTTTTTTAAAGCAGAATCTCAAATAAGAATAATTTGAAGTGAGAGGACAAGAAGTACGTAAATTTCGTTTTTAAATAAGGCATAAACGAAAAGCTAACGTAACAGAAAATGTACGACAAGTGATCGTAATTCGTTATTGAGGTAAAAATCCGTAGTTTAAGAACGGCCAACACAACTAAATTTAAAAAATAATATTAGGTGTATGAATAAATTCTTTCCGACTGGAATTTCTATCGCGGTGGTATTCAGAAGCTGCCAGAAAAATGGCAAAAGGTAATAAACAATAATGGAAATTATTGCGATGATCGAGTTGTTTTCATATTTTTTAAATCGAACTGTTATTGTACCCTAAAATCGGAAAGAATTTATTTTCACACCTAATAATCACCAATAAATTAAAGAAAACTCACCCTTTCGGACATTCCTTTCCTTGCTTTCCTTCCCGGAAACCTGTGTCACTAGGCCACTGTACCGATCCTGGTCATCGGCGTCCAGTGCTCAGCTGATCGCAGGGTCAATGTACCGAATATTCACTTCACTGCACGGCTACTAACACTGATCACTGAATTTATTTTTCACGGGACGTGTTGTTCCTACGTTATAAAAATTGGTGGCCGCGAAAGGGGCCGATTACTGTTAATTACTGGGACGAGATTACTACTACAGTAATTCGTCGTTAGTGTCACGTTTTTACCATGCGTTATAATCACGCTCACTATCCCCACCATTTCTTTGAATCCTTCAGTCGAGAGTGAGAGAATCCCAGAACGTGCGAGAGAACAAAAGAGTCGACACGAAGTTGTCGTCGGCTACGAATGGTGTCCGCATCGCGTTAGTATCACGCTGCCAGCCCCGATCGTCGTGATTCTAACAAGGCATTACTGTATTACCCGGCGAAAAGAAAACACGTGGCAGACTGTCTCGGGCTGTGCAGTCCGCTGCTGTGCAGCGATCAGATACGGATCCGACCGACGATCGTCAAAACAAAAGCGTAGGCTACGCTTGGTCAAATCGCTCTATCCCACTCGACCTCGTGTTTCGTTCGATCTCTTCGTCGCGCGGTGTGACAATGTATGTGGCAACTTCAGCCAATAACCAAAATACGTGTGCCCCGTCTTTAAAAGTGTGCCCAAATAATTGACTCGACCAATCGTCACAGCAGCGGACTGCACAGCCCGAGACAGTCTGCTACGAGTTTTCTTTTTGCCGGGTAATAGTAGTAATCTCGTCCCAGTAATTAACAGTAATCGGCCCCTTTCGCAGCCACCAATTTTTATAACGTAGGAACAACACGTCCCGTGAAAAATAAATTCAGTGATCAGTGTTAGTAGCCGTGCAGTGAAGTGAATATTCGGTACATTAACCCGGACGCAGTGTGATCAGCTGAGCACTGGGCGCTACCCAACCATAAATCTTTTCGTCCACCGATAACCAGGATCGGTACAGTGACCCAGTGACACAGGTTTCCGGAAAGGGAAGGAAAGCAAGGAAAGGAATGTCCGAAAGGGTGAGTTTTCTTTAATTTATTGGTGATTATTAGGTGTGAAAATAAATTCTTTCCGATTTTAGGGTACAATAACAGTTCGATTTAAAAAATATGAAAACAACTCGATCATCGCAATAATTTCCATTATTGTTTATTACCTTTTGCCATTTTTCTGGCAGCTTCTGAATACCACCGCGATAGAAATTCCAGTCGGAAAGAATTTATTCATACACCTAATATTATTTTTTAAATTTAGTTGTGTTGGCCGTTGTTAAACTACGCATTTTTACCTCAATAACGAATTACGATCACTTGTCGTACATTTTCTGTTACGTTAGCTTTTCGTTTATGCCTTATTTAAAAACGAAATTTACGTACTTCTTGTACTCTTACTTCAAATTATTCTTATTTAAGATTCTGCTTTAAAAAAAAAATGTGTAACGCGGTTTCCTTCGATGCATGCCGACTTGCTTGTTCGTACGTTCGTAGCACAAGCGCGGTCGCCTACCTCGTAGCCAACGCTACCGCGGGAACTCAGGCGGAAGGCGCGCGCTCTGATTGGTCGGGGTTTTTGCTTAATATCTCCTTAACGAAGCTTCGGACAATATTTTCGCTAAGGAAAAAGTTGTTTCAAATCACCCCCTGAGTCACCCCTTTCAAGGAAACGCGACATTTTTGGGACACCCTGTATTCTACTACCTCCATTCAATCCCTACATCTGGTGACCCCGACGTGATCTTGGGACCATCTCGACGGAGGAACCGTTCCTGACGGTGTTTCCGTTCCTGGAGGAACCGTTCCTGACGGCGTTTCCGTTCCTGGAGGAACCGTTCCTGGAGGAACCGTTCCTGACGGCGTTTCCGTTCCTGGAGGGACCGTTCCTGACGGCGTCCCCGTTGCTGAGGGGATCGTTCCGGACGGCGTTCCGGTTCCTGGCGAGCCACGTGGGATCATCAATTGCCACGAGGACGGCGTAGGACGAAGAGTTCCGGCCAAGCAGCGGCGTTCGACCTTGCCTAGATGACCACCTGGGACGTTATTTTTACGGTCAGCAGGCCGGATTCCCGTCATCGTAGGATTTGCGGTAAGCGAGTTGGCAACTTCCGGTGCTAGTTTTTGCGAGCGAGATGGTTTCGTGCTCGGGGCCGCGGTTACGTCCTTGGCCGATGTTTTCGGACGTTTGTGTTTACTTGAAGGCAGGCCGCGGCGAGAAGGTGACGCTCGACAGCGTTGCCAAACGTTCCGATAGGTAACTACCCTGCGTAGTATTTCTCGGTTTCGAAGTACCGGCAACCGCGCGACCCTGTTGTTGTCGCGGATTTCTATAGAATTTTTTTCTGCGAGGTTCACGGTCGACCGGCTCTTGTGTGAAACAAGATGGTAGCTTAATAGCTCTTGTATATATGTAGATATAGCGGGTAGTGTAGGCGCATATTTTATATCGAAGTGGTTTTACGGTATTAAAAAGTGCGCAATGCCGCAATCATCCGATGAGGAATCGTCGGCGGCCGCCTCACCGCCGGCCGCGGTGCCTCCGGCAAATGCGGATACTCGCGTAGGTGAAGGTAGAATCGATAACTACCGGATTCCGAAAATCCCGACATTTTTCAAGGCAGATCCGGCATTGTGGTTCGTGCAAGCCGAGGCTACCTTGAGGTCGGCACAGATCACCGCAGAAGCGACGAAAGCCGATATAATTATAGCAGCTCTAGATTATGAAGTCGTCACGGTGATAAGGGACATAATCATGCGAGTTCCGCGCCCGGCAAACGTATACGAATTAATAAAAAGGCGCGTTATCGATACGTTCGCGGTCTCGCCTGAGGCCAATCTAAGAAAACTGTTAAAGAGTCAGGTAGTGACCGACGGTAAACCGTCGCTAATTTTAAGCCGCTTACGCAGTTTAAATGACGGGCGTTGCGATGATGCGATCATGCGGTCGATATTTGTAGACCAGCTGCCACCTGGTACGCGTGCAATACTGGCCGCGTCCGGTGTCGAAGAATTAAATCAGCTGGCCGAACTCGCGGACAAGGTGGTCGAAAATTCCGCGAGCCCGGATTCGCAGGTTGCGGCATTATCGCGTTCGTTGAGCGCACGGACATCAAGTCCGGTTCCGTCGGACATAGCGAGTGAGCTTAAGCGGTTAGCCGACGCGGTAAATTCCCTCGTCGTTAAAAAGCCTCGCGATCAGCGAGTGAATGGACGCCGAGCGTTTCAATCGAGGTCTCGCGATCGTCGCGGGCGGGATCCGTCGCGCGAGCGCGGCAAGGACAAATTATGCGTCGCGCACACAAAATATCCCGACAACCCGACGTCTTGTAAGAGCTGGTGCTCGAGGTACGCAGCATGGAAGTCGGGAAACTAGAACGACCCTCTGTAGTAGAGACGGCCGTCGAGGGTCAAATTAAAACCAGACGTCTCCATATCAGGGATAGAACGTCCGGCATGCGATTCCTAATCGATACCGGCGCGGATATATCATTGCTACCGGCCGATCCGAGAATTCGTGGCGAGCCGAGTGCATATAAATTATTCGCTGCAAACGAAACGCAGATTAACACCTACGGTGAATCATTTAGGACTCTCGATTTAGGGTTAAGAAGGCCAATCAAATGGAATTTCACCATTGCCGCCGTGCCTTACGCGATACTGGGTGCGGACGTTCTAACGCAGTACGGCCTCGTGGTCGACTTGCGCAATAGCCGACTAATCGATTCCGAAACCGGGATCGGGGTATCTGCGGTATTCAAGAATGTTCCGATTTTGAGGGTGGGAACGATTAACCCCTCGTCGAGATACGCAAAATTATTAGCGGAATTTCCGGAAATAACGGGCGCGTGCCGACTAACTCCTCCGGAGGGGGGTGATGTTTTCCACCACATAATAACCTCGGGACCCCCGGTGTCAGGCCGCGTGCGTCGGTTAAACCCCGAAAAATTACGGGCGGCAAAAGCCGAATTTAAAGCTTTGGTCGAGGCAGGAATATGTCGAAGATCGTCGAGTCCATGGGCAAGCCCAATTCATTTAACGCGGAAAAAAGACGGGTCGTGGCGAATGTGCGGGGATTACCGCGATCTTAACGCGATCACGATTCCGGATAAATACCCGACACCGCATTTACACGATTGTTCAACGAATCTAGCGGGAAAAACGATATTTTCATCGCTGGATCTATACAGAGCATATAATCAGATTCCTATGGCGCCCGAGGACGTGGAAAAGACGGCAGTTATCACGCCATTCGGATTGTTCGAATATGTATATATGACGTATGGCTTGAGGAACGCGGCACAGTCTTTTCAGAGATACGTCGATCGTGCTTTGGGAGATTTAGACTTTGTATTTGTATATATTGATGACATTCTTGTGTCATCATCAACGCCCGAAGAGCACGCTGCGCACTTACGCACCGTGTTCGAACGGTTGAAGGAATTCCATCTTAGATTAAATATAGGGAAATGCGTAATGGGGGTCGCAGAAATTGAATTTCTGGGCCACCTGATAAATCGCGACGGTATTCGTCCTACCACAAAAAAGGTGGAGGCGATCGCGAGCTTTCCTAAACCAAAAAATATGGTGGAGCTGCGTAGATTCCTAGGCATGCTAAATTTTTATCGGCTTAGTATCCCTCAAGCCGCGTCCGAACAAGCACCGCTTAACGCGTACCTTAAAGACTCGCGTAAGAATGATAAGCGCGAAATACGTTGGACTGACGTGGCAGAAGAGGCTTTCGAGAAGGCGAAATCTAGCCTTGCGAGGGCTGCCCTTTTGGTCCATCCTCGGGCGTCGGCGGAAACACGGATTACCACGGACGCATCGGATGTCGCGATGGGCGCAGTTCTGGAACAATGCTCCGTGCCCGGCAAATGGGAGCCGTTAGCATTCTTCTCCAAAAAACTATCGTCCGCGCAGACGAAATACAGCGCGTACGACCGCGAACTCACGGCCGTATATGAGGCAGTGAAATATTTCCGATATTTTATCGAGGGTCGAGATTTTAAAGTCGTCACAGACCATAAGCCCCTGGTTTATGCGTTCATGCAGCGCGCCGAGAAGGCGTCGCCACGCCAGGTGCGTCAATTGTCTTACATCGCGCAATTTACAACGCGGATTGAATTCATTCCGGGAAGCGACAACGCGGTCGCGGACTCACTCTCGCGAATCGAGTCATTAAGGTTACCTCTTGAAATAAATTTAAAAGAGCTCGCTGAGCAGCAGGAGGCGGATCTAGAGCTAAAACAGCTCTGTAAGAATGCTAACCCACCGTTAAAATTAATAAAAATTCAATGGGGCCCGGCCCATACTACGGTATTTTGTGAGATGTCGGGGGAATCCATTCGTCCGTACATCCCCGGATCGCTGCGGGAAAGAGTATTTGATATGTTTCACAAGCCCGCGCATCCGGGCGCCAAAATTACTGACCGGGTAATTCGTCAAAGATACGTGTGGCCAGACATGCAGCGCGATGTTACGCGATGGTGCAAAGCATGTCTGGACTGCCTTTAGTCGAAACGTCAGCTCAGACAGTAGCAAGAGCATTTTTTGATGTATGGATTTCCCGATATGGGTCTCCAAAAATTTTAACCACGGACCAGGGCGCCCAATTCGAGTCACGTCTTTTTACAGCCCTTTTAGCTTTAGTAGGGACCGAGCGAATTCGTACTACCGCTTACCATCCAGCTTCTAATGGAATGCTAGAACGATGGCATCGCGTGGTAAAAGCTGCACTTATGTGCCACAGCGATAAAGATTGGACTCGAGTTCTCTCTACAGTCCTGTTAGGGCTGCGCTCACACGTTCGCGTCGACACCGGTGCGTCCCCAGCAGAATTCCTGTTTGGTACAACGCTACGTCTTCCGGGAGAATTTTTCTTGCCCGACGACTTGACACCGGACCCGAACATATTTTTGGAGGAATTCCGAGAGTATATGCGGCAGGTACGACCGGTACCCGTAGCTCACAACTACAAAAAGCGCGTATTCTTTTTCAAAGAATTGAAGGTTTGCACGCATGTATTTCTAAGAAATATGGCTAAAAAAGCGTTAGAGCGTCCGTATTCTGGTCCCCATAAAGTCATTAGACGAATTTCCGAATCAATTTATGAGATACTAATAAACGGTTCGCCGCGAAGTGTCTCCACGGATTTACTAAAACCGGCATATTCGGTATTGGAAGTCCCCGATGATTCACCGTCGGATCAGGCGGGTCCATCGGAGGACAAGTTAGCGCGTTCAAATGCGTTGCCACAACCCGTATTGAAAACGTATTCGAGAAAAAAGGTATCATTAGCACCCAGCACGAAACCATCATAATAACTGCCAATCTCGTTTGCGCCTACGGAAAATGTAAATAATGTACATACTGAAAATATGTTTATAACCTCTTTTATTGTAATAGATAGTAAGTAGTATTAGAAAAAAGTATCGTGCGTGCACTGCGTTGCACTCGGAGGGGAGTGTGTAGGGAGCGTCGTCCCCCTCTCCGCGGATCACGCTGGAGTAGGGAGCTGGCTAGCTACCAGCGCGGCGACGCGCACTCATTAGTCAGTCCCAGCCGTTAACGCCTTGCAGTCAGACTCACTGCGGGTCCTCCGATCAGGTGTCTCGTTTAGACGTAGACCGAACAGTCTCCGAAGGCTCTCTGTGAGAGTTCATTATACTTGCGACTCATATATACTCGTGTGTGGAGTGGAGGTACGTAACCTCACTCCTGCATTGTTATTTACGCGCCTGGAGGCGTGGGGTTGTATTCTTGTCCGCGTGGGCGATCCACGCGGGAATAAAGAGGAGCTGTTCAGCACGGAGACCGTTGGTATTGCCTTGATCCCAAGATCCTTCGAATACGCAGCGGCAGTAGGACCGCGGAGAAGATCAGTATATTCTACTACCTCCATTCAATCCCTACAAAATATGCGATGCAAGCGACACCTGTCTGTTCAGGCTCAATATTATTCAGTTTGCGGGTAGCAAAGTGGGAGGTAAAGAAGCCAAGCCAAGCCAAGCCAAGCCAAACCAAACCAAACCAAACCAAGCCAAACCAAGCCAAACCAAGCCAAACCAAGCCAAAGACACCTGTTTGTAGCCATATCCGTTTGTAGTGGGCTTTGGCATATTCGTTGTGAACAAAGTGTAAAAAAAATGGTTCGTTGCCATGTGAAAGGATGCCATCGTTCGCAGAAGAAAGACAAAAATCATCATTTTTTCTCACAACCTGCAAATTTAATGATGTACGTATAATGGTTTCAAACAGTAACCTAACTTTCAATATTATTAAATAATGAAGTTTATGAAATTAGTATCAATAAAGAAATCTATTTTACATATTTTTTACATATTTTTTAATATTATAAATCATTAATATGAGTATTAAAATTTAATATCATTGCGTGGCAGACGGAAGCAGTGGAGAGAATTTTGCAAAATCGAAGGGACCACAAAGGATGTCCGTATATGCTCCGACCATTTTCATGGGACATGTTTCCGTAAAAAAACTCCACCAAGACCTCTGCTGGTGCCGGAAGCTGTACCAACAATACCACCTTTTCACCAAAAACCATCAAAACTCCCACATAGCACGTTTCTGCAACACATCGAAGCTATCGAACAAAATGAAAGTGTTAAATATGATCAAGTAACTTTGGAAAGTAATGATCCCAAAAAGTTAAACGAAGATGTCATTGAATTTATGCGTCCAGCTTTGCCACGTATGTTCAATTCTATATAGATAAAGTATGTGTATATTTAGTGATATCGTTGCTAATATATTAATGATACAAAAATTTTATATTTTTCAGATGAATGTTTACGTAATAGTAAAACTATTATCGTGGATATTGAAAAAGCGACAGAAAGTACACCAGCTATAGTTCACATTCAGACCAACAGTAAAATACGTGTTGTAATGTCAGGTAGGAAATGCAATTGCCAAAACATGAAAATTTTAACAAAGAACATAAGTTATTAAAAATGCTTGCGTTGTGTATTTCACAATGTGGTTTCTGGTTTTTCAATGACTCGTCAGTTTCGTAATAATTATAAATACATAATTTGGCAAGTACCATTTCCCCACATTGCATAATAATTGTAAATATGAAATCATAATTATTCTTAATTAATGTTTGATACATTTTTCGAGGTAGGGGCAAAATGTCATACCCGAAAATATTTCTAGTCTGTTTGTAAATATCACTTTTTTAATTTACAATTTTTTACACTTTCTCATGTGTCTGCCATATTGTAGTGCGCATGTAAAATAACTAAAATCATTTTGTAGGAAACAATTCAAAAAAAATTCTATACATAAAAAAGTTTCACGTTACCTTCTTTACGGGTACCTCAATTTGCCCTGGGATCAACTGTGTACAGAGCAATAAAAAAAGGTTTATTGTTTTTAACTATAAGTAAATAATTAATAATTGATTTAATCAATAACAATACAATAATGGAATTCCTAAGTGTTCCTGTTTTACCCCAGTCTTCGTTACATGTATGTGCACTCTTACAAACCACGAAAACAGCCATTCTATATTACACTCACACACAGTTACACACTCACTGAAAAACATTTGACTTTATTTGTTTCTTTCCTTTAAAGATGAAACAGATTGCGAAGCCATCAGCCAGGATCAACGTTCATGGGATCATACTAGTGGAAACAATGATTTGACAGTAGGTTTAGACCTATTATCTGAAAGTACAACTACAACTAAAAAATCTCCAGTAAAAAAAGGTAATAGTTGTACTGCAACGTCGTCCAAGCATAATTATGTATCAAATTTAGAACTAAGTAAGAATCAACAGCCAAAGTTAACAGCCAAATATTCACAAAAAAAAAACAAAACTTAAAAACTACAGGCAAACAAGTACAACTATCACCAAGTCATTGAGAATAACTACTCACAAGGGGACCACGCGGTAGTGGACATCACTTTTGGAACGACACTATATGGAGGTCGTAGTACTCATGTAGTATGAAAATACCATTTCAGCTTTTAGGCTAGTGGGCCTTCGTTTTCGAGATATTTTGATTTAAAGTTTTGAACGTATCTAGTAATGCAGATACATAACACATACAGGGTGTCCCAAAAATGTCGGACTTCCTTGAAAGGGGTTACTCAGGGGGTGATTTGAAACAACTTTTTCCTTAGCGAAAATATTTTCCGAAGCTTCGTTAAGGAGATATTAAGCAAAAACCCCGACCAATCAGAGCGCGCGCCTTCCGCCTGAGTTCCCGCGGTAGCGTTGGCTACGAGGTAGGCGACCGCGCTTGTGCTACGAACGTACGAACAAGCAAGTCGGCATGCATCGAAGGAAACCGCGTTACACATTTTTTTTTTTAAAGCAGAATCTTAAATAAGAATAATTTGAAGTGAGAGGACAAGAAGTACGTAAATTTCGTTTTTAAATAAGGCATAAACGAAAAGCTAACGTAACAGAAAATGTACGACAAGTGATCGTAATTCGTTATTGAGGTAAAAATCCGTAGTTTAACAACGGCCAACACAACTAAATTTAAAAAATAATATTAAGTGTATGAATAAATTCTTTCCGACTGGAATTTCTATCGCGGGGTGTATTCGGAAGCTGCCAGAAAAACGGCAAAAGGTAATTAACAATAATGGAAATTATTTCGATGATCGAGTTGTTTTCATATTTTTTAAATCGAACCGTTATTGTACCCTAAAATCGGAAAGAATTTATTTTCACACCTAATAATCACCAATAAATTAAATAAAACTCACCCTTTCGGACATTCCTTTCCTTGCTTTCCTTCCCTTTTCGGAAACCTGTGTCACTGGGTCACTGTACCGATCCTGGTTATCGGTGGACGAAAAGATTTATGGTTGGGTAGCGCCCAGTGCTCAGCTGATCACACTGCGTCCGGGTTAATGTACCGAATATTCACTTCACTGCACGGCTACTAACACTGATCACTGAATTTATTTTTCACGGAACGTGTTGTTCCTACGTTATAAAAATTGGTGGCTGCGAAAGGGGCCGATTACTGTTAATTACTGGGACGAGATTACTACTATTACCCGGCGAAAAGAAATTGCGTGGCAGACTGTCTCGGGCTGTGCAGTCCGCTGCTGTGACGATTGGTCGAGTCACCTATTTGGGCACATTTTTAAAGACGGGACACACGTATTTTGGTTATTGGCTGAAGTTGCCACATACATTGTCGCACCGCGCGACGAAGAGATCGAACGAAACACGAGATCGAGTGGGATAGAGCGATTTGACCAAGCGTAGCCTACGCTTTTGTTTTGACGATCGTCGGTCGGATCCGTATCTGATCGCTGCACAGCAGCGGACTGCACAGCCCGAGACAGTCTGCCACGAGTTTTCTTTTCGCCGGGTAATAGTAGTAATCTCGTCCCAGTAATTAACAGTAATCGGCCCCTTTCGC
Organism: Andrena fulva; assembly: GCA_946251845.1. Classification (NCBI taxonomy): domain Eukaryota; kingdom Metazoa; phylum Arthropoda; class Insecta; order Hymenoptera; family Andrenidae; genus Andrena; species Andrena fulva. The sequence continues at coordinate 46,001,011 of OX276329.1, forward strand.
GGCCACCAATTTTTATAACGTAGGAACAACACGTTCCGTGAAAAATAAATTCAGTGATCAGTGTTAGTAGCCGTGCAGTGAAGTGAATATTCGGTACATTGATCCTGCGATCAGCTGAGCACTGGACGCCGATGACCAGGATCGGTACAGTGCCCCACTGACACAGGTTTCCGAAAAGGGAAGGAAAGCAAGGAAAGGAATGTCCGAAAGGGTGAGTTTTATTTAATTTATTGGTGATTATTAGGTGTGAAAATAAATTCTTTCCGATTTTAGGATACAATACCGGTTCGATTTAAAAAATATGAAAACAACTCGATCATCGAAATAATTTCCATTATTGTTAATTACCTTTTGCCATTTTTCTGGCAGCTTCTGAATACCACCGCGATAGAAATTCCAGTCGGAAAGAATTTATTCATACACCTAATATTATTTTTTAAATTTAGTTGTGTTGGCCGTTGTTAAACTACGGATTTTTACCTCAATAACGAATTACGATCACTTGTCGTACATTTTCTGTTACGTTACCTTTTCGTTTATGCCTTATTTAAAAACGAAATTTACGTACTTCTTGTCCTCTCACTTCAAATTATTCTTATTTAAGATTCTGCTTTAAAAAAAAAAATGTGTAACGCGGTTTCCTTCGATGCATGCCGACTTGCTTGTTCGTACGTTCGTAGCACAAGCGCGGTCGCCTACCTCGTAGCCAACGCTACCGCGGGAACTCAGGCGGAAGGCGCGCGCTCTGATTGGTCGGGGTTTTTGCTTAATATCTCCTTAACGAAGCTTCGGACAATATTTTCGCTAAGGAAAAAGTTGTTTCAAATCACCCCCTGAGTAACCCCTTTCAAGGAAGTCCGACATTTTTGGGACACCCTGTATGTGTTATGTATCTGCATTACTAGATACGTTCAAAACTTTAAATCAAAATATCTCGAAAACGAAGGCCCACTAGCCTAAAAGCTGAAATGGTATTTTCATACTACATGAGTACTACGACCTCCATATAGTGTCGTTCCAAAAGCGATGTCCACTACCGCGTGGTCCCCTTGTCAGAAACGAAGGATAGCAAACTTGCGCAGTAGAATTCAAAGGTTCCAAAAACAAAAGGAAAATTTAGCCCAAACAAGTGTAGATATAGAAATAGATTCCGTAATTAATACGTGTGCTAAATATATGGACAAAGATGCACACACATTTTTCGCATCACATTTGCGATTGTGTGGTGTTAAAAAGAATCGTAGACGATATACAAAGGAGCTGAAAGATATAGCACTTTCAATAAAATATCACTCTCCCAAAGCGTACCGATTTCTATGTAAAATTCTGCATTTGCCAACCATTAGAACACTAAACGAATATGAAAAGCAATTTCCCATTTATCCCGGGTTAAATCAAACTGTTTTGAAAGAATTAAAACGCAGTACTGAACAGTTACCTATTGAAGCTCGAGTGGTAAATATTTTATTTGACGAAATCAATTTGACAATGGAAGTTCATTACGATAATCATTTAGATCAGTTCAAAGGTATTGCAGACAATGGCAAAAAACGGACAGCGGAAATAGCCAAGAGTGCGTTAGTTGCCATGATAACATGGATTCATAAACCGATGAAAGAAATAGTTGGTTACTGGTTGTTAGGAGAAAAAAATAATACTAAATTAACGCACGATATAATGGTTGACACGACTGAACAATTATTTGCTCATGGTCTTATCGTAAAAACAATGATTTGTGACCAAGGGCCTAGAAATCGGGGAATACTAAAAAAGTTAAATATAAATTCAAAAAACCCGTATTTCACAGTTCCCGGATATACGGATAGAGTTTATTTAATATTTGACCCGCCACACTTATTAAAAAGTATGCGTACTAATCTTTCGACGAAACCGTTACATTATCGAGAAGGTCGTGTCGATTGGAAGGTAGTCGAAAAGATTTACGAACTAAGTAAGGAAAGTACCTCTAAACATGATACCCAAAATAAATGACAATCATTTTTCATTAAATAATATGACCAAAATGACTGTCTCGCTAGCTGCGCAAATTTTTTCTGATTCTATGTACACGGCATATTTAGTTTATAGCACTATGTATCCTGAACTATTTCCAGAAAATGACAGAACTGGCCAATTTTTAACCGACATGGACAAGCTTTTTGATACGTTGAATTCGCGTCTTGAAAGAAAAACTATAGAAAAAAAATTAAATTATGCAATTTCAAAGGATTCGGAACATAACAAATTTTTAAATGAGATGCTAGGTCATCTGGAAAATTCACATTTTGTAACTACAACTGGAAGATCCAAACCTAGCTGCTTGACAGGATTAGAATTAGTTATAAATAGCATCCTACAATTATCTTCTGATATTTCCGAAAACTATGATATACCTATTTTAAAAACGCGTCGATTAAATCAAGACCCACTAGAAAATTTATTTGCCATAATTAGACAGCAACATGGTTGTTCAACGAATCCGTCGCCTATGCAATTTGAAACTGGTCTTAAACAGATTTTTATTACACACTTGAGCAAACTGTCAAAAATATCAAATTGTGAAATTGATGATAATAAAATATTTGCCAAATTGAGCAATATAGAAACTGGGTCTGCTCATCTGAAACCGCAGGTGGATTACAAAGAATTTTTGGTCAATAAATTATCTGTACAGAATATAATGGGTGATTTTGAATCCGACTTTAAAGAACGCAGCGAAACTGCTGAACTAACGGAAACGAATGCAGTATTTTATATATGCGGTTATTTGGCAAACAAATTTTTAAAATCTCATAGTACTTGTAAAAAATGTATACAATTTCTTATTTTACCTAATTCAAATACTAACTTTAATGACTACCAATTGTTCACACTTATGAAAGAACACGCGGATATACACAAACTTAAGTATTCGTCACAAATTTTATTCCAATCTGTTTTGAAGTGGGAGAAGATATATCAGTCATGTATACAAAAAATTTTTCATTTTAAAAATATTTGTGAATATTTAAACCCTATCTTACGTGAACATAGTCCCTGCTTTCAATTATGCACACCAGCAGCTACAAATGCATTTGTAAATTCATTTATCAAAATTAGATGCTTTTGGGAAGCGAGATTTAGGCGACGAGCCATTCAAAAAGCGAAGAAGCACAAAGTTAAACAGAATAAAATGAAAAAATTTGGCTGTTAGCTTTGTTTTCATCTCCAATTATTGCTTATAATTATACTTTTACTTTATACATAATTTTAAAAATTACTTTAACTTTATTATGTTTTATTTATTTATGTATGTATGTAATGTATGTGTGTAATTTATGTATGTGATGTATGTATGTGATGTATGTATGTAATGTATGTATGTAATGTATGTATGTATGTAATGTATATATGTAATATTCAAAATGTAATTCATCAGTAATAAAATTTAAAATACTATCAAATTTACTGTTGTTTTCATTATTTCTTCTATTATTAATATTTTAATTCATTCATTTCTAACTTTAAAATTTTTAAATATTGCCGCTTTTATCGAAATTACGAGGGCCTGAAGCACCAGAGGGCGCTGAATATCGTATATTACTTTTTAACACGGGCTCTTATGGGATGCTTCCACTCTATCTTATCCTCTTTGCTGTTCACAACCGTGCGCAACGAACAACGTATCTGTTCATAGTTCAAAGGTTCTGTTCTATATGCAAACTCGGTACGCAAATTACGTGAAAATCTCAAACGTAGACTCAACACGGTGTTCGCGACACAGCCGGCGTGTACATTTCATTAATTGATCGCGTATTCGCACTTGTGCGTCTTCACGTGTCCGCGTGTTTGAAACGTGTGAATTGTTGTACAAGAGAGTGTACGGGGGCTCAACCCTCTGTTTTCACGTGCGCACAACGGCTCATCCGTTGGCATACGTTTTTATAATAAAGACATCACAAGTCATTGTGCAACCCAGTGTTTTAGTGCCAATCACCGTCCATAACCTCACCAGCCTCCTCGTGCTCACCCTAACCTAACATTTTTACAACCCTATAATATGAAACATCCTAGTGGAAGGTGAAAATGGCAACAATTTTGCCGAGTCTGTACCCAGGAAGGTACAGAGAAGAAGTCCATATTCAGCTAAACGGCAGGAAGAGATATCCCAGGCACTGGCGCGAATGATCGGTGCTAATATGCTGCCTATTTCATTTGGCATTAGCTCTGGATTCAATCAATTTATGGCAGTTGTTGATCCGGAATTCCAATGCCCCTGCCCAAAATTTATGACAAAGCGATTGGAATTAATTTATAAAGAGAAACGCGACAAAATCGAGAAAGAAATTGAAAAGGCGGCCTCAATATCTGTGACCGTCGACGGTTGGTCATCGCGTGGCCAAGATTCGTATATATCTTTGACGGCCCACTTAGTAACAGCTGATTGGGAAATAAAATGTTATACACTATGCACTCATGACATAGAGGGTCGACATACAGCGGATAACATCACAGCCGTGGTAACAGGTATGCAGGAAGAGTGGAGGGTTACCAATAAATTAATCGCGATGGTCCATGATAAGTAGGTAATATAAGGGAGTTCTGGATCAAGTGGAAAGCTGTATGCGCAGGCGCGACGTTTGGAGCCAGAGAGAAGTACGATGCACATCTCTCTTCATTCGTAGACAAAACCTAGGTAGGTATTACGCGTGAAATATGTAAATCGAAACCTGTATGGACATCATCGTGAATTTCGTACAGTAATCGCGTAAGCATCTATCGAAAAATATAACGCGAGTATGCTCGAAGGTCAACTTCCGAGTATAATGCGTCGCATTGTTGGCCGCGTTGGCGGTACCGTGAAATTTAAAGCGGTACCGGAGTGGTCCTACCCCAACAGTAAGATGACCGCTCGACAGCGCGTCGCAGCCGCGCAATGCATGTCAACAGGCACGACCGCGAACGAGTTTAAACGTTTGAACAAGGCGCGCGAGCGAGAGAGAACTATGAAATACGTACGCATCTCTCCTCGGACAAAATGTTAGCTGACACTCCATGACTATCGCGAATTTAACACGCATGTACTTACGTGTATAATACAGTCTACCACCGTGGTAATCGTGAGAATATTACACGTAGAGGTTTGGGAGATGTAAGCCGAAACTGCATGTTTATTTCGAAGCTTCCATAACAATTTCTCGAGCGTCGGACGAGAGATATCTGTCATTGAATCCACGTCCTTCGTCACAGGGCGATTGTAAAAGTATACGCGATATGTCGTGGTGGATATTTGATAATGAGACGAGGATGCAAAGGATTTTAGGTGAGGAGAATCGCATATTTAAATCAGCCCACATCGTCGACAGGGTAAGCTCGTGAATGCGAACCTAGTGCTCTGAAAATCAAGTCGCGTTTTATACTGTGTGCAACCACGAAAAGTGATCCGTTGGAGAAAGTACCACTAAGCCGGAACGATGGAAAACGGAAGGTAAAAACGACTCTTCTATTTCATTACAAGTGAGCCAGGAAAGGATTCTTATCCAAAATTCGTACGATAGAGTATCGCCCCCCCCCCCCCCCCAGAGAGGAGTGGCAGTTCCGCCCGTATGAAGAGGAAGAAGAAGATGCAAGAGATGGACTCCTAACGAAGCTGATCTGCCTCAAGGCGATGGGGCCAGCTTATACTGATCGCAATGACCTGTACCGACGCAAGGTGTGCTGCAATTGTTACGAGGAGATGTCAGCGCGGAACAAGACATATTGCACACCTGCCGTCAACCATCTTGTCACACTCCGAAGGAGTTTAGTAGATTTTAAGTATTGCCTGGTCTGCACCAACCTACTATACGTCATGGGGGTCGCGGGTCAGTGCAGAAATTGTATTAAAGCACACGCTCATTGGCGTCATGGGAACTGGAGAGCGCTAGAGCTGGGCTTAGCGCTCGATGTGTTAGAGGTAGAAAAAGACGATGTGGAACGCTAAAAGTACCTACAAGTTTTTACTGAATATATTCCATTTCTACCCGATATAATCGCATTCCGATTCTATTACCTTCACCTTCGTTATTCCAAAAATCAAGCTGCGTTAAGGTATGATTCTTCGCTGAATATTCGGTACTGCTTGGTTGACAATGTCGATGTAGAAGCGATTCATGGTAACGCGCGCGCAAAAGGGCCGTGCAAGGTATCAGACAATACAGATAGTTGTGTGAAAAAGTATTGTATTTATTGGTAACATATTATATAGGAAACATATTACATAGGAAAAAAAAACATAGAGATGTATATACTATTGTGACGTTTGGTACGCATCACGAACGATCAATCCCAATCCTAATGCTAATAGCTCGCAATCTAACAAAGAGTTCGGTTCGTAGCAGTCACTTTCGGCAATGATTTTCTCATAGTCCGCAGTCGTTGTAGTAGCGGTACGAACAATGCTGACAAAGGACGCATACTTGCTGGTTACGGAGTACAGAATTTCCAATAAACACGAGAACATGTAGTCGATACAACGAGTATATTTAAACATTTGAAGCATCGTAGCTTCAGACATATATATGGTAGAACTATTATCCGAGATTTTAGCAATTCGTTCACTATGTATTCGTGTAAAATCGATACGTAAATGATCAATCGCGATAGGATCTTGGCGCGTTAATGGAGCATCGAAGCGGAAACCTCGAAGTATTTGTAATTCTTGCTGCAGTAGAAGCTTCCACGTAGACATGGAGAAGCAAACCTCATGGCATTTATTATCGGTTATCGCGATCTCGATGCGGGGTGAATCCTGTCCGATGCATATCCCGATTATGAGACGTTTGTAGGCAGTAGCAGTCAATGGGTAATCACGTCCCATGATTCGAATGATAGGTTTTTTGGGTACTGATACAGATGGATTGCTGTAAGAAACATACATCCAGAGTTGATAATTCAGATCATTTTTTCATGTAAATCGAAAAAATATGTAGAGGAGTACTATGTACTATATACTACGTACCTCATATTTTGTTGGTGGTGCTGCTGTTGCTGTTGCTGTTGTTGTTGTTGTTGAGGTGGGTGTTGGTTTGGGAAATCCGTATCGTTCCAGTGATTAGGATGATTTCCGCACATGTAGGAAGTATCGTTGAAATATCGGTTATACATTTTGAATACGTACTACGACGGAGTCTACTGAACGGGCGCGGATACTAATTACTAGTACGGTTATGAGCGTATGCGATGTAATGAAGTCTGCAAGACCTCTCGACTCTGCTTTTTATAGTAGTTCATGGTAGAAGTATACTATAGTACGTCGGTAGGGAGGGAGGCGGGGACGATGATGGGGGGAGGGATAGGGGGGGGATGTCCGAGTCAACCGTATTATTCAAATTATACGTAGTACGAAAAAAAAAGAAAAAAATGAGAAGCAAAAAGTAATAGAAAAATTAATGGAAAACGGTGATGGAAAAAATTTGTAGAAAAAAGTGTATAGTGTATAGTGGAAAAATGTGTGATTGAAGTACTAGTAATTGATAGTATATAGATTTCACATAAAACATATACTGTGAGAACTCATCGGAGGTAGTAAGTCATGCACCGCTGTATGTGAACATCCGTGAAGAAGGATGAGAAGGAGGTTGAGAAGGAGAAGGATGAGAAGGAGGTTGAGAAGGAGAAGAAGGAGAAGAAGGAGAAGACGGAGAAGAACAGAGTCAGTACAGTGAACAAGTACCTCGATATCCGAATGGACAATGGAGATAACGATTCGACAGCCTCCCCCTAATGAGTCATGGATAGTACCCCTACCACGCATCATGTTTATCATGATCTTTAAGAAAGACGGTTCATTTCAAGTTTCATGTTCTATAGTTTTTCATATGTTTCAGCAAACGAAGTTACCCATACACGAAGGGATATTTTAGTATTAAAAGCAATTGATCGTTTGCGATATATATCATACGCCATAGTACTGTTAATGATGATTAGAAGTTATTATTGTTTATGCATCGTAACCTACGTATGTTGATGATGATGGTAATGATGAGGAGGAAGAGGATGATGAGTAAAATAAAATCAATTTATGTTACATAAAAAAGAGTATGTTTATTTGCTTGAAAATCTCTATGCATGTTAAAAATATATTGCAATAAAAACATTTTACACATTTATTCATGTATAGAATATAACAAGTATATAAAGTATAAATGTATGCAGAGTATATAAAGTATAAATGTATGCTGAGTATATATATATTGTATAAATGTATGTAGAAAATTATCGTACGTGCTCCGCAGAATCTGGAAACAGAAGAAACAGAATGGTTATGCGTATTGTCAGATTTCGTACCTACGTAGAATATGTGAAAGCGTGTATATACTACTCACGTTAGATATTGCAATGCATGAATTGCCAAATTTTCTGCACGTTTTGTAACGCACACATACAATTGCGACTGTCGTGGGCAGCACATCGTACGGTGTTCATTGTTGACATTGATTTTAAGCTCGGAACAGCAGTAGCAGGAGCAGTAGCAGAAGCAGCTGTGACAGGTACAATTCCACAATAATCATTGCAGACATCGCCTCCACCGACGTTATCATCGTTGTCATTATCGTCGCTGGCGTTACTGTTGTTGCAGCAGCAGTCATCAGCGTTGTTCACATTATTTTTTGCTTTCTCGTACAAATCGGCAATATCCATGATATGCAAGTTAGGAATAGTTTGTACGAGTAGTTGTGATAACCACTCCTTTTTTTCCAAGCCCTTCACATACACTATATCAATATTATTGAGCTCACGGGCGAGCATTTCTGGTACTTTATAATATGGAATCCATCCGTCAGACCAGAGAAGCCCGTGATGCCGCGTTGTTAGCCAGGTTGTCTGCCGCTTCTCGAACGGCGTCAGATTAGTGTAGGGGTACGGCGGCTCGAAAAGCCAATGGCAAAACGTCGTTTCCGTACCGTGGTTATTTTCGAGTATCGCAACTTCTTTAGCAACGAAGTTGTTACGTGCCGTCTTAAAACCTTGCAGGTCCACCACGACAGACAGCATTATTAAGCAGTAGTATATAGTAGTCGCGACGGTGGCAGAATACTAACTGAAACCTTCGCGCCCATCGCCGCCATAGTGGTTAACGTATGCATCACGTGGTTAACGTAGGTATCACGTGGTTGACGCATGTATCACGTGGTTGACGTATACATCACGTGATTTTTCGTACCACGTTCGTCAGAGGACTGTACTGAACTATACGATCGTGTATGAGCAAACAATATGCGGTGGTATTAGCAGGTACGTTGTCTCGACACTCGAAATCGATTCGGATATCTACCGTGGCGGTTTTCACCGACTCGTTCTGCCGAGAGCAATCTATGATCGCGATAGGGGCACATCGCAAGAATTCGAGCGTGTTCAGCAACGGTTCACCGTGACCGTAATACGAACGGGTAAATTTCGCGTACATATCGTATAGGAGCGCATATTTTGATTTATCGAAATCCAGGTTCAAATCATCGTACGGATACACCTCGGAATTCAGAAATAATCGTACGTTAGCGAGTTTGCACGCGTCGAATCTGCTCGCACTTTTCTCGAGATTATTCTTTCGATCGGTTTGCATAGCGAATATCACGTATCGCGGTTTCTCAATTTGCGACGAGGTTTTCACGGTCCACGTATGTTTCGTGGTCGTTTGTAGCAACGGATACTCGTACAGGTCCCATGATCGGAAACTCATCGTGATCGAACGATCCCTTTCCAGGAGACGTAACATCGACAGTTTGTTAACCTCTTCTAACGCGACGTGGGGCATACGCCATTGTATCTTATGAATCTTAAGTTTCGGTATTATCGCAGCGTTGATGGGGGCTCCGTACATAGCGTTTGTATCAACTCGCGCGCGAATTAGGATCAACTCGTGTCGCGTGTTTATCACGATTCGCCTGTAATCTTCGCAGAATCCTAGTAACGCGTTCAGGGGCATACAGAAATTGAACGCCGTGCTATTAAAAATGTCTTTATCGTATGCGATGGTATGATCCCAACCGGCGTTCATCAACGCTTTGCTTCTGTCGAGCGACAACGACGCGTAATGTTTCAGCGCGGTGGTGATTCCCGGATTTCTGGAACGATCGATCTCCACCCCGTTCAGTTCGTATCGAACCTCGTCAAACATGAACGCTACGCAGTTGTTGTCGAGAAAAACTCTTGCAGCGGCTTTCACTTCCGGTGCAGTCGTCGTGGCGGTCATCAAAGAAACGCGACCTTCGACGTATAGATAACTTTCGCACGGGAGCGTGTACAGATCTTGCTGCTGTATAGGTATTCTTATCTCGTTGTTATTATCAAACGTCGTGTTGGCGTATGGATTGTAGGTATGCGTCTCGATCTTTGTAATACGATCGTCGAAGGCCATCGTGTTAAATGCGTGTATATGTGTTTAGTAGGTTACGATGAATCCTAGAGATCGTAGGAAACGTGCGTTGCGATGAGTTAATGGCTTTCTTCCCCTTCCTCTTCTTATCGTTCCTCTTTCCGTTCCGCCGCCACCACCAGTTTTTATTATTCCGTCAGCTGTTGTTGCGGCTGTTGTTATTGTTGTTGTTGTCGTAGGTATTTCGCTTTGACGATTACTAGTGACAGAGACGAGAGGAGTATCAGCGACGGTGAACGATACGTCATAAGTACGATGGAACACTAACATGCTATGCGCGAACTCGCGCACGGTCACGTTTTCTTATCACGCAGACATCGTTGCACGTGCAAGCGAATCGTTATTTCCTCACCGCGAAAATCTATACGACGATCGTATTGATCAACGATGCGCACCGTTAAATCGTGTATCGCTCGTGTAACGATCGGTAGGTAAATGACGTTTCGGGGTGTTTCCGATATCTTATATCCCGGGGGTACGCGAGGTGAAAATTCATGAATCGTGTGTACCGGTTTGTCGTTACTGTACGCACCGGTCGTGACGTTACACGTTACTCTGATCACGTTAACGGTTATAATGTTCACGGGCTCGTCAGACTCGTGCCAGGTTCTCGATGTTAAAACACGCGTCGTCGAGAATCCTAACAACGAGCCTACGTTGTCAGGTTTTGTGAAGTCTACGACGAACGAGCAGTACAACTCGCTTTTCATAGTGTTGTTGTTAGCTCGTAGCACTAGCGGATACTTGTCATCATCCTCGCTGTAGTCATCAGCAGTGTTAGCGGCATTTAGGTTTTTGCGATCACGAGGATATCGATCGAGTAGTCGACGTCTCAAGTGTTTGGCGATAGCGTCTAATTCGTAGGAACCGTGGGGGATCGCAATGTATTCGCGAGTGATGTCCGCGATGTCGCTGTCAGGATCCTTACTCGCGACGAAGTAGAATTTATCGTTGCGTGAATCGATGTTCGGTATCGTGTGAAACGTCTCCAAGTCGGTGAGACCTAGTTCGTACAGTCCGTCACTCAAATCAATCGGCGGAAAATAATTAATCGTAAGTACACTGGTACGACCTGTTAACGTGAGCGTGAGCGACATTGTACTACCACCCCCACTACCGGTTACGCTAGTGCGACAGAGAGAGAGAAAGTGACTCGGGCGTACGATTGCTCGTCAATTTATCTTAGGTAGTGTCGAGGCCAAAATTCCAGAGTCTTTTGACGTAGAAATTGTATGCACAAGCGACCACAGTTCGTCTCGTCGAAACGCTGAAAGCGATCGTGATTATACTTGATCACTATCGTCACCGTTCCCCGCCGTCCGAAATAGTCGATCAGTTCCGTAGGTGGTCGCAAATTCCCGAAACTATCAAAATACTGCACGTGTGTTCCGCGTTTTGCGTACGCTACCCAGTGTGTACCTTCTCCACGATTCTCGTCCAGATTCGTGATACCGCATTCGTTCGGTCGTACGCGTGCGGGGAGCGTGTCACGCATAAACACTCCTCGAAAGAACGGTATATCGATGCATTCGCGCTCCAATTGTAGGTTCGTCATAGGTTGTTGTTGTTGTAGCCGTCGCGTTATCGCCACAGTCGTCGCCGCAAGCCTGGTAGATTGACGTTTTTTTTTTTTTCTTTGATCGTCGGAGCCGTCGTCTCAGGTTCATGCCAGCGCCACGCTTGTACGGTGTCAGATGCATTCCTCGTCCTTCCATCGCATGATTATGACGTATCGCCTCTTCCAGCTGTTTTCGCGATGCCTTGGTATCGTTGACCGCTTTGGTGATACCCGCCGCTCCACCGGCCAATGCCCCGATAGCTGACAGAGCGGGCAGCACAAACGGAAGAAGAAGTGGAAGAAAGCCACCGCGTTTCACCACCGGCAGGATACGATGACGTTGCGACTGTTGTCCTCTGGACTTGCGTTTCCTTCTCGTAGTCCTTGATACTCTCCTTTTTCTTCTCATACCCATACCGAGTCTAGTCTTAGCTGTCATCGTGGCCCACACTCCAGTCGCTGCTGCTTTTTCACCGAACGTTGCGTCGTTCGTAAACACTCGTTCCCGCGCTCGTTCGGCTAACGCGTGATCTGCCACGTGTCGACCCCCCAAGTCGCGGTGCTGTGAGTACGCGATGTCGTGTTCTCGACAAGTGGTGTCCAGCGGATTTATACCTGCGTCACCGCGAGTTAATCGCTTCAGCAAATGCGTTCCAGGTCCACAGAACTGATACCCCGGAATGTGTAGCTCTATCGGTAAACGGTTTATGATACTGTTCACGATACTCGAGCCTGTCTTCGTTGACTTGTTGTTCTTCTTCTTCGATTTACACGTTACCGATACCATACATATGAAATGCGTATACGCGGAGCCTCGCGAGTAGTCGTGAGTCGACCGTTCTTCGATAGCGATCGGTTCGACGAGCGCAACTATTCTGAATCACTCCTCGCGTACCGCGAGTATAAATAGCTATCGTGTTACAGATTTGACGAGGAGAGAACATGCAATTCGCGAAACAGCCGAACACTATTCGCGTGATCGCGAACAGAACGCTGGATGTGGAATGGGATGAGAGTCGATCGCGCAGACACGGACCGTTGCTACCGAACAGCGTGCGAGCTGTGATTTGTGGACCATCAGGATGCGGGAAAACGAATGTGCTTCTCAGCCGGTTGGAGAGTTCGAACGGTTTACGCTTCGAAAACGTATACGTATACTCGAAATCGTTATATCAGCCAAAGTATCGGTATCTGGAGCGAGTGTTATCGCGCGTCGGTGGACTCGGATACTTCCCCTACTCGGACACCGTCGAGATCATCCCACCGAGAGACGCTCGACCCGATTCGATCTTCGTGTTCGATGACGTTGCATGCAACGAGCAGACTGCGATACGTGAATACTTTTCCATGGGCAGGCACGCTAACGTGGATTGCTTTTACTTGTGTCAATCGTACGCGCGAATACCGAAGCACCTGATCAGAGACAATATGAATTTTCTCGTGCTGTTCAAGCAGGACGGGACGAACTTGCGTCGTGTATACAACGATCATGTGATCACAGACATGACGTTCGAAGCGTGCCCGAGATGTTGGAGCCGGCGATACGACTTCGTAGTCGTCGATAAGGACAGTTCCATGTACGATGGTCGGTATCGACGAGGATTTAACGAGTTCGTCGTAGCGCGAGGACCTCAGTAAACCGTGAGTCCTTCATCGAGTAACACGAGGATGGCTAATGGATCCGCGACTATCGGTGTCAACATGGAGGCGCCGCAACAGCAACAACAACAAGGAATGGTACGAAAACGATGTCGTAGACAACAGCCGCGAGACGTTGAAACGAAGAAGAAAATTGCTAAAATCAGTGATGCTATACGAAAGAAATACATGAGTCTGAAACTTGGGAAAATGATTACGAAAGCTGCTGCGGAGGAAAGCGCGCGTCCGATCATCGAACCGTTGAAACACTTGGTTGAGAACACTGCAGTGCTGAAAACGAGTACAGCGATGTCACCGAAGCTGCAACCATCGATCGTCAAGAGGAAACAGCAGCATCATCGCCGGCTGAAGAAGAAACGATTATCCTCCACGGCCGAAACGACGATACGTCCTGTAACGACTCCGCTCCCAGAATCGAACGACAACTATGACGATAACGATTACGACGACGACGACGACGACAACGACGTCAACGACGTCAACGACGATACCGACGAGGACGACTATGAAACAACTGAGGAACGTGATCTAGGACAGACTGACGAATCGATTCAGGAAGTTCTCGATCCAAAAAACGCTGTCGACGATCTCGATGCATATACCCGAAACGTCGCCGGGCCGCTATCGCGTGAATATCTACAAATGTTCTTTACCGATACCAAGAAACTGCTCGACCACGTGTACGGAGTGTACCTAAGCGACGATGAACAACTGATGATTGGTGATTCCGTGCTACCATCGATGAGAATGATAACGTTAGCGTGAAGGGTAAGCGATACGCGGGTACTCGAGGCTTGTACGAACTGCTGTTCATGCGAATACCGAACGATCGGGAGTACACGGATACCGATCTCGACGCGTACCGTGATATTTTGCTATCGACGAACGCACATAAACGGAATCATTCGGCTAATAAGCCTACGCTAGGCAACAAGGGTCATAAGTATAGGAAGATCGTGTCGTTGTTGATTAGCGGAGACCGCTACGGTAGCGGTGGTGGGGGTACGCGCGAAGGTGGAGGATTATCCATCGACGACGCAATGACGGTCACCGATAACGCGATCGATTACGTGTATTGGGATGATCCGAACGAATTGATCGATAGACTACGATTGCTCGTGGCGTCGCGCGACGCCGGACACACCGGACATGATAACGAAATCGCCTCCATCGTGGAGGAACTTCGTGAAGCCGGTCTCGTCGTAAATTGATCGTTCCGATCGACGATACGTCAGTCTCGTTTGCGATCACCGTCGGCGACATGTCAGTGAACAAGTTTGGAGCGTCTTTGCGCGGCACCGTCGATGCTACCGACGACTACCACAACGATCAACGTCTGGAGACGATTCGCGTGCTGAATCTGTACGTCATGAATTACGTTCGGGAGAACGCTCTGTGTCTGGACATCGATCGGTTAACGTTCGACGCAATGGAGCGTAAGATGCGTCGCGTGGCACATCCTGAGGAGGATACCGACGCTGCGACGAAACGATACGTGGACGACATGGAACGTACCGTCGGACGTGTCCTCGACACTATGGAGGAAGACATGTATGAATCGATGACGAAGCGACTGGACACTTTGAAGAACGCGATAAATATTGCGGTGGAAGAACGCCTCCGAGACTTGGAGAATTTCATAAATACCGCGATACAACGACGCTTCGATCACTTGAAGGATAGACTTAACGAGCTTGCAATACCGATTGCGGAAGTACATAAACGAAAGGAAGCGCGACAATGAACGTGGATTCGAGCGACATTACCGCTGCCGCTATGAGTACGAGTAAAGAGCGAATACAATTGATCAACGAACTGCATGCTCCCGCGAGGCGAAATTTCCCGCGGCGACGCGTAGTGATTCATGACTACGATGATCTGTGGCAGGCCGATTTGGTGGAAATGCGTGCGTACGTGAACCGTAACCGCGGTTACAACTACATACTCACGATCATCGATACGTTCAGCAAGTACGCATGGGCCGTGCCCGTGAAAACGAAAAACGGTCACGACGTGACTAAGGCGTTTGCGACCGTGTTGCGCCGGAGCGGTAGATGTCCACGAAACTGGCAAACCGACATGGGAAAGGAGTTCTACAACGCGGAGTTTCAACGACGCATGACTTCTCGCGGGATCAATCACTACTCTACGTACAGCGTGATGAAAGCGTCGATCGTCGAGCGTTTCAATCGCACGCTGAAGAACCTGATGTGGAAACAATTCTATTTGAACGCCTCCTATCGCTGGTTGGATCTGCTACCTACGCTCGTGCATACCTACAATCATCGTAAACATCGAACGATCAACGCGCGACCCGTCGACGTAACATCCGCGACACCTTTACCGTTTACCACGCGCGAACTGTCCTCCGGCCCTAACACCTCGTCAAGTGCTGAACTACGGCGCGCGAAATTCCGCGTCGGTGACAAGGTACGCGTGAGCAAGTTCAAGACAATCTTTGAGAAGGGCTATACGCCGAACTGGTCTACCGAGGTGTTCGAAATCATCACCGTACAACGTACACATCCAGTAACGTACATTTTACGTGATTCTGCGGGAGAACCAATCTCGGGCGGGTTCTACGAGCACGAACTGCATTCGGTAGCGAATCCTGACGTCTATCTGGTTGAGAAGATTGTTCGTCGCAAGGGGAATCGGGTGTACGTGAAATGGTTGGGATTCGACTCGTCCAAGAACTCGTGGATACAGGAAAAGGATATTCTGTGATGTCTCAGCAGCTCCTTATTAATTACACGAATAAACATACATTTTCATTTAAATCGTTATTCTTTTATTCAATTCTTTATATTTTTGAAATAAAGAGCCATATACCTATACGTTTATAATATGTTTTTTATCATCCTATCCTCAACACAACGTCGATACAGTACAACACATATTCATAGAATAATCATACTCGAGCATGTAAACACTATACAAAGCGCGATAGGCAAAACAGTAGTCACGTAGCGCGGTCTTCATCGTCGGCATCGAGTTCGGGAATCCGATAGTGCCCCCACGGAAGGGTTCTGACCTGGTCGAGCAACACGTATCGCTTATCATCGAATGGACTGAGAGCGATCTTCCGCTCGGAGACACTATACAGGGTGTCCCAAAAATGTCGGTTTTCCTTGAAAGGGGTGACTCGGGGGGTGATTTGAAACAACTTCTTCCTTAGCGAAAATATTGTCCAAAGCTTCGTTAAGGAGATATTAACCAAAAACCCCGACCAATCAGAGCGCGCGCCTTCCGCCCGAGTTCCCGCGGTAGCGTTGGCTACGCGGTAGGCGACCGCGCTTGTGCTACGAACGTACGAACAAGCAAGTCGGCATGCATCGAAGGAAACCGCGTTACACAGTTTTTTTTTAAAGCATAATCTTAAATAAGAATAATTTGAAGTGAGAGGACAAGAAGTACGTAAATTTCGTTTTTAAATAAGGCATAAACGAAAAGGTAACGTAACAGAAAATGTACGACAAGTGATCGTAATTCGTTATTGAGGTAAAAATGCGTAGTTTAACAACGGCCAACACAACTAAATTTAAAAAATAATATTAGGTGTATGAATAAATTCTTTCCGACTGGAATTTCTATCGCGGTGGTATTCAGAAGCTGCCAGAAAAATGGCAAAAGGTAATGAACAATAATGGAAATTATTGCGATGATCGAGTTGTTTTCATATTTTTTAAATCGAACTGTTATTGTACCCTACAATCGGAAAGAATTTATTTCTACACCTAATAATCACCAATAAATTAAATAAAACTCACCATTTCGGACATTCCTTTCCTTGCTTTCCTTCCCTTTTCGGAAACCTGTGTCACTAGGCCACTGTACCGATCCTGGTCATCGGCGTCCAGTGCTCAGCTGATCGCAGGGTCAATGTACCGAATATTCACTTCACTGCACGGCTACTAACACTGTTCACTTAATTTATGTTTCACGGAACGTGTTGTTCTTACGTTATAAAAATTGGTGTGTAAATGTAAAAGTGTGCCCAAATAGGTGACGCGACCAATCGTCACAGCAGCGGACTGCACAGCCCGAGACCGTCTGCCACGAGTCTTCTTTTCACCGGGTAATAGTAGTAATCTCGTCCCAGTAATTAACAGTAATCGGCCCCTTTCGGGGCCACCAATTTTTGTAACGTAAGAACAACACGTTCCGTGAAACATAAATTAAGTGAATAGTGTTAGTAGCCGTGCAGTGAAGTGAATATTCGGTACATTGACCCTGCGATCAGCTAAGCACTGGACGCCGATGACTAGGATCGGTACAGTGGCCTAGTGACACAGGTTTCCGGAAAGGGAAGGAAAGCAAGGAAAGGAATGTCCGAAAGGGTGAGTTTTATTTAATTTATTGGTGATTATTAGGTGTAGAAATAAATTCTTTCCGATTTTAGGGTACAATAACAGTTCGATTTAAAAAATATGAAAACAACTCGATCATCGAAATAATTTCCATTATTGTTAATTACCTTTTGCCATTTTTCTGGCAGCTTCTGAATACCACCGCGATAGAAATTCCAGTCGGAAAGAATTTATTCATACACCTAATATTATTTTTTAAATTTAGTTGTGTTGGCCGTTGTTAAACTACGCATTTTTACCTCAATAACGAATTACGATCACTTGTCGTACATTTTCTGTTATGTTACCTTTTCGTTTATGCCTTATTTAAAAACGAAATTTACGTACTTCTTGCCCTCTCACTTCAAATTATTCTTATTTCAGATTCTGCTTTAAAAAAAAACTGTGTAACGCGGTTTCCCTCGATGCATGCCGACTTGCTTGTTCGTACGTTCGTAGTACAAGCGCGGTCGCCTACCGCTTAGCCAACGCTACCGCGGGAGCTCGGGCGGAAGGCGCGCGCTCTGATTGGTCGGGGTTTTTGGTTAATATCTCCTTAACGAAGCTTCGGACAATATTTTCGCCAAGGAAAAAGTTGTTTCAAATCACCCCCTGAGTCACTCCCCTCAAGGAAACGCGACATTTTTGGGACACCCTGTATACAAACAGCGTGTAGAGCGAAGCTGCCTAATCTGTACGAACCCGTTCCACGGGAAATGTACAGAGAACCCTAAATGTATAAATTGTAAAGGGCCACATACAAGTTTGGCCAGGGAATGTCCGGAATTCCAAAGAGAGTCGGCTATAAAGAAGATTATGGCGTTCAAGAACACCTCGTATAAGGTGGCGGAGAAAATAGTAAAGAGAGAAGAAAGACTAACAATGTACGGAAGCGAAAATAGAATTGAGGAAAGCGAAGATGAAGACGACATAAGGACATATGACTTCCCAACTTTGAAGCAGAAAAAGAAAATAGACTACTGGGAAAAACAGGATTATCCAACAGGGACCCGGAACGGAACAGTAACGAAAACGATAAACGAAAAGTAACGAAACATTTTTCCGGAACAGAAACAGAAACGAAACGAAATTCTTAACCCTGTTGCAGGAGTGAAAACGATATAACCGAAATAAAAATTCCGACTAATTTTAAAAGCCAGAAATAATTTGTTACGTACTTACGAAACAATTAAAATGTTAAATAAAACTGATCAAAATCTGGAATCTCAAGTGGACACAAGTTCGCCCGGAGAAATGAATGAAGTAGAAATTGTTGATGTAATGAAATAAAAATAACCGGTTCGGAACAAAATTTGTTTTTCGTTCTGATGGAAACGAAATATTTTTCAGCAGGAACGATATTAACCGAAACGAAATTATTATTATCGGAGCTGAACCGAAACGAAACGAAAAAACATTTCGTTCCAGGTCCCTGTTATCCAATCGAAAGAGAAATAGGAAAGCGCAAAAAAGTATGGGAAAGGAAGAGGCTATACAGGAGGGAGGAGTCACCGAGGAGAGAAAACACACCAATAGACAACAGAAGACCAACGGATAACAGAGGGGGACATAGTAGCAGAATATTAATAAACAATGAAGAATTCAGAAAAAACGATAAGTATAACGAAGAGAGAGTAAAGAAAGGACTTCACCACCTCCACCACAGAACGGAAGATAAATGCAGCAAAAATAAAAACGAGGAGAGAAGAGGGGAAGACACTTGCGACAACAGAGGAAAAAGGGAGTGTAAAACGTTGCATTATATCCCAAGAATTCATAACCACGCAAATGAGGAAGACTTCACACCAGAAAATGAAGGTGCGCCGTACATGTACAATACGGAGAGAGATGTCAAGGCACAGGAGAGGGCCAGGTGGGAAGAAAGAAAGGCCAAAAAGGAAGTGAGAGATGTTTGATTTGCGCGCTCATTTATTACCTTACGAAGATTGGTTGCAGAGTCACCAATCAGCGACGCGGGCGACCCGAGAGCGTGCTTCCCTCGTGCAAGCGCAGTATTTTATTTTATACCAAAGATAGTATTATTCTTTTTCTATTCACCATAGTTAAACTATTTATGTTCACGCGCACGTGTGTGGATATTATAATAAATATCTTACATAACTGATCTGTTTTTTACTGTGTAATCGAACGGCGTCCACACCTTTCCTCAACAGAGATAACGAACAACAGAAATGTAGTTTGATGGAGGAGTTCTTCGCCTATACTTTCGACAAGACGTCGGACGTGTAAGATTCGCACCACTAGATGGCGCGAAGTATGCAAAAGTATGCGAGACGGAAGGATCGGGCGCATGGGACTTTCTTCTGAGTCGAACAGTGAGAGCGAGTGGACGTAGTAAAACAGTAATAAGAGAAGTGTGTGAATACGTCGGTCGCGAGACAGAGGCACTTGTAGAAACGCTACGGGCGATAAATCGTTTTGGATAGACTTTCGTCCCGTTAAGGGTGAAAGGGCCACCGGGCAAGCCAATAGTTAATAGTTTTTCGTTTGTTACGCTACAGAAAGCGTGTACCAAGGTTAAGAAGGTGAACGGGCAAAGGACAATGTTAAGCCGCAGAGGGGATTAGTGAGCCACGAGCCTACAGCGTATGCTATACACCGTTGGAAAGATCTCGCCAAGACGAATCGATTGATACCATTTTTAACTTCGAAATCAGATGGGATCACCTCGAAAAATGGCCTCAAAGTTTGAGATTTTGCGGTTTTGAATAAAAGAAACCGGTAGTGAAATCCCATCCGGCCCACAGTGGGACGAATCGCTAATTTAGGTGGAAAAAATTCAAGTCATCAATATTTATAAGAATCGATATGTTGGCTCAAAAATGTCTAATTAGAGCAAATCCAGCATATTATCTTTTTAATGTACACCGTTTTCGAAAATCGGTTCGTTCAAGTTCATATGTTTGAAGGCAAAAGTCAATCCTGAGGAAATTGCTTCGGAATTAGAGCTTTTTTCGCATTAAGGTAAGTATAATATTTAAAAACCTTTTTATATTATAAAAATTTAATATATATTCTTAATTTAACATATTTTGGTTACTTTGAAAACCTCTATTAATGGTAGATATGGGGCATTGACTATGCAAAATTTACAAGGTCTTTTTTTTTAAAACTTAATTACTAACCAATGCCACAAAATGCCACTGTAATTCCATTATAATTTGTAAGGTTACTACGGATAGTTTCGATTTATGCTAATTTGAACTGCTAATATGTGCTAATGGATTGAAAATATAATTATCAGAGGAGGCTCAAGAAGTCCGCAATAAAGACTGTAAACGATACAGAGAATGCCACACAAGAAAAATGTCAAGGGTTCTTACAAATAGGGACATATTAAACGCGTTACTACTTTCTTCAGATCCGCTTATTAATACTTTCAGGGAATTACCATATAAAAAGAAGGAAGCTATTCCAAAAGGTGCATTGCATTTGCTGAAAGGACTAGAAATTTTAAACGATCCCTATTCTAATCAAAATGATGATAGTTTTAATAGACTTTCAGAAGACTCGGATTCTAGTGCCAGCTCATCGTAAATCCCTCTATCTTTAATTTATTAATTAAACTGTTATGTGAAAATTTATTAACATGCGTTTGAAACAATAACAATATGTATATATGCTTCTGTATTCATCAAAAATATATTGCTCGTCTTTTTCAACCTGAAAAGTATAAAAATTGGCCATTACTTATTTTTTTCCACCTAGATTCGCGATCTGTCCCACTGTGCGGCCCGAGGGACCTCGGGTAGGCACCTGAGGGAAAACCTAGGGATGTAAGCGATACTCTAGCAGGGTGGGGCGGCAAATGTGCCTCATGACTTTCATTTCAGGGCCGTGTTGGGCGTGCGCTTGCCCTATGGCCCATAGGCCCTTCCCTAATGCCCAGTACGAAATCGCCAATGGATTAGTGGCTTGAAGACTTGAAGACTGGGAACTCAACGAAGGCACTACTGACAGAAAACAGAACCAACAAAGTAACACTGTGGCACAGAAGAATGGGACATCTGCACAGAGAAGGATTAAAAGGTCTGTTGAAATTGTCAACGGGAATGGATATTACAAACAAAGAAATCGACGCAATGAACAGAATTTGTGAAGTGTGTCAGAAATCAAAGCAAACGAAACTTAGTTTCGGAATGGGACGAACAAGAGCAACAAGACCGTTGGAAATAATACACACAGACTTGTGCGGACCCATTGACCCAGACACCTGGGATGGAAAAAGGTATTCCTTAACATTTCTATACTCTAAGTCATGTTAGAATAGACCTTTTCGCGCATGTAAAATGAGCTCTTCAGCTGTCGCGAGGTCTCCGTTCCCCCACTTTACCACCCAGGCTTCCCTCTCTCCATGCACCGTTCCGATTCTCTTTCATATACCGGGTAACCAAATAAAACGTGCATTCTATTAAATTCGTGCCATATTACGAATTTATTTATTAGTCGTATTATACTGAAATGTTTACGGTATTAATATTACGAATTATAACAACAAAGTATGACATATACAAATAAATTTTATTATAGTAACCAGGTAATCGGCGATATGCAGGATAATGCGCAGCATCCTTCACCCAATGAAAGTGACCCAGACCACGAAGGTGCGCATTTGGGATTGGCGCCGAATCCGGATTCAGGTTAAGACATCTACAAAAATAAATAAAAATCACGTTAATTCCAGATTCAATGTCCTATTAGCACACCTAGTTCAAAGATACCATACTTCTCTGGCTGATCCGGGAAATCTGAGTGGTCCTTCCTCAAAAAAGTTTCTGAAAGAAATACAGAAGTACATAAATATATTTACATAAGAAAGATAGATTGAAAGATTAGATTGTTCCCATGAAATGCAGCTTACCGGACTACTGTGCAGTTTTTCCCTTGATGTTTCAATCTGAATCCGACTCCAATCCCAAATTCGGTTCCGGTTCCGGTTCCAAATGCGGATCTGGCTCGAATTCTAAATGAGCACCTTCGCCGTGGTCTGAGTCGTCTTCATCGAGTGAAGAATCATCCGCGTTATCCTGTATATCGTCAATTACTTGGTCCAGGTCATATAATTTATCCTCCACTTTCGTCGTGTGGCGGATAAAATTTGCCCACATTTCGGGTGTTGCCTTTTCCACCCCTTGTATCAGTAGCTGCTTTACATCGGCAAGGTGGAAAGTCGTGTTATTGGCTTTTACGTGGCCTTTTACTACCGCCCACGCGAGCTCAATTGGATTCAAGT
The DNA here is from genome assembly GCA_946251845.1 of Andrena fulva. Taxonomy (NCBI): domain Eukaryota; kingdom Metazoa; phylum Arthropoda; class Insecta; order Hymenoptera; family Andrenidae; genus Andrena; species Andrena fulva. The sequence goes on from OX276329.1 coordinate 46,024,227, forward strand.
CGCAATGGTAGGGCGGTAGTCGAAGAATAGTTCTCCCCGTTGATTTTGCATATTCGTCGATCACATATTTATCGTAAATGTGCTTAATTCTTCGAACTTCGTCCAATAACTGCCACTTCAGTGCGTTATCTGGCATTCGTATTCCCTTGCTGGTAAGCCACTCTCTTATCTGCGGTTTGTTCCAGCTCGTTACGGGACAGCGCTCCTGTTTCGCAGAGTGGTACGGTGCGTTATCCATCACAATAACGGCGTTTGGTTTTAAATATGGTACAGTGCGCTGAAACCATTCGAAAAAGTGTGCCCCATTCATCTCGTCGTGGTAATCAGCGCTCTTGGTCTTCGATTCAAAACACAACAAGCCATTCTCGACAAAACCATCCTCCGATCCAATATGAAGTACGATGAGGCGCTTTCCTTTCGCAGTCGGAGTAGGTGGGCCAATCGTCAGGCCCCTTTCTCTGGCGTTCGATGCCGAAGCTATGGTGTTGTCCACCCACACTCGCTGCCGTGTGTCGCCCGCATTTACCCATGTTTCGTCCAAATAATAAATGGGTCTTCCCGCCGCTCGGAATTCTCGAATTTTCGTGATGAACGTTCGGCGCCAACGAATAATATCTTCTCGCTCGATAAGGGCACCATTGCGCTTTCTCTGTACGTACTTGAAGTTCATTTTCTTCAAGAGGCGTTGTAACGTACTCTGCGACATGGTTGGTAAATTTTCATCATTTCGGATCGCCGCCAAAACTCTCGGAACTGTCGGTAGTTCTCTTCGTTCCCAAAAGGCGTGCACATGCTTCCTTATTGCTCCAATTTCCTCTTCCGACATCTTCTGCATTATATCGGGCTTTACCCGCTTCTTCGACGGTGATGTGACAGTCCCCGTCCTTTTAAATTCCTTTAGACTGTCGATGACGGTACAACGTCCTACGCCGCATGTATTTGCAACCAATTTTATAATTTCCTTGTACTTCATGTTTGGAAATTGAGCTTTCTTGTCATTGTAAATATTTATAATAATCCTCCTTTGTCCAGCGTTAACTATCTGCAAGAGAAACGTTTCCCATTATATTAAAGTTACATTTTTCCGGCCATTAGGTTAATATTTTTCCTTATAATATTTCAGTTGCTTATGATACTTCAATTACTTATAATACTTCAGTTATAATATTTCAGTTGCTTACCTGTCCTCTTTTATTATTTTGGGTCGGGAAATTGGTGTTTAATTGCATTTACTTTTAAATTTTTTTCCTTAACCATTTTAATATTTTTTCTTTCACCTGACGTTTGCAATAACAAAGAGACAATCAAATCCGACAAAAAGTCGAAACACGCGGTATATACGAAAGTGGCGCCACACCAATGCTTTCGGCGCAGAACGGATGCGCAGCCGAAAGACCATTGGTGGTGGCATAGCCAATGAACGCCAACATGCGTAGAACCAGTCTAAAGTCGTCGGTCGGCAGGTCTATTCTAACATGACTTGTAGTATAGATGATTTCACGAGCTACTTAATGATATATCTACTGAAAACAAAAGGTGAAGTCGCGGAAATATTGAAGGAACACGTAGAAAAAGTAGAAAGAATGCAGAACACCAAGGTGAGAAAAATAAGATGTGACAATAGAAGAGAATATATTAATAACGGGATAGGGCAATGGTCAAAATTGAAAGGAATCCAAGTAGACACAACAATACCGTACACACCACAATTAAATGGAAAAGCAGAAAGAATAAACAGAACAATTATGGGGAAAGCAAGATCAATGATATTTGATGCAAACATCAGTAAAACAATGTGGGGAGAAGCAGTACATACAGCTGCGTATCTCCAAGTAACACGATAAACGAAACTCCAGTGGAACTATGGGAAAAAAGAAATCCAGACTTAAATGGAATAAAATTATTTGGGAGCATAGCTCACTCGAAAATCCTGGGACCACTCAAGAAATTGGATGAAAGAAGTAAAAGAGGCACAATGGTTGGATACGCCCCTAACGGATACAGAATCTGGGACGAAGAAAGGGGTAGAGTAATAATAGCAAGGGATGTAAAATTCGAAGAGAAAACTGAAGAAAACGAAAAACAAACCTCAAGAGGAAGAAATCTGATAGACCTAGAGTTGGAAGAAGAGTCAGATGAAGAGGAAACTGATAATATACAGGAAGAAGAGCAAGAGGAAGAAGAAAACAGCGAGGAAGAGAATCAAGACACAGATAGCTCAACGTACGAGGAAACAGAAGAGAATCCACAATGGAATGTTGAAACTCCAATAGATACAATATTGAGAACAAAATATGTAAACTAAATAAAGCTCTATACGGTTTGAAGCAGGCTCCACTGAAATGGAACCAACGATTCTCATCATTCTTAAAATCAAAAGACCTAAAGCCACTGCAATCAGAGCAATGTATTTTTAAGAGAACAAACAGCAATCTAATAATTGCGATATATGTAGATGACGGGTTGCTGATAGGAGACAACAAAGAAGAGATTGAAGAACTGGTAATAGAATTAAATGAGGAGTTTCAGATGACAGTCAACAGACAACCAAAAACATTCGTGGGAATGGAAATCTAAGGAAACAAAAAGAATTTAAAACTAACACAAGAAGACTACGTAATAAAGTTGCTGGAGAGATTCGAAATGAAAGACTCAAAGACAGTAAATACGCCAGCAGTAAAGACAAAGGAAGAAGAAGGAAGACCAGAAAAATCGTATCCTTGCCGAGAAACTACAGGGAGCCTACTATACCTCAGCAACAAGACACGACCGGATATCAGCTTTGCTGTCAACAAGATCAGCAAATCGGTAGATAAACCTACTGACCGATTAATAATAGAAATAAAACGAATTTTTAGGTATCTAAACGGAGCTCGAAAAGAAGGAATAGAATACAGAAAGGGTGGAGAAAATGAACTGACAGCGTACAGCGACTCGGACTTCGCTGGAGACGAGGAGACAAGGAGCAGCACAACAGGATATCTGATATATTACAATGAAGGACCTGTAAGCTGGAGCTCAAGAAGGCAACGTGCGGTAGCGATGTCAAGTACGAAAGCTGAATACATCGCAGCATCGGAATGCTGTAAACAACTGCAGTATTTACGCGAACTAATAAAAGAACTAACAAATGAGTATCCAAAGACAAAACTGCGAATAGATAATCAGAGTACGATAAGTCTAATTAAAAACTGGGTAGTTAACACGTCCTCAAAACATATAGACGTAAAATATCACTTTATTCATGAATTGGTAAAAGATAAAACAGTGAACATAGAATATTGTCTGACACAAAAACAGATCGCGGATATACTAACAAAACCTTTGGAACGGGTGAAGTTCAAATATCTGAAGTAAAAAATTATACAATAAAAACTAACATTAGAAGATCTGTAAGAAATTAAGGGGGAATGTTGGCAATACACGAGGTATTAATTCCTCACAGGTTGGTAATGCGAGAAAGAAGGAGTTCGTTGGTAGTTTTGAAAAACAAAAAAGGTAGAACGGTCTCGAACGTCGAGTAATGAGCATCCAAAGAGAGAGCTTTATAGGGAAAGTGTATTACTCAAAAAAGTTTATTTGAATGTATAATTACAAGTGTAATCATTTTTATATACATATTATTTCTATATTTCAACTATTAAAATACTACTAAAAGAAAGTTATATCATACTAAAACCATTAACTTCATTCCTAACCAACTTCGACATCCACGTGGTCTGCGGAACGCACATAAATTCCAACAGAGAGATATGGAAGAGACAAAAGTCAGAGAGGAGAAAGGATGCCAACAGAAAAATAAAATAATATGAGAGATACAACGGAAAGGAAAGAGCACAATAATCAATGGAAAGACGAGGAAATGGAACGAAAGGAAAGCTTAAAAGGGTACGAGGGAAAATAGGAGACTGAAAAAGAAAGAGAAAATAGAAAGAGAAATGAAAGAAGAAAGAATGAGAACATAGGGGAATGGTTAAACCAAAATACCACTCAGAGGGAGAAAAAGGAAATAAATAAAGAAGTAGAAGATAGGAGAAATAGAGAAGAGCGAAGAGGTAGAGGACGAGGTAGAGAACAGCACTAGGCAAGAAAGTGTGGGGAGCGTCATGCCCCTCTCTGCGGACCACGCAAGAGTAGGGAGCTGGGCAATCGCCAGCGCGGCGACGCGTACTTCGACTCGTAAAGGCTCATATAGACCGGGCAACAATCGCCGGCAACTTTGTCGCCAGCGACTCCAGCGGGTCGCCTGGCGACTCGCTGGGATGCATCGGCTTGTCTCCAGCGACTTTTACCGAGCGGCTGGTATCCAGCGACTTGTGTCCGGCGACTCGGCAACTTGTGTCCCCCACCTTATGACCAAGACCCTTCGGTCACACACACACATACCTAGGTGTATCAGTGAGCACGACACACAACCTTCCGACGTTGGTGAAATGTTACTATGACGACCGTCGTCATTTGTAACATTTGTAAATGTTTGGCGCAGACACGAGGAAGTGTAAGGGTGGTATTTTCAGTCGCTACTTATTCTTAAGCAAATGCTTAAGCATTCGGCATCCTTTACTAGTTACTAGGTTAGTAGAGGATGCCGCATGCTTGAGCATTTGCTTAAGAGGTTAGGTTTAGGTTAGGTTTATTCTTTTTCCTGGTATAAATACACACTTTCCTTTACACCAAGAATGGCAAAGAGTTTTCTTACATAGCCCAACGAACTTTAGTCCCATCTCATTTGCTTAAGAATAAGTAGCGACTGAAAATACCGCCCTAACCCACTTTGCCTGGTTTATCTTTTCTAAGGCCGTCTGACCATGGATCGTCGCGTCAGTGACGCGTATGCACCAGATAGAAGGATATACAAAGAAATTGAATATATTTTCTTTTCCTAAGAAAAGAAGAAATATTAAATTTCAATGTTTATCCTTCTATCCGCTGCATACGTGTCGCTGGCGCGACGATCCGTGGACAGGTTTTAAAGTAAGCGGTGCATTACACGTATACACATACACATACGTCCCGATTCACACCAATTCACACATTCACAGTTTAGTACGCACCTTAATGGTAGGAGGCGCTACAAACTCTGCTTCAACTTTCGTAAGAGGGAAGCTTGGCCCCCCTGCACGGGACAATACGGTCATAAACCGGGACCCTGTCGAAACACTCTGGCCGATCAGCTTGATTAATTTTTGAGAACCAGATGTGGTATACAAGTCAGCCCCTTCAGTTTTTATCTAAATGTGCCAGATATAGCAGTTAAAAAGTATTATCCAACATCTATACGCCTTGCTGAGAGAGAGACACAAGAAGAAAAAATGGTAGCCCGCTGACTGCGCGTGGTCCCGCCTGCGCCGTCGCAAATTCGAGACGTTTTCAGTGCCTCCCACTTTTCTTGTGATCTCGTGGCCAGAGTAACGAAGTTGTGAACCTAACACTAACACTAACCTAACACTAACCTAACACTAACCTAACACTAACCTAACACTAACACTAACTTAACACTAACTTAACACTAACTTAACACTAACCTAACACTAACATAACACTAACCTAACACTAACCTAACACTAACCTAACACTAACCTAACACTAACCTAACACTAACCTAACACTAACCTAACACTAACACTAGGTTAGATTTTTAGGTTAGGTTAGGTTAGGTTATTTTTTGGTTATTTTTGGTTAGTGTTAGGTTAGATTTTTAGGTTAGGTTAGATTTTTTTTTTTAATTCAATGGAGATGATTTTTTTACGTGAATTTTAAAAACCTAAGTTCAAATTCGGTGTTAGCAGTCAGCAAAACCCATGGAAATATTTGTTTAAATTATCGGAATGACATAAAAGTCCATACATCGAAGCGTAGTTGCGATGCATTACATGGAGAAAAGAAGTTAGTGAGTTAGTGATTGTACAGATTAAGATCAATACAGGGCGTGTTAAAGAAAAAAAAGAAGAAATTGATAATTAACTGTAAAGTATTGAAGTACATCCTATAGTAAATTTTTAACGTATACATCTATATGATGTATATACACACACATGCATATTTATATATATTTAAAAATATACGTATATATTTATATATGTGTGGTGTGTTGCCACAGAGTCGGCGATGGTTCCCATCCGGAACGGGAAACAGAATACAGGCACTAGACACTCGGGCGATGTTGCTCACCGACCACTTGAATACAGTTTTTCGGGAACATGTGGCCAACAGTCATTTCTAGAAGGCCGTTTGAGGCAAGGGTCGTGTTGCTGTATCCCACAGAGATTGTTGCAAGTTGCCGGACACAGGTCGCCGGATAAAAGTCGCCGGATACAAATCGCTGGAGACAAGTTGGTTATCCCACCGACTCGCCAGCGACTCCAGCGACAAAGTTGCCGGCGATTGTTGCCCGGTCTATACGAGCCTTAACTGGTTGTAGCAAGGGTGCTCTTTGGGTGAGCAAAGTCTGATATAGAACTTGTCGGTACTATCGTGCGGAGAGGAGGGCCATCGCCTCTCTCCGGTATCATTGTATATACGCTTAGACGTCGTAATATCTTCACGTCCGCGTGGCCGATCCACGCGGGGAATAAAGAAGCCGTTCAGCACGAGGAAGCCAGTTTGATTGTCTTGATCCCCGATCCAATCGAATACGTAGCGGTAGTAGGGCCGCTGAGGATAGTCGTACTTTTCTCTATCCCTACTTCCCTAAATCTGGTGACCCCGACGTGATCGTGGGATCATTCTGAGCCGTTCCGGGAGGGACCGTTCCTGACAGCGTTTCCGTTCCTGGAGAGACCGTTCCTGACGGTGTTTCCGTTCCTGACGGCGATGGCTGGATCATCGGTCGCTACGTGCCACGTGCGTGGCGGAGGCCGGTTGCCGTTCTCCCTGGGCGTCGTGGGACCATCAGCGGTGGCTGCGGCGTTCCCGAGGCTGTTTCGAGCCGTTCCAGACACCGAGGACGACATCGCCGATCGCTGAGCTCCACCACGGTTCGTCCGAAGGGTTCCGGAGCATCGGCGTCGGTCGACCTCGCCTAGACGATCACCACGGAGCTGCTACTTCCGGTCCGGTCAACCGGACATCATCACCGTTGGATAGTGGTAAGCGAGTTGGCAGTTTCCGGTGTCAGTTTTTGCGTGCGAGATGGTTTCGTGCTCAGGGTCGTTTTTGCGCCCTTGGCCGATGTTTCCGGGCGTTCGTGTTTACTTGTAGCTACGTCTCAGCGAGGCGGTTACGCGCGACAGCGTTGCTAGACATCCAAACAGTCATCAGGACCTCGTAGAGTTTCGCGGTTCCTAGGTGACGGCAACAGCGCGAGCCTGTTTTCGTTCTTGGGTTTTCCTAGTTTGTTTTTGCGTTTCGCGGTCGACCTGTGTTGGGGAAACAGGAGATAGCGGCGCGACATCGTTGTACATATGTATATATGTAAGGAAATGGTATTTCCTTAATTCAAATACCGCGCCTCGCGCGTGGTAGAGCGTAGAGTGGTGGTAGAGAGTCTACTGTATAGAGAGAACGACTAATTTATGGAAGGACGATTACATAAGAGAGCACACGTGCGTAGATCGCAATAAGAATTAACAGAAGATTAAATAATAAGAATACTAAGGCTGTGAATGAAGAAGAGATAGAGAATAAATTTTAAATGTCGTTTCTCTCTTTACAGGTAAGATTGTACATATTGTGAATAAGCGTTGTAATATAATACAGGGTGTCCCAAAAATGTCGGACTTCCTTGAAAGGGGTTACTCAGGGGGTGATTTGAAACAACTTTTTCCTTAGCGAAAATATTGTCCGAAGCTTCGTTAAGGAGATATTAACCAAAAACCCCGACCAATCAGAGCGCGCGCCTTTCGCCTGAGTTCCCGCGGTAGCGTTGGCTACGAGGTAGGCTACCGCGCTTGTGCTACGAACGTACGAACAAGCAAGTCAGCATGCATCGAAGGAAACCGCGTTACACATTTTTTTTTAAAGCAGAATCTTAAATAAGAATAATTTGAAGTGAGAGGACAAGAAGTACGTAAATTTCGTTTTTAAATAAGGCATAAACGAAAAGGTAACGTAACAGAAAATGTACGACAAGTGATCGTAATTCGTTATTGAGGTAAAAATCCGTAGTTTAACAACGGCCAACACAACTAAATTTAAAAAATAATATTAAGTGTATGAATAAATTCTTTCCGACTGGAATTTCTATCGCGGTGGTATTCAGAAGCTGCCAGAAAAATGGCAAAAGGTATTTAACAATAATGGAAATTATTTCGATGATCGAGTTGTTTTCATATTTTTTAAATCGAACCGTTATTGTACCCTAAAATCGGAAAGAATTTATTTTCACACCTAATAATCACCAATAAATTAAATAAAACTCACCCTTTCGGACATTCCTTTCCTTGCTTTCCTTCCCTTTTCGGAAACCTGTGTCAGTAGGGCACTGTACCGATCCTGGTCATCGGCGTCCAGTGCTCAGCTGATCGCAGGGTCAATGTACCGAATATTCACTTCACTGCACGGCTACTAACACTGATCACTGAATTTATTTTTCACGGAACGTGTTGTTCCTACGTTATAAAAATTGGTGGCCGCGAAAGGGGCCGATTACTGTTAAATACTGGGACGAGATTACTACTATTACCCGGCGAAAAGAAAACTCGTGGCAGACTGTCTCGGGCTGTGCAGCCCGCTGCTGTGCAGCGATCAGATACGGATCCGACCGACGATCGTCAAAACAAAAGCGTAGGCTACGCTTGGTCAAATCGCTCTATCCCACTCGATCTCGTGTTTCGTTCGATCTCTTCGTCGCGCGGTGCGACAATGTATGTGGCAACTTCAGCCAATAACCAAAATACGTGTGTCCCGTCTTTAAAAGTGTGCCCAAATAGGTGACTCGACCAATCGTCACAGCAGCGGACTGCACAGCCCGAGACAGTCTGCCACGCAATTTCTTTTCGCCGGGTAATAGTAGTAATCTCGTTCCAGTAATTAACAGTAATCGGCCCCTTTCGCAGCCACCAATTTTTATAACGTAGGAACAACACGTTCCGTGAAAAATAAATTCAGTGATCAGTGTTAGTAGCCGTGCAGTGAAGTGAATATTCGGTACATTAACCCGGACGCAGTGTGATCAGCTGAGCACTGGGCGCTACCCAACCATAAATCTTTTCGTCCACCGATAATCAGGATCGGTACAGTGCCCTACTGACACAGGTTTCCGAAAAGGGAAGGAAAGCAAGGAAAGGAATGTCCGAAAGGGTGAGTTTTATTTAATTTATTGGTGATTATTAGGTGTGAAAATAAATTCTTTCCGATTTTAGGGTACAATAACGGTTCGATTTAAAAAATATGAAAACAACTCGATCATCGAAATAATTTCCATTATTGTTAATTACCTTTTGCCATTTTTCTGGCAGCTTCTGAATACCACCGCGATAGAAATTCCAGTCGGAAAGAATTTATTCATACACCTAATATTATTTTTTAAATTTAGTTCTGTTGGCCGTTGTTAAACTACGGATTTTTACCTCAATAACGAATTACGATCACTTGTCGTACATTTTCTGTTACGTTACCTTTTCGTTTATGCCTTATTTAAAAACGAAATTTACGTACTTCTTGTCCTCTCACTTCAAATTATTCTTATTTAAGATTCTGCTTTAAAAAAAAAATGTGTAACGCGGTTTCCTTCGATGCATGCCGACTTGCTTGTTCGTACGTTCGTAGCACAAGCGCGGTCGCCTACCTCGTAGCCAACGCTACCGCGGGAACTCAGGCGGAAGGCGCGCGCTCTGATTGGTCGGGGTTTTTGGTTAATATCTCCTTAACGAAGCTTCGGACAATATTTTCGCTAAGGAAAAAGTTGTTTCAAATCACCCCCTGAGTAACCCCTTTCAAGGAAGTCCGACATTTTTGGGACACCCTGTATAATACAATAAAGTAAATAACCTCTCTTTACAGAGAAACAATTTCTAGTTCATTCTTGAAAATCCTTCGGCTTCGAAGATATTTGCCTTATAAAACGACATTTCTGTTTAAACAAAAGAAAATGGACATGCTCCAATTCGAATTTGCTGTAGTAGCAGCAAGTGATAACAAATCAAATGAATTAGCTATAACCACTATAACTACAAAAGAGGGAAAATGTTTTGCAATACCAGAAGAGTATAAAGGAATAAACAACCATAAGGAAATTATGAAGACAAGCAATTATGCAAAATTAAAAAACACCTTGAAAAAAAGACATCAAACCAGGAAAATCTGGATAAAATTGGAAGGAGAACTACAAAAGACATATGTACATGAACAGGGAAATATACAATTTTCAGATCAATATTTAGAAGAAATAGTTATAGAGCAACCCGCAGAGGGAAAAGACAACCTACAACAAATCCTGGAAAAATTAATAGAAGCCACAGAAAAAAAAGAAGGTCAACAAAATCTGAAAAACATTGCAGAGAAATTCATTATAGAAAAATTCACCAGCAAGAACTCAAATGCAAAGCAATGGATGGAAAATTTTTAAAAGGAATGTATACGATTCAATATAACAAAAGATGAAACAAGGATAGAGATACTAAGGTTATTTCTAGAGAAACCCTGTTTGGACTGGTACAGCTCGATGATCACGAAATTAACAGTGAATTCTGAATGGAAACGGTAGAAAGGAAAATTCTTAGAAACATTCGCAAACAAAGGATGGAATATGGTCACATATGCTTTCGCATTCAGATATAAAGAAGGACCATTAATTGATTATGCAATGAAAAAGGAGAAACTTATACTAGATATAAACAAATCTATAGACTCCAAAACACTGATTGATCTCATTGCAACAGGTCTACCCGAATTTATCTTAAATAAAATAAACAGAGACGAACTCAACGATAGCACAGATCTGTTCAACGAAATTAGAAAATACGAAAGTATGATGTACAAAAAAAACTTTACAAAAACCAAAGATAGTAAATTAGATTTTAAGAGAAAAACTGAAGAAAAAAAGCCATGCAAAACTTGTGAAGGTTTAAATAAAGGAACTAGATATCATCCGGAGGAAGCATGCTGGTTTAAAATAAAAAATACCGAACAGGAAAAACCAATAAAGCTAGAAGTGTAAATAATAACTCTATTATAGAAGTGGATTTAAACACAGAAAAAAAAACGAATAATTACACCATTAATTAAGATCAAACTATTACTAGAAGATAAATTAGAGATAAGCGGTATCTATGATTCAGGTTCACAGATCTCTTTAATAAATTCGAGACTGATCAAAGTAAAAGAAGAAAAAGAAGATGTAAATAAAGCATATATAAAAACGGTTAATGGTGTAAAAAAAACGGATGGTTTGATAACACTTAAGATAAAAATTTTTGAAATTGAAGAAGAGGTAGACGTATATATACTCGAAAAGGAAGATTTTGAGGATTTCATAATAGGGTTAGATATGATAAAAAAATTTAGCCTAACCCAGAATGAAAAGTTGGAGATAGAACAGAAAAACAAAACAGATATAAAAGAATTACAGAATAAAATTGAGAAAAACTCAATAAAGAAAGAAAATGAGGGTAAAAAAGTAGAAATGTATTCGATAAACTTCAACGAACACATACAAGAAGGAGAATTTAAAATTACAATAGATCATTTGGACAACCAAAAGAAAAACGAAATGATAGAAGAATACAAAACAGTTTTTGCAAAAGACAAATACGATATTGGAACGGTCACAGATTATGAAGCCCATATAGAGTTACTCGTTGATAAATACTGTAGTAAACGACCATATAGATGCACAATAGAGGACAAAAAAGAAATAGAAGAGCAGATATCTATGTTATTGACAAAAATTTAATAGAAGAATCTTACAGCCCGTTTGGAGCCCCGGTAATACTGGCCATTAAAAAAGACGAAAAGAAAAAATCAAGATTATGTATAGACTTCACAGATTTAAACAAAATTATTGTACCACAGGCCCAACCATTTCCATTGATAGATGATTTGATAATAAAGACCAGAAATTGTAAATACTTTACTACACTTGATATAAACTCAGCCTTTTGGTCAATACCACTACGCATCGAGGATAGAAGAAAAACAGGATTTGTCACACAGGATGGACATTTCCAATGGACCTGTCTACCATACGGATTAAAAACAGCACCAGCGATTTTCCAACGTATCTTAAGCAACATTTTAAGGAAACATGGTGTCACGTCCCGCGACGTCGAGTCCACTACTAATTAACTTTTTAAAACACACAATATTTACTATTTCGTACTCTGAGGTATTATAACCACCTCGTATGAAAAACATATATAAAACATTATACGAAGCATAGCCGATAAGGCATTGTAATCGAAACTCGCGATAAGAAGAGCTCGAGCCGTGAATCTACGGACGGCAACAGGGAGCAGGAGAGCAGCTATTACGGGAGGTAGCGGCCAGCCGGCTACACACACACTAGGAAGACCCAGCCATCATCAGCTGACGTTCAGCGTGGGACGGAGGCTCCTATCAGCCAATGCTGCCGACATCCTCACGGATCTGCGCTCCTGATCAACGCCCGAAGCTTGCCCTCCCTTTATTTCCCGTAATTCGAGCTCCAATACGGAACCGATGTACATTAACTTCAATCCTTAGTATGTGGTCTGTACGAAATCAATCGTACAGAGCACATCGAAAACCCAACAGCGTAAAAATCTAAAGTATGAATTAAAATAAGAATTCTATTATCGACGCTGCTGAGAGTTTCATATTACGGCAGAAAAACGTTATAAGTCACGGAGAAGAGCCAGAAATAGATGAGAAATAGCTCAAATTCTGCAGTAAATAAAACTCTCGGATAACGCGCCGGAACGAATTCTTCAGGTGGATCCCACGGCAGATGATTGGGAGATATCATCTCCCACCATCCTATTTGTCATGTGACAAACCTGAAGAAGGAGTGATCGACAGCCCTATAAAAGGGATAGATCACCCACAGAGCTCAGAATATATATTTGAATTTGAATTGATTATTAAAACCATTCAGTGAATTGAATACTTAAAGTGTTTAAAGTGTGAAAAACTCTCTAGTAATAATAAAAGTTTTGTTAATATTTACAAGTGAGTGAAGTGTTTCCTCCAATAATTCCCCATCCTCCAAATCGAGCGTTCGTCTTTTGAAAAACCCATTAACACGTTGACTGCCCACCACACCGATCGGCGTGTTTTTTGTTCTTTGACCAACGCCGACTACACCGATCGGAGCAATCGGGCGGGTACGGGCTGACCGTAGGCCGATGCTGAGCACGCCAATCGAAGTGTCGCTTGTTTTCATACTTCACCGATTGGATGGTTTTGAAAGGTTAAATCAATTTACAACGTAGCTAATCATAAAAACAAAACACACGTATTTTTGTTATTGGCTGAACTGTCACATCACAGGCGGAGCGAGCGGAGTACCTCTTGCCCCTGTAAAACCGCTATAGCCCCCATCCCTTCTTTAAACAGTACACTCTCATCGGGGCGTTTTCGGCGTCGAGCATAGCACCTCCAGATTTCGTGGGCAGTCAACGTGTTAAATTAGCAGAACGTTGCCCGCGGTCTTACCAGAGATTATGCGTAAACCCTGATAGACGCGACAGATTTAAATATTAGGGACATCCTAAATAAATATGGATAAATCACTATTGCCTCCGCCAATGGCGCCGCTGGAGAGCAGAACGTTGCCCGCGGTAGCACCGGGTGTGGAAGGTGATGAGTGATTTTGTTGGTCAATTAATAATTGATATTAAAAATTCCAAAAGACGAATGCCTCGAAACCACCGTGCGGGACGACGTGTCCAATTAAGAAAATTATACAAACAGTACCAAGAAACGCCGGTAACAGGTGCCGAACTTTTCGGAGTCGTCGCGACAGCGTCAGTCAAGGAGGACACCGGACCAATCAAGTGGAAATTAATCCCGATAGATCTGCCGTCACCGCGGCCAAATTAAGGTAACCATAGAATAATAATGTATCCTAATCTACATCCTTATCACTCTCAACTATCCCAGAGCGAAAAGTCCCAGGACTAGTTCGAAAGCGGATCCAAAATATAAACTCCTTAAAAATCCCACATAAATAAGGAAGTAGGGACGTAACACATGGACTCAAAGAATTTGCGGTAAATTACATTGATGATATTTTAATATATTCAACATCTTTTCAAGAACATATAAAACACGTAAAACAAGTATTAGAAGCAATAATAAAAGAGGGCTTTAGACTAAAATTTAAAAATGTACATTCGCTTCAGACTCAGTAAAATATCTTGGCCACGTAATTCAAAAGAACTCAGTCAGACCTTTAAAAGATAATTTAACGTCAATAAGAAATTTCCCAACCCCAAAAACACAAAAAAAACATTAGGCAATTCCTAGGAAAAATCAATTTTTATAATGAATACATACCGAAAAGTGCAATAATATTGGATCCATTACATAAACTATTAAGGAAAAACGAGAAATTTGTATGGACAGAAAAATGTGAAAAATCTTTCAGACAAATAAAACAACTTTTATGTTCCCAACCAGTATTGGAGATATATGACAAGGATTTACCGATAAAAATCTATACAGATGCATCTGTAGAGGGTATTGGCGCAATATTAAAACAAACGCAACCAAATAATAAAGATAAGCCAGTGGCATACTTTTAAAAAAAACTAAACGAAGCTCAAAAAAGAAAAAAGGCCATATACTTAGAGTGTCTAGCGATAAAAGAAGCGGTTAAATACTGGCAACACTGGCTTTTAGGGAAACCATTTACAGTATATTCAGACCACAAACCTCTCGAGAACATGAACATAAAAGCTAGAACAGATGAAGAGTTAGGAGACCTAATATATTATTTATCTCAATATGATTTTGTAATAAAATACATACCAGGTAAAGAAAACATAGAAGCAGACTGTCTGAGCAGAAACCCGGTATTAGAACCAGAAGATAACAAAGAGGAATTAATGAAGATAGTAAATTTGATAAAAATAGAAGATATAATGACAGACCAACAGAAAAATGAAATAGTAAGAAAAAAACGAAATTTGATACAAAGAAATGAAATTTATTATAAAAAGATAAAAAAAAGAGAGAAAATTATCCTATCAGAAGAATTTAGCAAAAAACTGATAAAACAGGTGCATGAAGATTTATGCCACATAGGAATCAGACAGATGCAGAAAAAAATAAGTCCAATATATTGGGAAACCAAGGGGAGGCGTGGCTTAGATATCAGCGCTGTGGTGGTCAGTTGGCAAACTACTGTCAGTAGGCCTGGATCCCATCAAACATTCCGAATAAGCACTCAGCAGTAGTAGCTTTTAACTATTTAAAGTTCTCTTAAATGAACAAAATGCGAATTTCTATTCAGGAAATGTTTCGTATCTACTGTACATATTGTAAATATCTCATGTATACGTCTTGTTCCTAGATTTAAGAATTGTAAGATAAGTGGCCTTTTGTCACTGTGTCTCCATCTGGAGCTTCTGGAAGCACTCAAGTGCTTCTCTCTCCCCCCTCCTCTCGGAGCTCCGCGGTTCCTCGAAATCATCATTCTCGTCAGTCGGTTCTCAGAAGTACTCGCATTAGCTACTGCGCCGAGAGAGCGAAAGAGAGAGAGAGAAGTCTTGATACGCGAAGAAAGTAAACCAAAGGTTGCGCTCAATTCTTGTATTTTATAAAGTTCTCGAGTGTTAAGTGTTAGTGTTCCGCACTTATCCAACAACTGGAAACGTTTTACAAACAACCTACACAACTAGTAAAACAACTTAATCCTACAACTTATCCCTACTTAATTCTACTTAATCTAAGATCCTAAACCTACTTATCCTAATTACATCTAAAACGCTAACGGATTAAAAACTTGAAATCTTGAGAGAAACAAATGGTCCTTCGAGCCGGATATTAGCAGTGAGTAAAAATTCACTCTTCTCGAACACTGGAATCCGTTGCGTTGTCCTTGACTCCACGAGGCATCGAACGTCCTCGAGCCCGTTCGAACGCGTAAACAGTGCCAGGCGAGACAGTTTTTCTTCGACCGAACGTTCTTGAAGCTGAAACATGGAAATACTCATGACAGAACAGAAATCGTTGTACGGGCGAATTTCAAGGTTGACGGAGAATATGAAGAAACTCGACGCGAGTAAAATTACAAAAGGCGTGATTACCGCGCGGCTGGAACTTTTAGAAAATTACTGGGCCTCGTTTCTCCAGAACCACGCGAAAATGTGCGCGGGTTACAAGGAGGAACATAAAGAAAGATCCTATTTCAAGGACGACTACATTAGCCTTTGCGAAGAAGCTTACTTGCAGCAGAAGGCTAATCTACTGGATCTACGAGACGATTTTCCTGACGAAATGAACGAATCTGTCTCAGCGGGAACCGACTCCCATGGCCGAACCTTGCAACGGATCGCGCTACCTTCATTCTCTGGAGATTATCAGAGCTGGCCAAGTTTTCGTGACCTATACCGCTCTCTGGTAATGAAAAACTCTTCTCTCTCCGAAGTTGATAAACTTCATTACTTAAAAACTAGCTTAACCGGGGAAGCCGCTCGACTAATTCAAAACGTCACGGTCACCGCGGACAACTTCAAGCGAGCGTGGGCGGCTATCATGGAGCAATACGACGTCCCACGTCTTCTCATTCACGCGCATGTGAAGACACTTCTATCGTTGCCAGCGATGAAGACGGAGTCCGCTCAAGAGCTCAAGGAATTGCTGCATGGAACCCGAGATGCCGTGGAAGCTTTGGCAACGCTGAAGCTACCTGTGGAACACTGGAGCGCCTTCTTAGTGGTGCTCACGGCTGAACGCTTGGACGCAACGACGAGGATGGCCTGGGAGACGTCCATCGGAGCATCGCTGGAGCATCCGACATTCGAGCAGATGAAGACATTCCTCAAAACTCAGATGAGAGCGCTAGTGGCGTCCGAAGGCAGCGCCGCCGGACCAGCAGGTCAAAACCTTTCTGGATCATCGGACCACAGAGGAGGGGATCGAAGGACGACTGCAGCTTCCCACGGCGCAACGCGTCGGCCCAAGACGCACTGTGTGACCCAGACCAATGGGGCTCAAAAGTGTGCTCTGTGTCAAGGCGAGCACTTCATACTTCACTGCCCGACGTACAAAGGCTTGGCTCCTCGGGAGAGAAAGAATCGGGTAATAGAAAAACACTTATGCTTCAACTGCTTGGCAGCACATTCCTCTCGCGAATGTAAATCTAGTAAGCGCTGCCAGCTTTGTCTAGGTAAGCATCATACCACTATTCACATTCCACTCGAACAAGCTTCTTCTTGTGGTACTATTTCGCAGATAACGGACCAACCGGTACATTCTGGAACGAGCGCTGCCCCCTTGCCGAGCTCGACCACTGCGACGACTCATTGCGCCCAGGTGCAACCTCCTGGTGCTGCTGTACTTCTCGCGACTGCATTGGTCAGGGTGGCGTCCATCACTGGCGAGGAGATGACCGTTCGGGCGTTGATCGATCCCTGCTTCGAGGTGTCCTTAATCGGTGAGAGCATCGCTCAATTACTACGACTCCCAAGGTCACACACTAAAATTCCAGTAATAGGAGTCGCGAAAAATAAAACATTCTCGAGGGGTTCGGTAAATTTAAGAATCTTACATCGCAATCGCGACTCGGTCAGCATCTCGATACCAGCTCTGGTACTACCACGGCTCTCCTCCTATCGACCAAGTCCGGTTCCGGTTTCAACTTCGTGGTTTCACTTGGCAGATCTTGAACTCGCGGACCCCGACTTCGCTTCCCCTAGAAGGGTAGATCTTCTCTTAGGCGCTGAAGTCTATGCTCAAATTATTCGCGAAGGGTTACGTCACGGCCCTCCTCACGCACCGGTAGCTCAAGCTACCACTCTGGGTTGGATTCTTACTGGCCGGGTCGGCGATCCGGATAACTTCTTTCAGGCTAAAGCCGCTGTCACTCTTCAGTGTTCTACTGACGTCGATATCTCGGAGGTCTTGCAAAAATTCTGGAAGCAAGAAGAGGTGTCGGCACCACTTACTACGTTAACCGCTGAAGAGAAGGCTTGCGAAGATTATTTCGTTCAGACGGATTCTCGCGCCGACAGTGGCAGGTATATAGTAAAGATACCGTTTTCTCGCTCTACTAGTGACCTCGGTCTATCTCGCTTAACTTCCGAGGTCCTCCTACGAAAACTGGAAAGGAAATTTCTTAAAGCTTCCGAACTGGAAGCGGCGTATCGCCAATTCATGGAAGAGTACGAGACACTCGACCATATGACTCTGGCCGCGGGAGACTCTCGCGATACGTCAAACGTTTATTATTTACCACACCATGGGGTGATTCGTTCGTCTAGCACTACTACGAAACTTAGAGTAGTTTTTAACGCTTCGTGCAAAACGACTTCCGGTCTCTCGTTAAACGATCTGGTACATACGGGTCCTAATTTACTGCCCGAGATATTCGATATTCTCACGCGCTGGCGGCTCCACTCCATTGTATTCTCGGCGGACATTGAAAAAATGTACCGCCAAATACGCGTCCATAACGACGATTGCGACTTCCAACGCATTCTGTGGCGGAAGAATTCTTCGGAGTCAGTACAAACGTACCGACTACGCACGGTCACGTACGGGATGGCGTGTGCCCCTATCTGGCGATTCGTACGCTTAAACAATTAAGCGCGGATGAACGGGAACGTTACCCCTTAGCTGCACCGTGTTTACTTGACGACGTCTACATGGACGATGTGATCTCGGGAGCAGGAACCTTGCCGGTGGCGCTCAAACTCCAGAGCGAGTTAATTTCCTTGCTCAAGGCGGGCGGATTTAAGCTAAGAAAATGGACTTCGAATCGACCCGAACTCCTCGAGAATTTACCGCACGATTATATAGCACCAACGCCGGAGCTTTCTTGTAATTTCGAGGGTACCTTCTCGTTACTCGGTCTGAAGTGGCAGACCAGCTCAGACTGCTTCGTTTTTTCCGTTTCACCGAAAACCCGAGACGAAGCTCTTACCAAACGCATCGTCTTTCGGGAGACAGCAAGTCTGTACGACCCTTTAGGGTTTCTCGCACCGGTAATAATTGTCGCGAAAATATTCGTACAATCGCTTTGGCTCCTAAAACTGGAATGGGATGAACCGCTCCCGACCTCTCTTGTGGAAACGTGGGAGCACTACATATTATACAGGATTAGGAGCGCTCTCGTCCTTGAGGATACCTCGCTGGCTTCTCGTGAATCCGGAAACGGGATATTATGAATTGCACGGCTTTGCAGACGCGTCCGAGAAGGCGTACGCCGCCGTGACCTATCTCCGATCATTGTTCGATCGGTCGTCTCCCCGAATCAGTTTGATCGCCGCGAAAACTAGAGTCGCTCCCTTGAAGCAGAGTTCGTTGCCTCGACTCGAATTGTGCGCGGCTACCCTTCTCACTCGGTTAATGATACGCGTGACTAAAGTTATAAATTTACCACGCTGTGACGTGCATCTTTGGTCGGACTCGACAATAGTTCTGAGTTGGCTACAGGGGCAACCCTTCCAGTGGAAGACGTTTGTCGCCAACCGCGTCTCCGAGATTCAAACCTCATTGCCGAGTGCGAAGTGGCATCACGTCCGGACAAAAGAAAATCCTGCCGATTGCGCGTCGCGAGGTATAAACGGGACTATGCTTGTCAACTACTCACTATGGTGGCAAGGACCATCCTTCTTACGCAATCCCAAGCATAGTTGCGAATCGAATTGCATTGGCGAGCTCGGCACGACGGAAGAACGACGCTCGCAAACTATCGTTCATACTACTACGCTCGCCGAGAGCCCCCCGTTAGGGGAACTCTTGACGAGATATTCCTCGCTTAAAAAATTAATTCACGTAACCGCGTGGTGCCTGCGTTATATGTCTAAGCTTCGACGCAAGCCTTCCCCCTTTTTTCAATTCAACTACATTCAAGCGCTTGAAATGGAAAATGCTAAACTTACCTTAGTAAAGCTGGCACAGCGCTGCGCGTTTTCAACGGAACTCTCGATACTGGCAAAAGCCGCTTCTATCTCCCGGGGGCCCCTTTCTCGCTTGGCCCCTTTTTTGGACGCTCAGGGCGTCTTACGGGTCGGCGGCCGACTGAAGCATTCCATTCTGGATTTCGACCAAAGGCACCCGATTATTCTGCCTGACAGGGGAAATTTCATAGTCTTAATCATTCGCGATTGCCATGAACGAGTTCTCCACGGAGGTACACAACTCACCTTAAGCAAACTTCGAGAAGAATACTGGATTCTCGGAGGTCGACGCGCTGTTCGGCACTATATACACTCTTGCGTCACGTGTTGGCGATGGCGCGCAAGGGCGTCCCAACAACAAATGGGGAATCTCCCCTCCCATCGCATGACCCCAGCTAGACCGTTTCTAAACACTGGCGTCGACTATGCCGGTCCCTTCTTGACTAAAACGTCTCCCGGACGCGGACACCGAACTCGAAAATCCTATGTCGCCGTCTTCATTTGCTTGTCCACGCGCGCTATCCATTTGGAGCTCGTGTCTGATTATACTACAGATGCTTTTCTAGCCGCATTCCGTAGGTTCGTTTCCCGACGAGGAAATTGCGCCTCCATACGCAGCGATTGTGAGACAAATTTCGTCGGTGCAGACAAGGAGTTACGACGTTTGTTCTCCGACGCGACCGGCGAACTGGGTAAACTGGCGCCTCTACTGGCGGATCTGGGCACTATATGGCTCTTCAACCCACCGGCCGCTCCCCACTTCGGTGGGATCTGGGAGTCCGCTGTGAAGTCAATGAAGTTTCACCTTCGGCGAGTCATCGGCGACACTCCATTGACGTTCGAGGAAATGACTACCCTCCTGCATCAGATAGAGGCTTACCTAAATTCAAGGCCCCTCTTTCCCTTGAGCGACGAACCGGACAACTTCCATTTTTTAACGCCGGGGCATTTTCTTGTAGGCTCCTCCTTGACAGCTGTTCCAGAACCTTCTCTCACAGCGGAGCCGTCAAACCGACTCACTCGCTGGCAGCAGCTTCAGCAAATGAGAGATCACTATTGGAAACGGTGGTCTGCCGAATATCTGCAAACTCTTCAAGGACGACCGAAGTGGATCGCTGCTCATCCGAACGTCCAGCCCGGGCAACTTTGCCTCGTAAAGAACGAGGCCACTCCGCCGACGCACTGGCCCATTGGTCGGATCACTGCAGTTCATCCGGGTCCCGATGGACTTGTACGCGTCGTCACGATACAAACCCCAAAGACTACGCTACAGCGCCCTATCGCGAAAATTAGCCTTTTCCCCTCCGAGCCAAGCGGCAAGGCTAAAGAACTCGCGTTAACTAGCGACCACGACAACCTGGTCTTCTCCTAACCGAACCATTCGTCGCGTACCCGCTACGAAGGCGGGCGGAATGTTTCGTGTCTACTGTACATATTGTAAATATCTCATGTATACGTCTTGTTCCTAGATTTAAGAATTGTACGATAAGTGGCCTTTTGTCACTGTGTCTCAATCTGGAGCTTCTGGAAGCACTCAAGTGCTTCTCTCTCCCCCCTCCTCTCGGAGCTCCGCGGTTCCTCGAAATCATCACTCTCGTCAGTCGGTTCTCAGAAGTACTCGCATTAGCTACTGCGCCGAGAGAGCGAAAGAGAGAGAGAGAGAAGTCTTGATACGCGAAGAAAGTAAACCAAAGGTTGCGCTCAATTCTTGTATTTTATAAAGTTCTCGAGTGTTAAGTGTTAGTGTTCCGCACTTATCCAACAACTGGAAACGTTTTACAAACAACCTACACAACTAGTAAAACAACTTAATCCTACAACTTATCCCTACTTAATTCTACTTAATCTAAGATCCTAAACCTACTTATCCTAATTACATCTAAAACGCTAACGGATTAAAAACTTGAAATCCTGAGAGAAACAGGAAATTTGTAAATTCGCGTGTGCTACGCCTCAGGGCAAAAATGTTATTGGTGGTGAAAATATAATTAATGGTGGTCACCTGTTGAATTGTGGAAAAGTGAATGAAGATAACAATGACGTTGTCCAAATTATTGCATTTTGTCTACAAACTGCAAATTTAAGAGATGATCCTCATGAAATTAATGGTGAAATCTTAAATGATGGTCGAATCATTGGGATGAGTTGTACATGTAAAGCAGGGTTAGGAAGTGCATGTAAACATACTGTGGCAGTGCTTTTATTCTGTAATCGGTATGTATTTTCTTCTTTAGATTATATTGTTTTAATGACTGATATAGTTATGATCATTCATCATAATAATAGTATTAATTAAAGTAGTGATATTTGATTTTTGTTTTAGAAATGATTTGGAAAATTTGAAGATCATTTCTTGTACCGACAAAAAATGTGCATGGAATGCTCCAAAAAAATCGGCTTTGGAAGAATATGAAGTGAAGCCATTGGCTTTACACAATTGTTTTTTTGATGAAAATACAAGAAAAAATAATAAATCGGCAATATCAAAACAACCAACTCCTGATCCGTCTGTAAATGGAAAATCTGGTGATGATTTATTATCATCCCACAGTGATGTTCTGGATGAAATCCAACAGAATTCGTATGAGGAATTATTTCGTGCAATAATGATTGAAGAGAACCCATCGTCAGCTCTAGCAAGGCATGTGTAATTATCATTATAATCAAATTTTATTTTTATTTCCATAATATTAATTTTTTTAAACCACTTTTATGGCCGTTATACATACAATCATTCAAGATCAAATTTGTATATTTAGGAATCAAATTATTTCTTACACATAAACTGAAGTATATTTAAATATTTATATGTAATATTGTGTAAATAAACTACAATGTGTCCATGGATTAACACAATAGTACATATTAATTTAAGAACAATAATATTCAAACGTTAAACTCATATCAGTTTAAGTAAATTTGTTTTATTATTTAGATGTGGAAGGCATAGTCCTATGCTTGAAAATAATAATACTATATCTATTTCATTTGAGAAAATAACAGACATAATCAACAATCAAGATACTTCAGAATTTTTAAGATCTCTGAGCATATTAGAAGTAGAATGTCCCAAGAGATGTTGCGAAGAAGTGTTATGTCGATTTTTACGAGATCCTTATACTATTTGTATTGAGAGTATGGAATTATACAGTGTTTGGCTTAGTGAAAGACAGTTCCGAATAACAGCTAGTAACGCTTATTCACTTTTTTCTTACCGTAATAATAAATCCCCTGATTGGGGAAAAAATCTAATGCTTACTTTTACGGTGCTTCATTTAGTAATGACAATACAAAATACGGCGTAGAAAATGAACCTCTAGCGCGGGAGGCGTATAAAGACTTGATGTCTGTAGAGGTAGTAGAATGTGGTCTAGTTGTATCAAAAACTAATCCTTGGTTGGGGTGCTCCCCTGATGGAATAGTTTTTAAAGATGGTAAACTATCCAAACTTATTGAAATTAAATGTCCTACAATTGGAAAGAAACACAATGTGGATGATTTAGTTGAATTACTTAAATGGCTAGAAAAAAAGGATGGTCAATTAGCTTTAAAAAAGAATCATTTATATTATGCACAAGTTCAAATAAGTATGGCAATCCTAAATCTACCATCTACGGATTTAATAATTTATTCATCTTTTGATAAAAAGATAAAGATTATTCCCATAAATTTTAATCTCAAATATACGACACATTTATTATTTTCTTTGAAGTCATTGTATTTTAACAAGATGTTGCATAATATTTGTGAAAGAGAAAAGGTGAAGTAAAGGAAAAAATTAATATGTACAAATTAATATGTATTTTTGTATTTGTTATTTAATGTTCATTTAATATAGACACTGTACGAAAGAATATTTAAATGTCTTAACTTATTGTTTTACCCGTACTTTTACTGAAATTTATCGTCTTTAAGAATGGGATTACTTAGATTTACAATAGCACATATGATAGTAAAAATTTCTTCTACTTTATTAATAAGACCTACAGGCAGTTTTGAAGAAAAAATCTGAAATGTTTTAATTCTTTGATTACTTCGTTCAATGTGAACGCGTGCTTTTGCAATTGAACGTCCAATAATTGCTTCTACTTTTGAAAATTGCTTTTGTTTTTTTAAAAAAGGAGGTATGATAAGTTTTATATCATATTTTTTACAAAGTTCACTAACAGTAAATCCTCTGTCAGCCATCGGATCATCTTTTTTATCCATTTTACAAAGAATTTCACTTTGTTCGAATATGGCATTATCAGAAGCACGTCCACCATATGCTCTACTAATGAATAAAATTAATCCTGCAGGTGTTACAGCAGTCATGAATTTTACTGTATAAGTGCTTTTGTAATAAGAATAAGTTAAAATTTGACAACACAAATTTTTAGGTTTTTGTATTGGTATTTCAATACAATCAACTATGGTACGGACGTTTGTAAATTCTCTAAAACACTGGGGAATATTTTTCAATATATTTTCCTTGCTGGGCCAAAAAATAGCTGGTCTTAAACAAATGTACAAAATATCTATCATTTCTAAAAATTTTTGTCTACAAGTTTCTGGAGTGCAAGACTTAAACAAAATTGCTAGCACTGCATATGACATATTTTGCTTTAGTTTCATAAAGGTCATTATTATTATTTCTAAGCTATCCAATTTTGAATTCAAATGTGATGTGGGTGATTTTGTTTGCTCAACTAATTTGTGAATTACTTTTAATAAACTAAAGTTAGGAATACCTGTTAAAGTACTTAATTCATGATCGGTAGTAATAAAATTAGAAAATTTTGAAATTATAGAATCACTTGTAACTTGTACACCCACGTCATGAAGAGTTTTGAATTTTAATATATTATTTGATGCATCAACTGGCTCTAAATCTTCTTTATCTTGTTCTATTGCCTCATTAATTTCATTTCCTTTATCTGCTAATTCACTGACTCCTTCAACATTATCAGGAACACTTTGTAAACTAATGTTTTCATTAGGTATATTAGGCTTACACCTTGTCAAATGTTCTTTGTGAGCTCTTCTATTGATTAATCTTTATTCATTAAGATTACCTAACACCAATCGTTTCTGAATATTTGTTCGAGACCCATTTTTCACTACAGAAATAACATCTTTTTTCCGGGCATTATTCTACTTATATCATCCTTACAGTAAAAATTTTCTATTAATGTCTTTGTGCTTTGCGGTAATTGACGACCATGCTTAGGATTTGGAGTTGACATCACTCCGTGCTCGGCTTGCAATCGCTTTGCTTGTCTTGCCATGTGGTATGAACTTTCAAATTCCCGACAAATTTTCCGAATACTCCACGAGTTCGGTAGGACTGTAAGGATACGGATTTTTTCACTATTGTCCGATTCTGCAATAAATTTATCCTTTAATTGTTTAACTATTTCGTTACTATCTTCCACAACACTACTTGAACTACTTTGTGCATCTACTAAATTTGATTTTACAATACTATGGGCGCGGTCTATTTTTTCTAATGTTCTTCTACTAGATTTTAAAGTTTTACTTGTTAATGGAGACTGACCTACGGATGCCATTAATATATTGGTGGAACTCACTACCTCGGTTGGATCGATTAAGGATGAATGACTACTTTTTGAACTGTCACTATTGTTAGGTTCTGTCTGCATACGCGACAATCCAGATGGCCCGGGTTCTGCTATTGCACTTTCAGGCTGTTCCTTCTTTTCCTTATATAATTTCACGCGACAATTATTGCAAATAAACGTCTTTTCAGTAAGAAATGGAAATGAACGACACATTTCCAATGATACTCTTCGAAGTGTATATGTATACCGTGTATGTCCCTTTTTGTTGAAGGGATTGCAACACCACTGACGCACCATTTTCGGAAATCCACAAACAGATATTGAAACAGTAGACGCGCACGATGCGAAAGTTCTCTGAAGACTAAAGACTTTAAAGGACGATGCCTAAGCAGAAATGTGTAGCGCTATATAAGTTTATTACCATCTTGGCCAAGAGTGGGTTAGTAAAATTCTTCTGCAGGTATAAATGACACCCTCGTGATGAATACGTGAGCTGTCGTTATTGTTTCTACCGTTGTTAGACCTGATTGAAGCAATAGAGGGTGCGAGGGGTACGGTCAGGCGACCGTAATAGCGGAGCGCGCGGCTCGCTTACCTGAAACGGCGCGCGCCGCTGTCTTTAACAGCTTCCTGCGACGTTGAATATACAAATTACCAACAAGAGAAAGGCTGATTTTATAGGAAATTCTTCAGCGAATATGGTGGTATTTTTTTCGGATTTTTAAAATCGCGACCTTGAGCCTCAATTTGCAAAATAAAATTTTATATAATTTTCATTATTGTAAAAAAGATTTTTTAACCGGGAACAAAAATATTCAGGAAGGCCGATCCTTCTAGTTTACAATAACGTTAGGATCAACTAAATCCGACAAATAGTTTCCGAGTTAAAAATGCATAAGTACAACCCATTTTCACGAAAATAGGCAAAAATCGCAAAATTCAACGCCCTATATTTTTTAAACAAATTCGAAAACGACAAAATGGTGAATTAAACCCCCCATACTTTCACGAGGGCTACAGCATATTCAAGTTTGAACAAAATCCGAGACATCGAGGGAAAAAAGTGATCGAGTTGGCGTGGAATGACTCATTCGCAAGTTTATATTAAAGTAGTTTAAAAGGCATAATGCCGCAAACATCGCCGCGGTCAACCGACGATGCGTCGGCGCCGTCTACGGTGCCGCCTTCGACGTCGAACACTCGCGTCGTAGAGGGTAGGATAGACAACTACCGTGTTCCGAAGATCCCAACGTTTTTCAAAGCGGACCCGGCATTGTGGTTTATGCAAGCCGAGGCTACCTTGCGTTCAGCACAGATTACGGCAGAGGCTACTAAAGCCGACATTGTTATAGCAGCGTTAGATTACGAAGTCGTTACCGTGATTAGGGACATAATGATGCAAGTTCCGCGTCCGGCAAATGTATACGAATTAATCAAGAAGCGCGTCATTGACACTTCCGCGGTATCGGCAGAGGCCAACCTACGAAAACTGCTAAAAGGGCAGGTCGTGACCGACGGGGAACCGTCGCTAATTTTAAGTCGCCTACGCAGTTTAAATGACGGGTGTTGTGACGAAGCAATAATGCGGTCGATTTTTGTCGACCAGCTACCCCCCCCCCCCCCCCCCCCCCCGTACCCGTGCAATTTTGGCCGCGTCCGGTGTTGAAGAGTTGAACAAACTGGCCGAGCTCGCGGACAAGGTGGTAGAAAATTCCGCGAGTCCCGACCCACAAGTCGCGGCGTTATCGCGTACGTCGAACGACAGGTCGACGAGTTCGGTTTCGTCGGACATTGCAAGCGAGCTCAAACGTCTCGCCGATGCGGTGAATTATCTCGTCGTAAGAAAGTCTCGCGACGGGCGCGCGGGTGGACGGCGAAGGTCTGACTAGATGTCTCGAGCTCGACGCGGGCGAGGTCGGTCGTGTGACCGCGGTAAAGGCAAATTATGCGTAGCACATACAAAATATCCCGATAACCCGACGTCTTGTAAGAGCTGGTGCTCGAAGTACGCGTCGTGGAAGGCGGGAAACTAGAACGACCCTCAGTCGCTGAGACGGCCGTCGAGGGTCAAAATAAAACTAGACGTCTCCATATTCGAGATCGCGCGTCCGGCGTGAGATTTTTAATCGACACGGGCGCGGATATTTCATTGTTACCGGCCGACCCGAAAATTCGCGACGAGCCGAGCTCATACAAATTTTTCGCAGCAAACGAAACGCTGATCGACACCTACGGTGAATCATTCAGGACTCTCGATTTAGGTTTCAGACGGCCCATTAAATGGAATTTTACCATTGCAGCCGTTCCGTACGCAATATCGGGTGCGGACGTTCTAACGCAGTACGGCCTAGTGGTCGACCTGCGCAATAGTTGACTAATCGATTCCGAGACCGGTATCGGTGTATCCGCCGTATTCAAGAATGCTCCAATTACGGCAGTGGAAACGATTAATCCCTCATCGAAATATGCGAAGTTATTAGCGGAATTTCCGGAAATAACGGGCGCGTCTCGACTAACTCCTCCGGAGGGGGGGGGGGGGGGTGACGTTTTCCATCATATAATAACCTCGGGATCTCTGGTGTCAGGTCGTCCGCGCCGATTAAGCCCCGAAAAATTGAGGGCCGCAAAAGCCGAATTTAAAGCTTTGGTCGAGGCAGGAATCTGCCGACTATCGTCAAGTCCTTGGGCAAGTCCAATCCATTTAACACGCAAAAAAGATTGTTCGTGGAGAATCTGCGGGGATTATTATTAGCGTTCCGTGGCTGGCAAACGGGAGCCGCTGGCATTCTTTTCTAAGAAATTATCGCCGGCACAGGCAAAATATAGCGCGTACGACCGCGAACTCGCGGCCGTGTACGAGGCGGTGAAATACTTTAGATACTTTGTCGAAGGGCGAGATTTCAAGGTCGTGACCGATCACAAGCCCCTGGTCTATGCGTTTATGCAGCGCGCTAAGAAGGCGTCGCCCCGCCAGGTGCGACAGTTGTCTTTCATCGCGCAGTTCACAACGCGGATTGAATATATCCCGGGAACCGATAACGTGGTCGCGGACTCACTTTCGCGAATCGAGTCACTTAGATTACCCCTTGAAATAAATTTAAAAGAACTTGCTGAGCAGCAGGAAGCTGATATAGAGCTGAAACAGCTGAGCAAAAATCCAAACCCTCCGTTAAAATTGATAAAAATTCAATGGGATCCGGCCCACACTACTGTGTTTTGCGAGATGTCGGGAGAATCTATCCGTCCGTACATCCCTGGATCGTTACGGGAAAGAGTATTTGACATGTTTCACAAGCCCGCGCATCCTGGCGCCAAAATTGCAGATCGGGTAATCCGTCAAAGATATGTGTGGCCAGACATGCATCGCGACGTCACTCGATGGTGTAGAGCATGTCTGGACTGCCAGCAATCGAAAGTATCGCGGCATGTTCGTCATATACCGGAGCAGTTCGTGGCTCCCGACGGGCGTTTTGATCAAGTGCACATGGACATTATCGTTGCCGCGGTGCAATGGGTTTAGTTACTGTCTGACGATGTTAGATCGGTTCTCGCGATGGGTAGAGGCCGTGCCTCTGGCGGAAACGTCAGCTCAGACCGTCGCAAGGGCGTTTTTCGATGTCTGGATCTCCCGTTATGGGCCTCCCAAAATTTTAACTACTGACCAGGGCGCTCAGTTTGACTCGCGCCTTTTTCCAGCCCTCCTGGCGTTGGTAGGTACTGAGCGAATCCGCACCACTGCCTACCACCCAGCTTCCAACGGAATGTTGGAGCGGTGGCACCGCGTGGTAAAAGCCGCGTTAATGTGCCATACTGATAAGGATTGGACTCGCGTTCTCTCCACAGTCTTAAGGTCGGTTTATACAGCCACCGATCCGTGCCGTGACGGGCCGAGCCTCTATAGTAAGCTTATGGACGGCGAGGAGCCGCCGAGCTCGGTGGAAACTCGGATGACTCGGAGGCTCCTCGTTCCCCGCCGGGCCCGGGCTCGGTGGCCGCTCGTTGAAACGACGGGTCGGACGGGCCGTGTCCGTGCCATGTCGAAGTGCAACGTTGCTCGATTTTATGCTCGCAACACGTAAAGGAGTTATACCTGACAAGCGAAGGTCCCGAGGTGAAGCTTCATGACTTTATTGCCTACGCCTTTTTAGCTGGTCGAAAGCGAGTGACTGATCAGTTCTGAACAAATCTTCGACCAGTGAAGACCTTTGAGTTCCGTGTTCTGCAATGCCTTATTCCTTTCCAATGGAGCATTTAGCTATAATGGCAATTATAGGAAGAACCTCGCAAAAGAAGAAGGGAGAGAAGATGGGGTGTCCACCCTCTGTGGAAAAATAGAAGTCAGGAGGGGGAATTTCAAATATTTAAAACCCGAAGTGAGCACGAGACCAAATTTCACAATTACTTCAAGATGTCGAGAAATACGTTTGATGCCCTACTGGATAAAATCAAACTTGTCATAACCAAGAACGACACAAACTGGAAGCAGTCGATATCACCGAGAGAAGTCCCCTCCATTCTTTAAAAATTCATTTAACATTCAATATCTCACAAAATACCATAAACCATGTATCAGTACCTTCAGCATGTGAAGCCCTATCAGACTGCAGAAGTTCATTGAAAAGTCACAGTTACACCTCGGGATCTTTCCTTCTGAGCAAGCTGAAGGTAATGACAGAATCACATTATCACCTCAGAAATCCGGCAACGCCACGACAGGTTGCATCTCGGGCTCGTCCGGAACTCGTCCGGACCCCGGCCGGGGCACGCTCTGCACTCGTCCGGAGCTCGGCTCGTCCCGGCACGTCACGGCACGGATCGGTGGCTGTATAAAGGTCTGCGCACACATATCCGTTCCGTCTCAGTTCCGCGTCAGTGTGCCAGTGGTAAGAAGAAGAGACCCTCTACACCCCTCTTCTTCTTACCAATGGCACACGGACACGGAACTGAGACGGAACGGATATGTGTGCGCAGACCTTAAACGGACCTCTATTGGGGCTGCGTTCACACGTTCGTACGGACCCTGGTGCGTCTCCCGCTGAATTTCTTTTCGGCACGACTCTACGTCTTCCAGGAGAGTTCTTCTTACCCGACGACCTAACACCGGACCCGAAAATGTTCATAGAAGAATTTCGAGAATACATGCGACAGGTACGACCGGTAGGGGAAATATGGACAAAACCGGGTACCTGGGTAAAACC
The DNA here is from genome assembly GCA_946251845.1 of Andrena fulva. Classification (NCBI taxonomy): domain Eukaryota; kingdom Metazoa; phylum Arthropoda; class Insecta; order Hymenoptera; family Andrenidae; genus Andrena; species Andrena fulva. The sequence continues at coordinate 46,054,971 of OX276329.1, forward strand.
GGGACGTGCTATTATTTTTAAAATGGCCTTAAATTTTCCCGCGTCGTTGCAGCCACATATTGTCACGGTGTGCATTGTTTCATCAACAAAAGACGATCGTCTTACAATCGTGCATAGTGAGGTTATATCGTCTTGTGTGTTTTGGAAGGCTACGATCTAATTTTCGATACTTAAAGAACCTACAATACTTTTGACAGTGTTCAGGTAAGTACTTTTTTGTGTGAATTATGTTAATTGTTGCATATTAAAGTGTAAATAACTAAAACAGTCTGTTTGTATTTCACCATGGTATTGTTGATAATCCGTAATATTTACAAAATTGTATGCTGGGGTGTGACGTCCCACTATTTTTCGCGCGGTATTTTAACACCACTTCCTCACAAATCCATCCACAATCCACCAAAAACCTTCAATCTCGAGTCATACCCTACTCCCTCACCCAACCGATCATTTAGACGATATACCTTAGTGGTCCCTATCTCTAAACGGTCAATCCAGATTCCTAATCGCCGATCACCTTGATGTTGTACCTTAGCGGTCCCCAACACAAGATGACCTATACAAAACGCCACCTCGACGTGAACAATGTCTGTACCACCTCGCAATAATTGTAACGCGCCACTCCGGTCCACCTTGTCGCGTCATTGTATGTCACGGCGGGCGGACGCCCAGCGTCGGCGTCCGCCAAGGTCGGCCCGGGACCCCGGGCCGAGGCGGGCGGAATGTTACAGCCGCGGTTAAACGCGCCGCTTCGCGATGATTTAAATGTGCGTGCGAGAGCGTGTAAACACGGTGACGCACCGTTCGTCAAGAACGGTTACGCGCGTCACACGTTTTTGCACGGCTCGAGCGTTCGATTTCGGAGAATCCGGCAGTTGGTCCTCAGAACACCTGACTAAGATATACACGCTCTCGCACGCACCAACCGTATCGGTCTTTTTGTCGCCCCGCGACCCATAGTTGCCGATACGATTTCCAACGGCCCTTCGATCCATTCGCGCCCAGCGCCCACTGTACATAGTGATACATAGTTTCCGTTGCGTGTTTTGTGAGTCGTGTTTGTTTCGTGATATTTCTGTGGAGTGCTCGTATTCATTGTCAACGACGCCCACTTTCGGCCAATAAACGTGCCGTCACTGAACGTTTGGAGTGCATCCCTTCCCTGGCCTGTCCCAGTGGCAATCCCCACCGCCTCCACCAGGCAATAGAATAAACATCACCCGAACCTTATGTTAAGATATTACGCATTTCTTCATATAAAGGAGGAGGTGTGATGCCCCGCTATTTTCGTTAAAATTTTTCTCTCACTTCAAACCACACCTACCTTGTTTTAAGAAATTACACATTTCTTCATATAAGGGGGGAGGTGTGACGTCCCACTATTTTTCGCGCGGTATTTTAACACCACTTCCTCACAAATCCATCCACAATCCACCAAAAACCTTCAATCTCGAGTCATACCCTACTCCCTCACCCAACCGATCATTTAGACGATATACCTTAGTGGTCCCTATCTCTAAACGGTCAATCCAGATTCCTAATCGCCGATCACCTTGATGTTGTACCTTAGCGGTCCCCAACACAAGATGACCTATACAAAACGCCACCTCGATGATGTATCTTAGAGATCCCCATCACGAGATGATCGTTACAAAACTCCTTCGCCTATTCGCCATATGAGGCATGACCACTTCCTTCCAAATCTACGTTTAAACAAATCCCTCATCCTTAAAACCCTCTTCCAAATCGAGACTACGTCTCACGCCCTTACTATGACCACAGAAGTCAATACACCGTTTACCCCATTCCTATACGACCTCCTAAACTCCACCAAATGGGTTGAGTATTTCGCTTCAAAGCCCCATGCAAAAACCCTAGAAATGTTACTGCGACGCAAATGTACAAACGTGATCAACACGTGATTGTAATTACGATGCATTTGGCGTACGTGACATAAACACATCTATTAATAACCATACCGTTACAAAAACCCCCAAAATCTACTGCGTCTTGTTCCCGAAATCTGTCAAGGTCTTTACCGCGCGAACCCCCGCAGTACTCCTGGAAGATCATATAAATACAAAGGATCGAGAGCCCAGAAAGCTCTTTTGTCAACAGACAGTCTAATAGATAGGAGTATTATTCAATCAGTGTTAACAAATTCAAATCAGTGCTTTACGACAATCACTGTAAGTCCTCATATATATATCATTATTATAGTGCATATCACCCCATACCATATTATTATTCATCAACGCTTATAGCTTATTATTATATTCTTTCATTAATGCTTATTGCTTACTTATTATTATATTCTTTCATTAATGCTTATTGCTTACTTACTATTATATTCTTTCATTTATGCTTATCATATATATCGCCATTTATATTCATAATTCATATTATAAATGTTGTGTGTGTGAATACAAAATCTTCCCACGCATTGTTAGAAACGCTCTAACAAGGCTAATAAACCGCTGTCACCAAAAATATGTCACGTCCCGGGTGAGGTTTTTCTTCTACGGGAACTTCTCGTGAAGGAGAGTCATAGTTGACAGATTCGCGCCTGATCCTCCCTCAGAACCCTCAGTGTGCCGGATGATAGATTCGCGCCTGGCTTTCCCTCAGAACCTTCAGAGTGCTGGATGACAGATTCACGCCTGATCTTTTCCTTCCCCATAGTCACCGTTCCAAAAAGACCTCACCCGGGACGTGACATATTTTTGGTGACAGCGGTGGGATCCGTTCGTTGATAATAGAAATAAATTCTCTATTATACGGCACCCACAAAGGCCTATTAAAAATGTGCATTAAAAACCCACTTCGTGGCACATTAAATTACCGCAGCCGCAGATTACAAATTTTAACGGCACATATGCGGTGGTTGATCTGTGTCTCCGGGAAAATAGCTACAACTTATGAAGGAGACGACATTTGTTCGAGTTGCTATGAACTAGATCTAACAAGTGTGGAAATTTTATATCAAATCCATTATTATCAGACGCCGGCGGTGTCTCCCAATTGCTCGTGGTGCAATTCCGCTCTGTTTCAAATCTGCCCCGTGAGCAGTTGTGTAGTGTGTTCGGATTGGTATCTCCTAGCTAGTGAGAGCCACCGAGAATTTGATAACCAAATGAACATAGAACATCCCGAATTTAAAAAAAAAAAAAAAAAAAAAAAAAAAAAAAAAAACTGCTAATTATAACAATATAACTTCGTACGCGTTTTTTGTTCGATTCTCTGTATGCACGTTACCCTCTACATCCCTATAACTACCTATGTGTAACAGCTCCAACGGCAACATCTATCAAACCTGTGCCGCCAATTTGTGAACCAATTGGCACATACTAATGAACTGACCTGTGTTTCGGGCGGTTTAGCAACGACCACGGGAGGTTACAAAATTTGCCTTCACTGCTTTGATCTGGATCCAATTGAAGTGAATGAAATCACTCAGGAACATTATTATTCTTTAAACAATATATTTCCAGGGTGCCCTCGTTGCAAAAAACTCTTATTCCAAACGCGTCCTTTAAATAGTTGCGCCGAATGCACGGAACATTTCCTCTTTTCAAATAGAAATCATTACGGGTTAATAATTTTTGGTTCTCGGGACAGAACAACCTGAATTTAAATAACGGCTAACTAACTAAACATGTCTGTGTACGGCGAAACCGATGATATCGCCGTAAGCGACCAAGACGCGGGACCTTCCAATAGCGCTATAGAAATCGCGACCGTCGAAATAATGGAACAACTACACGCATTACGCGAAAAACAAGCCGAAATTGAAAGATTGTATACGAAATTTGTAGTGAACCCAGAAACCAAAACGCGTTCGAACGTAGCCACCGGATCAATTGACCCCGCGTCTAAAAGCCTTTCCGATGGGATACGAAATATCGAGTTAATGATGGAGAAACTTCTTGCACCCCCGCCTATTACAAATAATTTTGATACGCCGGGTTCCTCCCGTTTCGATAGAAACCCGGTATTGAATTTCAATAAAACTCCTGAGGTAAAAAATCGTAATAATATTCCAGAAGTACCGAACCATAATCAAACGCCGGACCAGGGTCCATCGCCCCAGATAAAATTAAAGGACGCAATAGAGACAGTCCCAAATTTTAACGGGCATAACATACCCATAGAGCAATTCGCGAGAGCTTGCAATAGGGCTAAAGCTCTGGTTCCCTCGCACGCCGAACCCCAGCTGGCGAGGTTGTTACGAAACAAGCTGCAAGACCATGCATGCTTGGCCGTTGAGGATAGGGTCCTTGACTCCGTAAATGACCTAATTAAACAACTCAAACGCATCTTTTCTCCTGCCAAAACATCTGACCACTACCGTGGAGAACTTGCCAACATTATCAAAGGAACAAACGAACATGTATTAGAATACATTTCCCGCGTTAAAGATCTCCGATTCGCAATCTTGGAAGAGGATAGAGACTACTATCGCGACTTCACACGGAATCACCCCGAAGACTTAGATCGCCTGACAATAGATTCGTTCGTCGACGGTCTTCCACCCCACATAAGGACAAGGTTACTCCAACATTCCTTCGAAACGATCGATGAAGCTTTTGATTTGGCTGTACTCGTGGACAAGCAAATCGACAGAGATCGACAAAGGTTTTCAGAACAAAAGGCCCCGAAACTAACATGCCAACTCTGTAATAAAACAGGACACGATGCACGGACCTGCAGAAGTAATCAAGATACCGCTCCACAACGTTTCGAAAGGTATCCTCCAAATCGCGTTACAGGATATAATAACCAGGCATCTAGCCCTTTGCCCCCTTACTGGGACAGAACCCGACCTCCTCCCTCAAGACCTACGGAATTGCGTATGTTCGGCCGCGAACGTAAACTTTGTCGCGACGAAGAAGGGTCTGGTTCGTGTCAAGCGATCAGAGTGGGGATTCCGAGAAAGGACTGAGTCTCGGAGCGCAGTCAAGATAGGACCCCCTTTGTCTATATCCTGGTGCGGGTCGGTCCCAGGATAAACACGTGCAGGCCATATCGTAAACCGTCGGGCGACTGCACGGCGCCGAATTTTCCCGATAACTAAAACAAGGGAAGAGAATGACGAGAGGAGTAGTAGACTTTAGCTCTCGTGCGAGTGCGGTTCGCAAGAGGGATTCTCCCGATCAATTCGGAGATGTAGTTCGGATCGCGGCAACGAGTGCATGTTGTGAACGACAGTGTGATGTACAGCGATGCCCAACAATTCCAAAAATACACGAACGCGAATACACAATTATAAGGGATCCCTCGGAGTCAATCTCCATCAGGTCGTGCCTAGCACACAATTACATACATGAGGGATCCCGCGGACTCATAATCTCCGCCAGGTCGTGCTTAGCACACACTCACACACACTCACACATACTCGACAGAGTCCGCGGAACTATAGTTCCGCCAGGTCGTGCTTAGCACACACCCACGAACATATCTAACGAATTGTGCATGTCGCACAAACCGCATCATGTTAATTACGCTCAACCTTCGACTTATCGTTCACACCTTCATAATTTTCCTTTTGTAATTGATGTTTAAACTTTATTATTGGGGTTTTTATGCCGCAAGGCTTTTCCCCAATGAGCCAATAAATTATCCAGTTATTTCGGCTCAATTCTGTTTTGTTTATTATAATTCATTCCTTCTCCACCTTTACATCCTAATATTATTTGAATTACGGGATTTCTCCATGTTGGAGAGATTTCGACGATACATAAAATGGTGCCTCCTGTGAGGTGTGAACGTTAAAACGATGAAGGTGTGAGAAAATGTAGAAGGTTGAGCGCAACGGCCCGTTGAAGCTAGTCACGGGCAAAAGAGTGAGACGTTTCCCGATTCCGAGAGAGGGTCCTGCGAAGCCAAGGCGGTTCCCTTGGAGGGGGAAAAACGGTCCCTTGAAGGAAAACGCGCGGTCAAGGGGACTTGGTCTCTGACTGCGAACATAGCAACGTGATCCCGAGTCAAGTACGAAATCTACTTCCGTACATCGAGATACCGTACTTCTAAAGTATCGACATTTTGTTACTATACAAGTTATTCAAATACGCGATATCGTGTGTCCGCAATTTCTTCGGAAATTTTAGTACGCGACGCGTGTGACATAGGTGTAAAGACACAACAGTGCTCAGTGACTATACGTCGAACTCCATGGTGAACGAACGTTAATGAACTCTGGATATACATCTCAATCGTAATAAGGTGGACCTCTCGCCCATATTGCCTCCTGCCGCAGACCTTGTCCATCAGCGAAAGATAAGTGCCAATTGTTAATTATAATTTAATCGTATATTTCTTAAGTTTAGACTAGAGTTAATTATATACACGGTGCGCGCGAATACTTAGTATAGCAATAATGGATAAGATTAACATGATCGGTCAAAAGCGTACGTCACTTAAACGACAACTAACACAGCTCGAGAACTGTGTCGCGTCGGGTCGGTACGATAAAGCGAATTTTCAAATGCGACTGGATCGAGTCACGGAATTATTCCACGCATATGAAGATTTAAATGATGAACTCGCGATTCTCGATCCAACGAACAGTCATTTGGACGAAATCCATGAGATTCAGGATCGGTATTATGACATTGCAAGCAAAATTAAGTCTATGGAGGTCGCTGAACCTTCGTCCGCGCAGGTAAACGAGACGCTCGGTAACACGTACCTGAATTCGACCCTAACGGAGACACGACGGCGCACCTTGAAACTGCCGGTCGCTGACTTACCGAAATTCGACGGAAGCCTGGGAAAATGGCTATCATATAAAAATACATTTTTAACCATGATCGATGGGCGTACTGATATAACCGATTTAGAAAAATTCATATATTTGAAAAATTCATTGAGAGGTGACGCACTTAATAAGATTTCAGTTTACAACACAAGCGCGGACAATTATAAACATGCATGGCGTCTTTTAGTAGGCTCGTATGAGAAACGGCGTATGCTCGTGTCAGAGCATTTAGATGCTATCATAGATTTGGGAACGGCAAACAAAATCGAAGCTAGCGGACTCGAGAAATTAGTTGACGATGTTCGCCAACATTTAAACATGCTGCAATCTCTAGATATTACGCCGGATAGTTCCATGATTATTAGATTTTTAGAAAGAGCAATGCCCAGCGAAATCCGAGAGAAATGGGAAGAAACGTTAAGTTTGGATACTCTTCCTACGTTGGAAGAATTTTATAAATTCGTGAATGAAACAACGTTCCGACGACTTACCCTTGAGAAAGGTGCCGTTCGCGACAATACCGAGACGGGAGCTAAACGTCGGTCCGACCGGGAATCGCGTACAGTTAAAACACGTAAAATCGGGACCGGCGCGCGCGCTCTCGTTACCGCTACCGTGCGTACTTGCACTTATTGCAATAAGCAGCACTTCTTGTACAGTTGCCCGGAATTTGGGAAATTATCCGTGTCCCAACGTTGGGAAGTCATAAACCGAAAAAGGTTGTGTCGGAATTGCTTACGATCCCATAACGGAAAATGTCGGTCGTCACAATGTAAGCATTGTGGACGTCTCCATCATTCATTGCTACACAATTTCGGCGAGAGACAATCTTCCTCTGTACAGGCCACGACGATGCCAAATGCCGCGAAAGCCGCGGCTGAGCCGGGTTCAGCATGACTATGCCAGTTCGCCTTAACCGCCGCGTGTCGTGTCCCTCGATCACAATTAATGATGAGTGCCATAATTCGTGTCAGAAAATCCGACGGGACGTTTATTGAAGCTCGAGCGCTTCTCGACACCTGCGCGACGGCTCATTTTATGACGGAAACTCTTGCACAACAATTAGGACTTCCAACCCAACCATGCTCGATTCCGATCAATACGATCAATGAGATGACCACGGTGTCGAAGGATTTAATTCAAATTACGTTCCGAGCACTTCACAGCGACTTCCAGAAGACATTGACATGCTTGACAGTTTCACGAATTACAGATTCGGTACCCGATGAGGTATTTCCGCGCGAATCATTAAAAATTCCCGCCAACATTCATCTTGCCGATCCCGAATTCCATATACCACGGCCCGTCGATATTTTGATTGGCTCTGGAACCACCTTATCGTTGATGTCGATAGGACAGATAAGTTTGTCTCGCGACGACTGCGACCTAGTCTTGCAAAAAACCCAGCTTGGATGGGTAGTAGTAGGCGGTATATTAGACAACGCCGAAAATCGAATCATTTCGTGTAATTTGTCCGAATTAAAGGAACAGATCGCGAAGTTCTGGGTGATCGAAAACGTGGACGCAGAAACGTCGAACTTATCAGAAAAATCGTTATGCGAAACTCATTATAGCGAGAACACGACGCGCAATGATAACGGACGGTACGTAGTACGGTTGCCGTTCCGTGCTGAGGGTAGAAATTTCGGCGACATGCGACGAATTGCCTTACGTCGATTTCATGCGCTTCAGCGGAAGCTCAATACAAATTCAGCTCTCAAGGAAGAGTATCATAAGGTGATGGAAGAATACGTTTCGCTTGGGCATATGTCATTGGTTAACGACGATTCATCGTCTCGCTATTACTTGCCACATCACGCCGTGGTAAAGGCCACAAGTGCAACCACAAAGACTCGCGTCGTGTTCGATGCGTCGGCCAAGTCATCTAACAATATTTCGTTAAACGATGAACTCATGGTCGGTCCCACAATACAGGACAAACTTTTTGAGCATTTGCTACGTTTCCGCACACATTCTTATGTCATGACTGCCGATATAGAAAAAATGTACCGACAAATTTTAATCCACCCGCAAGACCGCAAATATCAACGCATATTTTGGTATCATGAAAACAGAATAAGAACATTCGAATTAAACACGGTTACTTTCGGCGTATCTTCCGCTCCGTATCTTGCTATTCGAACCGTACAACAGCTCGCAGACGATGAAAGCACAGACTTCCCATATGCTTCCGAAATTTTGAGACGTGACTTGTATGTCGATGACCTTTTAACAGGTGCGAATTCTTTGGAGGAGGCTCTAAGAATCCGCGATGAGGTGATCAGTCTTTTGAAACGCGGCGGTTTCAACATACGGCACTGGGCCTCGAACCACAATCACGTTCTCGATTCCATAAACGAAAAGGTTCTCGGAACGGACTACGCAACCGATAAGAACCCCGTCAAAAAAACTCTAGGCATTGGATGGCACGCGCAGGGGGATAAACTAGTTTACATTGTCAATTTATCAGAATCTTCCAAGAAGTCGACGAAACGCGAGATTTTGGCTGAGATCGCCAAAATTTTCGACCCTCTCGGCCTTCTTGGACCGATAATTCTTATTGCAAAGGTTTTCATGCAGGAATGTTGGAAGACGAAACTCGATTGGGACGAATCGGTTCCGCAAACATTACATACGCAATGGTTAAACTTTTCAAACCAACTTCCGTGCATAAACCACTTATCCATAGATCGAAAACTTTTGCTCGAAAATTCTACTAATATTGAAATCCATGGATTTTGCGACGCGAGTAAGATAGGATATGGCGCGTGCATTTACATCCGTTCCCTTAATCCAGAGGATCGTATTCTCGTTCGTCTGGCATGTGCCAAGTCACGAGTCGCACCTCTTAAAGAAACAACCATACCGCGACTCGAACTATGCGGTGCGTTAACGTTGGCCCGACTTTATCGAGAGACCGGAGCTGCATTTAAATTCTCGGTTAATCGCGTTATTTTCTGGACGGATTCTACCATAGTGTTGCAGTGGCTGAAAAAATCCCCAACCGTGCTGAAGGTTTTCGAATCAAATCGCGTTGCGGAAATTCAAACCATCAAAGAAGCAGAGTGGCGACATATCACAACGAAAGATAATCCAGCCGATGCATTGTCTCGTGGACAACTACCTGCGACATTCCGTGAGAACGATTTGTGGTTCGAGGGTCCCCATTGGTTGCGCAAACACGAATCTACTTGGCCGGCAAGTCTGAATGTCACTATCAAGGAGCTGCCGGGTTTGAAAAGGAATACATGTCTAGCGTTACGCCACAATAAATGTGAATTTTTTCATGACTTTTCTTCGTATAGAAACCTCACACGTGTGATCGCTCGTTGCTTACGCTTGCTTCCATCGAGTACGCATAAGGGCGAATTGTGTATAGAAGAAATAAACAACGCGGAACGCGTCATAATTGTGAATTGTACTGAGCTTGTTGCGACATTGCGATTTCGTGCTTCTGAACGAGCTCTGCGACCCAGGCCACTTTTTGTGAGTGGTGAACCAGCTTACCGGAATTATACGTCTGATCCCTTAAGTAGAGCCATGAGCTGTGCCAACCAATGTTTCCCGGACATTGATTTGTTTCGTGTTTCTCTCAGTGGCCTCCGATTACTTTTGTATGAGCGTTTAGTATAGGTCACTTAACGTGATACGTTAATAGTAAGTACTCACAGCGATTAGTTGTTAACTTGGTTACTCAACTTTAATTTTAATTTTAATTTTAATTATTTGTAAAGTTTACATGTATATTTGCTCCTTGCTATGAATCTTCTGCTTCCAAAGGGTTTTACCCGTTTACAATAATAATAATAATAATTAGAACTATCCAAAGAGAACGATTCTTTGAGGAGATTGGTCGTATTTTGACATTGAAGGGAGTAAAAGGCAGTCGACTCGCATCGCTGAATCCGTTTCTAGACGAACACGGACTTCTTCGCGTCGGCGGTCGATTACAGAACGCCGGAATCCCTTATTCACAAAAACATCCGATTCTTTTGCCATCCTATCATCACGTCACTGATTTAATTATTCGTGAAGTACACGAACGCGCATTCCATGCCGGCATTCAAACTACTTTATACACCATTCGCCATCGTTTCTGGCTCCTCGACGGAAAGAATCAAGTAAGAAAAATAATACGACGATGCGTCCGCTGCATCCGTTTTCGACCGTATCCATTACAAGGGAAAATGGGAAATTTACCCAAATCCCGCGTCGAAGAAGCAGCGGTTTTTGCTCATACCGGTGTAGATTTCTTCGGGCCGTTCTTCATTAAGGAAAAGAAGCATCGCAATAGGAACAGTATCAAGGCGTACGGTTGCGTGTTTGTCTGTATGTCGGTCAAGGCGGTCCATATTGAAATCGTAAGCGATCTCACAACCGAGGGTTTTCTCGGCGCCTTCAGACGTTTCATTGGGCGTCGAGCTGTACCTGTACACGTGTATTCCGATAATGGTACGAACTTTGTCGGTGCAAATAATCAGTTACGCGAATTATACGCGTTATTCGACTCTCAACAATTTAAGGAAACCGTAAACGAATTCGCGGTAAGCAAGTCGCGGATAACGTGGCATTTCAATCCACCGTTAACACCACATTTCGGAGGCATATGGGAGGCTGCGGTGAAATCCTTTAAACACCATTTTAAACGAGTGGTCAGCGAACGTCTCTTTACTTTCGAGGAAATCACTACATTTGCGATAGAAATTGAAGCGATTTTAAATTCCAGACCGTTGTGTCCCATTTCGACTGATCCGAATGATCCGATCGCGTTAACACCAGCGCACGTATTAGTAGGCCGACCGCTTACAATGTTACCGGAACATGATTATCTTTCCGTTCCAGAAAACCGGCTAACTTCGTGGAAAATCATTTCAAGAGCTCGCCAAGATTTTTGGAAAAGATGGTATCAGGAATATCTTAATGAACTCCAAAGGCGTCAAAAATGGCTCGAAACCCGTGGCGAAATCAAGATTAACTCGATTGTAATCCTGATGGACAAAAATCTACCTTGCATGCGATGGAGGCTGGGCAGAGTTATGGAGGTCCACCCCGGCGAAGATGGCGAAATTCGAGTCGCCACAATCAAGACCAGCAACGGCAGCATCAAGCGGAATATTACGCAATTGTGTCCATTGACTGAGCACGCGTGATGAGAAATTGAACTGTATTGTACTGCTTGTGTTTGATTCTATGTTTGATCGGAACTATCTTAACACAGAGTTATAAGTTAGAATTATTACTCGTATTACTCGCAACGGGGGGAGCATGTTCGGCCGCGAACGTAAACTTTGTCGCGACGAAGAAGGGTCTGGTTCGTGTCAAGCGATCAGAGTGGGGATTCCGAGAAAGGACTGAGTCTCGGAGCGCAGTCAAGATAGGACCCCCTTTGTCTATATCCTGGTGCGGGTCGGTCCCAGGATAAACACGTGCAGGCCATATCGTAAACCGTCGGGCGACTGCACGGCGCCGAATTTTCCCGATAACTAAAACAAGGGAAGAGAATGACGAGAGGAGTAGTAGACTTTAGCTCTCGTGCGAGTGCGGTTCGCAAGAGGGATTCTCCCGATCAATTCGGAGATGTAGTTCGGATCGCGGCAACGAGTGCATGTTGTGAACGACAGTGTGATGTACAGCGATGCCCAACAATTCCAAAAATACACGAACGCGAATACACAATTATAAGGGATCCCTCGGAGTCAATCTCCATCAGGTCGTGCCTAGCACACAATTACATACATGAGGGATCCCGCGGACTCATAATCTCCTCCAGGTCGTGCTTAGCACACACTCACACACACTCACACATACTCGACAGAGTCCGCGGAACTATAGTTCCGCCAGGTCGTGCTTAGCACACACCCACGAACATATCTAACGAATTGTGCATGTCGCACAAACCGCATCATGTTAATTACGCTCAACCTTCGACTTATCGTTCACACCTTCATAATTTTCCTTTTGTAATTGATGTTTAAACTTTATTATTGGGGTTTTTATGCCGCAAGGCTTTTCCCCAATGAGCCAATAAATTATCCAGTTATTTCGGCTCAATTCTGTTTTGTTTATTATAATTCATTCCTTCTCCACCTTTACATCATAATATTATTTGAATTACGGGATTTCTCCATGTTGGAGAGATTTCGACGATACAGCGTATATGTGCATACTGCAAAAAGCCCGGGCATTTAATTTCTGAATGTAGAAAACGAATATTCAATCGTAATGTAGGAAACCCTGGAACCTCCCAGGAACGAGACTCGGGAAACGCTCTGCCCCCACGGCCAACTATGGAGGCGTACCGTGGAACGGGCCAAACAGGAGCGGGTCCAATAACGACACAAACGGAATCGGCAATACCAAACTTAGGATCGCCACCGCATGGTTGAATACTGTTGGCGAAACCCCGTCCGTAATTATCCGGTCTCCAGACTTCGAAATAACACCGGAACTAATGATTGACACCGGTTCTGAAGTGAACTTATTGAAAATTCACGCCGTAAAACGATCCCAAAATATAGACGTAAACAAACAGGTACAACTTAGAGGCATCGCTAAGGACCTCGTTTTCACCCTCGGGACAATAGAAATAACTTTATTGGGCAACGACGTTACATTCCACGTAGTCGAAAACGATTTCCCCATTAAACCACACGGAATACTAGGAACTGAATTCTTTATGAACCAAGATGCCTCAATACATTATTCAAAAAAACAGTTGGAATTCAACGGAAATTCCATTCCGTTTGTAGATAGGGGTCAAGTCGTGTTACCCGCTAGATCGAAAACGGTTTCTTTTATTAACATATCAAATTCAGACATAAAGGAAGGATATTTACCTAGATTAGATTTAGGCACTGGGATTCACGCTGGTAATGCTCTTGTCCGTAATCAAGACGGCAAAGCATACTTACAAATAATAAATTCTAACGAAACGGACATAACGGTCACTATACCTACTGTTGAATTGGAAGAATTCGAAATTGTGATTCCAGAACCCAAACAAAGACGACCAACAGAGGCTAAGACGACTAAATGCGTCACTCCTATCCCAACCTTAACAGAAATCAAGCCCCTTCATCCCCAGGATCCATTGATCCATCATTCAGAGGTACACTCACTCTCATCCCCAAGGCATTGTGCCGAAACAACCCTTCCCCTAGAATTCCAGGAGTCTCTTGCTATGGCGTCGGGTGAGGAAGTATCAATAATTTCCGAAAAAACCGCAACAAGAATGGAACAAGTGCTCAAATTAATTTCAACGGAACATATGAATCCGGAGGAAAAGCTCCATGTCCAAAGAATTTTATATAAATACAATGACCTCTTCCATCTACCAGATGAGAAGTTGGGTCACACAAACGCTATCCAACATGGGATCCAGACAACGGATCCAGTGCCTGTAAATACTAAACAATATCGCTTTCCCCCAGTACATAAGAAAGAAATTGATAAACAGGTAAAGAATTTACTAGAAAACGACATTATAAAGCCATCACTATCACCCTACAATTCACCCATTTGGATCGTCTCCAAAAAACCAGGGCCCAATGGGGAACTTTTGTGGAGAATGGTAATTGACTTCAGGGATTTAAATGAAAAAACCGTTCCTGATGCATACCCACTTCCAAACATTAACGAAATACTAGACCAATTAGGAGGAGCAAAATACTTCTCCGTATTCGACCTTGCCTCTGGATTCCACCAAATCCCTATGAAACCGGAGGACGCACCTAAAACGGCTTTTTCTACACCTCACGGACATTATGAGTTTGTCAGAATGCCATTTGGGCTTTGTAATGCACCAGCTACCTTCCAACGATTAATGGATCACACACTCACGGGACTCCAGGGCACAGAAATGTTCGTGTATCTAGACGATATTGTCCTCTACGCAAGTTCCCTTACGGAACATTTGATTAAATTTAGAAAACTTGCTCAGCGCCTGAGAGAAGCGAAACTTAAACTCCAACCTTCCAAATGTAAGTTCCTACACAAGGAAGTCGCATATTTAGGTCACATAATCACCGAGCAAGGGGTAAAACCTGATCTGGGAAAAATTGAAGCCGTCCGAAACTACCCGGCACCAAGTACACCAAAAGGAATCAAACAATTCCTTGGATTAACCGGATATTATAGGAGGTTTATCCCAGACTTTTCCAAAATAGCTCGCCCATTAACCCAATTATTAAAGAAGGACACAACATTCGAGTGGGGACCGTCCCAGAAAACGGCTTTTGACCACTTAAGGTTAGCATTACAGAAAGAACCTATCCTGCAATACCCGAATTTTGACCTAGAATTCCATGTTACCACCGACGCTTCCGAATTTGCTATAGGAGGAATATTGAGTCAAAATATCGCAGGAAAAGAGTTACCCATCGCTTATGCTTCTCGCCTCCTGAATAAAGCAGAAATAAACTATGCAACCATTGAAAAGGAACTTCTAGCCATTGTTTATTGTGTCAGGTACTTCCGACCTTATCTATATGGAAAGAAATTTACTTTATATACTGACCACCAACCCCTAGTCTGGTTGCATAGAGTAAAAGACCCAACGTCACGCCTCGTTAGGTGGCGCTTAAAGTTAGCAGAATACGATTATGAAATTCGCTATCAACCAGGGAAAAGCAATAAACTTGCCGACGCCCTGTCTCGTAATCCTCCTATAAAGAATACATGTCCTATAAGACCACGAGAAGAAACCGATGATGATTGGGTGCCTAGTAAAAGACCTCGAATCACTAAAGAAACCAACAACCGCCCAAGGGCGAAACCCACGAGGATCCAACCACATCGAAGGGTGCGCAAAACCCCAACACCTGTAATAATACCACCCGATGTCTCCCCAATAGACGTACCAGAACCCATGCGTGGCATCGAAAGGGAGGACCAGGAAAAAGAAGAAGAACAGGAATCAAATATTCCATGTCAAACCGATTTACCTCCTCAACCTCCAACACCACTGGATCAGGAAGACCCTGATTCCGAAATAGAATCCAACGCATCAGACGAATCAACAACTGACTCTGAATCGTCGTTAATCGAGGTAAACGATTCTCCAGAAGAAACATACGAAGCAGACCCCGATAGGGACATTAGAACAATACCAATAATCAGTCGCGACCCGTTGTCTCTACGAAGAGAAACGCTTATCTTCTTCTTAAGCGCCGATGGGAAACCTTGCGACAATGGAGCCAAACAACTGCTAGAAACTGGAGAGTTAGAAAAAGTAAACGAACTCACTTTGGGTAGGGCCCATGTAACATGTAATAAGGGACGAATTCTCATTGGGTTAGTCATAAAAGAAACACAAACCACTCCTCTAACCACGACAATTTGGAGCGAAACACTATCTTCCCTTAAAAACATAATAAAAGAACTCGTAATATACTCATTCAGTATAGCTAAGACGACAAATATCGACCAATTAACCTGGCAGGATATCATTATGGACATTCTCGAAACCATCGACGAGGAAGACATCGAGGTCACAATATGTTTACAAATAGTTCAAATTCCCGAAGAATCAAAAAGACAAAAGATTATTACAGAAAATCACGCATCTGCATTAGCTGGACACAAAGGAGTAACCAAAACGTATAATCGAATTAGACACAACTACTTTTGGAAAGGAATGAAGAAAGCTGTGGAAGATTATATTAGAAAATGCGAGGATTGTCAACGGAAGAAACTCGTCCGTGTCAAAACCAAACAACCAATGATTCTTACTGATACGCCTGGACGAGCCTTTGACAAAGTTGCGTTAGATATAGTAGGACCATTACCTACCACTAAAGAGGGAAATACTTATATATTAACCACACAAGACCTACTAACAAAATATTTCGTATGCGTACCCCTTAAACAATCCACGGCAATAAAAATCGCAGATGCGTTCATAAAGAAATTTATCTGTCAATTCGGAGCTCCTAGAGCCATTCTCACCGACCAAGGAGCAAATTTCACCAGTAAATTCATGAAGGCTATCGCGCAAAAATTCAAAATCGAACAATTTCGAACCACAGCCTTTCACCCACAGACAAACGGCTCTTTAGAGCGATCGCACATCGTCCTAACGGAATACCTAAAAATGTATATCAATAAATATGACGACTGGGACGAATGGACCGACTTGGCCGCGTTCTCTTATAACACCAGCGTCCATGAAGGCACTGGTTACACTCCATACGAGTTAGTGTTCGGGAAAATAGCCCGGGTACCCAGCCGAAAAAGAGTACCCGAAGACTTCGAAAAGAAACTTATAATCAATACCTCTCGAAATTGAGTACGAGGGTGCAAGAACTGCAAACCGCCGCTGCAGAAAAATTAAATCAGTCAAAACTTCGATACAAGAAGTATTACGATCGGCATATAAACGAAGAAACCTTTAAACCGGGCGACCCAATCTTCGTATTAATAGAACCGAAGAAAGGGAAATTCGGTGACCAATACTCCGGTCCGCACACAATACTAGAAGTTATCCCTTCACAAAATTTAAAAATATCGTGGAAGGGCAAGACAAAAATCATACACGCGTATAAGGCGCGCCTTGGTCGATTGCGCGAGGATCCCGGTTGACCCCTAATTTAATATAGAAAACATGTGTTAATTCAATCATTTCTTAGGAACAAAACCATGCCACACAGGAGGGCCCCTAAGCCTAATAAGGCCAAAAACAATGGAGCAGGCCTAAGAAGAAAATTAGACCACATAAAATGGTTGCGCCGGGAAACGGTCAAGGAGGGAAGGAGCATATCACCCCTCCTCCCCAAGATCTCCTCAACAGTGACCATCAGGGAGGCAGATGCGGACATCCCGGAGGTCATTGTCATAGATGACTCCCCCCCGCCTTCGCCAAAAGACGCCCAGGACCTCCAAGAGGCCACGACGCCACGGCCCCTTTATAGCCCTCCCACAGACAATGGGGTAATGGAGCCACTCTCCCATTCCATTCCCTATCCATACCCTTCTCCTTCCCAAACCTCCACCTCCCTAATTCCCTCCATCCTCCCTCCATACCCAGGTGACGTGGAAATCCTGGACACGGGATCAGCTATCCGAATTCCGGACTTTACGGAGCTGACACCCGCTTTCCTAAGGTGGTTCGATGACCATTATCAAAATGGTTACGACCTCACGTTTATCCTGGAAGATCCCTCACTCCAATACATGGAATATTCCTTTCCCCCTTATTGATCCTTCCAAAAGCCCCTACCTTCCTTTAATCCTATCCGACCTTGTATATAATCCTTGTAAATATTCCTTATAAATTAATAATACATATATATATATATATTATTTTCTATTTTTTATATATATATATATGTCTTTCTTTTATTTTATCTTCGAGCCACATTAAATAACTTTTACAAAAACATATAAATTATTTTATTTCTTTTACGCCAAATAGGCTTTATCTTTTGTTTTATTTTTCTAGCCAAACAGGCTTTATCTTTTGTTTTTATTTTTCCCCGCCAAATAGGCTTTATCTTTTGTTTTTTTCTCCTCATTCCAAGTCACCTGTTACAGCCGCGGTTAAACGCGCCGCTTCGCGATGATTTAAATGTGCGTGCGAGAGCGTGTAAACACGGTGACGCACCGTTCGTCAAGAACGGTTACGCGCGTCACACGTTTTTGCACGGCTCGAGCGTTCGATTTCGGAGAATCCGGCAGTTGGTCCTCAGAACACCTGACTAAGATATACACGCTCTCGCACGCACCAACCGTATCGGTCTTTTTGTCGCCCCGCGACCCATAGTTGCCGATACGATTTCCAACGGCCCTTCGATCCATTCGCGCCCAGCGCCCACTGTACATAGTGATACATAGTTTCCGTTGCGTGTTTTGTGAGTCGTGTTTGTTTCGTGATATTTCTGTGGAGTGCTCGTATTCATTGTCAACGACGCCCACTTTCGGCCAATAAACGTGCCGTCACTGAACGTTTGGAGTGCATCCCTTCCCTGGCCTGTCCCAGTGGCAATCCCCACCGCCTCCACCAGGCAATAGAATAAACATCACCCGAACCTTATGTTAAGATATTACGCATTTCTTCATATAAAGGGGGAGGTGTGATGCCCCGCTATTTTCGTTAAAATTTTTCTCTCACTTCAAACCACACCTACCTTGTTTTAAGAAATTACACATTTCTTCATATAAGGGGGGAGGTGTGACGTCCCACTATTTTTCGCGCGGTATTTTAACACCACTTCCTCACAAATCCATCCACAATCCACCAAAAACCTTCAATCTCGAGTCATACCCTACTCCCTCACCCAACCGATCATTTAGACGATATACCTTAGTGGTCCCTATCTCTAAACGGTCAATCCAGATTCCTAATCGCCGATCACCTTGATGTTGTACCTTAGCGGTCCCCAACACAAGATGACCTATACAAAACGCCACCTCGATGATGTATCTTAGAGATCCCCATCACGAGATGATCGTTACAAAACTCCTTCGCCTATTCGCCATATGAGGCATGACCACTTCCTTCCAAATCTACGTTTAAACAAATCCCTCATCCTTAAAACCCTCTTCCAAATCGAGACTACGTCTCACGCCCTTACTATGACCACAGAAGTCAATACACCGTTTACCCCATTCCTATACGACCTCCTAAACTCCACCAAATGGGTTGAGTATTTCGCTTCAAAGCCCCATGCAAAAACCCTAGAAATGTTACTGCGACGCAAATGTACAAACGTGATCAACACGTGATTGTAATTACGATGCATTTGGCGTACGTGACATAAACACATCTATTAATAACCATACCGTTACAAAAACCCCCAAAATCTACTGCGTCTTGTTCCCGAAATCTGTCAAGGTCTTTACCGCGCGAACCCCCGCAGTACTCCTGGAAGATCATATAAATACAAAGGATCGAGAGCCCAGAAAGCTCTTTTGTCAACAGACAGTCTAATAGATAGGAGTATTATTCAATCAGTGTTAACAAATTCAAATCAGTGCTTTACGACAATCACTGTAAGTCCTCATATATATATCATTATTATAGTGCATATCACCCCATACCATATTATTATTCATCAACGCTTATAGCTTATTATTATATTCTTTCATTAATGCTTATTGCTTACTTATTATTATATTCTTTCATTAATGCTTATTGCTTACTTACTATTATATTCTTTCATTTATGCTTATCATATATATCGCCATTTATATTCATAATTCATATTATAAATGTTGTGTGTGTGAATACAAAATCTTCCCACGCATTGTTAGAAACGCTCTAACAAGGCTAATAAACCGCTGTCACCAAAAATATGTCACGTCCCGGGTGAGGTTTTTCTTCTACGGGAACTTCTCGTGAAGGAGAGTCATAGTTGACAGATTCGCGCCTGATCCTCCCTCAGAACCCTCAGTGTGCCGGATGATAGATTCGCGCCTGGCTTTCCCTCAGAACCTTCAGAGTGCTGGATGACAGATTCACGCCTGATCTTTTCCTTCCCCATAGTCACCGTTCCAAAAAGACCTCACCCGGGACGTGACAGGGGTAAAACCGTACGGGGTAATATCGGGTACCCGATTTTGGACGAAATGTGTGTTATTTTTCAGGCTTCAACAAAATGCCCCGTGATTGCAAACGAGTCACTACCCGGCAGTTCAAACGGTTGCGACTAGTTTCAAATAGCATAAGCAGTATTTTTCGCTGTATCAAAACTTTCCTTGATAATGGTAAAAATTAATGACCCAAACGTTGGAAATTGATAGTAACATTTATATTTGCAAAATAGCTTTGATTTAAATTTATAAAAAAAAATAATAATAATTGTTAAGTGACCGAACCAGTGCGCCGATACCATATCTTATTAAATTTACGGTCGAAATTTAATTTATGCTATTCTGGATGTTACAAATAGGAAAATGGGTTATAGGTTAGCAGCACGACGATACGAGGTGCCTCAATCTACACTAGAGGATCGAGTAAAAAAATTAAAAATTTGTGGAGATATAAAAATCGCGTCTCGGAAAGGCCTAGGTCGTTTCCACACTATTTTTTCTGCTGAGCAAGAAAATCTTATAATGCAACATATTATGACAATGGAAAATCGTTTGTTTGGTCTTACCCGTACGGACATACGACGACTTGCGTTACAAATGGCCGAAGCAAATAATATAAATCATAATTTTAATAAAGCAAAAGGACTGGCAGGAGATGAGTGACTGTATGGTTTCCTGAAACGCCACCCTAAACTTTCGATTCGGTCCCCAGAACCAACGTCAATAGTTAGAGCAATGGGTTTTAGCAAGATTAATGTTACTAAGTTTTTTAACCTTTTAACCCAATTGATAGATACCCACAAATTCCCACCAACTCGAATATTTAATGTCGATGAGACGCGTATCACCACTGTGCTAAAAAAACATTCTAAGATTACCGCTACAAAGGGGCGAAAACAAGTGGGAATAGTTAGTTCAGCAGAAAGAGGGCAACTCACAACAGCTGTGATTTGCTTTAGTGCATCAGGAATGTATGTCCCTCCATTTCTTATATTTTCCCGAATTCGGATGAAAGCCGAGTTGCTCGACGGTGCACCACCCGGAACAGTTGCGGCCTGCCATCCAAGCGGATGGATTTAAAGTAATTTATTCGTAGATTGGTTACACCATTTTATTGAATCGGTTAAACCCACAAAAAAATGCCCAGTTCTACTTCTCCTCGAAGGCCACACAACGCACACAAAAAATTTGCCTCTAATTGAAAAGGCAAAAGATAATGGTGTAATTATTCTTAATTTTCCACCACATTGCACGCATAGATTGCAACCGCTTGACATAAGTTTCATGCGTCCTTTGAATACGTATTACAGCCAAGAGGTAACGACGTGGCTCCGTAATAATCCTGGGCGCAGTGTAGGGGAATGTGGGGCAAGACGGACTAGTGGGGTAAGATGGGAAAGCATTATTTATAAAAAATGGAAGGTACTACCGTATACACGTAAACATATCAGCGAGTTCGGTGCAAAAGAGCATCGGTCTGAAAATAGCAGTGTTACAGACCACGCGTGTCACGAGTTACGACGAGATATTACATTTTTGTAATAACGATATAATTGTTCAGGAAGTTTGTAACAGTGTCACTTTATTTATGTTTATGTTCTTTAACTAAAACCGGTAAGTTAATTTTCCTTATTAGTTACTTTTTCATAAATTCTGAGTTTTCACTAAGATATGGTTAAGGTTATTTTATAAAAAGCATGTGAAGTATTAAATACGTATTGGGGCAAGACGGGATCGGATGAGTGGGGCAAGATGGGACGTCCCCATCATTGGGACGTGCCATATTACCTCATTTAACGGACTTTATCTACGAATCTTGTCTTTGTTGTAGATCCATATTTTGTAAAATGGTAAGAACATACAAGAAAAAGACAAATAGAGGCGAATGGTCTAAAGAGAGTATGAAGAAAGCAATTAGTGATATATTAGAAAAGAAGATGGGATATCATAAGGCGTCACAGATGTATGGAGTACCAATGTCAACTTTACAAAGACGAGTACAAGAAATCAAAGGGAAACGGGAAATGAAATTGGTTACATCTTTGGGGCCCATACACCCAGTATTTAATTCAAAGGAGGAGGAAGAGTTAATTGGTTTTTTGAAAGACATGGAAGCACGATTGTTTGGGCTGAATACTACGAACTTAAGATAATTAGCATATCAGATGGCTATTAGAAACGGAAAAAAGAATAATTTTAATAAAACTTTAGGTATGGCAGGAAGAGATTGGTTATATGGATTTCTAAATCGTCATAAAGATCTTTCGATACGAAAACCTGAGGCAACTTCAGCCGCTCGTGCTTCTGGATTTAATAAACCTGTTGTTGAAATATTTTTTAAATTGCTTGGTGAAGTATACGATAAATACAAGCTTACTCCTGATCGTATTTTCAATTGTGACGAGACAGGAGTATCAACAGTTTCCAAAACTAAAAGTAAAGTTGTAGCTCAAAGAGGAAGAAAACAAGTAGGATCTCTTTCCTCGGCAGAACGTGGAAGAACAGTCACAATTGAAATATGTATTAGTGCAACCGGAACATATCTGCCTCCTCTTTTAGTATTTCCCAGAAAGAGAATGAAGCCTGAGTTGCTACATGGTTCACCTCCTGGCTCTTGGGGACGTTGCAGCGATTCTGGCTGGATGACGAGCGAATTATTTTTTGAATGGATGAAGAAATTCATCGAGTTTTCACATGCGTCATCAGAAAATCCAGCATTGCTTCTACTCGATGGTCATTCTACTCACACAAAAAACTTAGAAGTTATCGATTTAGCCAGAGAACATGGAGTGATCATGATTGCATTCCCTCCACATTGCTCACATCGACTACAGCCGCTCGATGTTTCATTCATGAAACCATTGAGCACTTATTATGATCAAGCAGCCACAGGATGGTTGCGTTCAAATCCTGGGAAAGTTGTTACGATGTACCAAATTGCTGAAATATTTGGAAAAGCTTTTTTGCAAGCTGCGACTATGCAAACGGCAATAAATGGCTTTAGGAAATGTGGCATTTGGCCCTACAATTCGCTGGCGTATGCGGGGCATGATGGGAAAATTGAGTTACTTAAGAAAAAGATGTTTATTTTAGTTTTTGGTCCTTGTGATCTCCTTTCTGTTGCTGAAATTTGAAGATGAAAATATACTGATTCTAAAAATGCTTTAATAAATGTTACAAAAAGAATATATTTGATTTCCTCCACGTTTCTGCTTAGCTATACCGTCTTGCCCCACATTCCCCTAAGTCAGTTCCAAATATCTAAATTGTTTGGAGACGCATACTGCAAAGCAGCAACTGTACAAAATGCTGTAGCAGGTTTTAAAAAAAAACAGGAATTTGTCCAACTAATCCTGAGATCTTTTCGGATATCGAGTTTGCTGCTGCTACTACCACCGACAGAGATCTGGTTGAAGTAGTTGGTTCTTACAACAATAAAATAACATCAACGGTTAAACAGACAACTGCAAAAGAAAAATCTGTAATATCAGCAACAGTTGTTACACCAACAAAACCGTCTTCTTCAACACTAATCGCATCACCTGCGGATATTATTCCAGTCCCACATATGACTCGCAAAATTCAAACGAATAGACGTCGAGGAAAAACCGCCATTATTACCTCGTCTCCTTATAAACAGGAACTTGAGGAGTGCAAAGAAAATAACAAAGAACCGAAAAAGAGGAAGTTATCAAAATTAAAACTAAATTTTGCTAAAGGACCACAACTAAAAAAAAGAAAACTACAAAATTAAATAAAAGACTGAAGGATAATGATAGTAGTAGTAGGAAACAATGATAACAGGAGCAACGAAGACATTTGCAATTATTGCAAAGAATCCTATGGTTCATCCAAATTGAATGAAGGGTGGGGTGCAGTGTACAGCTTGTTGTAAGTGGGCTCACGAAGGCTGCACTGGTTGGGGGACTGAAGAATTGGACGAATTCCGTTGCTATAGGTGCTAGGGCCAAGTTTTTAGTATGGTACCCGGTTTTACCCAGACTATGGGCTAAAACCGTAAAAACGGACCATATTTTAAATCATAATTTTTTTGTATTTCTTATTGTTTTAAATAAAATGGATTTATACTATTAATTAATAAAGTGTAAGCGATATTCAAATAGTGCGCCGCCTTCCGGGTGTGAGGACTCATGTGAATGCGTCACCGCGAGGAACGGGAGAACGTGGCGAATATGAGAGGCGTGCGGACGTTTGGTAGTTCGTCGTAGTTATATTCCTTCAGTTCAATTTAATGTAAGGCAAGCATTATTATTCAGTGTTGTTCAATTATAATAGAAGTGAATTTGTATACTGAAACGGCTATCTTTGAAATACCACACCCCTTACAGTTCTGGCTGAGGACTCTATCAAGTACACTTCTTTTGTCACTCCGGACGGTCAGTATAAATATGTTAAAATGCCATTCGGACTGGCTAACGCGCCCGCGGTGTTCCAACGTTTCATTAATCTAATTTTCAAGCCTTTACTTGATGCGGGCGAGGTCCTTATATACCTTGATGATATTTTAATAGCTACCAGTACCATCGAGAACAACTTAAATATTCTACGTGACGTTCTAAAGTTGTTGTCGAAACACAATTTAAGGCTCAATTTCCGGAAATGTCATTTTTTGAAGCGGAGTATCGAATATTTGGGTTATAGAATCTCAGAAAGCGGAGTAACTCTAAATAGGTCTAATGTTGAAGCCATACAATCATTCCCTCAACCGACCACGACTAAACAGGTGCACCGTTTTTTGGGTCTGGCAAGCTATTTCCGCAAGTTTGTGCCGGACTTTGCTTTAATTGCTAAGCCGCTTTACGATCTTATGAAAGCTGATGTACCGTTCCGATTTAGTGCGATAGAATTGAATGCGTTTGAGACGCTTCGCGACCGATTAATCGACACTCCAGTGTTAGCTTTTTACAATCCGATGGCTAAGACGGAATTACATATTGACGCGAGCTAGTACGGCTACGGAGCTATTCTATTGCAACAACAACAGGATTTGTTAATGCACCCTGTCCTGTACTTTAGTCGGCGTACTACCGAGATAGAAAGTCGTTACCGTAGTTATGAGTAGGAGATGATGGCAATTATCTATGCGTTAGAGCGATTCCGAGTTTACCTGCAAGGAATGAATTTTACTATCGTAACTGACTGTAGTGCTGTGAAGTTAGCCCTTAGCAAAAAGGATATTAATCCTCGTATTAGTCGATGGGCAATGATCTTACAGAACTATTCTTTCGAGATTATACATCGGACATCCGATCGTATGCGTCATGTGGATGCGATGAGCAGAAATGTGCTGTTCATCGAACAATTACCTTTTGAACAAATTCTAGTCTACAAGCAACTGCAAGACCCCGTGATCAAACATATTCATAAAGAGTTAGAAATCCGCGAAAGCGATAAATTCGAGTTGCGAAACGGCGTAGTATATAAAAAGTATGATAAAAATCTTCTATTTTATGTCCCCGAGTCAATGACCAAGGGATGTCATACAGATATGCCATGATACTGTTGGGCATGTAGGCGTAGCGAAGGCCATGGACCTAATTGTCAAGTGCTATTGGTTTCCAGGCATGCGTGTGCAGGTGAAGGAGCACATTGACAATTGCTGCAAATGTTTGACGTATTCTGTCCCTGCGGGAAAGCCGAAGGCCAGTTGCACCTGTATGATAAAGGCATTCGACCTTTCGAGACTATTCACGTGGACCATTACGGCCCACTAGATATAACCAAACGAGGTTTCAAGTACATTTTTATGGTCATAGATGCTTTTACCAAATTTGTTGTAATGTACCCGGTTAAATCAACTGCTACTAAGGAACTCATTTCCTCTTTGAAACAGTATTTTCGTCACTTTGGTCATTGTAAGCGAATTATCTCCGATAGAGGTAGCTCATTGACATCTCACGAATTTTCGGATTTGTTAGCTGAATTAAAAATTACACACGTTAAAGTGGCCAGCGCGACCCCAAGGGCTAATGGCCGGATTGAGAGAGTTAACCGTTTCCTACGATCAATATTAGCGAAGATGTGTATGGATAAAACCTGGGATAAGGCTTTAATTAATGCTCAATTTTCTATAAATAATACCTATCATAAAGCTAATGGCACCACGCACAGTGGGCCAAACGGCGATTCTAGCTAATAAAAAATCAGAAATTCAATGTTCTTAGAATTGAAAATTTTCGATTTTACGTGCGTCTCCGGTAACCGGTGGCTACCTGCCTATCATAAAATAATGTCCTGGCACAAGGGTTTTCCCGTATTCGTCACGAACTTCGAGCAAAAATGGCAATATTCGTCTACCTGCGTCAGTATCTGTTTGTGCGTTCTACTGTACGTATCCGTGTATGCACTCTTATTTTGTGTACTTTGGAACAGTTTGGTGAAAATATTATCAAAAGGTAAGTACGCATTTCAACGTATTTTGTTCTAAAATTGTTTCTTTAACCTCTGAGTAACAGTAACTTAATTTCATTCATCATATTACAGCGATTTTAGTTTTTCTGCGAATATAAAAGTCTCGCATATCACAGATCTGCCTGGATCTGCTGCAATTTTTTTTGCTCTACTTCTGCAGTTCATCTTAATTTGTTTTTAACTAAAATTAACTGCAAAGGTCTGCAAACAATTAATATATTGCACTTTTTCAGTTGCGATGTCCGCATCCAGGAAATAACTTTTCGAGATTTGGCGTGGAGGAAACGGCACGAAAAACAAAAACTCTGCTGTTTTTACTCATATTTTAAACAAGTTTCAACTGAGTGAAGAGAATGAGAATATTGACCACATGCATATCAAAAACATTGTGAAAAACTTAAACAGCAATTTTTCTGACAAGTGGAGAAAATGTAGCCGATCATTAGAAGTATTTTTAATGCGACATCAAGAATGGTTGGATGAGACTGTAGTTTTTAAATCTGATAGAACCCCAGAAGAACGGGGAAAAGGTCGACCGTCAAAAGAATTTTGTGAAGTTGGTGGTCAATCCAAGAGACAGAAAATTGTACAATTGGTAGGAAGCTACTCGACAGAAGAATTATCATTTGCTACTAGCACTAGTTTAAGACAGTCTGGTAAAAGAGATGCTGCTCGAATGGTGCAACTTATTACAGCAGACACTCCAAAAGCAGCAACTAATATTAAGAAAACTCTTTCCACGTCAACCGTATCAGCTCCAATAAAATATACACCAGACGAAGCTTTGGCCCTATATGTTGACGGACGTTTTACAAAACAATCATATCAACTAATGAAATGTGGAGCTAAAGCACGTTTGGTAGTTCGTCGTAGTTATATTCCTTCAGTTCAATTTTATGTCAGGCAAGCATTATTATTCAGTGTTGTTCAATTATAATAAAAGTGAATTTGTATACTGAAACGGCTATCTTTGAAATACCACACCCCTTACAAAAGAGTTTAGTCTAATGAACCCTACTTTCAATTTCTTTTTTACATTAATAATGTCAAAGTTATGAGCTTTTATCCTTAGCGTCCCGGTTTTACCCATATTTCCCCTACCTGTAGTCCAGCGATGCCCCGATGGGCGGCCCGAGGGTACGAGCATCCATCGCATTTTCCAAAGCTCGCGTGGAAGGGGGTCTCGAAACCAATGAAGTTGCAGGCATGTAACGGATGAGGAAAACTCTAGTAGTGTGCGTGTAGGCTCGTGCCCTGAAATCAGCATGTAACCGTTACATGCTGATTTCATTGCGATTAAATTGATTTGATTTCTGGTTATAGGCTGATTTCAAGCCGTTTGGATTTGCGGTTATGGGTTCTATTTTTTGGTGACAGGATAATTTTTAAACCCTGGGGGGTTTCTTTTCCTTCATAATTTTGTATTGTCATCCAAACTACGTATGCCTGCAAAGTTTCAAGTCTACTGGATAGTTGGAAGTGGGTTAAAATTGAGTTTCTAGATTTGAACTGAACAAACATACATACAAACAAACACACAAACAGAGGATTGAAGCTGAATAAAAATCGTTTAATAAGAAACTTTTTGTTAATCAGAGGTGTAAGTGGGAATGTTCAAGTCTATTTCGTCCAATTACATAATATTATTGTTTAATCATTAGTCAATTCCTGTTTATTTTCCCAATTCCTAAAATGTAGAACACTGGGGCTCCAAGAGTCCCAGTCATATAAGCCTACGGGTACGAGCCTACACGCACACTACTAGAGTTTTCCTCATCCGTTACATGCCTGCAACTTCATTGGTTTCGAGACCCCCTTCCACGCGAGCTTTGGAAAATGCGATGGATGCTCGTACCCTCGGGCCGCCCATCGGGGCATCGCTGCTGTAGTCCATAACTATAAAAGACGTGCATTATTTTTCAAAGAGTTGAGAGTGTGTACGCACGTATTTATACGGAATATGGCCAAAAAGGCTTTAGAACGTCCGTATTCTGGTCCCCACAAGGTAATTAGACGGGTGTCCGAATCAGTCTACGAGATATCTGTAAACGGTTCGCCTCGACGTGTCGCTACTGACTTATTAAAACCAGCGTATTCCGTATTAGAAGTCCCCGATGATTCACCGTCGGCTATTGCGGGTCCATCGGAGGACACTTCCGCGCGCGTGAACACGCCGTCACGGCCCGTATTGAAGACATACGCGAGAAAAACGGTAACGTTAGCACCTGGCACGAAACCATCACAAAAAATACTGCCAATCTCGCTTGGGCAACGGACAAAACTGTAAATAATGTATATATTGTAAATATGTTTATTATTCCTCTATAGCATCTTATATTAAGTAGTGTTAAGGGAAAGAATATCGTGCTTGTACTGCGTTGGACTCGGAGGGGAGTGTGTGTGGGGAGCGTCGTCCCCCTCCCTGCGGACCACGCAGGAGTAGGGAGCTGGGCAATCGCCAGCGCGGCGACGCACACTTCGACTCGTAACTGGTTGTAGCAGGGGGCTGCCACCAGTGGTGGGTCCGTATTTTACCTGATGTAGAAAAGTGAATTCTCTACGTGTAGAATAAGACGTAGTAAATAGCTTAACTTTATTACGTTGATGTATTTTACTGTATAAAATCATATTGTTTGAAAAAACCGTTGCAGACTGTGGAACGCCATAACCTGCATAGACATACATATCGTATTCATTAAATTCAGAATTGCAACAACATACCTACTTATTGTTGGATGATAATTTTTTTCAACCATCTAAAAACAGAACTGCATCTTCGGATTCTATACCGATTATTGATATTTTGTAATCTAAAAATTTTGCGTTAAGTAAATTATTCGACAATGTCTTTCGAGTTGGAATTTTATAAGCTGCATTCAATTTATGAACAAAGTTCCTGAAGTGGTCAGATTCAATAATACTAAATGGAATGTTACATCCAAAGAAATAAATTGCTAAAGCTTTATCAATTTCTTCAGAATCCATGTTGATATATGTAAAATATCGAGTATCTTTTGCACACCAAAGATATGAAATTTACTAAAAAATTTCAAATTACCTATAATTTTTATAATTACATTCCAATCTTTCTTTTTAAAGTAATTTAAAATAGTGTGCAGTAAAATTCAATGCAATAGGTAGAGGTTAATAATTTGTATTTGAATTTTTGACATTGAATACATTTTATACATTTTATACAATTATTTACATTTTTTACGCGTGTCACGTAGTAAATTCGATGTAACGTAGTAAACCCACCACTGGCTGCCACTCTTATGTATAATTTTGCGACAGTGTTTCAACTGCCACCTAGGCGGTTTTAATTTTTTCGAACTAAAATTCAATATGGCCGTGATCACGTGTTCATGAATTCATGATTCATCTGTAGCCATCTTGAAGCATTTGTACACATTTGTAACAGCGTCACAGCCTACGCCACATGACGCCACAGTACACCATTGAAATTTATGAATTGTTGGTTGATCCGTACGAAACCTAAACAATCCTATCGAAAAATAAGTTTTATAAAATCAGTTTCACAGTAACAGGTATGTATATAGTTGAATATATATTTTTAATGTAGTATATGTAGAATATATTTTTAAATTGTAATGTTTTTTATAGAGCTATGTCACAAAATTGTTGCGTGCCGAATTGCCGCTCTAATTATTCGATTCCCAGTCATTGTTTTCCAAAGAATCCGGTTCTTTCTGAAAAATGGAAAAATGCTGTGCGTTCCCCAATTATTGATAATTTGACGGTGGAAAAAAGGAGAAAGTACAAAGTGTGTTATATGCACTTTACGGGAAATGCGTACATGTGTTCTGCAGTCAAAAGGCGACTAAAATCTGATGTTGTACCAAGTGAGAATATTCCAAGTAGCGATTTATCATTATGTAATAATCCTATGCCAAGTACAAGCACACAAAATGAAAATGACTTCACTGATAATATTATTAATGATGTCGTGGAAGATAATTCAAGTACAATAAATGAAATAATCCCTGATAATATTATGAATCGACAAAGTGAAGAAAATATCCCAAACATAAATGTAGTACAACGGATACAAAGTAAAATAAATATATTAGGTGCTGTAACACGGAAAAAAAAATTATCAGCAACAGAAACTTCCATTCATGAAAAGTGTGTCAATTTGAAAAAAATGACGTTGAGTTATAAAAGGAGAATGGTGTCATATAAGCAACGCATCAAGGATGCAAAAAAGGCTATATTTGGAAAATATGGTGAACAGCTTGCAAGCAATATGACAGCCAGTCAAAAATTCTTTGTACAAATGCAACTCAGGAAAAAACAGTTCAAAGCAAGGGTAACTTTACATGCAGTATATAATGTTATTAGAAAGACACTAAAAACTAGAAGTGCTATTTATTTAAATAATTTAGTACAATGATTATGAAATCCATGCATCAATTTATATTATTTTTCAATTATACAACTTATTTCTGAATCAATTTGTATTTCAGTTAAGTTTTGATAAATGCGAAGTGCTTGTTACAGAACGTTTACTCATAGCGTAGAGGGCAAACGATTTTTCTTACCATTTTTACATTGTAAGAGCCTCTAGGCTACGAGCAAACATTCTGTCCAG
The DNA here is from genome assembly GCA_946251845.1 of Andrena fulva. Lineage (NCBI taxonomy): Eukaryota > Metazoa > Arthropoda > Insecta > Hymenoptera > Andrenidae > Andrena > Andrena fulva. The sequence continues at coordinate 46,086,299 of OX276329.1, forward strand.
AATGATTCACATTTACTGATACTTTACTGTTCTTATATCAATTTATATTATTTTACTTTACACTATTTATCTATTTATTTCACTTTTATATTTGTAATCAATATATAGGGTAGGAGATTTTCAACACAGGAAAAAATATTAGCTTTATCGCTATATAAGCAATCTCCAGCTGCATACAGGGTGTCCCAAAAATGTCGCGTTTCCTTGAAAGGGGTGACTCAGGGGGTGATTTGAAACAACTTTTTCCTTAGCGAAAATATTGTCCGAAGCTTCGTTAAGGAGATATTAAGCAAAAACCCCGACCAATCAGAGCGCGCGCCTTCCGCCTGAGTTCCCGCGGTAGCGTTGGCTACGAGGTAGGCGACCGCGCTTGTGCTACGAACGTACGAACAAGCAAGTCGGCATGCATCGAAGGAAACCGCGTTACACATTTTTTTTTTTAAGCAGAATCTTAAATAAGAATAATTTGAAGTGAGAGGACAAGAAGTACGTAATTTCGTTTTTAAATAAGGCATAAACGAAAAGCTAACGTAACAGAAAATGTACGACAAGTGATCGTAATTCGTTATTGAGGTAAATATCCGTAGTTTAAGAACGGCCAACACAACTAAATTTAAAAAATAATATTAGGTGTATGAATAAATTATTTCCGACTGGAATTTCTATCGCGGTGGTATTCAGAAGCTGCCAGAAAAATGGCAAAAGGTAATAAACAATAATGGAAATTATTGCGATGATCGAGTTGTTTTCATATTTTTTAAATCGAACTGTTATTGTACCCTAAAATCGGAAAGAATTTATTTTCACACCTAATAATCACCAATAAATTAAAGAAAACTCACCCTTTCGGACATTCCTTTCCTTGCTTTCCTTCCCTTTCCGGAAACCTGTGTCACTGGGTCACTGTACCGATCCTGGTTATCGGTGGACGAAAAGATTTATGGTTGGGTAGCGCCCAGTGCTCAGCTGATCACACTGCGTCCGGGTTAATGTACCGAATATTCACTTCACTGCACGGCTACTAACACTGATCACTGAATTTATTTTTCACGGAACGTGTTGTTCCTACGTTATAAAAATTGGTGGCTGCGAAAGGGGCCGATTACTGTTAATTACTGGGACGAGATTACTACTATTACCCGGCGAAAAGAAAACTCGTGGCAGACTGTCTCGGGCTGTGCAGTCCGCTGCTGTGACGATTGGTCGAGTCACCTATTTGGGCACACTTTAAAAGACGGGGCACACGTATTTTGGTTATTGGCTGAAGTTGCCACATACATTGTCACACCGCGCGACGAAGAGATCGAACGAAACACGAGGTCGAGTGGGATAGAGCGATTTGACCAAGCGTAGCCTACGCTTTTGTTTTGACGATCGTCGGTCGGATCCGTATCTGATCGCTGCACAGCAGCGGACTGCACAGCCCGAGACAGTCTGCCACGAGTTTTCTTTTCGCCGGGTAATACAGTAATGCCTCGTTAGAATCACGACGATCGGGGCTGGCAGCGTGATACTAACGCGATGCGGACACCATTCGTAGCCGACGACAACTTCGTGTCGACTCTTTTGTTCTCTCGCACGTTCTCGGTTTCTCTCACTCTCGACTGAAGGATTCAAAGAAATGGTGGGGATAGTGAGCGTGATTATAACGCATGGTAAAAACGTGACACTAACGACGAATTACTGTAGTAGTAATCTCGTCCCAGTAATTAACAGTAATCGGCCCCTTTCGCGGCCACCAATTTTTATAACGTAGGAACAACACGTTCCGTGAAAAATAAATTCAGTGATCAGTGTTAGTAGCCGTGCAGTGAAGTGAATATTCGGTACATTGACCCTGCGATCAGCTGAGCACTGGACGCCGATGACCAGGATCGGTACAGTGGCCTAGTGACACAGGTTTCCGAAAAGGGAAGGAAAGCAAGGAAAGGAATGTCCGAAAGGGTGAGTTTTCTTTAATTTATTGGTGATTATTAGGTGTGAAAATAAATTCTTTCCGATTTTAGGGTACAATAACAGTTCGATTTAAAAAATATGAAAACAACTCGATCATCGCAATAATTTCCATTATTGTTTATTACCTTTTGCTATTTTTCTGGCAGCTTCTGAATACCACCGCGATAGAAATTCCAGTCGGAAAGAATTTATTCATACACCTAATATTATTTTTTAAATTTAGTTGTGTTGACCGTTCTTAAACTACGGATTTTTACCTCAATAACGAATTGCGATCACTTGTCGTACATTTTCTGTTACGTTAGCTTTTCGTTTATGCCTTATTTAAAAACGAAATTTACGTACTTCTTGTCCTCTTACTTCAAATTATTCTTATTTAAGATTCTGCTTTAAAAAAAAAATGTGTAACGCGGTTTCCTTCGATGCATGCCGACTTGCTTGTTCGTACGTTCGTAGCACAAGCGCGGTCGCCTACCTCGTAGCCAACGCTACCGCGGGAACTCAGGCGGAAGGCGCGCGCTCTGATTGGTCGGGGTTTTTGCTTAATATCTCCTTAACGAAGCTTCGGACAATATTTTCGCTAAGGAAAAAGTTGTTTCAAATCACCCCCTGAGTCACCCCTTTCAAGGAAACGCGACATTTTTGGGACACCCTGTATAGGTTATATCGTACATTTTTTATATTGCCTGGAATCAGGACATTGAAAAGAGTATTGCAAGCTGTTTGCATAGATACTGGTATTAATCCAGTTATTATACAACACCTGAAGGAAAAAACTGTAAGGATGAAAAAGGCAGAAAAATTAACGGTATTGTTATGGAATGAAGTTTCTTTGGCACCGCATTTGCATTATAATCATGAAAAAGATAAAATTATTGGTTGCGAAGATTGGCACCTGGAACGCACGGGCAATATTGCTGATCATGCATTAGTATTCATGATAAAAGGTATTATATCGTACTGGAAACTTCCATTTGCGTATTACTTTTCTAAATGCCAGACGTCTACAAATCAGTTGATGCACTGCATAAAAACAGTTGTAAAAGCTGTTGAAGAAGCAGGACTTATCATCCTTGCTACAGTATGCGACCAAAATACAACAAATATTGCAGCAGTGAATAAATTGTTATTCGATTCACAAAGACTATGTTGGACAGAAGGCACAGAAAACAGTATGTTGCTTACTATTTTTCAGTATTTCCATAATAATAAACTATGTAGTGTTAATTATAATTTTTTGCATCCAGGAGGTACAATAAGGATAAGCCAGCAAAATATTATTCCTATATACGATCCACCCCATTTGCTAAAAGGGATTCGAAATAATTTATTAAACAAAAATTTAGATTTAGATATTACGATCAAGAAAAAAGAAAATAAAAAATTTGCAGCGTGGAATGTAATAGAGCAGGCGTATAAAATTGACATGAGCACAAATAATATAAGCAGACTGTTACCAAAAATTACGCTATGTCATGTCCAGAAGGACAAAATTCCAAAAATGAAGGTGAAGTATGCAGCCCAAATTTTCAGCAACAGTATGGCTGCTTATATAGAATTACATTCTAAGATACAAGGTAATCTATAATACATTTTAGTAATTTATATATTGGAACCTTGTGTTACCTTATACTTTTTGCTACACCTGCAGGTCATGTTATTTCTCAAGATGGATCGTTGCACACTATATCATCACAGTATGGCTTATCTACTAGCGAGGCATTAAAATTATTTAATGACATATTTGACTCGGTGAATGGAACTGCTGTAAATAAGAAACGTTTGTGTTGGATAGAATTCGTTCTCAGGCTTTATCGCATGCGTGTGTGTGTGAGCCGACGCGAACGGCAACGCAGGCAAGCTGCGCATGTGCAACCCTGCAAAAGAGAGTGCTAGGAGTGGGAGCGAGCAAAACGCTCTCTCGGCGTTAAGATACGGAACAACACGGGTGTGATCTCGAACCGTCGCAATAAATCCTTTCAGTATACCTTCTATATCGCGCTGTACTTTATTACTATCAAATTTCCATCCCATCAGGTTATGGGCCCAGGCTACCCCGCGCGTGAGTGAAAAAGTCTGCCTGATTCTCTCGAAAAGTACAGATTTGTCGGTTCGGTGTTTCGTGCGCACGTGTTCGGACGAGGTTCAAGGTCAACGGACTATCTGCGCAGTTATCCGAATAATGGCGACAGAAATCTTCGGGAGAGATATTACCAAGTTTAATGGTCAGGGTTTTACCACGTGGAAATTCGAGATGACTCAACTGCTAATGGCCCACGGGCTAGAGGATCTCATCGACGGGTCAAGGGTAAGACCAGTCGGTGAAAGAACGGCAGAGACCGTTAAGAGTTGGGTGAAGGACAACGCGAAGGCGATGAGTCTGATATCTTCTTCTCTGGAGAAAAGAGTCCTGGAAGGACTAATCAACAGCGTGACGGCAGAAGAAATGTGGCAGACGCTGCAGGGAATTTATGAACAAAAGTCCGCAGCAAGTAAGTTGCTACTAATGCAGAAATATCACGAACACCGGATGAGCCCGAATGACTCGGTAGTTCAGCACGTGACGAATATTCAAAATCTTGCAAGCCAGTTGAAGGATGCTGGACAGCAAGTGGACGACCTGGATATTATGGCAAAAATACTAGGCTCGCTGCCGCCAAAATATCATGGACTAGCAACAGCATGGGACAGTGTCCCTATCCAAGAACAGAAGCTAGGCATATTGCTGGAAAGACTCATAAAAGAAGAAAAGAAAATGGAGACCGGAGATGACGCAACAACTGCGTTCGCCGCCATGAGCCTCAACAAACAAAGAGCGTATGGCGCCCCATCAAGATCCGGTGTGAACGATGCTCACAAGGGACAAAGAGGAGATGGCCCTGAGAAGAGGACATCGGTCGAATGTTTTTACTGTAAGAAGAAGGGACATATTGCTCGTCAGTGCAGGAAGAAGGCTAGAGACAACGGTCAGAAGAAGGAAGAAGAAAAGATCAGCCCTGTGAATGCCTTCATAGTGATAAATGACGGACTCAGAGTGAGAAATCACAAAAAGGGTACGCCAACTGGCGGCGAAGTCCAGAAGCTGCTGGACACTGATCTGAAAGATGTCTGGATTACCGACAGCGGAGCCTCCCGTCACATTACTTACCGACGGGAGTGGCTTACCAACTTTGAACCAAGATCCGGTGAATCAGTGTCGCTAGGGGACGACGAACAATGTGAGGTTAGTGGCGAAGGGACAGTATTAATACACAAGCTAGTGAACGATAGTTGGCTACCCGGAAGAATTGAGAACGTACTCTACGTACCCAAGCTCAAGAAAAACCTTTTCTCAGTCGGAGTTTGCACAAACAAAGGCTACGAGGTTACATTCAAAGAGAGAAAAGTCACTCTCAAACGAGGCAATGAAGTTCAAGCTGTCGGATACAAACAGGACAACGACGTTTACCGAATGTTTTTCAAGGTGTGCGAAACCAGTAAATACGTTGCGGCAAGTGTGTCCACAACAAGTTTGCGACAATGGCATGAGAGACTGGGGCACATCAACAAACAAATGGTGAAAAATGTAATAGACAATGGAATTATCCTGGGTGCGAAAATCTCCGACAAAGAGGATTTCTTTTGCGAGGCGTGTCAAATGGGGAAGTCACACAAACTGAAGTTCGATAAGCAGGAAGCAGTCGAACAGAAATGGAAACCGGGTGAGTACATTCACTCCGACGTATGTGGACCGTTCTCCGAGACATCCATCGGTGGATCTCGTTACTTCTTGTTGTTCATAGACGAGGCATCAAATTACAGAACAGTATATTTTCTCAAACACAAGTCAGATGTCTTTGAAAGATTTAAGGAATTTGAGAGAATGGTCGCAAACAAGTTTGGCCACAAGTTAAAGGTGACAAGTCAAGTCTGACAACGGAAAAGAATATCTGAACACGCACATGGATAATTATCTCAAAACCAGAGGCATTAGGAGGGAATGCACCGCCCCGTATACTCCCGAACAAAATGGGAAAGCTGAGCGGGAGAACCGGACAATAGTTGAGTCCGCGAGAACCATGATCCATGCGAAAGGTATATCGCTCAGACTATGGGCTGAAGCTGTCAACACTGCCGTATATATATTAAATCGAACCCTAGTGACAAGAGGTAGGACCCAGACCCCGTACGACGTCTGGTGGAAGAAGAAACCAAATATGGCACACACCAGAATTTTTGGTACAGAGGCATATGCCTACATCGATCAGCAGCATCGAACAAAACTAGACAGGAAGGCAACGAAGTTGATCTTCGTGGGATACGAGGCAGATTCTACCAATTACCGACTTTATGATACAGTAACTGACAAGGTGAAGGTCTCGAGGCACGTGAGCTTCAACGAAAATCTCATCCCAGCAGTAAATGAGAACCCTGGTCTACACCTACCGAAGGATGACTGTCAACCCCTGAATGCCAACAACAACGACAACGTAGAGGAAGCTGAGGAGGTAAGCGGTGAAGAGGACAATGAATCCGTGGAGGAACAGGTGCTCATCGAACCACGACCACCGCCCCCTCAACGACAGCTGAGAGACCGTAATTCCATACGGCTACCGAGAAGGTATGAAGCAAATCTTACACAATATAATGTACCAGAGACGTTCCAGGAAGCCGTGAGCGGACCAGAATCCACAGAGTGGACCAAGGCGATTAAGAAGGAATTAGGAGCCCACCGGAGGAACAACACGTGGACGATAGTGAAGAAAACTGCAAACCAGCATCCGATAGACTCCAAATGGGTCTTCAAGGTTACTCGAGATGCTGATGATGTTATACAAAAACGTAAAGCAAGGTTATGTGCTCGTGGTTTCAATCAGCAGTTCGGAGTGGACTACACAGAGACGTTCGCTCCAGTGGTGAGATATGACTCACTTCGAGTCCTGTTGGCTGTGGTGACGCACCTGAACTGGGAGATGGCTCAATTCGACGTGATGACTGCGTTCCTCTACGGCGAACTCGAGGAGGACATCTTTATGAAAATACCGGAAGGAGTGGAGGTGCCCGGAACAAGAAGCGAAAGTGTGTGCAAGCTGAACAAGTCACTATACGGCTTGAAACAAGCACCCCGGTGCTGGAATAAGAAATTTCGTAGTTTCTTAGATAGATTTAACTTCAGTGAAATTGCAGCAAATAAATGCATTTACACGGGTGTCATTAATGACAAGTGCGTCTACCTTGCCCTATTTGTGGACGATGGGCTGATCGCGAGTGAATCGAATGAAGCCATAAGTGTGATTCTTGACAGTCTCAAGGAATCGTTCGACATTCGAGTCAGTGATGTAAATGTGTATGTTGGAATGCAAATTGAGAGAAACCGGGAGAGAAAGTCTATGTTTATACACCAAAGTTTGTATACGAGTCAAATGATAACTAAGTTCGGTATGGGTGATGCAGCAAGTGTGAGTGTGCCCTCGGATCCACACTCTATGCTGAGTAACGTGGAATCCGAAAATCAGATCCTTGAAAGAGTGCCATATCGCGAGGCAGTAGGAGCCCTGACATTCTTGGCCTTGGTGTCACGTCCTGACATTGCGTTCGCAGTAAATCAAGTCAGCAGATATTGCAATAATCATAACCAGAGTCACTGGCAAGCCGTGAAGCGAATTTTCAAGTATCTGATTGGGACTATGGATTATGGACTGTTGTATGAGAATGGTGAAAGACAGTTAGGTTTAAACTTAAGAGGTTACTCAGATGCTGATTTTGCTGGTGATATAGATACGCGGAGATCCACTACCGGGTATGTTTTTCTGATTAACAAATCGTTAGTAACCTGGTCGTCACACCGACAAAAATTAGTCACGCTTAGCACAACAGAATCTGAGTACGTGGCCGCAGCCGAGGCGTCGAAGGAAACAGTGTGGCTCAGACAATTGTTAAAAGATTTAAAATATGAGCCACATAGCTCGACTGTGATAAATGTAGACAATCAAAGTGCAATTCGTCTAGTATACAATCCAGAATTCCACAAACGAACCAAACACATAGATATTAAGTACCACTTTATAAGAGAGAGAGTTGAGACTGCTCAAATAACGATAAACTATGTACCGACGAGTGAGCAACTGGCTGACCTGTTTACAAAGGCACTGGCGAAGAACCAGTTTAATAAATTAAGGTTAGACCTAAGCATTTGCGATGGAAAGCATGAAAACAGGGGAAGTGTTGGATAGAATTCGTTCTCAGGCTTTATCGCATGCGTGTGTGTGTGAGCCGACGCGAACGGCAACGCAGGCAAGCTGCGCATGTGCAGCCCTGCAAAAGAGAGTGCTAGGAGTGGGAGCGAGCAAAACGCTCTCTCGGCGTTAAGATACGGAACAACACGGGTGTGATCTCGAACCGTCGCAATAAATCCTTTCAGTATACCTTCTATATCGCGCTGTACTTTATTACTATCAAATTTCCATCCCATCAGTTTGCATGAAGACTCTCACGAAATTTCCAACTCACCATTAAGGACTGCCATCACAGACGTATTTTGCCTACACCACGTATTTTGGCCCGAAGCTATACAAAAACTTAATATTATGGAATTCGAAGCTGGAACTACTGGTAAAAAACAAAAGAGACCACCATCCTTGAAAAATTGGATTGTTACAATTCAATCATTTAAAAAACTTTATAAAACTGTGAAAGAATACGGCTGCCAAAGTTTGACACCCAAAAATATTAATCAAGACGCTTTAGAAAATTTTTTTGGCATGATTCGTGCTTATAATTTTAGAAATGTCAACCCGACAATTCAACAGTTCACAAGTACCTATAAAACATTACTACTTAATAATCTAACCTGCGACCGCAGCAATAAAAGTAACTGAAGAGGACGAAGGCAACAAAATTTTATTCACGTTAGAAAAGTTTGTTAGCAATTGTACGACACAACATGGGCCAAAAAAAAACATTTTTAAAATACAACCGAACGTATTGCTAATGATCCGGTCATTAAGTAAAATATTCCATTTTGACAATACTTTTATAAATTGTGTAAACTGTCAAGAGCACAAGCCCATTATTTGGGATATTATAAATAACACTTACAAAATTGCACACCCCATCATGCAAAAATACATGAACTCAAAATGGCATTCATATGAATTAAGTTCTGAAATGCTAATGGAGTTGAATGCCATTATAAGTTTTACGGACAAATATACAGGGTGTCCCAAAAATGTCGCGTTTCCTTGAAAGGGGTGACTCAGGGGGTGATTTGAAACAACTTTTTCCTTAGCGAAAATATTGTCCGAAGCTTCGTTAAGGAGATATTAAGCAAAAACCCCGACCAATCAGAGCGCGCGCCTTCCGCCTGAGTTCCCGCGGTAGCGTTGGCTACGAGGTAGGCGACCGCGCTTGTGCTACGAACGTACGAACAAGCAAGTCGGCATGCATCGAAGGAAACCGCGTTACACATTTTTTTTTTAAAGCAGAATCTTAAATAACAATAATTTGAAGTGAGGACAAGAAGTACGTAAATTTCGTTTTTAAATAAGGCATAAACGAAAAGCTAACGTAACAGAAAATGTACGACAAGTGATCGTAATTCGTTATTGAGGTAAAAATCCGTAGTTTAAGAACGGCCAACACAACTAAATTTAAAAAATAATATTAGGTGTATGAATAAATTCTTTCCGACTGGAATTTCTATCACGGTGGTATTCAGAAGCTGTCAGAAAAATGGCAAAAGGTAATGAACAATAATGGAAATTATTGCGATGATCGAGTTGTTTTCATATTTTTTAAATCGAACTGTTATTGTACCCTAAAATCGGAAAGAATTTATTTTCACACCTAATAATCACCAATAAATTAAAGAAAACTCACCCTTTCGGACATTCCTTTCCTTGCTTTCCTTCCCTTTCCGGAAACCTGTACCGATCCTGGTTATCGGTGGACGAAAAGATTCATGGTTGGGTAGCGCCCAGTGCTCAGCTGATCACACTGCGTCCGGGTTAATGTACCGAATATTCACTTCACTGCACGGTTACTAACACTGATCACTGAATTTATTTTTCACGGAACGTGTTGTTCCTACGTTATAAAAATTGGTGGCCGCGAAAGGGGCCGATTACTGTTAATTACTAGGACGAGATTACTACTACTACCCGGCGAAAAGAAAACTCGTGGCAGACTGTCTCGGGCTGTGCAGTCCGCTGCTGTGACGATTGGTCGAGTCACCTATTTGGGCACACTTTTAAAGACGGGGCACACGTATTTTGGTTATTAGCTGAAGTTGCCACATACATTGTCACACCGCGCGACGAAGAGATCGAACGAAACACGAGATCGAGTAGGATAGAGCGATTTGACCAAGCGTAGCCTACGCTTTTGTTTTGACGATCGTCGGTCGGATCCGTATCTGATCGCTGCACAGCAGCGGACTGCACAGCCCGAGACAGTCTGCCACGAGTTTTCTTTTCGCCGGGTAATAGTAGTAATCTCGTCCCAGTAATTAACAGTAATCGGCCCCTTTCGCGGCCACCAATTTTTATAACGAAGGAACAACACGTTCCGTGAAAAATAAATTCAGTGATCAGTGTTAGTAGCCGTGCAGTGAAGTGAATATTCGGTACATTGACCCTGCGATCAGCTGAGCACTGGACGCCGATGACCAGGATCGGTACAGTGGCCCAGTGACACAGGTTTCCGAAAAGGGAAGGAAAGCAAGGAAAGGAATGTTCGAAAGGGTGATTTTTCTTTAATTTATTGGTGATTATTAGGTGTGAAAATAAATTCTTTCCGATTTTAGGGTACAATAACAGTTCGATTTAAAAAATATGAAAACAACTCGATCATCGCAATAATTTCCATTATTGTTCATTACCTTTTGCCATTTTTCTGGCAGCTTCTGAATACCACCGCGATAGAAATTCCAGTCGGAAAGAATTTATTCATACACCTAATATTATTTTTTAAATTTAGTTGTGTTGGCCGTTCTTAAACTACGGATTTTTACCTCAATAACGAATTACGATCACTTGTCGTACATTTTCTGTTACGTTAGCTTTTCGTTTATGCCTTATTTAAAAACGAAATTTACGTACTTCTTGTCCTCACTTCAAATTATTGTTATTTAAGATTCTGCTTTAAAAAAAAAATGTGTAACGCGGTTTCCTTCGATGCATGCCGACTTGCTTGTTCGTACGTTCGTAGCACAAGCGCGGTCGCCTACCTCGTAGCCAACGCTACCGCGGGAACTCAGGCGGAAGGCGCGCGCTCTGATTGGTCGGGGTTTTTGCTTAATATCTCTTTAACGAAGCTTCGGACAATATTTTCGCTAAGGTAAAAGTTGTTTCAAATCACCCCCTGAGTCACCCCTTTCAAGGAAACGCGACATTTTTGGGACACCCTGTATGTGCGATATACATTATTGCAATTTAAAAGAAATAATGTTAACAACATTTGTGATAACCTTTGTAAACATATGGTGTAAGGAATCTAATCGTAAGATTAACAATAAATAAATTAATTTTTAGGAATATTTATTGTAGTTTTTAACTCTCTTCAAATATTAATTTTTTTTTAAGAAAAAGTGTAGTACTGCCAGTACTGACATTGCATATTGGAATGTACATTCAGTTCCATTGATTATTGTTTCATTGGGCTAGTTACAAATGCAAGAATATCAATATTAAGTTGCTGTTTCAAAACGAAAATGAATATCAGTTATTAGATTATTCTTTCATAATGCATCAGTTCTCTTTGAAGCAGTATTGATTTTAATATTTTTTCGAAGTAATTAACTTAGGGAGACACAAATCGATGAAACTCAATGTACTGTCATGTAGGGTAGATGTCCCTATTACTGTCAGTGTCCCTATTACTGGCACTTTATTTATTTTGCTTAATAAAAATGTAACGTATAAAGAATAGTGTACAACAATAATATTATTATTAAATTGTGACTGTTCTTATTAATATTAATATTATTGTTGTACACTGTTATTTATACGTTACATTTTTATAAAGGAAAATAAATAAAGTGGCAGTAATAGGGACACTGACAGTAATAGGGACATCTACCCTATTTGTAGCTTTAATTTGAAATTTTGTAATTTAAATTAACCGCTTATGGACGGCCATATTGAATTTTAGTTCGAAAAAATTAAAACCGCCTAGGTGGCAGTTGAAACACTGTCGCAAAATTATACATAAGAGTGGCAGCCCCCTAGGTTGTAGCAAGGGTGCTCTTTGGGTGAGCAAGCCATCGCCTCTCTCCGGTATCATTGTTGTTAGAAATAGGGACTTTAGTAATAAAAACTAGGTTTTATGTTGGTAACACAACCGGTTAGTTTAAAACCGGAAATACGTATAAGCTTATATTGTCGGTAGTTGCTGCAAGAAAGCATGCTATGTAAAACGAATCAAAAGAAATCCAAAGAATAATAAATTCTAAGTATCAGTTGTATAAGTACAATAATATATTGCTTTGTTAAACTAAAGACAGAAGTGGTTATTACGGCAATCCCATCAGGTTATGGGCCCAGAATTAGCGGGTTAAGAAACAGGTTAGTAAAAGTGAGGTTAACCGACAAAAACACGTGGAACGTGGTTGTTAAAATACAAGTTGAAAAGGAAAAACAACTATGTCCGATATAACGGATCTAAGAAAAGTAGTGTCCTTAGACGGAAACGGAAGTAACTATCCGGTATGGAAATTTCAAACTACAATTTTGCTAAAAAACGCTGGTGTGTACGGGGTCGTGGACGGAACGGACAAAAGACCAGAAGCACCAGGTAATACCAAAACCTGGGATGAACAGGATCTCAAGGATCAGAAGGTAATCATAACCACTGTAAATGAAAAAGTAATAACCCACTTATTAGCATGTTCCTACTCGTACGAGATGTGGCTGCGAATAAATGCAGTGTACGGGAAATCAGTAGCATCAAATCTACATTCGCTGCAACAGCAATTCTATGCGTACACCTTCAAAAATGAAGGCATGGCAAGACAGATAGCTGACCTTGAAAATCTAAGAAATGATTTAAAATTGTGTGGAGAGGAAATAAGTGAGAACATGCTGGTCAACAAAATTCTATCCACACTACCAGGTAAGTTCAAACATTTTCACTCAGCATGGGACAGTTCAAATGACAAGGCGTTTAATGCTCTAACGGGAAGATTGCTAGCGGAAGAACAAAGACTGAAGGACAGGGAGAAGACTGCTGGTTCAAGAATGGAAAGAACGGTCAGATGAAGAATGATAGCAGAAGAAGTAAACCTAATGCTTTTGTAGCTCACACTAACGCCACGAACACAGTAAGTAAGGACAAAGAGTGGCTTATTGACAGTGGCACAAGTCAACATATGACGAGCCAACGGGAATGGTTCATGACGTATGAGGAACTACCAGAAAAGCAATACATCAGCCTAGGAGATGGAAGAAAACTAGAAACTCTTGGAGAAGGCAAGATAGAAGTACAAACTAAAATTGAATAAAATGAATGGAACATAAACTATTTTGAAGATGTACTCTATGTACCAAAGATGACATGCAATCTACTGTCAGAAAGTAAGATCACTGACAGAGGCTACACAATACTTACAACCCAAAAGAAATGCATGGTCAAAAAGGGAAAAGAGACCGTTCTGACAGCCTTCCGAGAAGGTAACTTGTTTAAACTAAAAACAAGGATAGAAGCAGTGAAGAAACTAAACTATTCTCAAACCAAAGAAAATAATGATCTCCAAATCTGGCACAAAATGCTAGCTCATCAGAACCTGAAGCAATGCAAAAGAGTACTTAAATGAAGACTGATTCCAATGTGAAACATGCATGTGTGCAAAGCAGCACAAACACCCCTTTCCACCCTCCATCACTAAAACAGAGAAACCGGGAGAAGTGGTACATGCAGACATCTGTGGACCAATGGAGAACCAATCGTTGGGAGGCTCAAGGTATTTTTTATTATTTAAAGATGACTATACTCATTATCAAAAAGTTTACTTCCTAACAAGGAAAAATGAAGTCAAGGACAAACTAAACGAGTTCATTCCAAGGTTTAAAAATGAAACAGGTTATAAGGTAAAAATAATAAGGTCAGATAATGGACTAGAATTTAAGAACCAGGAGGTAGCTCAAACACTAATTAAGTTTGGAATAAAACAACAATTTACAGTTTCTTACACACCACAACAGAATGGAGCAGCCGAAAGGGAAATGAGAACGCTGGTAGAGGCAGGAAGAGCTTTGCTCTTTGAAAAATCTTTGGAAAAACTGTTCTGGGCAGAGGCAGTGAACACTGCTAACTATGTTTTAAACAGAACAGGGACAAGTTCTATCGATGCAAAGAGCCCGTATGATGAACTCTACTTCAAAAGGAAACCAAAAATTAATCATTTCCAGGTATTTGGAAGTGAAGTCTATGTTCATATACCAAAAGAAACAAGAAAGAAATGGGATATGAAGAGCAAAAAAGGACTCTTCATGGGCTATTCAGAAGAAACAAAGGGTTACAGAATCTATATACCACAAGAACAAAAAATTGAAATCTACAGAGATGTGATATTCAAGACTGAAGCTGCAACTGAAAAAAGGACACGTGCCAGCGGAGAAAATCCTACGCTAGCTGACACAGAACTTGTCGAAGCCAACGATGAACAGGCTCAAGAATCCGAAGAAGAAGGGGAAGGAAATGAAACTGAAGACTCATTTGAATCAATAATACAAGAAGAAGAAGATGAAAATGAACAAGAAATAGAGGAACAAAAAGAATCTTTTTCACAAGAGACAGGAAGAAACCTGAGAGAGAGAAGCAAAATAAAACCACCTGCAAGGTTAAGGGACGACTACTTTCTAGGCATCGCAGCATGTGACGAAGAACTGACACAAGAAGAAGCAATGAAAGATGAAAAATGGAAACAAGCAATGGATGAAGAGCTCGAGGTGCTAAAAAAAAACCAAACATGGAACTTGACAAATCCACCATCTGACAAAAAGGTAATACCTTGTAGATGGGTATATCGAATAAAAAGTGGAAACAGACACAAGGCACGACTAGTAGCGAAAGGTTGCAACCAGAAGTACGGCACAGACTACGGAGAGACCTTCAGCCCTGTAGTGCAGTTCAAGTCGATAAGACTGCTACTGGGACTCGCAGCAGCAAACAAACTAAAACTGAGCCAATTTGATGTCAAGACAGCATTCCTAAATTGAGACCTCAAAGAAGAAATCTACACATCTCAACCACCTGGGTACGAAGATGAAAGAAATAGGGACTTTAGTAATAAGAACTAGGTTTTATGTTGTTAACACAACCGGTTAGTTTAAAACCGGAAATACGTATAAGCTTATATTGTCGGTAGTTGCTGCAAGAAAGCATGCTATGTAAAACGAATCAAAAGAAATCCAAAGAATAATAAATTCTAAGTATCAGTTGTATAAGTACAATAATATATTGCTTTGTTAAACTAAAGACAGAACTGGTTATTACGACAATCCCATCAATTGTATATACGCTTAGGCGTCGTACTATTTTCACGTCCGCGTGGGCGATCCACGCGGGGAATAAAGAAGCCGTTCAGCACGAGAAAGCCAGTTTGATTGTATTGATCCCCGATCCAATCGAATACGTAGCGGTAGTAGGGCCGCTGAGGATAGTCGTACTTTTCTCTATACCTACATCCCTACAGAAGGAAAACAATCAGCGCCACCACGAACCCCGGAGGAAAGAATAGTCAGTACAGAGACAAAGCAAAGTCGAGAGTACACGAAGAAAGTGAGGTTACGAATAAAGTGCAAGAAAATATTCAAAGACACAAAAGAAAGATAGAAGATAATAAAGAAGAGGAAAAGAACAAAAGAGGAAAGGAAGACGCGGCCAAACTCTATAAAGAGAAGAACGAAGGTCATAAAAAAGAGGAAGGAGAAAATACGCGGACAACGGTAAGAGGGGAAGGGAACACGTGGGGACCAAAAGAACGTGGTGACCTCTATGAATGGGACTCGAATAAAGAGGAGTACCTTATAACATTAGTATTAAGTAAAGACAAGACCACGTCCAGCAAAAAAAAAACAATCTGACAAGAATATACAGAATATTATTAAACACAGGCATCCGATTTGAAGGACTAAAGATGATTGGACACGATCGTGCAGAGGTGAGATACAAAAGCAGACAGGAAGCAAACAAGGCCCTGACGGAGGGTAGACTAAAGCCAGAAGATTATACGACGTACATCCCACAGAGGTGGAAAATGAGAAAGGGAGTTATACACGAATGGGAGGATTCAAATATGGAACTGGAAGACCAACTAATGCCAAACCAAGGAGTGTTTACATTAGAAAGATTGAAGAAGAATAAAATGAAAGACGGTAAAGCAGTGTGGGAAGAGGGAAAATCGATATTGATAAAAATGCAGGGCGAATCTCTCCCTACCAGACTACTAATAGGATACGGTTATGTATGGTTGAAGGTGTAGATCAATACAAAGAAAGTGTTTTATTTGCACTAAGGACTTCCACGGCAGATGTGAGGAGAATCCGAGATTTACGAACTGTGGAGGGAACCACTTGAGTGTGGCGCGAGAGTGCCAAGTATACCAAAGAGAGACATCGGTGAAAATAATAATGGCCTACAAGAATGTATCATACAATGAAGCATCAGAAACAATAAGATGAGAGGAGAGAATAAGTAGATTTGGTAAAAGTGTGAGAGAAAATTATAATAAGTGGTGTGACTGTAGAACTATAGGCAAGGATCAAATATACAAGTTATCGGTCGGGAAGGTGTTGATTTTGGGACGTTTGATGAATGTTTTTACTGTGCAAGGAAAGTTGACACGCGACAGGCAGACATTAGCATTGACGTGGCACGTAGCATTGTCGTGGTAGTGGGAACCTGTTGATAATATCGGCGGCAGCCGATAATTATCGACATGGATAATGAATATGTCGAATATCCATGTTCGGCATGTAAGAAGGCAATAAGAAGTCAGGTCGTGATATGTAAATCGTGCGTTAAACTCTTTTATCATCCAGACTGTGCGGGTAAGCATAAAGTTTATGATCGAAACAATGAGTATGTGACATGTCCAGGCCTGTTTGAGAAGTTTTTCGTGGAAAGTGAAAAAGTACCGTCATCGGCAGGAGGCAGCAGAGATAGACTGGGATCTACAGGATCCATAAGTGGACCCAAAGATATTGATGCAAAAATAGATTGGCTTGTAAGAACTGTTAAAGAAATGAAAGACGCAACAGCAGGAAAGAGTGAAATAAAAGTGATGATCAAGGAGATTGTGCAAGAGGAACTCCAGACTATCAAGCGTGACCTGGATGACTTGCGTAAAATGATACAGAAAGGAATGCCATAGTTCAGCGGAAGGGGGGGGGGGGGGGGCACAATAGTTACAGCGAAATAGTTAAGAAGAAGAAGGAAAATATTATTATCATCAAACCAAAGAATCAGCAGGAAAGCGAGACCACTAAGAAAGTAATAAAATAAAAAGTGGATATAAAGAAGATGCCAATGGGGATAACAAGGCTAAGAAAAGGAAGAGAAGGAACGGTAATCCTAGGCTGTGAAACGGAAGAAGAAATGGTAAATTTAAAAGTTACAATGCAATCCAAGCTTGGTGAAAATTATAATATCACGGAGTCGATGCAGATGAAACCGAAAATAAAAATTATAAATATCGATGGAGAAGAAATGGAATTGGGTGCTGAGGAGTTAATACATACAATCGGCAAACAAAATAACATGGATGGATCCCATATAAGAATAGTAAAAAGGATAATGCAGCAGAAAGGTAAAGAGAAGAGCCAACTGAAAAGTAAGGAAAATGGATCTATAATAATCGAAGTAGATGAAGAAACACATGATTTGATAATAAAGAAAGAAAAATTAAATATAGGATGGAAAAAATGTCTGGCCTTCAAGCACTACAGCGTTAAGAGATGTTTTAAATGCTGGGGATTCTATCACATTGCGAAAAACTGTACCCGAGAGGAAACATGTCATAAGTGTGCAGGAAAACACAAGGCGACCGAATGTACAGCGAAGGGTATTAAGTGTGTTAATTGTGTGTTAGATTGTATGATAGATTCCCCGCAGTGCAATTGTGGGGAGGGAAATGAAGATATAAACCACGTGATATGGGAATGTGGGAGATATGAGGAGGAAAGGGTGGCACTTAAGAGATACCTACTTAGAAAGGGGGTGAGAGAGGGTGAAGATGTGGTAGAAAAGATTAGTGGGAAAAAATCCATCGATCTTCCGACTGATAGCTGGTTTTCTGAAGGAAATTGGGAGGGAAATATGAAAGAGAGAGAAGAAAAGGATTACCAAAATTTAAAAAGATAATCCGAATGGGCACGTAAGGCTTTTAGCGTAAAAACGAAAAACCCGAAATAAAAAAGAAGAAGGGGAACGAAGTAGAATGAAGAATTTAAGACTTTAGTGATAGAGGGCTGTGACGCGGTAGCGACTATAAAGTGTACGTAATGCACACCGGCATTCGGGATGTAGATCATAAGCTCTGAGCTTTAATAAAAACGATAGGGGGTGAAGAAGGAATGGAGTATGAGGAGAGAGTGAGATACATTTAAGAAACTGTAAGAGAGGATGGAGGAGGAGGAGAGGATGAATGTATGAGAGTGGGAGTGATTTAGGAGAGGGGGGAGAATTAAGACGATATAGATGTAATGTTCGTTGGGCAATATGAGACTGTGTCTTGAAACACCGATTCTTTTGTAAAAAGTACAAGGAATGAATAAAAAACCTAACCTAACTTAATGCTCTAATGCAAGTGTAAAGTTTCAAAGTTTACCACCGCGTGACATAGATGGCACCACTAGTATATCATAACAAGATGGCTGAAACAGCTCGATTCCCCTTCCGTCTTTCGCTTACACCCCCGCGTCAATAAGTGTAGCTCATGCACTGTCCTTCAGGTCCATGGGTGTTCCCCCTTCACTACGAGTAGGATTTATTCAGGAATTCCAGACCATCCCTGCTAACAAGGGGACCTTCAGGGTTGGCAAATTCAGAAATTGTTTATACTTAGTGTACGTGAAGGTCTTCACTCGGACTTTAATTTCCCAAAGCAGTAAGGCGCGCTTCCCCTCCAAATTCGAGAAAATCGACTTTGAAAAATGTCGAGTTCCCTATATACATTTGATAGAAAGCAATGACCAACGAATAGCGTGGGCCAGTGCGTAGCGGAATCTCGTTCGAGTGAGCGAGCGTGCTAGTCGCCTAACCTCTAAACGGTTTCTGCAAGCATAGCCACTTTCGACACTATTTTGCTTAACACCATTGCTACAGAGTACAGAGGGTACCCTTAGTGGGTCCCGGGAAACCTTATTCATCTCTGGAACGTCCCGATCTACACCCAAATCGTAGCAGTTTAACAATATTTACTGTGTTACATGAGCGTCGCCTGTGCTGGCATTATGGCGTCGCTCCCATCGCCTTCTGAAAACCCACGCAAAGGACAAAAACGGATAGGTATTGAGGAAAGGAAAAGGACGAGCTCTCAGCCGCTCACTGCCTCTACTGAGAAGGAATTTCAGAAAGTACTTAAAGAACTGGGTGCCCGAAAGCAGTGCCCAATCACATCTAACCTAAATGTTAAGAGGAAGAAGATTGATGTCAGGAACGGGCAAACAAGTGGTACGCAATGTACCCCCTCCTCTTCACTACAAGAACAGGGAAAGAAGTCATGGTTAACGCCAAAAAGGCCGGTTAGTCCACAGTCTCTTGAAAAGCGTGGTGGGGTACACTCTCCAACCCTTACACATAACCAGTTTGATTTGCTATCCACGGAGGGTGCAATCGACGGAGACGAATCAGCAATGGAGGTTGAGGGTACAGAGGATATAGTCAGTCCTCTCGTCAACCCCTCTCGTATTACCCCTAACATATCAAAGGTAGCAACGGAGAATCATTCCACCCATTTAAAGGGTAAGTCAAGACCCCCGCCTATATATTGTATTGGGATGTCATTTAAAAGCTTATTACAAGCTGTCAAGGATGAGATCCCCCGAAATGAGATAATGTTAAAAGATATTGGTAGTGACACCACAGCCATCAGCGTTACAGTGATGGAAAACTACAATAAAATGAAGATGATTCTGGAAAATCTTAACACCAAATTTTACTCATATACCCCTAACCATCTTAAAAACAAGTTACTTGTGCTCAAAGGCATCCAGGGTGATTTTAATAAGCAGGACATTAAGGATGAAATTGATAGTTTGGAGTTACAAGACACAAAAATAATTAAAATATCTAAAATTAAACTAGGACAGATTGACAGCGCACCCACAAACTTCCTAGTGCAGCTTTCACCGGACAGCATTCCAAGTATGCTTACCAAACAAAATAGACTTGCTTGTCAACGAGTACATTGGGAGCCTTACAGAAAGAGCAAGGTCTTTCAGTGCAGAAATTGTCAGAGGGTGGGTCACTCCAGCGCCAATTGCAGATTGGGGTATAGATGCGTTAAATGCCTGAACAATCATGGACCCGGTGAATGTACGGTGGATAAGAATGCAAGTTCATCGCAAGCAGCATGTGTCAATTGTGGTGAACCGGGACACCCTGCAAGTTATAGAGGCTGCAGATATCTTAAAGTGGCACAGGATATCATAACCTCAAAGAGAGCACAGGTTAAAGTTAATATATCTCAAAAAGTTAACAGGATCAGCAAACGAGCCACCCATGGCTTGTCCTTTTCGCAAGCTACACAAAACGCTGCAACTTCGCACCATACGGAACAGATCCCAATGCAGCAGGCTGCTTCATTGGTAATGAACGATCACAATTTCCCACCTCCCTCTTTATCGCACAGGTATGCCAGACAAAATGATACTTATTTTCACCAGCCCTCAATCCTGTTGCGGCCGCGATGTAACGCACTGCGTCGCGGCGATTTAAATGTGCGTGCAAGAGCATGTAAACATGGTGACGCGCCGACCGTTAAGACGGTTACGCGGTTCCCACGTTTTTGTTGGGGATCGCGAGCGCGAGCTCTTGCGGGAATTCGGCAGTTGGTTCCACAAAAACCTTTGAAACACGACAACACGATCTCGCACGCACAAAATCTCGCTGAGCTTTGTCGCCCCGCGACCCATAGTTTTGAGCCCTGTTTTAACGGCCCTTCGCGCCCAGCGCCCTGCATATACTTTAGACATTCTTTTGTTCGTGGTCATTGCGTGTTTTATAAGTCTTGTGTGTCTCGTGTTCGACTTCTGTGTGGTGTAATCGTGATTTGTATAACGACGCCCACTTTCGGCCAGATAAACGAGTGGATTTGCATCCCTTCCCTGGCCAAAACCAGTGGCGTTCCACACCGCCTCCCAAGGCACTCGTTTAAACAGAGACAAAGTTAAATAAGAATTATAGAATTGCTTTTTGTTGGCAATACACGAGGTATTAATTCCTCACAGGTTGGTAATGCGAGAAAGAAGGAGTTCGTTGGTAGTTTTGAAAAACGAACAAGGTAGAACGGTCTCGAACGTCGAGTAATGAGCATACAAAGAGAGAGCTAATAGAGAAAGTGTATTATTCGAAGAAGTTTATTTGAATATATAATTACAAGTGTAATCATTATTATATACATATTATTTCTATATTTCAACTACACTCCGCGTCAAAAGTAAGGGAACATTATAATTTCCCGAAAATTTTGGTCATTTTCAAATAGCTGTATCTCTGCGAAAAATGGTCGCAAAAAATATTTAATAAACCGCATTTTAAAGATTGAAGTTTCTAGTTTTTGGATCAAGTACTCAATTTTTTTTCTTCGTCCATTATGATACTGTTTTATCAAGATGAAGCGCAAGAAACAAAGTTTCAGAAATATTTGCCAAGTTTGGACGTATGCACGGGCTAAAAAATTTATTTTCAGATAAATCCAATGGAGTTCTCTTATAGAGCAAACATTTCTCTTTAATTTCGTTTTTTTTTATTTTGTTTTATGATTTTTATTGACCGAGTTATTCGCTATCAAAGCAAAAAAGGAACTTTCTACTTTGAACGCCTATAACTTGCGAACGCATGATCGTAGATCATTGTTCATGAGTGTTTTGGAAAGCTAAGACAGTTTCCTTTCAGAACCTTTAGTTGCCAATTCAATGAGATTTTTTTTCAACCGTATTAAATTCATTTTAAAATGATCCCAAAAATTGCATATTTACCATTTTCAGGAAAACATGATGCCACTTCAAGGAAAATCATGGAATCATTCAAGTGTCCACGTTTTTTCTGAGGTGAAACTACCCCTTAAACACTGTGCAAAAGGCCGGACCGATCAGATTTTTTTTTCCGTATGTCCTCGATGGTCAAACATGCGATACAGTCTGAAAAATTGAAGGATTACCTGTTTTACGTTATGTTTCTCTGTAAAACCCTTTCTTTTGTTCTCGCGGCTTTTGAACACTTGTTGCACGTTTTTTTTTGTTAGTTCAACGTCATTTTAGTAAAAAGAAAAGATTTAAAAAATTTAAAAAAAAAATTTTACCCAAACTCTTTGCAATTACGAAAACTGTACTTCAATAACTGGCATTAGCACCATCTAAAGCGCGCCATGTGTTGGCGCATGCGCGGTCGAACCTACGCCTCACTGCGCATGCGCCAACACAGCAAGACGAGACACCGCGCCACAGCTACTCACGCTACAACTTGCGACTTTAAATTCGACTTTTAGCGAACTTCTTTTTTTGCATCGAGTTATGCCCCGGCGTCACCTAACTGAGTTCGAAGTCGCTCGGCCTGTGACTCTGTTGGAGGAGGGCCACAGCCAGCGACACGTTGCCAATTCCTTTGGTGTTAGTCCGTCAGTTGTCAACCGTCTGTATGCTCGATTTCGAGAGACTGCACTGTACTTTCGCAGAACAGGGCAAGGGCGCAGACATGCAACAAGTTCTCGAAAGGATAGACGGATTACGCGGCATGCTCTTCGGGAGCCAATCGTCACTGCACGCGTTATTGCGGGACAATTTATGAACCGCAGACATAATTCGCCACGTCCGATCTCCAGCAGTACCATCAGACGTCGATTGAGGGACGTTGGCTTGCGTTCAAGGCGTCCAGTGCGAGTCCCGTTGCTCACTCGCACACATCAACGGCAGCGTTTGGCATACGCTCGCCATTACGTGCACTGGGGCCAGCGACAATGGGCAAATGTACTTTTTTCTGACGAGTCCCGATTTTGCCTCCACGGGAAAGATCGACGGGATCGGCCGGTTGTTGCGTTCAATGGTGGATCGCTTATGGTTTGGGCCGGGGTAACGCGGTACTCACGTACCCCATTAATTGTGCTCCCACCTGGTGGATTGACCGCTGCGCGGTACGTGGACGAGATTCTGCGCCCCGTTGTACTCCCCCTGCGTCAACGTATGGGGAACCGCTTCGTCCTTATGCAGGATAATGCAAGGGCGCATACGGCACGCCATACGCTACGATTTCTACGGCAAAATCGGATATCAGTTCTTGGCCATCTAGCAGTGAGCCCAGATCTGTATCCGATTGAACATGCTTGGGACATTCTTGGGCGACGTTTGCGACAACAGTACCCGAACCTGGCGAATTTGGGACAATTAGCAGACGCCCTCCGCCAAATTTGGCAGAGAATTCCCCAACAGAAAATTCGTAACTGTATTAACATGCGCAACCGATTGAGGGAAGTCATCATGCGGAGAGGTGGCAACACACATTATTAGACCACACACAAATACACACAGCCATACACAACGCACGCACGTGCCCTCATACACACACGCATCGGAGAGTGAGTTTGGAGTAAAAAAATACTGCGGGAGTGACGAACCGCAGGGTCTCATCTCTCCATGCTGACGCACATACAATGAAGTATAAATCCGACCGCGCATGCGCCAACTCGTGGCGCGCTTTAGATGGTGCTAATGCCAGTTATTGAAGTACAGTTTTCGTCATTGCAAAGAGTTTGGGTAAAATTTTTTTTTTAATTTTTGAAATCTTTTCTTTTTACTAAAATGACGTTGAACTAACAAAAAAAAAAACGTGCAACAAGTGTTCAAAAGCCGCGAGAACAAAAGAAAGGGTTTTACAGAGAAACATAACGTAAAACAGGTAATCCTTCAATTTTTCAGACCGTATCGCATGTTTGACCATCGAGGATATACGGAAAAAAAATCTGATCGGACCGGCCTTTTGCACAATGCTTAAGGGGTAGTTTCACCTCAGAAAAAACGTGGACACTTGAATGATTCCATGATTTTCCTTCAAGTGGCATCATGTTTTCTAGAAAATGGTAAATATGCAATTTTTGGGATCATTTTAAAATGAATTTAATACGGTTTAAAAAAAATCTCATTGAATTGGCAACTAAAGGTTCTGAAAGGAAACTGTCTTAGCTTTGCAAAACACTCATGAACAATGTTCTACGATCATGCGTTCGCAAGTTATAGGCGTTCAAAGTAGAAAGTTCCTTTTTTGCTGTGATAGCGAATAACTCGGTCAATAAAAATCATACATCAAAATAAAAAAAACGAAATTAAAGAGAAATGTTTGCTCTATAAGAGCCCTCCATTGGATTTATCTGAAAAAAAAAATTTTTAGCCCGTGCATACGTCCAAACTTGGCAAATATTTCTGAAACTTTGTTTCTTGCGCTTCATCTTGATAAAACAGTATCATAGTGGACGATGAAAAAAATTTGAGTACTTAATCCAAAAACTAGAAACTTCAATCTTTAAAATGCGGTTTTTAAATATTTTTTGCGAGCATTTTTCGCAGAGATACAGCCATTTGAAAATGACCAAAATTTTCAGGAAATTATAGTGTTCCCTTAATTTTGACGCGGAGTGTATTAACCTTCACTCTGTGCATAGGGGTCAAATGGACCCCAGTCATTGTAATATGCGATGTAATAGGTTTTTGCACCTAACAAATATGCCAGGCAACTAGGATTGCCTCAACTAAGGTTTTACACACACATTATTAAAAAAAAATGTTAAAGTAGTTTGAAAAATCCCGCGCTCGTTCGGGGCACACCAGACACCGGCCTGGTCGTGTCAGACGCCGATTGGACAACTGGCATTCGGCAATCTCCGCCTTCCGTTCGGGGAAGACGGACGGGTTAAGGTCTGCGCACACATATCCGTTCCGGCGTGCCAGTGGTAAGAAGAAGAGGGGCCTAGAGGGTCTCTTCTTCTTACCACTGGCACACTGACGCGGAACTGGGACGGAACGGATATGTGTGCGCAGACCTTAAGTCTTAGAGTCGACGAAACTGCGAAAGCAACCTTTGTACTCAACCAAATCTCAGTGTGATATTAAACCGTATTCATTTAATCGAGCTGCCTTATTATAAAACCCCTTCAACAGATAACAACGAAGACCAGGAGGAAACCGAAGAAGAAACAAGGGTCACAAGACCAAGGCAACAAAGAACAGTACCTAAAAAATTTGATGACTACGTAGTATATGTAAATTGTTGTAACGCCTTAACTCCTGAAACATACGAAGAAGCAATAAGTTGTGAGGACTCAAGAAAATGGCAAGAAGCTATGAAAAAAGAACTAAACAGCCTGGAAGAAAATAAAACTTGGACACTGGTAAATATCCCACAGGACAAGAAAATTGTGGGAACTAAATGGATATTTAAAATAAAAACGAACGACGAGTTTAAAGCTCGAGTTGTAGCAAGAGGATTCCAACAACAGTATCCAGAAAATGAAGAAATTTATTCGCCTGTGGCGAGAATGAGCACCTTGAAGGTACTGCTATCCGTTGCTTGTATAAAGAAATTGAGAATTGAGCAAGTGGATGTTCAGACCGCGTTTCTCAATGACCAAATCAGGTCAGAGGTTTATATTTATCCACCGGAAGGAAGCAACGTGGATTCCAACAAGGTTTGTTTACTTAAGAAGGCGTTATATGGCCTGAAGGAAAGTCCAAGAGATTGGTATGAATGCTTTCATGACTTCATGAAGACTACTAAGTTTAAAAGATCACGTTATGACTATTGTCTATACATCGGAGAAATAGACGGAACGAAATTGTACATTATCCTGTACATTGATGATCTGTTAATCTGCGGCACTGATGTAAAAGCTATAAATAAACTAAAGTCAGCTCTAAACAGACGATTTCGAATCACGGATCTAGGAGAGATAAAACAATATTTGGGGATCGAAATAAAATATCTCCAAGAAGAAAAGAAAATGTTATTGAGCCAAAGGAAATACATCGAAAGTTTGGCTAATAAATATCAAGAGACACGGTAGTGTCTCGCGCCAAGTATATATAGGTATACAGGGTGTCCCAAAAATGCTGCGGTTCCTTAAAGGGGGTGATTCGGGGGGTGATTGCAAACAACTTTTTCCTTTGCGAAAATGCCCTCCGAGGTTTCGTTAACGAGATATCAATAAAAAGCACCGACCAATCAGAGCACGAGCCTTCCGCTGGAGCTCCCGCGCTAGCGTGGCCGCGCGCCGGGCCGCGCTGCGACTACGAACAAGCAAGGTGGCATGCATCCAAGGAAATTGCGTAGAATGGCAAATGAAAAAGACGTAACAAAAAGATCGAACCTTTTGCCATGGTTTGTTTGCTATTTAAAGTGAATAATGAATAAAGGATAAATGGATGAAAATCATGTGTAACGTAAAAAGACGAATACACAGTTGTTTTTTTTTTAGAAGAATCGAAAATAATAATTATTTGGAGTGAGGGGATAAGGAGCACGTAAATTTCATTTTTTAATAACGTACAAACGAAAAGGTAATGCAACAGGGAACGAACGAAAAGTGATCGTAGTTCGTTATTGTGATAAAAATCCGTAGTTCAATAACGGCCAACACTGTTGTTGATAATGAATAAGTTCGTTTAAAAACTCCGAAGAAAAATTTACGTACGGAAATTTGGAGAATTATCTCCGGAAATAAGCCGTAGCCTGCGTTAAATTTAAAAAATAATAGTCGCCAATAATGTAACTAAAACTCACCCTTTCGGAAATTCACCTGCAGCTTAAAAACCTGTGTCACTAGGTCACTGAACCGATCCTGGTCATCGACAGACACAGCTGATCTCAGGTACACGACACCATCCAAAGTTAAGGGTCGCAACGTCAAGTGCGGCCGGGTTAATGTACCGAATATTCACTTCACTGCACGCCTACTAACACTGATCACTTAATTTATTTTCCATGGAACGTGTTGTTCCTACGTTATAAAAATTGGTGGAAATTAATTTTTACTTGGCGTTCGGAGCCGTAGGTAATTCCCGCGCAAATTCTCACGCTGCAGCACTTGCGTCCCCATTGTTGGGGGGGGGGGGGGGGGGGGGTACACCCAGAACATCGCGTAATACTCTTGAGCAGAGAACATTTCTGCGACGTGATTGCTGACTGCTGACTGACAAGATATTTTCCAAGCGACTTCTTCTACCCACAAATAGTTTCTCTCGTTCCATTATGAGTTGACCCCCACCAGGCCAAGAGGCTTCAGGTAAAAAGAAGCCAGCACATTTTCGAAACACATGTGCTCCGCAGATGTGCAACGTTTTTACAAAAGTCCGCGTTCCGTCCTTTTACTGCCAATGTACCCATTGCTTCGAGGTAGGCAGCAGAGACCACGTGTTTCGGTTCGAAAGGGTCCGAAGAGAAGAGAAACAGAAAGTCTTCCAGTTGCTATAAAGAAAAAAATCCTGTTTCCTGTTTCCCTTTTCCGATACCCTGAGTTTACGTCTGCTACGAGGCGGAACCAACGAAGCCATAAATTACCCAAAACTGTAGGAAACCGTTGTCTACCGTCGACTAGCGGGACAATACGGTCATAAACCGTGATCCTAGCGAAATGCTCTGGCCGAATGTTTGGGAACTAGCAATTAAAAAGTATTTTATTGTATTTTATTTTTACTTTATGTTATTGTATTGTAAATACTGCGCATATCTGTTTCATATATGTATCCTAAAGGGTTTTCCCGTTGGTAATAATAATAATAATAATAATAATTATTCAACATCAATACGGCTCGCGAAGAGACACAGGAAGAAAGAGGGCATGTAGTTCGCTGACTGCGCGTAGTCCCGCCTGGTTCGTCCTATCTTCAAATTAAAGACGGATCCCTTATCTCTCGTGTCTAAACACGCGTTCGAATTTCAAAACAAAAGCATGCGTCTACGTATTCCGTGCGAGAGAAGGTGGGCCTTGGGGAGGAGATATCGCTGTGAAGAGGGCCTCTTCAGGACAGTGGCCGTTTGGGAGGGATGCAGGGCAGATTGGTTAAATTAGGGCCAATCGGACTTCTGCCCACCTTCTCTCGAGCCAAGTATTTTGAATAAAATATTTATTCGTATTAAAATATTTATTTGTATAAAAATATATCTGCTTAATATTATTTAATACATTTTGTCTTTGTATAAATAGTCATTGTGATAATTGGCGCCATTATAGTATATCATTACTTTTGTAAAGTTAAAAAATATAGCACATTAATAAATTTATATTAATTTACGACAATGTTTTTAAATGCGTTTCTTTTTGAATGGGTTATATACTTGGCGCTCTTTTTTGTACCTTTTTTTAAAAATGCATACTAACCGCGAGGGAACGGTTCTTAAATTCTAGAATAAACCGAAGTTAACCCGCTACGAGCCGGTTACTAGTGAAATAAGACAGTCACTTAAGGCAAGTCAGTGATATGTGAATCTACAGGCAATATGTACGAAAGCACCGAACAACAGGGTCGTAAACCCGCACCGTCCGCAGACGCTGGCGAATTCGGCGCGGCCAGGTTAATCCTTGGTCTCGCATATTTATTACTTTCACGTGCATGCATCACCCTACAAGGAGTGTCCGATATTCAAATAAAATTCATTACTATTTGGAAACATGGTTACAACTGAGGCAGTGAGAGCAACAACAGACCAACCCACATTAAAAAAAAAATTTCCCCCTATTTTATATGATTAGTAGAGCCTATTGGAATACGTTATTGCTACTAACTCAATTTCGAAAAAAATGTGGGTTAGTCCATTGTTGCTCTCACTGTCTCAACTATGGTTTTCACCGTATTACTGTAACCGCATTAACCCGGTTAACCCGGTTACTCGGGTTACAGATGAATTCTGTTACCCGGTTAGGCGGGTTAGTCGCCGATACGGCGTACCGAACCGGGTACGGGTAAGGGTTCGGTTCCCTGATTTGGACTGCCACATCCTGCAGATTTTGTTTCCGGATACTCAGTGCTTAGAGGGTGACACGTACTTTAGACAGCTTCGCGACTCATTCCGTGTGCGTAAGTGTGTTCTGTCAAGATGCCAAGCGGACAGAAGGGGAAGTTGCAAAAACTTGGGATCCAACAATTGAAGGAAATGTTACGCGAACGTGGCCTCGAGGTGACTGGTAGTAAGGCCGAGTTGATCGCGCGATTGTTGCAAGTCGACCCGGATGTCGAGAGGACTCTTTCGTCTGGTTCGGGGGCGTTTGAGACTACGGCACCGGCGGAGGTGCCGACAACGGTGTCCACGGAGAGCCCGACGGCCGAGAGCGGCACCGCTTCGCAGATCTTGATGCAGATGATGAAGATGATGCGTACGGAAATGCGAGCTATGCGTTGCGAACACGAGGCACAACGCGAACGGGGGGCAAGGGACACCGCGCGATCGAGATGTACAGCGTAATCGAGAGTTGCAGTTTACACCACCTTCCGCGAATACTGCTGGTGTGCTTTCGATGCACCCGACGATCGGAATTAAAACTATTTCTGATCTTCTGTTCGAGTTTTCGGGTACAGCCGAAGATGATTTTCATAATTGGAAGTAGCAATTGGAATTATTGCGAGACACTTACGGCTTGGATGATAATAGTGCTAGAGTTGTGATGAGCTTACGTTTGCGTGGGAAGGCTGCGAAATGGTTCCATTCAAAGCCCGATCATTTGAGAACAACAGTTACGGACCTCCTCAACGAGTTGCAGCGTATTATTGATAATCGACCGAATAAGGCGGCCTTGCGCAAGGAATTCGAGAAGAGATCGTGGCAAAAGGACGAATCTTTCTGCGAGTATTATTTTGAAAAGGTTACGTTGGCGAACAAAGTCACTATCGACCAGGACGAACTCGTCGATCTTATAATTGATGGAATCTCGGATATCCGCTTGAGAGACCAAGCTAGATCATGTGATAAAGCAATGTAGCTTTAGTACGCCCGAGAATTTATTGGACGCGTACAGAAATATTCCTGTTCCTGAGTCATCTAGGAGCGATCGAGACCGCAGGGAGGTGAGGAAACCATGGATTTCCAGGACTCCGCAGAAGGACGGGACATCCGCAAGTGCGAAGGAGGCACCTGTACACGCAGAGGAGGCACCTCTACGTGCAAAGCAGGCTCGTTGTGGTAATTGTGGCGAGCCGGGCCATGCAAAAAAGGACTGCTCGCGACCACGTCGTGAATGGGGTTCCTGTTTTCGTTGCGGCAGTACGGAACATCGTCCAAGGAATTGCACACAAGAAGCAGCGACGGCAAGTTCACGCGGCCCAGGGACAACTTCAACGGTGGAGGCGTCCACGCACCTGATTCAGCCGACTTCTCCTGAGATCCCGTTTCTGGTGCCGATATCGTTTGTAATTTCTGGAGGAAACAGAGGAGTCACGAAGTTTGTTATTAGCGCTATGATTGATTCGGGATCGCCCGTAAGTTTAATTAAGTCGAATTTGTTACCTGTCGGTTCGTATTCTATGGGCTCATGCGAGGGACAGACGTATCGGGGGCTAAATCAATCTCCGGTAAAAATTTTAGGCATTTTTGAAAGAGAAGTTGCCATCCACGGTGTTTCAATGGAAATAAAATTTTTTGTAGTTCCGGATCAAACAATGGCATGCACCGCTATTCTCGGGCGAGATTATCCATTACCGCCGTTAGTAAACGTTAGTTTAGGTCGCAGATTTAAGATCGAGAATGCTGATTCGGTTCCCACCAAAAGTGAAGCTGATAATTTTATTGGTCAGATCATGCAGATCGAGTACGTCCAGAAACCCGAGAGCGTAGCCGAGACTTTGAATATCGATTCCGAAGTGGACCTTGAGACGTCACGGGATTCGAATCCTTTACCAAGCGATACTGAGCTCGTGATCAGGGTCAAGGACGATCGGCCGATATGTTTCCGTCCGCGGCGTTTGCCTTTCGCCGAAAAAGAACAGCTGCGCAAAATGTTAGACGATTTGTGCGAGGAGAATACTTATACCCCGCGTGCTTCACACGTAATTACCGATTAGTACCACAATTTATAGCAGTGGCGGGACAAGCATGTGACGTCGACTTGGCGCTGGCGTCGGTTCGTTTGCCATCATGGCGTCTCACGCACACATATACCGCCACTGCTGTAGGTGTTCCCCCTCCATTATCATCTTGCCACAGCGAGGGTATTTCCCGGTAATGTGCGTCATGACGCCGTGACGTCACTGACGCACCGCCACCAGCGCCAAGCCAAGCCAAGTGACGTGAACGCGAAGCTGAGCGAGCGACGCCACGCTTTCAAATCGTACAGTACCTGACAGTACCTTTGTAGAAGTAGGTAGACGCTACGCGATATGTTTGTGAATTGAGCCATTTTTTCAGAGCTGTACAGTGTTTTATTAAAGTTCCAGTATGAGCAAAAAATCAGGTAAGGCAAATATTTAATACATTTGCATCAGTATAATTTTCGAAATGATCGTTTCTTGAAAAATTAAAGTATCTTTTTGAACAAAGATATGCTAAACATTATGTTCAATACTTTCTTCTTTTAATATATATTCTTGTTACATGGGCCCTTCCGGTCCATCCCGTGCTCACTGTCCTCGCGTTGCTTTCCTCCGAACCGGCGATTCAGCGGAATCGCCTCGCGCGTGCCAGTCAGGTCGCCGAACCGCGGAGGATATCGTTGTAAGCACAACGTGACCATCGGACGGCCCGGGCCCCGATATTTCCTAAGAGGCATCGACCGTCAGGTGCCGATGGGGCGATTTCCCCCCGATAGATATCGATGGTGCGAGGCGCGGGACTCGATAGATTCATTCGTGTTTGAGACCTCGACTTAGGAAGTATCGACGGCGAGTCGCGCCGTCTAGATCGCGTCTTCGCTTCAGTGTCCAGCCTCGCGAATCGCGCTCGGTCGCTCAGGTTAGAGCCGTTTCACACGACGATACGTGTATCGCGATACGTGTATGATGGATACCGATGTTACATTGATCATTATGGGACAGTTCACACGACGATTCACAAAAGAACAATGAAAATCGGTATCCATCATACGCGTATCGCATGCATGTATCGTCGTGTGAAACGGCTCTTAGGCGAAGTGTATCTCCGTTCCGATACACCGAGAAACGGCCTCGCCGGGAGAGCATTTACGCGCCGATATAGACCACCGCGAACGCGAAGAACAGTGACGGAGCGAGCGCAGCGAAACGACGGACGCCAGGTACAGCGACATCCCTGCGTCATCCGAGACCGACACGCGAGCGAACACGACCTACGACAGGTCCGGCGACATACGAACGCCTCGATAACGTGCGACGAAAACGCAGCGCCGTCTCCTGGTATGTATTTAATCATTTATCTTTATTAAGAATATACTTTATTACCATTGTTCCTCGGAATCCCTTTCTCAAGATCTTATTTCAACCCCTTCTTTCTTTCAATTTGAGGTAACTGTAGTCAAGGCGGGCCTTAGCCCTTTGGTAGAGCAAGAGCCCGGTAAATCATTCTCACCGCTCGGGGTGATTTACAGGAAGTCCCTTCAGGACGTAACATTCTTTTCAATTGTTTTAGTATGTATTGTTATGATATTAGAAATGTGCTAATAATGGATATTTTATACAGGTATTGATACCAGTTTTGCTGGACCTAGAGGTGCAGCTACTAGAAGCTCAGATATAGAGAATGATTCAATTGTAAGCGACGGAAAAAGAGAGCCACCGGCGCCGGGAATCGAACCCGAGTCGCCCGCGTGCTGATCAGCAGCGTTTACCACACCGGCTACGCCGACTCTACGTGGTCCCTTATACTCCGTCGCTACATTATTCACGTTGGGACGCCACCTATGGTCATAACTTGCACATCATAGACCGTTCCCTAATTTGCCCTAAACTCTTACACAAGTAAGATGCATCTTTAATTTAACTTTCTCTTTCCAGAAAGTACCGTGTGCCCCAAATTTTTAACAGTGGGCAAACGTGCATTACAAAAACACACCTGCCCTAACATGCATAGCATGAACATTAGGGTGGACCTTAGTTACTCTCGTCGAAAAACAATTTTGAGATTTTTGACGGGGACACCCCCCAGGATTGTGCCATTGGGAGAAAAAATAATGTGTGCAAAATTTGAAATCGATCGGAGAACGGGAAACCGTGCCTCCTCGCATTTGAAATTTTTTTATTTTTCGAAACTCGTTTTTCTCCATTGTAGTATATCGTTAATATACATTTCTATATATCGTTGAATTTGTCTTTTTATGCTGTGCAATAATATAGAATCAAAGTATAAAATTACTTAAAAAAAAATCATGACCTCAAACTTTCGTCTGAAATATTTTTCATATAGTTATAAATAACAGATTAAAGGGAAAAGTGCACCCGAAATTCACAAATTGTTGCAGATATTATTCTATTTATTTTAAAAACTAGGGGTCTAGAAGAAAATCTGACTAGTCCACGCGATGCAGCAGACATATTTCCTCCAGAAAACATCAACAAAAGTGGTAAGTCACGTTTTGTTTTCCATACAGAAAACAACAGCGGCGGGCGTATCCATTGCCGCTCAGCGACAGAATCGCTTAAACGCGCGTGACTATCACTGTCGGCGCCGTACGCTTTGCCAAACTATTTCGCTCCGGTATTGAAAACGAAACGTGAATTACCAGTTTTGTTGATGTTTCCGAAGGAAAAATGTCTGCTGCATCGCGTGGAGTAGTCAGATTTTCTTCTAGACCCTTAGTTTTTAAAATAAATTGAAAGATATCTGCAAAAATTGGTACATTTCGGGTGCATTTTCCCTTTGATCATTGTTTAAATATATTTAAATGGTAATAATGCAATAATAACTTATATCGTTGTATTCCGGAGGGTTGATAGAATACTTTGACGGTACAAGCCACCGAATAACTATTACTCTTTGAACACGAAAGATGTTCAAAGTTGAAAATTTGCATTTTTTTTAAAAAACCAATTTTTCGAAAACTCAGGGTGATGGCGAAAAACGGTTTGCGAATTCGTATTCAGCGCACAAAAATCTATAAGAAACAGGTATTGAATGTTACAAGTCCAGATGGCTGTTGAATAGTTACAATTAAACTCTTCCATGAGTTTGACTTCTCGTTCGGCCGAATCGTTTACTGCTAAATTATTCACTATATTTAATCCAATATTATAATTGGGTTCATTTTCCCATTCTAGAGAATCCATATTTATAAAATCTGTTGAAACAGTATATTCTTAATGAAAGTATCGGTCATTTCATAAAAATTTTGAAATCTGTTATTTATAAATATATGAAAAAATTTATTTGACAAAAGGGCTCCATATCAAAACTACACAGTACAAAACTACACATGCAATTTAGGACACATCAGAACAGTGCACAGACAGTAGTGCACATGCAATTTAAAGCACATTAAAATTATAGTGTACATACAATTTAGGACACATGCGATTTAGGACACATACAATTGAGGACACATGCGATTTAGGACACATACAATTTAGGACACATACAATTTAGGGCACATGCAATTTAGGACACATGCGATTTAAAACACGTGCGATTTGCAGTGCACATACAATTTAGGACACATACATCTTAGGACACATACAATTTAGGACACATACAATTTAGAACACATGCGACTTAGGACACATGCGACTTAGGACACATGCGATTTAGGACACATACAATTTAGGACACATGCGATTTATCATGGGCATAGCTAGGATTGCATTCGGGTACGGGGGGCATAAAGCCCCTCTCATTTGGGGAGGGGGGGGGGGGGGGGAATATAAGACTCCTTCGGCTTCTAATTCGGCCATTTGTGCACTGAATTTTGAATTTATGTACTTATGTAGGAACCAATATAACCGGGGTCGTATAATGCGGAATTAGGTCACAATTGAATTTATTTATATTTTATAATAAACTAATTTAATTTTGGATGAACGTTTAAGTTATTTTTTTTCCGGAAAACTAATTTAATTTTGGATGAACGTTTAAGTTATTTTTTTTCCGGAAAAAAAATAACTTAAATGTTCATCCAAAATTAAATTAGTTTATTATAAAATAGAAATAAATTCAATTGTGACCTAATTCCGCATTACACGACCCCGGTTATATTGGTTTCTACATAAGTACATAAATTCAAAATTCAGTGCACAAATGGCCGAATTAGAAGCCGAAGGAGTCTTTTATTCCCCCCACCCCCCTCCCCAAATGAGAGGGGCTTTAGGCCCCCCGTACCCGAATGCAATCCTAGCTATGCCCATGATAAATCGCATGTGTCCTAAATTGTATGTGTCCTAAATCGCATGTGTCCTAAGTCGCATGTGTCCTAAGTCGCATGTGTTCTAAATTGTATGTGTCCTAAATTGTATGTGTCCTAAGTTGTATGTGTCCTAAATCGCATGTGTCCTAAATTGTATGTGCACTGCAAATCGCATGTGTTTTAAATCGCATGTGTCCTAAATTGCATGTGCCCTAAATTGTATGTGTCCTAAATTGTATGTGTCCTAAATCGCTTGTGTCCTCAATTGTATGTGTCCTAAATCGCATGTGTCCTAAATTGTATGTACACTATAATTTTAATGTGCTTTAAATTGCATGTGCACTACTTTCTGTGCACTGTTCTGATGTGTCCTAAATTGCATGTGTAGTTTTGTACTGTGTAGTTTTGATATGGAGCCGACAAAAGTTGTACTGTTTGAGAAGGTAAAAATAATGGCAACGAAAAAAGTTTATTCTGATGGTAAATTTATGAGATTTCAAGGTCATGATTTTTTTTTAAGTAATTTTATACTTTGATTATATATTGTTACAGAGCGTAAAAAGACAAATTCAACGATATATTAACATGTATATTAACGATATACTACATTGGAGAAATATGAGTTACAAAAATAAAAAAATTTTAAATGCAATGAGGCACGGTTTCCCGTCCTCTGATCGATTTGAAATTTTGCACACATTATTTTTTCCCCCAATGACACAATCCTGGGGAGTGTCCCGAAAAAAATTTGAAAGTCGAAAAATAAGGTCCACCCTAATGAACATGCAACAGAAAGCAGGAGCAGCAGTTTCTTCACTACATAGGGGAGACCGGGGCTAAAAGTTCCGGGGGTAAGTTGTTCCGATGGTTATATCTTCCAAATGGAAGGAGCGTTGCACTTTCAATTGTTTTTCCCACGTGAGTCGATCACGCCACTTTGTCGTCCATCTTAGTAGCGTCCGCAACAGTGAATTGTGTGGTTGGAAACAAGGACCTGCTTGTTACGTACCAGGTAAGTAAATATTTTTCTATCATAATTTTTTGGTCTATTTCGATTATTTAACATCGATATCATTGATTGATTCGTCATTAAGGATCAAACGACATTTAAGAACATGGTGTAATAGTGTTTATCGTTTCAATATATGTATAAGCAAAATAATCTCTCAAATTGCTACGTGTGTCGATTGGGGCTAGTTGTTCCCGTGACTTGGGGCAAGTTGTTACCGTAACAACTTACCCCACCGAAAATGTATAAATTGTTCCTGATGTGTTTTAGGGTGCGAACATATCAACGAAAGACGGAAAGGGGCACCACTTCCATCGAAGTTATGCGTAACGCCGCTGAAGCCGTTATGCAAGGTCAGAAGATAAAAACCGTCGCTAGACAATTCGATATCTGCCACATGACTTTATTGAGATTTGTTAAAAAAATAAAATCTGGACAAGAGGCCAGAGTAGTATTGTGCCCAGGCAACGCCCAAGCACACGTATTATACACACTATTATACATTATACATATTATATTACTCTAGAACGTTTCGAGACGTTTCTAAGCTAAATCAGTTGCGAGGCGAACACGAATCTACGAAATCAGCAAAAATGCGAGCGCTTCGCTATGACCATATACGGCAACGCGAAGCGACGGCACCACGCCCAATAAGCGAAATAAAAACCGATTTGCCGCCGCAAATCGGCAGACTCGAGATCCGACCCTCGACCGGGCAACACGGCTAAAACCTACTTGTACACCTCAGTCTAGTTTAAGTTGTTTCTGAATAAAGACTTAGTCTTTGAGTTTAAACACATTTGGTGCAGTTCACCCGGTGGATTCTCATCCTTTAATCGCTCCCGAACTCACGATTACGCCAGATCCCGTACCAGCCTTGCGAGCCATCACGCAGGGCACAACAGTAGGCTACAAGAAAACGAAGTTGGTTTTTAATGAGCAACAAGAAAATGTAATGTCAGAATACCTTTTGAAATGCTCCTCGATTTATTTTGGTCTTATACCACAAGAAGTAAGAAAATTAGCGTATGAATGTGCACTAAAATTTGACCACAAGAACATTCCACCTTCTTGGCACAAATATGGTATGGCTGGTTCTGATAGGCTAAGTGCTTTTTTAAAGAAAAATCCAAGACTTTCAATAAGGACTCCTGAGGCAACAAGTTTTAATCGAGCTACTTCATTCAATAAACACAACATAGATCATTTTTTTTCTAAGCTTGGTGATATATTGGTTAAACATAATTTACCACCATCAAAAATTTTAAATGTGGACGAAACTGGCGTACTAACTGTTCAAAAGCCCAAAAAAATAGTTGCTGGAAAAGGCATTAAGCAAGTGGGCTCTATAGTATCAGCTGAACGCGGCACACTAGTTACCCTTGAAATGGTAGTTAATGCATTCGGAAACACTATACCACCGATGTTTGTTTTCCCGCGACTCAAATATAAAGACTTATTTATCCGAGACGGTCCACCAGAATCAATTGGAGCAGGAAACAGCTCTGGGTGGATGACAGCGACTGAGTTTCTAATATATATGGATCACTTCATAAAACATGTGAAACCAACTCCATCTGAGCCAGTCTTATTGCTACTTGACAATCATTCTTCGCATATCAACATAAACGTTGTTGTAAAAGCAAAAGCTAACGGGGTCATAATGCTTTCTTTCCCTCCTCATTGCACCCATCGTTTACAACCTTTAGATATTGGTGTCTATGGACCGTTCAAAAGTTATTGTGCTATTGCACAAGATACCTGGATGCATAATAATCCGGGAAAAACCATGTCAATCTATGAGATTCCAGGGATTGTTAAATATGCTTGGCCCTTGGCATCAAATGCGAACAATATAATTAATGAAAAACTGCATTCAAGAAAACTGGAATATGTCCATATTACAAAAATATATTCACGGATGAGAACTTTGCTCCATCTTATGTGACTGACCGCCCTTTAGTTGAGAACCAGGAACCAGCTGTCCTAATGCATCAGAATGTCGAAAAGGAAAACGAACCTCAACCAGGGCCCTCCAATGTTCATAACGTAGGACAATCGATTGTTACTGACATTGTTGAAGATCCTGTTCCGGAATTTTCACCTGAAATAGTCCGTCCTGTACCAAAAGCGACACCGAGACAGAAGAAATCAACGCGTAGGCGTGTTAGAAAGTCAGCTGTCTTGACTGACACCCCAGAAAAGAATAAATTAGCTGAAGAACAATCAAATAACAAAAGGAAAGAAGAAGAAATTAGTTCAAAAACTAAAAACAAAGGGAAAGGAAAAGTGAAAAGGAAAGGTAAAGACCAAGGTAAGCGGAAAATTCTTCAAGAAAAACATGAGACTGATGATGAGGAAGACAACTTGGAGTATTATTGCATTGTCTGTTGTGATGCATATTCCAAATCGCAGCCCAGAGAAGAATGGATCGAGTGTATTCTTTGCAAGAACTGGGCTCATTCCAAATCCATAAAAAACATAAACACGGTAGTATACGTTTGCCCAAACTGTGATTCTGATGAGTCGTGTGATGATGTTTGATTTTGTTCTTCTAGACGGCTAATTAATTATACTAGGTTTAAGGTTGTTAATGACTTATCATCACACGCTGATTAGTCGATTATAATTTTTATACCAAAGATAATGTTTATGATTATTATATTGGTTTGGTTTTCTTTCATAAATAAACATTATTAATAAAATTGTTTTATTTCATTAAAGAATGAAATATTTCATTAAAAAGCAACTCTTATAACATAGTAACAACTTACCCCAATGCGATAATAACTTGCCCCATAAAGGGGTAAGAAGTTCCGCTTCGACTAGTCACAAATAAATGACTTTTTATTAAAAACCTATTACAACATATTAAATACAAGCTTATAATCATAAAGTACAATAAATTTAACATGAAATTAGTCAATAGCGAAGAGAATATGTACATTATTTTCCAGTCATTTTTTATGTTTTATCAAAATCGGAACTTTTAGCCCCGGTCTCCCCTACACTTCAACCACAAATAAATTTTTCGGACAGCGTAAAGGTGGCAGAAGTCACGTTTTGCATCGACATAACAGAACACAATACAACCCTTGCGCACGGGCGTCCGCAGACTTTTTTCCAGGGGAGGGGGGGGGGGGGGGCAACTTTGAGATGATGGTAAAGAAAAATATACCCCTCTTCCTTTTTTTAACCCATTTTATAGTGCCAATTTAATTAAAATTTTAAAACCGGAATTTAAAAATATTCCCTTTTTTAGTATAAACTTAATAAAGATCAGTTTTGAAAAATAAGGGTTTTTTCTCAAAAGCCAGGAGGGGGCTGCCCCTTTTGCCCCCCCCCCCCCCCCCTCTGCGGACGCCCGTGCCTTTGCGTCTTATATACTGTAATCGTGTTTG
The DNA here is from genome assembly GCA_946251845.1 of Andrena fulva. Taxonomy (NCBI): domain Eukaryota; kingdom Metazoa; phylum Arthropoda; class Insecta; order Hymenoptera; family Andrenidae; genus Andrena; species Andrena fulva. Next base: position 46,126,140 of record OX276329.1, read on the forward strand.
GTTGCGGAACGATTACCGGTGGGACGGAGAAGGGATAGGTTGCCAACTCAGTCGGTAAGGCAGGGTTCGGCGAATGAGCCAAGCTGTGGTTTGAATAAATAGATTGTGTTTATCCACTAATGTAGGCTATAAATTGTGTTTGTACATTAATTCCGAGCGCGACGGAAGAGCTACGGCGGGTCGGCGCGTCGTTTCGCGACGGCGGCGAGGTTTCGGCGAATCGTAGGAACGGGGATGCGGTGTGGAGAACGTTCTACTCGGGGCGGCCTTAGCAGGCGCGTCCTTACGAGAGTCGTATAGCGGAGGTTCGAAGTGCAGTAGGGTCTCCGGCCTAATGGGCGCAGAGATACCTCTTCGACGTGGGTAGGGCGCAAGATTTCTCTCGGCCTATATCGGAAAGAGGCTGGTTAATGGCACAGCGTGACGATTGGTCGACGCGTGCACACCTCACGGAAATCCAAAAATGTAGAGCTTCTTGAACGTACGGTACGGCAGCGTTAACGGCTAATACGTGCGGGACAAGAGCTGTCAATCTCGCTCACCGCGGTCCTTATAATCGCAGGCCGCGAATCTTCACTCGCGAGAGACCTCGCGGGGCCGCGGCCGCCAAGCGGTCGCGGCGCGAACTAAGGCCTTCGTTTCGGCGTCGGGCGTTCGGACGGCGCGTGTCGTGACTTCGTCACACCACATTTCATTAAACTGTTACAAGCTGCACTGCCACATTCGACTATAGTGAAACTCATGTCTCTCAATTGAAGTAAAATTACCGGAATCATAAAAAATGTCGTAAATAAATCCGTTGTTATAGAGACTATAGAAAATTTACAGGACAAATTCTTTTCTGTTTCAATCGACGAAACTGCAGATATTTCTGATACAAAAATTCTATGTTTCTTAGTTCGATATGTGCACAAAGATGAGATACATTCATATTTATTAGATTGAATTCGAATTAACGAATGTACCGCAGAAAACTTTTACAAGTGCGTTATAAATTCCTTAAAAAAATATAATTTGTCTGTAATGAACCCTGATAACCATCTGTCTCCAATCTGACATCAGATTGGTAGCAGGGTCTGGCATGAGAGCGCAGAATCTGACGTCAGACTGCAGTAGTCTGTGTCTGTATTTGGCTGCGTTCTGAGGTACAGAGCCTGAGGTGCAGAGCCTGATGTCAGATCGACAGCAGATCGACAGCAGATTCTGCCGTCTGCTTGGCACAGCCAACAGCGCCATCTGAGGGCCAGAATTACCAAAAGATTCCCTACGCGTGACGTCACATGGACGTCCCTACGCACCAACACATGTATACCGTGATTGCTATAGGTGTATCCCTACCCCCAAATAACAAAGCAGATTCTACATTTATTAAATAATTCATTTACTTATTTCAAAGAGTATTTATTCTATGTTTAATAATACAGGATTGGCGATTACAATTGTTACAAAATTATACAGGTAGCGCATATAAATTCGAAGAAGAACATTCAATATTTACATTTACAAATCTATATACAATACGTCCCGTAACCAGTGGTACCTACTAGGTGCGATGTCAGAAAATTTCCTGTATTTTAGACTTCTTTTTTCTGTAGAATCAACAGACGCGGTCGCGTCTGGAAGCTAATTCCCCCCTTCCCCTCTACCCATAGGCACACTGAGCGACCACGTATCTATACACGAAAGATAGCGAAATTGACAGGTCGTCGGAGCTATTTTAGCCTTATTATCTTATTTTATGACATAGTCCCGGTGTTTTTACACGATTAAGCGAATCATTTTTTTTTTAACCCATATGTCGTTTTACTTAATGTATCAAGCTATTTGTCTAAAAGATATAAGATTTATTCTGAATTAATAGTTATAAAAATGATACTTTTAGGATTACGAGGTATGACGTCACGTTGTTCTCCTCCACTTGACGCCAGTAGGTGTCGCCTCGAAAGCATAATTTATAAATGTCATTTGGCTGTCATTCAATCATAACCTGCTAGTTGTTAACATTTTTGAAATGTCACGATGGTAAAGAAGATCTCGCGCGATAGCGGCGGGACGTGATTGGTTTGTTTGGTACGTAGAGGGCTCGCTCTTACCGATGGGCATGTGAGCCTAGGTTCGCGCGAAACACAAAACGAAGCGGGTGACTGGAGCTCTATTCTTTTTCGTATCGACAGAGACACATGTCCTGGCATTCGAAAAATCTTCATTATTTTCTTACATGTAAGTGTGCTTCATTATTATTTTAATTAAGCTCTATGCATAATGAAACGAACATATTTTCAATGAATGGGTTATTGTTTCATTATACATGTATACAGATTTATTTGCAGTCAAATAATAGTCTGCGCAGAATTTTACTAACCTGTTTCGCTAATCAAATGTATTCGTCTCAGTAGGAGAAATAAAAGTACAAATATTATATTTGGTAAGTGACCTTTACATTTATGAATAATAATACGTATGATATATAATAGTGTTTATTACAAATTTTTTGTTTTTTGCAGGTTGGAAAAAATCCAAATTAAATAAAGTACACTCGGTCAGCTGCTGTGCGCTATTCCGAGTAAACTTTATACAGGCTGCATACGCGCCTTATCTTATAACATCATTCGATAGGCTGCAGTGCGCCAAGTCTCGAATATAAAAACTTTTAATAAAGTTTAAAGGTAGTTAATATATAAAAATACCAAAATGTATGTATATGTAGAAAATAAAGATCTGATATCTAGAACACAGGATCTAAATTTTAATGTTCCTCAGAAATATTTAACCGAAGAGGATAAGAAAGCTATAAGATGTGAGTCAAACGATGGCCAGCTTGAGGATTCACATATGTCGGTTTTTTCTTATTTATTGTACAAAGTCGCTAATTACGAAATTTGACCTACCTATCTTAGACATAACCTTTTAGAAATCAAACCCGTTAGGAAAGATGTAGATCACATTCAAATTTTGCATTGTCCACAACATTGTTGGACATGCAGTTACTATGACGGGACAAATATTTACATATACGATACGCTGCAGAATTTTGCGGATCCATTACATAAAGAGGAAAAACTGTTTTTAGAAAAATTGTATCCTCATATTACAATTACGGAAAAAACCGTGCGTTTTCCGATGGTTCAACCACAAAAAAATACAAGAGATTGTGGAGTCATGGCTATAGCAATTGCCGTTTCATTAGCATTTGGTATTAAACCACAAAATGTTCACTATAATACAACACTTATGCGAAATCACCTCTTGAAATTGTTGACGGAAGAAATACAGTTCGAACATTTTCCGCAAGATCTTAATGTTAAAACTCCTCAACAAGTTTTGCCGTTACAAGTTGCACGGAAAAAATGTTACGATAGGTTACGAATGAGACATTGCCGTAAGCATTCGATTTCGAGAGCAAATTACTCTAGAACGATTCCACGATCGATGAAATTGAGAAAAATGGAATTGTCAGAAAAAGGTGAAAAGATCATTCAGATAGGGGAGTGGTTAGAAGACACGCATATAAACCATTTTCACAATATTCTGCGACAATTTCATGGTTATGAACCCATGGATACACTTTTACTTCAATGTCCAGATGCAATAATCCCAGTAGACGAATCGAAAGAACATATACAAATTTTATTCAGCAAAGCGAATGATAATTGGTCAGATAGTACAGATGGCCATTGGGTTTGCTGTTATTATGATACAAATTTGATTTATATATATGATTCTCTGAACAAAAGAATTGTACATCGACACCATGAAATTTTCTTAAAACGATTATTTCCATTTTATCCTTTCGAAGAAAAAGGTGTCATTCTCAACTCGGTACAGATGCAAACAAATTGCAATGATTGTGGCGTATACGCAATAGCTAATGCCGTGTCACTTGCGTTAGGAGTAAAACCCACTGAAGTGCAATATGATCGTAATAAAATGCGTGACCATTTGATCAAAATGTTAAAAAATAATACCATAGACCTGTTTCCTGTACTTCAATATTGTAATGATCAAAGAAACATTGATAACAAATTAATGAAGACTCCTTCTAATATGGTGGAACAAATTTTGCAAACTGATTCACAAAAAAATAATCCCGAGATTAATGATAGAAAAAATCATGATCGCAACTATTATAGGAAAAAAAAATACGAATAAAATTGCTGGAAAAAAAATACAATATATGCAAAAAACATCACATTGCACAAGTCGGAAAGATACGAAAAAACAATTACACCATAAAGTTTCATCTTTCTTCTGAAAGATATACAGGGTGTCCCAAAAATGCTGCGGTTCCTTAAAGGGGGTGATTCGGGGGGTGATTGCAAACAACTTTTTCCTTTGCGAAAATGACCTCCGAGGTTTCGTCAACAAGATATTAATAAAAAGCACCGACCAATCAGAGCGCGAGCCTTCCGCTGGAGGTCCCGCGCTAGCGTGGCCGCGCGCCGGGCCGCGCTGCGACTACGAACAAGCAAGGCGGCATGCATCGAAGGAAATTGCGTAGAATGGCAAATGAAAAAGACGTAACAAAAAAATCGAACCTTTTGCCATGGTTTGTTTGCCATTTAAAGTGAATAATGAATAAAGGATAAATGGATGAAAATCACGTGTAACGTAAAAAGACGAATACACATTTTTTTAGAAGATTCGAAAATAATAATTATTTGAAGTGGGAGGATAAGGAATACGTAAAATTCCTTGTGTTAATAACATATCCACGAAAAGGTAATGTAACAGGAAATTAACGAAAAGTGATCGTAGTTCGTTATTGTGATAAAAATCCGTAACTCAATAACGTCCAGCACTGTTGCTGATAACGAATAAGTCTGTTTAAAAAGCCCGAAAAAATTTCCACTTATTAATATGGATCAAAGATGCTCCTATTCTAGGCAAAGATTCAGATGAAATAGTAGCTGCTTTCATACAAAGATATGTCACATGTAGACTTCCAGATCCAAAAATCTCGCCTACTTTGTATAGACGTGTGAATACCCATCAAAGGCATCATCACAATTCGTATTGCATGAGAACAAAAAAGAACAATAAAAACCGCATAAAGCGAGTGTGTCGTTTTGGTTTTCCTAGACTTGTTACAGAAAACATAAAGATGAGAGACGTAGCTACATCTATAGCTGGTAGAAAGCAATTAAGAAGTCGTAGTAGATTGTACGACTTGCCACGTGACAAACAAGAAGTAAATATTAACGATTATAACCCAATTGTCTTAACAGCATGGGAAGGAAATATGGATATCCAATTTGTAGGTGAAAACTCAACTACTTTGTGTTGGTATTGCACTAAATACGTGACAAAACATGAGAAAAGTTATGCAGCTGAAATGTTTGTAGACGTTGAATCAACCAAATCATTATGTGCTCGCTTATGGAATATTGGAATGCAAGGTTTAAATAATAGAGAATGCGGTGCTCTTGAAGCTGCCGATACTTTGTTAGGAATATCTTTATACGGTACGGATAGCGAAACAACTATTAGATGGTTAGACGTCAATGTAATCAGAAATCGGTGAGTTAAACGCAAAGAAGAAATAGAAAACTTGGATCCCGAATCGACTGATATATTCTTCCCAAATATAATTGACGATTACTACCCAAACCGACCAGTCCAACACGAATCGATGAGTTTGTACGAGTTTGCAAGATGGTACGATACGAAAAAGGCACTAAACAATGATGATTGCAATAATGACGATGATCAAGATAATAATGATGATTCCGAACTCCAATGCTTCGAAATAGGAAATAAGTATTTCAAAAAAAAAAAGAGACCTTATTTGGTAAATCACTACAGGAATAATTCGAAAACTCGGCCAGAAAGATATTTCTATGCCCTACTATTGTTGTTTCAACCTTGGAGAGATATAGATGAATTGAAAAATGGATGTGATACGTACTCAGAGTCTTTTTTAACAGTACAAACTATTTTAGAAGAAGCAATGAATTATCATAAAAAGTGGACTGATTTAGAAGAATGCATTGAAGCCGTTAAGGAATTGGTAAATCATAAAATTAATGAACCATCTCAAAATAATCCTAACGGCCGCGATGAAAATGCATTAGAATGTGATCCTTTCGAAGTTGGCGATGCGATGAAAGATTTTCATGACGCTGCTAATAACGTTAACGGAGAGAAGCTTTCGGAAATGATTGCTGGCTTGAATATTGATCAAAAAAGTATTTTCGATAAAGTAGTTTCGGCTATAAATTCAGAAAATGAAATTTTGAGACTGTTTGTCAGTGGAGAAGGTGGCACTGGTAAGAGTCGCTTGATTCAAGCTCTCCAGGGTTATATAAAACAAAATTTGGGTAAAGAAACGGCTGTAACAGCGCCTACCGGAATCGCAGCTTTCAATGTTAACGGTTTGACAGTACACAGACTGTTTCAATTACCTGTCGAACATGGCAGTAGAACAAAAAAATATAAACAATTGTCTAACGCCGTTCTCAAAATATTACGAGACGAATTGAAAAATATTTCATTAATAATAATAGATGAAGTATCGATGATATCAAATGTTACATTGATGTATATAAACTTACGTCTCATGGAAATATTCAATACATATGAATGTGACGAGGGCTGGTTCGGTAAAAAGCATATACTGGTAATCGGAGATTTACTACAACTCCCTCCAGTTCGTGAAGGTCCTTGTTACCTGCAAATGTCTGGCGATCAAGTACAAAAGTTTCTAGGTTGCTTAGCAGGTCACAATTTATGGTCTTTATTCCAATACAAAGTATTAACGATAAATATGCGTCAAAAAGGCGATGAAACATACCGTCAACTATTATCGAGAATTCGTTTTGGCACACTGTTGACTTCAGATATGCAATTGTTGCAAACGAGACAACTAAAATTCAACTCGTCAAGTTATTAAATGAAACTTGATGAATTATGTGAATACATCATTCGTTTACCTGCTGACACTGTTTGCCTCTTACCTACATGCCACCTGTGTGATACTCTTAACAGTGCAATGCTTGAAAAAATTGAATCTGAAAAGACCGGACAAGGCAAAATCGATCCAATCTTACTCAATCAGGAGCAAGTCAAATTAACTCTTTCAATATTAAAATCGAATTTTGGCATTAAACACTTAATAACCACGGATCCTGATGAATTCGCCTACAAATTCCTCAAGGTCGCAAAAACAAACATTTTCATACTAAACGGTAACAAACTATGCTTCGAAATTCAAATTCCCGATCATTCAAGAAACCGCGTATACCTTGTACGCGTTAGTAACTATTCCTTTACTCACAGAACAATACCTACACGCTATATCACATAGCGAAAACTTTATATTAATCGATCATGAAACGCAGCAACATTCCGATATCGCCGAGCGAGAAATCGACAAGTGTCTTCTCTTCAACAACATGTATATTTGCGAACATCTCTATCCTACACTCAACTCCGAACTAACCGATCCTTGCTTACGTTTAGCCCTAGACCGCCTACCAGCCAACAGAGACTCGTGTCCTATTTCAATCCTCACAACTAGACAAGCTATTTGGGTACCCCTACATTCTAAACATTCTTGGATACACGGCTCCTATGGTGCAACAGTACTTCGAGTCACCTGCCCTGACAAAATCGGCACAATTACCACTTATTTCTCCGGAACCAACTTGGTAGAAATACAACCAGGATGCATAGGACACACACGCACGGTTACGCTTTACTCAAGCATGGACGAAATAAATCCAAAATCCCTCGCCATTCCACTAGGCATTTCCAACTTTACCCTACCTTCTTTAAACGATACAGTCACCGTATATGGACGAATACCAGAACTTCAAGATGAAATACTATCATCCTCCTCTCTTCTACATAAATCCAGACTCCTTGACGATATAACCAAAGAAGCCCAAGAAATCTCAACTCACGCTAGAATTCTATCTCGTTCCGAAACTACCTGGACTTTTCTACAAATCCTCACAGACACTTTAGTTATAGTATCATTATTGCACCTAGTTTTTAAGCTTAGATTATGGAGAGTACTCCTATGTTTATGTAAACCATGCAACTTTTACAACTGTTTTAACACAAACACAGCCGATCAACACCATTACAATACTGCCAGCTCTATGTCAATGCATTATACGTCTGAAACCCCAGCTGCCTCAGAAGTACCATCGCCTACACCGCCCAATTTCCCCACATTGAAGACTATCACATCTCCAACCAGAAGGCTTCGATTCAGCGAGTCTTGAAATTAAAAACTTCGGGGACGAAGTTCAATCCAGAAAGGGGGGTGTCACGACGCCCGACATTCAATCGCCAACCAGCTATCCGATGCTTCACTTCCGATCGAACTCCAGACATAACGATAAGGATCGCCCCTCCACTCTGTAAATTCCGCTATTAAGAATCGATTCCGTTGCCAAGGGAAAATAAATGATGTTCAGTCGTTCCAAACCTATTGTCATGTGAGGTTCATTCTACCTGACTCTAAGTCTAATTAATAAGCGTACTGCGTGAGCCGAAATTATTATTAGACTGCGTCCATCTCTAAGGAGCTGTCGCGCTACGAGTCCTATTTAGGAATAAAACATTGTTTTATTTAACGTACACTGGTTTCACGTGCTATTCCGAGCCGTCCAGCAGGACACGTGCGAACCGATACACTGTGTCACAAATTTTGCGGATTTCCCCGTGACATATCTGAAAACTCAAATCTAAACCAATTCCAGCAATCCAATTGTCATGAAATTTTGCAGGCGAGCGTAGTACGGATGACAATACAACATTTTAAAAACCAAATAACCCTGAGGGAGTGAAAAAAGTATCCAGGTAGCAAAAAACAATAAATATAATCCATTACCAGAAATCCAAACGACTTGAAATCAGTCTCTCGCGGTTTAAGGCTGCCGTCTCACCGGGCATTGAATGTGTGCGTACGCTCACACAAGCTAGGAAAAGCGTGTACGTATACGCGAAACCGTTTCAACCAACTTTCGTCCTGGAATCGGCAAGAAGGAAGTTTTTGAGGGTATAGTTGCCTCCAGTAGACATCAGTGCAGGGTGGTCTGGTGCGTTTGAACGCACCAGACCACCGTACGTTGAAATAATAACGAATTTATGACTCGAAAACTGACAGAATGAGGCTTCAAGGCTTCTCCGTTGGTGGCGCCACTGGTATAGTCGAGCCACGTAGCACCAGCGTATACGTATACGCAATGTAAAAAACAAACCGTTTCAACCAACTTTCGTCCTGGAATCGGCAAAAAGGTAGTTTTTGCGGGTATAGTTGCCTCCAGTAGACATTCGTGCAGGGTGGTCTGGTGCGTTTGAACGCACCAGACCACCGTACGTTGAAATAATAATGAATTTATGAATCGTGTACTGAGTCAGACTCGAGAAATGGCAGAATGAAGCTTCAAGGATTCTCCGCTACCGGCGCTTATGGTATATTCGCCCCATGTAGCATCAGAACCGGTGGAAGTCCAAGCTAGCCGATAAATGTAGGAAATACATAGTTGCCGATACGTATGAAGAGTCGCATCGCGCTGTTGCCGCATTTCCCCTATTACTATTTTGTCGTCAAGGTGGCCGTTCCAATGGGCGGCTGCAGCCGCCAGCGACCGCGGCTGGCGACTGCGGCTGTAGCCGCGTACACTGGTACAATGGAAAGCATTAATCTCAACTCCTATGGGCGGCTGCGACTGCTGCGGCCGCGCCAGGATTGCTATAGCCTATGCGCGTCTGGTTCATGAGCAGCCTAGGCTACTCGAGACACAACACAATGCTACGAGTGTCTGTTTTCCGCCGTAACGGCAGAATCTCCTAGTCGCACAGCGGCTGCCGCTCTACTCCTCCAGAAGCAGTCTAGCGACTCTAGCCGCTCTGCTGCGATTCATCGTCACATTCGGACAGATTATCCAGAAATAAGGAAAGAAGTCAGAATTCATAACTTATGGAATTATGTTTTTTTATATACATATTTCTTGTAAACTAATAATATGAGCTCTTATAAAAAAAGGTAAAAATATCATGACGGCTACATCTGATCTGCGTGTAAACACATGTCAAATTTTTTGTTTTATGCAGAATTTTAAATCGTGTCTTTTAAAGTTTGTTAAAGTAAAGTTAAAGGGGTCAGAAATGATTAGTATCGATTCTGCAAAGTAATAGCAAATAATTCGTTATATGTATACAGTTATTTTTCCATAAGAAACCCATTGAAAAAATATCAGTAATTGTCGACTTTTTAGTTACCTTCCGCGAACTTGTGTAATCAACATATATTTGTTCTTGCAACTGCGAAAACAAGATTTGACAATATTTTCCAATAATGGAGTAATCACCTGTATTCTATATCGTACAGTGGGCCTGAATCCCAAGAAATAGGGGAAAAATGCAACATTCCATCTTTCGCGTTGAAAATGCTGAATATTATTGAGCAAGTTCATAAAAAAAGTGTTAATATACAACTCATAACAAAGTTTGCCGTTATTTAAAAAAATAACGTCAACAATTTCAATAAAACTAAAAAAATTTGATAAATTACTATGGAAAGTGCAGAAATATCTGCAAACCTGTATCCATGTTATTCTGGTACCAATGTAATAGATAGGTACTGTTCACAAAGTGTTAATACATTCTTACGAAATTATATAATATTTGGGTAACCTTCCAATCGGCTAATTGGGTGAAGCGACCCAAGAAGCCAGAAATAAAGATTTTAATAAATATATGAAGAATTGTAAGCTCTAAATATTCTCATTGCAATATAATCTCATTTTATGTATACAGAAACGGAGTTTCTTTATTTTTCATCGTATCAATATGAAAATGATACCAATGGATTCCTTGCATTCTCCCGATTAAATTGACCAAAAAATATTTAAATCCCACTACTTTTAACGAAACGGGCTTTCAGTCCATGCAAATTAATTAATTGAGGCAGAGAGCAAACAACGGACTAGACCACATTCTTTTCGAAATTGAGTTAGTACCAATAGCGTATTCCAATAGGCTCTACTAATCATATAAAATAGACATTATTAGGTCGGTGCATACGTTCGTTCGCTTTATTGATAGAAAGTGTTTATTACAAATATAAATATATTTCATACTTTTCAAGGCTGGCGTTCCAATGTGCGGCCGGCGACTGCGACCGGCGACGGTCCCACTAGTGCAAGGGAGAAACAGATGCATACTTCTCCCTTGCACAAGTGGGACCGTCGCCGGCCGTAGTCGCCGGCCGCACATTGAAACGCCAGCCTTGAAAGGAAAACATTTTTCTTCAATATTTATATTTTTTTGTCACTTTTCTGGCACCTAGATGAACTGGTAAAATTGCCAATTATAACAAAGCGTGTATCAATATATTGATACAAAGTGTTTTCTAAAAATATTGTATAAATATATTTCCAATTATAACAAACCATGTTTTGGAAACACATTCATTTCTTTTACTTTGTGTTTTTTTTAATCCGGTACGTCAATGAATACATTTAAAATTATTTTAACATCAGATACTTCAAATGATAAATTCTGTTATTGTTATTCAATTCGCCTTTTTATGTAGTATAAAAATACAGTAATTCGTCGATATAAACCCGACGATCGGGGCTGGCGGCGGGCGTACGTCGCGATGTGGACACGATTTCGTCCGGCCGAGAAATTCGAAGAGCGAGCGAGAGGTAACGAAACGGTTGCCGTCGACTCTTTCGTTCTCTCACTCTCGACTGAAGGATTCCAAGAAATGGTGGGGATAGTAAGCGGGACTATTACGCATGGTAAAAACGGGACAATAACGACGAATTACTGTATATGGAAATTCTTCAAAGGATTGCTTGTTTGAATGAAGAGAGAGTTTAGATACAGCAAGCGGTCTGACGCCCGTATTGCCAAAGAATAGGAACTCTCTTATACCTGTAATAAACACTTTGTATCAATAAAGTGAACGAACGTATGCGCCGACCTGATGATCACTTATCTCTCGAGTATAAACACGCGTTGCAATATCAAAACAGAAGCACCCGCTGACGTATTGGGTCCTAGAAAAGGTGGGCCATAAGGTGCGTATCGACTTTGCGAGGATTCCTCGCGAGGCACGCCTCGCGGAGTTGGATATCTGGAAATTGCATACCGCGATTATGATCACTTTGCGAAACAGCCTCGCGCTAGGCCGAATTTCCTAGCCGCGCAGCGTTCGGGATCCCACTTGGTTTCGAGCACTTGGAATGGTCTATGTGTGTAGTAGTAGAGCAAAATACAACCTGCTATAATATGCAACTAAGTAAATTTCATACCAAGAAGGGTGTAACTATTATCAAGTCAAAAGGCAATTCCACAAATTATTGAAACATTAAATATTTGACACGTATTTTCTTTTATCCGCAATCATCCATATCTGGAGGTGAAAAACACGTTTGCCCCAATATCTCGGAAAATATGCACCATATAGAATAATCTGTTAGGCGAAACTGATGTACTTTTTTATAACGAATCCAGTCACGCAATCAGATTCGTAATATAGCAAATGTTATATATTAAAAATTACTTTTTATGAGTATTTTTACTGCTTATAAATTGTTGGTCCATTTTGGCGTAAATTTGTCAACGTAAACTAAAGACCAAACCGTGAAATACGGATACGTAGAATTCTTCAATTTCGACTTTTCAGTAAAAACTAAATACACTATATTGAACTCGCTACGCGTAGGGAACCTCAGGTGTAAAATTTTAGTATATTTCGGGCCTAATGGAACCAGATGTTTCCAAAGAACTAGCCAGGTTAATCGGCCAGAGCGTCTCATTAGAGTCGCGGTTTATGATCGTATTGTCCCGCAATTCGACGACGGACAACAGTGCTTACGGACCATTTACCTGTACCTGCCATCCGCTGACAGAGCAATATACGGATTAACGAAAAGGCCGCTTTTTATTATATTTTCAAATTTTATTATATTTTGGACCTTTATATTGTGTTCTGTATTTTGCCTTTATGTTGTGTCCTCAATTATCCGAAAGGAAGCAGCCTCTGGAAGGAGCAGTTGTGAGCGGAGCGAAAATTCATTTATCGTTTATGGCCGGCAATTTGGTATTTTCAAGACGGCTTCGACAACATCTGGTTGCCAGATATTCAAAGGATAATCAAGAACGTAACTTTGCCGTCTTTAAGAATTCAGATATTATTCGCGGTGAACAAAAGAGTGATTTTTTATTAACCCGCGGGTGTCCGCGGGAACAGTAAACAGCTGGATATTTCCTAACGTATTGGAGATAAAAAAATTATTTATATGCAATTGCATAGTACGTGGGGGCAAATTTACTAGCGCAGATGAATTTTTTCTTCGATTATTGTTTTAAGATATATTTCCCCAACATGCGATTTTTGCTCTTGCGGCCGCGAGGCACCTTTGATTATGTAAAAAAAACGACAGTCGCCTCGCACGCAAGGCTGCTTTGGAAAGTCGAGGATGGTTTCCATGGCCGAGGGAAACAGTTTCCTGACTTTCCACGCTAGCCTCGCCAGGAGTCCTCGCAAAGTCGAGGGTTAATGTGGTCTCCGAGGGTTAATGAATTACTAATAAAAGATGATTTTTATCGCAAATGACTGATCATTAATTTAAACAAAACGATATTCGGCTACTTCCCTTACTATTCGACTTTTCCTTATAACTTGAAAACCGAATGTTTCCCCAACGTGCGACTTAAAACACTAATAAAGTACCAAAAAAACAGTTTCCAATTTTTTATCACGATTGAGTTAAAAAATAAAAAATACAAATTAATAGATGTAAAAAATATTAAATTATACATCACTAGAAAGGAATAGGTTTATCCTATTTTTTGCCACAAATTTCATTCCGATATCTTGAAAGAAACACCCAAATGTCATTGACTTCTTCAATCCGGCAGATAAACAGAGCACGATGTACATATAAAAAAAGGCTAGTCTTTCACTGTCTTCGACGGTCCTCGAGACCTGATACGACAATAGACCCTTTTTTCAAGTGCTCGAAAAGGTCCTGTGCGGCGCGTCGTTGCACTGGTGGGGCCATGGCGTTGACGCTTAGGTATAGAAAATACCATTTCCGACGATGCCAGTCGCAGTCGCTTGCGGCTGTAGCCGCCAGCCGCGGTCGCTGGCGGCTGCAGCCGCTCATTGGAACGGCCACCTTCAGGGAGGCTTGAATGAATCACGGCGAAGCGGCTGGAGAACAGAGATGGGCAAAGATAATATCTGGATAAACTCTTGGGATTTTGTTCAAATTGAAATATGTTACAGTCCATTTGAAAATAAGGAGGATTTAAATATCATTTTGCCAAATACGAAAGATAATTTTCAAAAGATCGAGGAAAGTTGTGTACTTTGAGGGTCTGTATTTATAAAACAATTTTGAATGTGGCAAAATGTGACAACCCCAAAAATATTCGGACCCAAACGGAATAACATTCTGACAATTGCCACGTTTCGTACAAAGTTGTTTGGTATGAAGTAAGTAATACACCAGGGGTATACACTAAGTCTGCCCTAGGGCAGTCGGTGCGCCTTCGAGCTCGACCGTGGTATTTTCATTCCCCACTTCTCGGTATAAGGTCTCGTGGTGGCGAATTCTATGACTGCAGAGGCCGTATGCCCATTTTGTTTTCTCCAAGGAAAATATGGTATTGTCTCGAGCTTCCCATTGTTGCCCCAACACGGTCACTGGAAAGGCCCAGTTTATGCTTTTATGACACCCCCGGCAGCTAAATAATCGCTTGACCGCGACTTACATACACAGTTCCATCACCGTGTGTTAGCGACCTCAAGCAGTGTGTTTAAATTGACTCAGGCACAGGATACGGAGGGTTAATTGAGATTTGAAAAATGTTTAAATTTTTGTATGCAATAATAATAATTTTGTTCAAATTTATAATGATAGCAGTAAGAAGGGTTTAAAAAAGTTTGTAGCTGGCGAACATGATTCTGGCTGTCGCAGTCATCGGAAACAAAAAGCGCAAAATTTGCATGGGTAGCAAACCGAGGTGAGTTTGGCGATGCTAAAAATGAGACTGTGATTACAAAATTTCAAAAATAAAAGATAGGGGGACGGAAGGGCTCACGGGTAGGGAGGCCTGCACCAACGTCCAAAAAAAATTTCCAAAAAAATTAACAATTTTTTATTAATATTTCGGAAACTAATAAATACCCGAAGCTACAATTTTAGATTTAGGGTTCACACCCCCTCCCCGATATCACATCCTTCTACGTATAAATAAAAAGATATTGATACGCATATTAGTATTGTTTCATCGACATGTTTCCTAACCTCACTCCCGAACCTCTCTATCTTTCATTATTGCTATCCTCTTTTACCTTCAGCGAGGCTCTGACGCTAGACGCAGCTCTCGTACCGTACCTATTCCTTCAAGACTTCTCGATAGAAAGAGCTTTGGCAACAGCGCGGCAGAGACAGAGAGAACAGAAGATGCGGCAACTATGCGTCAAAAATTCGTCTACACAGAGTACCTGAAGATGTCACCTCTGTAGAAGTTCTTTCTACCGGCCGCATTAGTTTCATTAGGGTCCGTCTGTTTACAAGGGGCGCTTCGATCGATTCGGACCATAACAAAAATGAGACGGCAGCCTTAACGAAAAAGTCAAAACGCCGCTGCGTTCGGGGCGCTAGTCGTATATGCTCTAATTTGAAGGAGATAGGGTAAATGTACCGTTTGTGCCACGATGAAAAATGGATTTCTAATATTTTTTAACTTTATTAATTCTTTAACGATTTCTGTAGTTAATGGTAACTTAGACATTAATAGTAAAGATAGTGCAAAATTTAGTAAAGCTTTTAGTTTCCTGATTTGAAGTACAATTTTAAAGATAATTACGATGAAAGTCACTGAAATCCTAAAAGTGGCCACAATTGGTGCATCTACCCTTTATATTATTATGATCGATAAGACGGGCATGGCTCCGACATTGGTTTGTCGAATGTGTTACGAGCCGGGGCTGCGGCAACGCGAGAGGCCGGCGAGAGGGGTATTTCCCAAGGAATACGGTTTATGAATTTGTTAGTTAGAGGGCGGACGAACCTGATGCGAAATCAGGGAGCCGCAGGATTATCGGAAACGAGGACGAACCTGATGCGAAATCAGGGAGCCTCTAGGAATGGAGTCACTCACGGACGAACCTGATGCGAAATCAGGGAGCCGCAGGAGGGTGATTATTCGTGAACGAACCCGATGCGAAATCGGGGAGTCACTAGGATGATGTTCACAGACGAACTCGACGCGAAGTCGAGGAGCTGTTAGGAGGTTGGATTATTTACAGACGAACCTGATGCGAAATCAGGGAGCTGTAGGATACGGACGAACCTGATGCGAAATCAGGGAGCCGCAGGAGAGGTTAAACGTGGACGAACCCGATGCGAAATCGGGGAGCCACTAGGTTGGAGAAGATTCCTTTTTTGGTATGGATGCGAAAGACCCTGATGTGAAATCAGGGAGTCGCGGGAAATGTTAGTATTGCCTCGTAACTCTTAATTAATATTTGATACAACTCGAGCGGTAAAGTTGTATCGGTGGGTATATGCTACTAATATTATAAGGATCGCTGGGTAAAAGATGGGTTTTAACGAATCTGACTCAATTTAGACGTGAACACCATTCGTGTATTCAATAACTAATTATTGTACAAATGTAAGTGTCGCGATTAAATAGTGTAGTAAAAGTGTATGAATTACCACTAATTTGCGCGGTGTTGACGCACTGGCGATGCGGGGCGTACGAGTGGTTATTCAGAGAAGCCAAATAGAATATAAACCGAACTCGCGGATTCTATGAGGTTAACTATGATTCCGACGGAGACTTTAGCTCGATCTTACTAGATTTAACCAACTCTGTACGAGCGTGACACGACGTTACTCTACGCGTGACTGTACTGCTTTGAACCAAAGAGGGTAGAAACCAAAGGGTTTATATAGTCCCAAAAATGAGTGGGGATAAGTTGGAAATCTCCATATAAGGAAATTCTTCGGGGTCGTCGTCGTGTCACTCCCGTTCCCATGATCGTCAACCAGATGGTCGAGAGCACGACCCCCATTAGTGGTGTGTGATAAGCAAAAGGATTTTAGGGCGTTTTTCCTTCGCAGACGCGAGCTCGAAAAACGGTTGAGAGCGGCGTATGGGAAAATTCCACATACGTAACATCTCCCCCCCCCCCCCCAAGACAAAACATCGCGATTTTCGTGATGCTTTTACAAAAGAAGGGAAAACGACCTACAAGTCTTTCGTAAGCAAAAGTGTAAAAGAGAATTGTCGGGTGTAGTGTAATGTAGTGTACTTATCGCTAGGTATTGCGGGGTGTTGGGTTCAGTTGTCGCTGGGCACCACGTAGCCCATCTCCAGCCAGTGGTTGATGACATCTAGTGGGGTTGTACGAGTAGCTGGTCCAGCGTTAGCGTTGCAGTGATGCTATCCTTCTGATCCCCATCAGCATCTCCGTCCTGGTTGTTGTTTGCAGGGGCGGCGTATGGGAAGGGGTTGAGTACTCCTCAGGTAGAGCCTCACTGCTTACCAGGGTATGTTTCGGGACCAGGGTGATCAGGACCATATTTGGGTAGACGGTCGGCTTACCGTTTTGCCGTGGACGGAAAATAGGCGTGTTTTAATTTGTCCTGATGCTTTGTAATTAATTTATGGCGTGTTTGTAATACTACGTTGTTCATATCCATTATGTCCATTATCTGGTACGGTCCAATGTAATGTGGATCAAATTTACTGGTTCGTGGTTCCTTGAGTACGTAAACAAAATCGCCTACGTTAAACGTTGCTGGTTTTGCACGGATATCGTAATAATTTTTCGAACGATTTTTTGCTTTGTTTAGATTATCGGAAGCTATATTACGAATACTAGTCATGTGCGTTATCAGTTCTATTAGGTATTCTCCGTATGACTTTAATTTTTCACCGGTTGGAAAAGAGCTTGGTTCTCGAGCTGGCTTGCCAAAGATTAATTCGTACGGAGTGAAATTTGTTGCTTCATGAACGGATGTATTGTAAGAAAACATTGCGAATGGTATTAATAGATCCCAGTCCTCATAATTATCCATGTAATGCTTAAGGTATTCGGTGAGGACGATGTGGCTTCGTTCCAAAGTTTCCATTAGTTTGTGGTCTATATCCCGAGGTTGTGATTTGTTTAATTTTAAATATTTCAGATAGGTTGGTCATAAGTGTTCCAATGAAGCTAGTTCCTTTGTCTGTTAGTATTGCGCGAGGTGTACCATAAATTGCGATGAAATGTCTGGCAAAAGCATCTGCAATTGTAGTAGCTCGAATGTTAGGTATTGCTACGGCTACGCAATATTTCGTTAGATTATCTTGAATGGTGAGAATGTGTCTGTTCCCACTGGGTGTAATTGGTAAAGGTCCCACTGTATCTAAGGAAATTTTGTCAAAGGCTCCTATAGGTGTGTCGGTGATCAACATCGGCTGACGAGTTTTCGCTCGTACTAACTTCTGTTCTTGACAACTTTGGCATTTTCGGATGTAGTCCTGAATGTCGTTGCGCATTTGTGGCCAATGGAATTTTGATCGGATGCGTTTGTATGTCTTCGTAACTCCTTTATGTCCTCCAATTAAACTGTCGTGAGCCTCGTTGATGATGTGCTGTCTGTCTTCTTCGGATGGTGTGGTGATGGTACAGTTGCATAGAATAATCTGCAGACCTGTTCCCATGAAAACCTCTTCTAAAATCTTGACGAATTCATTGGATGGTATTTTATGAAGGTCCCCCGTAGCAGAAATTCGAAATGATTTAATCTGATTTTGATCCAAGGTGTGTCGAAGAGTTTTCAATCCATCGAGCACATCTACTCTTTTAATATTATCAAAGAAGTTTTCTGAGATTATTATACTGAAAGTTTTAAATAGTCCATTGTCCGTAGTTATCACCTGTCCCTTTTTTGGTTGTGCTGCCAGAAGATTTGCTTTATTAATCATTTCTGTGTCTAGTAGTAATTTTCCAACGGGGTTTACTAAATTGCAATCGGCAGAACTGAAATGTACGTGATGTCCTTCTTCAGCAATAAAGGTATTTGAAGAGACAATAATTTGATGTGGTTGGTCTAGTGGAATCTCTTCCAGATCACCAAGGTCGGTTGAATTTTCGATTTCGGTAGTGAAGAATGGGTAAGGGTCAAGCGTGCGGTCAAAGACCCTAGATTCAGTTGTCCTGCTGTCAGGTGGTTGTCCCACACTTGCTTCGGCTGTAGTCCCTGCAGGTAGCTGGTTTATTGAGGGTTGTAAAAGTTCATCCATGACTTCTAAGGATACTTGCGGTGTACTGAGTAATTCTTGTTGAATATTTCCTGCATTTTCTATGACAGTATTGTCGGTCGGCTCCTCAAAGGATATTAGATCGTCGAATGAGGTCTGGTCCTTATCTAAAGGGACGATTTGTGTGGAATTTGCTACGGGCGAGAAAGTGTTTATAGTTTCCTGACGTTCATCTGGCATCGTTACCTCTTGAGATAAGCTGGGGAAAGATCGGTTCTTGTATATTATTGGAGAATGTTGAACGTTCCCACGTGCAGTTTCTTCTGTTTCGTCTGAGCTGCTGCTTGTCTCCCGATACTTGGGTCGGACTTCTCTATCGCGTCGTAACTGTCGTATGCGGTGCCCAATTGTCTCGATGTTAGCGTCTGTTTTCGGTATCTGGGCTTTGAAATTAGGATCTTGAGGGTCTCGTGGAATAAGTGGTAGGCAGGCAGACGTGGGGTTGCGTGATAATGCGTCTGCGTTCTTATTCGTCTTTCCAGATTTATGGACAACCTGGTACTCGTACTCTAAAAGTCGGAGCTTCCACTTCATAAGTCTTGAAGTGGGGTCCTTAACAGAATGTAACCAGACTAGTGGTCTGTGATCTGTAACGAGGGTGAATGGGGTTCCGTAAATGTAAGGCCTGAAGTATCTTACGGCGTAAACCATGGCCAAACATTCCTTTTCAGTAGCCGAATAATTCTTCTCAGGTTTATTTAGGCTGCGAGATGCGTAAGCAATCGGCAGGTCGTTTCCTATCTCCCCTTGACTAAGTACGGCTCCAATAGCGTAATCAGATGCATCTGTTGTGACGATAAATGGTTTACTAAAATCTGGGTATTGCAATATGGGTTGTTGACAAAGTTCGTTACGTAATTGCTTAAAACTTTGGTCTTGTTCTTCTGTCCATTTAAATTTGATGCCTTTTCCTAATAAATTAATTAAAGGTTTTGCTTTTGTGGTGAAATTAGGTACGAATCTTCGGTAATATCCTACAAGTCCTAAGAATTGTTGAATGTTCTTCTGCGTTGTTGGTATGGGAAAATCTTGAACAGCTTTTAATTTCCTAGGGTCAGGTCTTACTCCTTCCTTTGAAATAATGTGTCCAAGGTATGCAACTTCCTTTCGCAGGAATTGGCACTTGTTGGTCTGGAGGGTTAATCCATGTTCTCGAAGGCGGGTTAACAGTTTTTTGACTTTAATATTATGTTCCTGTAATGATGATGCATAGATCACTATGTCGTCCAAGTAGACAAAGAGGTCCGTTCCTTGAAGTCCAGTGAGTGCTTGATCCATTAGGCGTTGAAAGGTGGGTGGTGCATTCTTTAATCCGAAAGGCATTCGAGAGAATTCGTAATGTCCATTTGGAGTAGTGAATGCTGTTTTTGATTTATCTTTCGGATCCATCTCTATTTGATGAAATCCACTAGCGAGATCAAAGACTGAAAAATATTTAGCTCCTCCTAGTCGATCTAAAATCTCCGTGATTTGAGGTAATGGATACTTATCAGATATTGTTATTTCATTGAGGCCGCGGAAATCTATTACCAGACGCCAACGTTTCACTCCGTTTTCGTCTTCTTTCTTCGGGACGATCCATAAAGGTGAATTGTATGGAGATTTTGAAGGTGTAATTATACCATTTGATAATAACGCGCTGATTTGTTTTTGGATTTCCTTTTGGTGAATGAGAGGATAACGATATTGTCTTGTGTTGATCGGAATATCGTTAGATGTATGAATTGAATGTTTAAATTCGCGAGCCTTCCCAAGTTTATCTCCAGGAAGATAAAATCGGTCGGGAAAATCTGTGACTAAATTGGTAACGAAATCTAGTTCTTCCCTATTTAAATGTTTTGTGTTTAGGGCTTCTAAAATTTTTTGTATTCTATCTTCACTTGTTTTGAATTTTGACGGGTGTTCTGCAGCTGAGTAGAAATCTTCTTCTGATGAACCGAAAATTTCGAATGGCTCCAATGTTTGTGGTTTTATCTCTACGTCTAGGGGTACATCGCTGGTATTTGTTGCCATAACGTAACACTTTCCTTCACTATTCCTCACAACTGCTTCTCCTATGTAGAGATGTTCGAGGGTCTTGATACGTGGTAAATATCCTTCCTTCATCCCGCGGTTTGTTATAGTTATAGCAATCTGTTGCGACGTCCTAGGTTCGATACGATGTTTGGTCGACGTCGGTAGTGTTCCTGTTTGAGGTAGGTCTTGATAGTTTGAAAAACGTAGGGGTCGGGTTGGTTTGTTCTTTAACACCAAAGTCCTATGATAATAGGAAATTTCGGCCTCCTCTTGTTTTAAAAATGGGCTTCCTATAAGTCCATCTGCTTCTATTGCAAGCTCTTTTACCACATAGAAAAGTGCGGGAGCTTCGTGGATATGAAGAATTGTTGTTCCTAAAGTGTGAATTGGATTAGTAGTAATTCCGGTTAATTCGATTTCTTCCCTAGAGTTTATCGCGGCTTTTTGTCCTAGGGCGTTAATGACTACTAAATTAACGGATGCTCCACCATCGATTAGGAATTCTCCCGTTCCTGACTCCAGTTCTGGAACCTTGATGTTGATCCGTGGGGCAGGTGCTTCCTTGATGAGGGTTTCTCTTCGAAGCGGACTGTCCTTTGGCGAGCTTCTTTGTTTCCGCTCATCGTGTCGCCTATACGTTGAGCGCGATCGAAGTTTAAAGATTTGTTTGATTCAACGGACGAATCTCGCGAGTCTCGTTGATATCTCGGGCTACGCGGATGTTTCCTACAGGATTTTCCGTCATGTCCGGTTATACCGCAATGCCAGCAATATAAACTTGGCTTGCGATTTGTATCGGGATTTTTTAAAATAGAATAATGTTTTTCCCCATCATCTGCGTACGATGAGTCGGAGCGATAAGAAGGGGATCTCGAGGGGCTCCGGTGACGCAAGGTCCAGGCCGTCGTACGTGTCCGTCCTTCTCGTTCCTCTTCAAAACCAGATGTTTTTGTAGACCGATCCCTGTTCTGGTCGTATCTACTTGGAGAGTGCGGGTACGACACTTCACGGTCGTGGTTTCGAGAGTCTTCCGCGTAATGGTCTCGGCGAGACCACCGGGAGGGTGATTCATTACGGGGCGACTGTCGTCTCTTCCTTAATTTTCGGTCTATCTGTAGCACGGCGTCGTAAGCTTGTTCAAGTGTTTTGATGTCTTGAATCTGAGCCGACACTTTCCAGGAAATTCGATCCGGTAAACCGTCGATGAAGTTTTCTTTAACGTCCTTTTCCATTTCTTTGACGAAGTCTTCAGCGTGATCCAGATACCTTTCCCGAATAGCTCCGCGCGCACAGTAAACGAGATGACAAGTCCTGTCGACGTACTGTCGTAGGCTTTCTCCTTCGCGAATACGTAATTTCGCGATCTCTACTTGGAAGTATGACAAACTTCTTCCCGGCGCGAATCTCTTTTTCAAATGTTGAACTAATTTCTTAACAGATTCAAATTTATGCTCTAAGGTGCACCTGCGTGCCGGACCGATCAGTTTCGTTAGAATTATCGCAAGATACTCGGCTTCCGTACCTTCAGGAATCAAAGTTAACCCGTCTTCCACATTTTGTGCAAAGCGCGTCAAGGGTGGACTTTCACCGTCGAAGGTTGGAATTGACATTGTAATGTTCTGTATACATGTCCGTTGCGTCAAGAGTGACATTGAGTTTGCAATTGAAACTGTCAGGTTCATAATGTCGTTAGACGAGACGTTCGCCTGTGCGCTTGTCATTTTGAAAATTACTAAGTGACTCGACTAGAGAAAACTAGTATATTGTCGATAATAAATAATGAGTGATTTTAACGTATTTAAAAAACCCAAATTTGACGGCGATTCTAATGCAGTAGCATCCCACCGCTGTCACCAGTTCTGTTACGAGCCGGGGCTGCGGCAACGCGAGAGGCCGGCGAGAGGGGTATTTCCCAAGGAATACGGTTTATGAATTTGTTAGTTAGAGGGCGGACGAACCTGATGCGAAATCAGGGAGCCGCAGGATTATCGGAAACGAGGACGAACCTGATGCGAAATCAGGGAGCCTCTAGGAATGGAGTCACTCACGGACGAACCTGATGCGAAATCAGGGAGCCGCAGGAGGGTGATTATTCGTGAACGAACCCGATGCGAAATCGGGGAGTCACTAGGATGATGTTCACAGACGAACTCGACGCGAAGTCGAGGAGCTGTTAGGAGGTTGGATTATTTACAGACGAACCTGATGCGAAATCAGGGAGCTGTAGGATACGGACGAACCTGATGCGAAATCAGGGAGCCGCAGGAGAGGTTAAACGTGGACGAACCCGATGCGAAATCGGGGAGCCACTAGGTTGGAGAAGATTCCTTTTTTGGTATGGATGCGAAAGACCCTGATGTGAAATCAGGGAGTCGCGGGAAATGTTAGTATTGCCTCGTAACTCTTAATTAATATTTGATACAACTCGAGCGGTAAAGTTGTATCGGTGGGTATATGCTACTAATATTATAAGGATCGCTGGGTAAAAGATGGGTTTTAACGAATCTGACTCAATTTAGACGTGAACACCATTCGTGTATTCAATAACTAATTATTGTACAAATGTAAGTGTCGCGATTAAATAGTGTAGTAAAAGTGTATGAATTACCACTAATTTGCGCGGTGTTGACGCACTGGCGATGCGGGGCGTACGAGTGGTTATTCAGAGAAGCCAAATAGAATATAAACCGAACTCGCGGATTCTATGAGGTTAACTATGATTCCGACGGAGACTTTAGCTCGATCTTACTAGATTTAACCAACTCTGTACGAGCGTGACACGACGTTACTCTACGCGTGACTGTACTGCTTTGAACCAAAGAGGGTAGAAACCAAAGGGTTTATATAGTCCCAAAAATGAGTGGGGATAAGTTGGAAATCTCCATATAAGGAAATTCTTCGGGGTCGTCGTCGTGTCACTCCCGTTCCCATGATCGTCAACCAGATGGTCGAGAGCACGACCCCCATTAGTGGTGTGTGATAAGCAAAAGGATTTTAGGGCGTTTTCCCTTCGCAGACGCGAGCTCGAAAAACGGTTGAGAGCGGCGTATGGGAAAATTCCACATACGTAACAAATGTTTCCAAGGCATCTAGGCCAGCTTCACAGAAAAGCTAGAAAACAGAAGTAGCTGACCATGACACCAGAGAAGATGGAGACGGATGAGACAACTGTAAGTAATAAAAAAAATCTGTACTATTATTATTCATATACTCCAAGCAGAGTTGCGCTTTGCCTACGCTTACTATCAGTGGACCTAGACTAGAAGTGTATAATAACAAGTAATTCAACAAGAAGATATTAGACACGTTGAAGCATATTGTAACCTGTAACGCCAACGATCAGAAATATGAAACACATCTGAGTAAGAATAAGCTTCAACGTGACTAATATTTTCTGGATGAATTAGTTGTTATACAGTCTATGTCCACTGATACTTAACGAATGGCTTTCTTCAATCAAACGCCGCTTTTATAAACACTGGATGATCGTTTTTGTAAATTAATTATTTATTAATTTTTGTAGAAAACACAGGAGGACGCCCTTCTTGATGGTAAGTTTAAAAAACGACAAACATACAGTAGAATTAAATAAATATAATAATTTTTTTATATATACATTTGTTCAAATATATTTTTCCAGACTCGAATGATGCTGCGATCCTGCAGGCGGCTTGCAGATTATCAAACCAGCAGCCTGTGCCAAACGGTATTAATTCTTAACACTTAAAATTGTTACTTTACTTAGATATTTTTAAATCTATTAACAATGTAAAAAAATTTCACATTTGCAGAAAACAGAGGAGGACAGCAAGTTTGGCTGCCGCTTGCAGCCGTAAATACAGTGCCGCCGCCACCACCTTCGTCCCGTCCACCGCACCAGCTAACGCAGGGCTCGGCCGCGGCACATGGTATTATTCCAAAATACTTTAATTAAATACCTACTAACGTGCGGCACCAGCGGATTCGCTTTAAATAAAATCGCGGAGCATGTTTTGCCATAACAGATTATGAATCAATTTAATACAGAATCAAGCGTCGAAATGAATTTATTGTGACATATCCTGATCCACGATTTTATTTAAAGTGAAAAAAACACATTCGGAATTGTAGTACAAGAAAAAAAGAATTATTTTTTTTTGTGCATTTTTATTAAATTCGCACAATCGTGACGGATCTTTTCTCGACGATAAATTGGGTATTTTCGGTAATCACGAAGCGACTAGCGTCCTGAACGGAGCGGCTTTTTGTCGTTTTCGTAACGAACGCGAGTGGCTGATTTCAAGTCGTTTGCATTTGTGGTTATGAGTTATATTTATAGATATAGATGACTGGGTATTTTTTTCACCAGCTCGTGGTTAATTTTTTTTTACAAAATATTGCATTGTCATCCAAACTACGCATGCCTGCAAAGTTTCAAGACTATTGGATAGTTGGAAGTGGGTAAAATTTGAGTCGCCAGATTTGAATCATACAAACAAACATACAAACAAACAGAGGATCGAATCCGAATAATATCGTTTAAAAAGTTCAAATAAGGGTGACTCCAATTATTGTATTTACTAAACAATTATTGTATTTTTACTAATTTTAGAAGGCTATACAACCCCGCGCCACAAAAGGAGTGGCTGGAGGGTAAGGGCCCAAAAGCAACAATGGGCCACCCTCCAGGCGGTCCGTGCTCAGGCCGTAAGTCTGAAATCCCAGGCGGCAGCGCTTCGGGACATTGTATCGAGCCAGTACCGTGGCCGGGGCCGGGGCCGTGGTGGCCGTGGCGACCGTGGGGGCCGTGGTTCATTTAGTGTTTAATGATTGTATATATGTTTTAGAACAGATGTTTGTGTTGGATTTTTTTACTCTTCGTTTCCTGCGTTGCTTTGTAGTTAATAAATAAAAATGCACTAAAAAATAAATCGGAGCTATTTAGCCTTATTATCTTATTTTATGACATAGTCACTTGACGCCAGTAGGTGTCGCCTCGAAAGCATAATTTATAAATGTCACTTGGCTGTCATTCAATCATAACCTGCTAGTTGTTAACATTTTTGAAATGTCACGATGGTAAAGAAGATTTACGGAACTCGGAATGCGACTAGCGACCCGAACTCAGCGTCGTTTTGTCTTTTTCGTAAAACCGCGAGTGACTGATTTCAAGTCGTTTGGATTTGTGGTAATAATGGGTAATATTTTTATTGAATATTGCTGATTGGGTACAATTTTCACCTCCACGGGGTTCTTTCCGTCAACCTTTTCCAGAAATCTTATAATGTCCCTCCTCTGCCCTACCCCCCTCAAATACATGAAAAAGTCGAGGACAAAAAACAGTATTATTTGTACTTCTACGTTAGATTTAGCTGTATGTATGAGCACTTAGTAATTTATATGAAAAAAGTGGTGAAATCCCCCCCCCCCCCCCATAAACATGACTCATGTATGAAAGAAGCTAATTCCCTTTAATTCACGAAAAAAGTTCACATGCAAAGATTGTGAAATCATCTTTAATTCACGAAAAAAATTAAAAAAGTTCTCACGCAAAGATTGTGAAATCATCTTTGCTAATTCCAATTGTACCTTTAACCCTTTAATTCACGAAAAAAGTTCTGACGCAAAGATTGTGAAATCATCTTTGCTAATTCCAATTGTACCTTTAATTCACGAAAAAAATTAAAAAAGTTCTCACGCAAAGATTGTGAAATCAACTTTGATAATTCCAATTGTATTCTCGTTCTCCGTTCGAACACTGATTCCTCTGTCACTTTTTATACTTGACATTCCTTTATTGGCCACAAATCAATTCAGTGCTCAGATTTTCAGCATCGGTTTTCAGGAATTAGCGGGCGTTGTATAAGAAAAAGCTATGAAGTAGGAGAGGCCTGCAGTTGACACAAAAACTTTTATAAGAGGGACATCTTCTGTTAAAATTGTTGTATGAAGATAATAAAAACTTGGTAGAGACTAATTTAAACGAATCAAAGTCGGTAATAGATTAATAATACCACATTCGGCAACCTGCACTAGTGCGCACTGAATGCGAACTTTTTCGCTTCCAATTGGTGAAAATTTGCACCCAGTGCGCACCATTGCGACCGTCCGAATACGCTGTAAGAGAGATGCGGAGAATATGAAACATTTTTTTTCAGTCGATTTCATAGCTTTTTCTTATACAACGCCCGCTAATTCCTTAAAACCGAAGCTGAAAATCTGAGCACTGAATTGATTTGTGGCCAATAAAGGAATGTCAAGTATAAAAAGTGACAGAGGAATCAGTGTTCGAGCGGAGAACGAGAATACAATTGGAATTATCAAAGTTGATTTCACAATCTTTGCGTGAGAACTTTTTTAATTTTTTTCGTGAATTAAAGGTACAATTGGAATTAGCAAAGATGACTTCACAATCTTTGCGTGAGAACTTTTTTCGTGAATTAAAGGGTTAAAGGTACAATTGGAATTAGCAAAGATGATTTCACAATCTTTGCGTGAGAACTTTTTTAATTTTTTTCGTGAATTAAAGATGATTTCACAATCTTTGCATGTGAACTTTTTTCGTGAATTAAGGGGAGGTTCTGGTCTAGAGCCCCAAAAAATAGGTGATATTTAGGAATTAATTAAAGGAAAACTACTATATATAATTTAATGGGACTTGTTGCATTGTATTAAGGATGTCTTATGTTATAGAAATATATTTTTTGTTTTATAATTAATCAGTGCAAACAGCCCTGGGGAGTCGTTAAAGTTAAGGCGTCAAAAAATTTATCCAAATCGGTGGGACCTGTATCTCTAAAAGTTATTATCCGATTCGACTGAAACCTTTTTTATTTTGAAGATTATTCTTTTTTCTAGGGGGGGAACTAAAAAAAAATTACAAAAATTACATTTTTTTTAGAAAATAACGACACTTCACGTTTGAAATCACTTTTCCCTGTATTTTTCGTCCTTTCAACGCCTTTAAAAATTATAAATTTTCAACTTTTTGTAATTTTTTTTAGTCCCCCCCCCCTAGCCAGAAGTATATTCTTCAAAATAAAAAAAGTTTCAGTCAAATCGGATAATAACTTTTGAAGATACAGGTCCCACCGTTTTGAAAACACTGTTTCGAGAAAAACGCGTTGAAGTTTTACGTGAGCGCCGAGTGGCCGGTCGTGACCCATGCATTTGCCGCTACTCAAATGCCTATAACTTCGTGAATTTTACGAATTTCAACAAATCCTTTTAAACACGTTTTCCTAAAAGGTTGAACATTCGAAAAATGAAATAAAAAAAAATCGACATTTAGACCAGAACCTCCCCTTAAAGGGAATTAGCTTCTTTCATACATGAGTCATGTTTATGGGGGGGGGGGGGGGGTCACCATATTCCGTATTGTGTTAGCGCTGAAAACAAATAGAACATTAGTACAAAATTAAACGTAACGTATGAATAAACAGGATACATGCGATACTTACTTCAGCTCCATCTCCGCACAGCACACACCCTAGGCGATCATGCATGCTCCTGCGAACATTAACATTTATAAGAAAACATGTATTAAATTATTATCTACTAAACAAGACGCTAAACATTCGCACTTCGCGCATAACCCTACTTGTCTGTCTTGCAAATAATGTGAATCCCGATTTCCGCGACGTAGATAATTAGAAATTATTCAATTCCATAATTACGTTTGCCTTCTGGATACGTCGAGATGAATTGTCAGGATATTGATGGATGAAATTACTTGGAATATTCTTCGCTTTTTCCGGCACTGACTGCCACTGCCAGTGACTGCCACCTCAGACCTCGAAAACGAACGCAAACTGGACGTAGAGTCACGTAGAGTCTTGACCAATCGCGAATTTCGGCACTATGGCGCAGCCAATCCGAGCGTAGCTCATTGGACCGTTCAAAGTGGCACCCGTTGTGCCTGAAGACGTACGCTCGAATAATATTCCAAGTAATTTCATTCATCAACATCCAGACAATTCATCTCGACGTATTCAGAAGGCAAACGTAATTATGGTATTGAATAATTTCTAATTATCTACGTCGCGGAAATCGGGATTCACATTATCTGCAAGACAGACAAGTAGGGTTATGCGCGAAGTGCGAATGTTTAGCGTCTTGTTTAGTAGGTAATAATTTAATACATAGTTTCTTATAAATGTTAATGTCCGCGGGAGCATGCATGATCGCCTAGGGTGTGTACTGTGTGGAGATGGAGCTGAAGTAAGTATCGCACGTATCCTGTTTATTCATACGTTACGTTTAATTTTATACTAATATTGTGTTTGTTTTCAGCGCTCACACAACAGGGGACATGATGATTCTACACAAAAATGAAGTCGAAAATATTGAATGGAATTTTCTGATATCGCCCCTACTAATTAAGTACCAGTGGTTACGGGACGTGGATTTGTAAATGTAAATGTTGAAAATACCTCTTTGGATTTATATGCGCTACTTATATTATTTTGTGACAATTATAATCACCGATCCTGTATATTTTTAAAGAATAAAGAAATACTTTTTGATATAAGTAAAATTAATTATTTAATAAATTCCAAAATCTGCTTCCTGCTTATGTAAAGGTAGGGACGTCCATGTGACGTCACGCGTAGGGAATCTTTTGGTAATTCTGGCCCTCAGATGGCGCTGTTGGCTGTGCCAAGCAGACGGCAGAATCTGCTGTCGATCTGCTGCCGATCTGACATCAGGCTCTGCACCTCAGGCTCTGCACCTCAGAACGCAGCCAAATGCAGACACAGACAACTGCAGTCTGACGTCAAATTCTGCTCCCCAGATCTGGCTATCAGGGAATCTCGTTGGTGAGTGCGTTGAAAATGCGAATGTTACGGTGGGAGCAAACAATACTTTGACTTCTCGGTTATTGACAGACGATACAATACAGTGTCTGTTCCCATGCATTTGTCATTCGATGCATTTGGCTGCACACCATGCGTACGAATGGTTGCCACCATACCTTGAGAAATTTTTGCACCCGGTTTACTCCTATTCGTCTCGAAGTCCTAAACGAATGAGCGTTTTACAAGGGACGCAAGAATTTCTTAATGTTGCACAGCGGAGTTGCAGTACCATCTGAATGTGTGAGGGAGTTTTAAATCAGTGGGTACTTTTATTTGGTGTTTTTGCGGAGGCATCATTAGAAGTTTTAGAAGAAGAGTCCGAAGTCGGAAGCAAAATTTTTTTGAACTTTTAACCCTTCGTGGTCACACGCGGTGTATCGCACCACAAGAGCAATTTTCGATTTGAAATGTCGCACCTTTACGTATTCGAAAGGGGATTTATCGCAAAAAAAAAATTTATTTTAAAAAAATCGGTTTTTTCCCAGAACCGTAGAAAATCGCTCATTTTCAACTACAAACTTTATCATATCAAAATTTACATTTCTAGAAAAAGACTATTAGAGCATGACTGTATAAGTAGTACGAATGTACAGTTATATGGTAGGCCTCGTTCTCTAGATTACAAGATGTAGTCCGCTACTTTCCGCTAGGAGGCTACACAATGTTGTAAAGTCCACCAAAAATTTGGCATAGTCCGTTCTTACGTCCATCTTCTTCATTACGTTTCTTGTGCTAGGAGGGTACATCTCGATCAGTGTTGAAACTTAAATTAATTCCGTTCAGTGTTTTTTCTTGTAAAAGAAATATGGGAAAATCAAGACGCAGGGACACATCACCCGATGAGAGGGCGAGAAAGACGAAAAGGAGGAGAAGATCGTCGGAAAGGGCCCATCCGAAAACAGGTGGTCGCCACGAACACGTGGCATCAAGTCGAAGTTCAAGCCCGAGCAGGGCGAGTTGTAGCTATAATTCAAGAAGCCCAGGACCATCAGAATGGAACATGGTCCTTGAGAGACTACAACAATTAGAGAAGAAATTAGAGGACAATATGCATCAAGGTAAGTCGAGTTAGGTTAGGTTATAGAATTCAGTCTGTCCTCGTCTTGACGATAGAGCTCATACGAGAGGTGAGATATAAGTCGTACATTATTTGTTGTCAGAGTGTTTGGGAATGAATAGTTCTGTTTGTCACCGCACGCTCGATCACCGCAGCACCTCCTGGGCAGCGGAAGTCACGGTCGATACGCAATCAATCGACCAATCAGGTTCCGTCTTGTCGATCGAAGCTCGAGAAGGTTCGAGACGACGCCAAGGCGGAAATGCGCATCCATCTTAACGACATTCTGTTCACAACCGTGCGCAACGTACAACGTACTTTGGTTCAATGTTACAAAGCTTTGCTCAACAAGCAATTACTGTGTTCACCTCACTTTGCATTCATTTGTAGATTCAATCACGGAGTTCGCGACACAGTTAGCGTGTACAAAGTCGATTGATAGCGTATTCGCGATTGTGCGTGTTCACGTGTTGCAACGTATTTGTGCATTCATTTATTGACTTTGTTTGCGATTCGAGCAGTAGTTCCTCTCTCCACCGCTCTCATCTCACCGCAGCACCTCACGGGCAGCGGAGCACGACGGCAGATCTACAATCGATCACCGAATCAGATCTGGCCGCCGGTGCTATCACCCAATCGGACCAGTCGTCCGCGCGATCACCCAATCAAAGCTCGCTTCCGCTTGGCGCGTCTTCCAGAAGCTTCTGGAAGACACCAAGGCGGAAGCTAGTTTCGGGCCATTGTTCACTCTTGTTCGTAACGTTCACTGATTCAGACGCGTCGCGCTCAAGCTCATTATTCGGTTTAACCGCGCATTTTCTCAGCATTCTCTCACGCTCATTACAAACTCGCTCAACTCTCGCAATCATCTCGCTCAACTCTCGCAACCATCACGCGATCTCACAAGCTCAAACGTGCATTCGTTCAAGATCTCAACGGCGGAGATTCGTCGGCCACCAAGCACGTGTCGGTGCGAGAATTCTCCACGCTCACCGTGTTCGTTACCAATAGAACGAACGGTAACAAGCTCGTTGCCGCTCGTCCGTCGCTCATCCGTTGTGTTTTAATAAACGACGAACCATATTTTAACAATCACCGTACTTTGAATTGACCTCACCACCCTAACCTAAAATCCTGGCTCGCGAATTAACATCCAATCGCGAACAGACTTCATTGTACGATAGAGTGTACGGGGGCTCATTCCGTTGTTAAAGTGCATCACGGCTAAACCGTTTGTGCACAAACTGTTTAATAAAGACCTTGTTTTGTTGTTCACATAGTGTTTTGGTGGCACATCGCCGATTCTAACCTCACCAGCCACCTCGTGCTCAAAACCTTAACGCAATATTTTACACAGAGACTGGTCTAGCTTACACGAGAGGTAAGAATATAGCCAGATTAAAAAAAAACAAACACTCATGTTCATTATAGAAAATAAAGAAAATGAGGAAGTGCACACAGACATGCCCCCAATTGACAGTGCACCAATAGAGGATTTAGATGAAGAAATTGAAAACGTGCTAGGAGAGGATCCTGCCCTAGAAAAACCAAAAGAGATTGAGTTGCACACTGGTCTAACAGCCAGGTGGAACTCCTGGCTAGAAGCTGGGCTTAAAAAAGAGATAAAAGAAGCACTGCTTAAAAAACATTCCAGAAAGGGGAATTGCAATTTGGAGGCACCGGAGCTGAATCCCGAAATTGTGCCGTCACAAAATGAGTCGTCTCAGAAAAGAGATAAACATTTTTTGCTAACACAAAACTTGGCGGGTTCAGGACTATCAGCCTTGGGGATGGCTATTACAGCAACCCTAAAGGATGAAGAAGAACCTGTAGACAGGTTAAAGTTGTTGGAATGGTTATGTGATGCTGGGAAGTGCTTTGTGGAAGTGCATCACGCACAGTCAAGGGCTAGGGCAGCCTACATCCTTCCGGGGGTAAGCAAACCCATGAGGGATGCGCTGGAAAAAACGAAGCCAGACAGCTTTCTGTTTGGGAAAAATCTTGGTGAAAAGATTAAGGAAGTTAAGGCGATGGAGAAGCTGACCAAAGATCTAAAGCCAAAACCATCAGGTACTTCGTATAAAAAAGCTCCACTAACAAGAGACGTTCGGCAACCCGGAAATTCAGAAAATTATGAAACTCGGTGTGCAAGTAGAGTAGTTCATCCGTAACAAAACCCTATTTTTCGTTAGTGCCAAAAAGCATTTTTTAGGGGTAAAATCACCCCTTGAAAAAAAAACAGAATTTTCTTTTCCGTGGAATATCTCGAGAACGGTGAGAGATATCGAAAAGAAGTTTAAACGAAAGTTGCAGCCTTCTTTTATATCTACAAAACAGCGTAAAAATAATTTTCGAAAAATCCATATTTTTCAAGTTACCCCCATCACCAACTCTTAAAATTAAGTTTTTGTATTTTGTAAATATACGCTGGCATACCTCTGGATAATTTCTTTTCATACATATAAATAGTTTATGTGTTATATTTTTTTTGCAAACAAATAAAACCTCTATTACCGAATTTGAAGTTCATTTTGGCAGTTTCCATTAATAACATGGTTTCCTAAAGCTATATTTAAATTCTTATTTATGTAAGGTTCAGACAGCTTTCAATTATTTAAGCAAGGCAGTACGTACGTAAAATTGCATCCAAGGTAAAACTCATTAAAACTAATCAGTGACGTGCATGAATCTATGGCTATTTTGGAAACCACACGATAAATAAATAATGCGTGAAGATTCACAATGACTTTGCAAAATATAAATGTTATCATTGAAATGACGCAGAATCGCATTGATGCGGATAACCTTGTCGAACCTTCCGATTTGCATAATGGATATGTATATGAATTTTAAATCATTCTGCATCAATTTTACTTACCTATCCCACTAATAACATATATATATATAATATTACATCATAGCAGTTTTCATTAATGAAGTGGCCGCATAAAGTAATATTTAAACATTCGCAGTGTCTTTTTGTACATGTTGTATTGTTTGATTATACATTGAAAGAATTATACTAATAGAAGGCGATAGATACATTGAAAATTACGGTTCGTAATTGGTACAATAATGATATTCTTCATAGAAATGATTAAAACAAAAATACTTGCCACACCATGCACATCGCATAAAAGCCGGCTCCCCACAAATACTACATTTGGGTATAAGCTTTTCATTCCTGAAGTAACAGAAATCTACAGGATTTTGAAATTCGCTGGGATACGTTTCTAGATATCCGCTTTTAAACCAAGCATATTGAAAAAGGTTTTTGAATCTAGGCGAAGAAAACTGGTTGTGGGTTAGGGACTGCAATTTAATTATTTCATTACGTAAGTACAAATTGACATCTCTCTTTTGGAGAATCACATTATCCGAAAATGTCCGCACGAAATTTTTCCAAATCCGGAATCCAAACACATCTAAAGGCTGAATGATGCCCGTCGTTTTTTTTTTTGGAATCATTGAAAAAGTTACTTCCTTGTCTTGTGGAATCAACTGCTGTAACTCATTTGGGCAGTGTCCCGTCCACGAGTCGAGTAGGAGCATGCTTCTACGGCCAGTATTCGGTAGATACACTTCGCTAAACCAATTTTTAAAATGTTCAGACGTGAGTTTTCATGACTTTGAAGCTCCGATGTAAATATTAACCGGACGGAATAGAGTTCTTTGCACTATCGGACCAAGTGTTCCTGTAGACTCCTTCAAAACTATGTATAGTGGTGAAAGAAGACGTCCGCTTGCTGATATAATAGGCATTATAGTGTAGCTATGTGTTGTAGAAGATACCGATTGAATCGTCGCTTCTACCGTTTTCACTCCTGATTTCGCCAATGTTCGCCCAGAATGTATTTCCAGGTTGAAACCACTCTCGTCTGCATTATAAATTTCTTCAACTCCGACAGCTGGGATGTTAGACTTTACGCGAGAAACAAACGATTCTGCAATATTTTTGATGTTGTCAATATCTTCAAATTGTAGGCATTTTTGATGACGATAGTGTCGAGTGAAGGGAGATAAGCCAGACAGTCGGCCGATCGTCGGCCGACCGCTTGAGGGGCTGTTAGTTTAGGGTAGGGTTACAGGCCGTGCCATAAACAGGCGACAATGCGAGCGACCATCGATGGCGTATTGGCGGCGAGATGACTGTGAGTCACGTAGCCGTTAAGGACATTTTCGAATGCGTTTGAAACAGTTCTCTGTTGGCGACCGACGAAAGACGTTGGCCGGAGGAACCGTCCCGTGCGAGATCACTTTTAATAAATCTCTATTTAACATCATTCTCCTCAGTTATTGAGCGACCACCTGACCACGCTCTATCCGTGATTTGCCTTCCTATAATTCAGAAGTGGGATAAAGTACGGAGAAAACGATTAGGATCACGGGAAGCGGTATTGTGAGCTCTGTGCCAAAGAGAACGGGTTGAACTGTATATTGTGTTGTGGCAGTATTGTGGGGAAAACCATTTCGTGTTTGTGTTGTGGTCGACGTGAATTGTGACAGAGGACGAGGACGACGCGTAGTGGCGCGAATTGATTCGAATTTGACTCTGGTTCACGGTCGGATTTTGTTTCCCGGGCAACATGTCCAATTATACAGTGGCAGAATTGAAAGAATTCTTGCGTGTGCGGAATTTAGTAACAACGGGTGCTAAAGCCGAGTTGATTGGTAGGCTAGAGCAGTGTGATGCTAATATTTGGCAAAGTATAGCGGAGGAAAATTCGCGGGCAGCCGAGCAAACTGCTCGCGACGAAGAAGCGCGACGCAGAGCAGTAGCGGAAGAATCGGCGACTCTTCGAAGTGATGGGCACCTCCATGTCAGTCAAGCAGAGGGATGGCAGCAGTTGGATGACTCTGTTCGTAGAGAAATGGAACTACTGCGGCGAGAAAGGGATGTCCTGCAAAGGGAAGTGGAACTTTTCAGGCGAGAGTCCGCAGGGCTGCGAAATCCATCGACGGATTCGACAAGGACGGGAAGTACGGGGAGTATGGACTCCCGGAGGACGGCAACCGCTAATTTAAGCATACGGGCGATCGGTGACCTTCTGTGTGAGTTTGACGGGAACGATAATACTTTCTGGAAATGGGAACAGCAAGTGGATCTATTGCGTACGTCATACCAGTTGGACGAGAATGCATCGCGGGTGTTGATCAGCTCAAAACTCAAGGGCCGCGCCGCGAGTTGGTTTCATTCGAAAGCGGAACACCTCACCCTGACAATTGTCGACTTGTTGGGGGAAATGAAAATTATGTTTGATCATCAACCCACTCAACTAGCGCTTCGCCAGGAATTTCAGGATAGGACGTGGAAATCTGGGGAAAAATTCACGGATTATTACCACGACAAATTAATTCTGGCAAATCGAGTACCAATACCGAGCGCAGAAGTGGTTGACTATTTAATAGACGGGGTGCCAGACGTTCCGCTGCGAGATCATGCTCGTATGATGTGTTTCAAGACAGCGGGGGAGCTGTTGGGAGCGCTTGAGAAAATTTCGCTGGAGGCGCGAAAATCGGCCGATCGGGATACTAAGGAGAAAAAAGAGATTAAGGGCAGTAGCGGCAAGGAAAAGGAAAAAGTTTCTTCGCTACCGCCGAGGAAGCCTGTGAGATGTTTCAACTGCCAGGAAGTCGGGCACGTTTCTACAAGATGTCCAAAACCGAAGAAGCAACGAGGAGCCTGCTTCGAGTGTGGGTCAACATCGCATCGCATAGCTGATTGTCCACAACGAGCATCGAATCGGCGAGGGGAAAGCAGCACGACGAGGGAGACCAGCGCAACGGCGTCGGCGAACGTGGTGCAACCAGAGGTCCTCAGTGCGCCGTATATGGTTTCGTTGAGTTACACTGTTCTTGATAAAAGCGGACATAGTTGTAAGTATACAATAAGCGCAATGTTGGACTCCGGATCGCCGATTAGTCTAATTAAAAATAGTTTTGTACCTCTTGATGCGCGAACACCGGTAACGGGAACCGAACAAGACTTTTGCGGAATCAACGGTTCGCGGTTACAAATTCTAGGCAATTTTTATCGCGAGGTTGAAATTGAGGGTGTTCCGATTAAATTGAAGTTTTATATTGTACCTGATGATACAATGGCATTTATGGCCATACTTGGAAGAGATTTTTCGTCCCATCCGTCGGTTGAAGTCGCGTTGAATGGAAACCGTGTAGTTGCGAGGAGAGTGCAAGAAGCACCGACGACCGAATTGGATTGCGCGATAAGTCAGATAATGAGCATTGAGTGCGTTAATGACCCGAATACGGCACGGGAAAATTTACAGATAAATTCGGAACTTGATGACGAAGTAATTGAAAAGATTAAAGATCTGTATGATTCGGATTATACTAAAGTTAAGGAATCGAGTGTGTTTGAAACCGATTTTGAAATGAAAATTGTATTGCAGCATGAGCAACCGATTAGTTTTCGACCGAGGCGACTTTCTTTTGCGGATAAAGAAAAATTGCAGGTGATTTTGGATAATTTGCTAGAGAGAAAGATTATTCGGGCAAGTGAGTCACCTTATGGTAGTCCGATAGTTCTAGTAATCAAAAAGAACGGTGAGAGACGACTTTGCATAGACTATCGCGAAATGAACAAAATTACGGTAAAAGACAACTTTCCGAGTCAGCTAATTGATGATAATATTGATCGGTTAAAAAACAAGAAATTCTTCACGACGCTCGATCTGAAAGACGGATACTATAATGTAAAAATGGCTCAGGATTCGATCAAGTATACGTCATTCGTGACTCCTCTGGGGCAATTTGAATTTTTATACTGTCCTTTTGGTTTGACTAATGCACCAAAAGTATTTCATAGGTTTGTACAGAAAGTTTTTGCAGTTTCCATTAGAGAGGGGAAAATGATGCCATTTTTCGATGATTTTTTCATAGGAACGGAGACTTTGGAGGAACATTTGGAAATTTTGCGCGAAGTTTTCCGGGTGGCGGGGCAATATCGTTTAACCTTCCGACTGGACAAATGTTTTTTCGCTCAGACCGAGGTGGATTATTTGGGGTATCACGTTAGTGCGGAGGGGATTCGGCCGAGCGACAATAATATTGCGGCGGTAATTAATTATCCGGTTCCGCGTAACGCGAAGGAGGTATTACGATTTGTGTCTCTCGCAAGTTATTTTCGTCGTTTCGTCCGCGGATTTTCAATAATTGCAAAACCATTGTATGGCTTAGTCAAGAAAGATGCTAAGTTTGCATTTGGGGCGATTGAAAACGAGGCATTTGAGACCTTGAAAAGGCACTTGTCGGAGAAACCCATTTTAGCGATTTATTCACCTACATTAGAAACGGAATTACATTGTGATGCAAGCGCGTCAGGGTTTGGGGCTATTCTTTTGCAGAAGCAAGTAGATGGTCTTTTTAGGCCAATATCGTATTTTAGTCAGCGTACGTCGCCCGCGGAATCGAAATATCACAGTTTCGAGCTTGAGTGCCTCGCAGTGGTAAACGCGATAAAACGTTTTCAAATTTACTTGGGCGGGATACCATTCAAGGTAATCACTGATTGTGATAGTTTTCGTTTAACATTGAGTAAAAAAAACGTAAACCCTCGAATTTCGCGTTGGGCGATGTTTCTGCAAGATTATGAGTACGAGATACAACATCGACCGGGGAAAAGAATGAGTCATGTCGATGCGCTCAGTAGATGTCATGGGGTATTGGTGATTGAGGGTAATAATTTTGAACAAACTCTCTCGATATGCCAGGATCGGGATGAGGAGATCTGTAAAATACGTGAGAAATTGGAGAGAACGGAGATAAAGTTTTTTGAATTGCGCGACGGTTTAGTGTATCGGAAAGATAAAATGAAAAAATTGTTTTTTTATGTACCACGTTCAATGGAGGATAATGTGATTCGTACATGTCATGATGACTTGGGTCATGTTGGTCTGGATAAGGTTATTAATAATGTGACAAAAATTTACTGGTTCTCGAAGTTGCGAGAAAAAAAACTGAAGGAAGTTTGCTATATTTAATTATCAGATTATATTTTAATATCGGTAATAATTTTATGTTTATAGTAATACGCCACATTTGTGTGTTGCGTCATATATTGTCACAAGGATCTTTTATCATATATTGTATTGTTGTGTGTTAGTACCTATTTTATTGTATTACTTGGTTATGTGAAGGTTTAGCCGGGACGGCTAAAATGTCAGGATGGACGAACTGTAGGCATTTTTGATGACGATAGTGTCGAGTGAAGGGAGATAAGCCAGACAGTCGGCCGATCGTCGGCCGACCGCTTGAGGGGCTGTTAGTTTAGGGTAGGGTTACAGGCCGTGCCATAAACAGGCGACAATGCGAGCGACCATCGATGGCGTATTGGCGGCGAGATGACTGTGAGTCACGTAGCCGTTAAGGACATTTTCGAATGCGTTTGAAACAGTTCTCTGTTGGCGACCGACGAAAGACGTTGGCCGGAGGAACCGTCCCGTGCGAGATCACTTTTAATAAATCTCTATTTAACACCATTCTCCTCAGTTATTGAGCGACCACCTGACCACGCTCTATCCGTGATTTGCCTTCCTATAAAATGTAAATTGCGTCCTGAATGTTGTTATCTTGCGGGACACAATTCTATGCGCAGTCTTAAAGTTCCAAATCCACCATTTACCTGCCACGAATTGGGGTAGGTCCACCTGGTTTTTTGCCTCCAAGGCCCACAATCTTAAATTCATGTCATGAACAATAGATCCTCTGTCACAAGCTTCTTCAAACTTTTGCTGTACATATTCTGCAATAAATGCAAGTTTATCTGCATTTGTTCCACCTCTCTCTACACTCGCCTCCCACCTGTATAGCTGCTACAAAGATTTAACCATGCGATAATTTTTCTGTACACTGGCAAGCGTTCGACGTGCCTTTTTTGCGCTTTTCCAAAACGTTACAGCTTTTCTCTTATAACTTAAGTCAACTTGTCCACCTTCATCATCAACAGTACATTCTGCAGGTTCAAAACTATCTTCTTCTTCTTCTGCAGGCATAATGTACTCTACAACTTGTGCACCATGTGGTTCTGATGGATCGGCATAATCGAGCACATAATCATGTTCAATTAATGGTAGGCAATGTATTGTTGCGAGCACCCGATGGATAGAATCCATGGCCCGCTGGTGCTCGCGACGAAGACAAGAGGACAGCGAGAAGAAGGCGATCGGACCGATCGCCTGTCAAGCTGTCACTTGATAATCAAACGCCATCGCGAGCAGACCGATATCGAGATACTCCTATATTACATTCCTGTTATTATAAAGAGTTCCAGTTATATGTGTTATCATTCGTGTTATACTTTAAAGCCCTACTATGTCTTCCCCTGTATGTTTTGAAACTTTTTTATAATGTCCCGAATTTCATTGTGCAGTTCCGTTTCTACCGGGATTATAGGTGTCTGTGTTATACTTGCAATTTGAAATGTAGTGGCTAACATGTGTATTACGTTAGCAACATTAATCGTCTGCATTTTAAAGAAAATAGTCTTTCCAACAATGATCACTCACTTTTTTCAATTGGATGGTAACTGATTGCTGCCAAAAATGTAACTGCCGTTGGCTACATCCTCGGGAATATTTATATCACTCAAAGACGCGAGTACAAAAACATGTTTACCGAAAACTCGGTGTTCGCGATGGCAGGACATTAATTCATTCGACACTACTTATATTTACCTTATTCAATTTTACACATTGTACATAGTTTTATCTTGTATCCTAGTTTGTAAGCTGTATATACTGTATATAGGACCTTTATATTACGCGCGCTAGCGCGACCAATAGAGAATCGGCCCAGCCGATCTCGTCGTTCCCGTGGTTTGGGTGGACCGAGTAGCTTGGGCCGCGGGCGCGGCGGGACGGGGGACAGATTCTTTTCCGCGATTTCGCGAGGCAGACTGCCGCTTCCTTCTTGTGCGAGTCTCGCAAGTGTAAACACGCTGTGTTGTTGCTCCCCGTACGAGTACACTTTTCGGCTTCGGGCTTCGAGCCGATCTTTCTTATTCAATTAATTGCGCTACTAATTGATTGTTTTCGGAACCGATCGCGAGACGAACGTTGTGCGTGATTCGTCAAATCGTGATACTATTGAAAGCGAATAAATCTTGTTGCTTCACCACGTGGCTAATTGGTTTTCCAAATTCGAGCACCCGTCTAAAATTAAAACGAGCGAGATTATTTCTTCGTAATCGAAGAGAGTTGAGCTCATTTTTGGTCCTTCGAGCCGGATTCTATTACCCGGATTGCTTGGATGCTCCGGGTTAGATTGGACTCTTACCGATTAGGGTCCACGTGTGTGTGCTTCGCGATCCTTCCAGAAGGTTCCACGGCACGTGTTCGGCGCGTTCCGCTTCTGCTACGCGACTTCCGGTCAGTGCTTCGGAAACGTGAGCTATTTTCTGTGCTTCCTAGCGACGCTGTTCGTGTGGATTCCGAGTGTGCTCCGAATTTCGTTTCGTCGTACTAGCGTGCACGTGATCACTTCTGAGTTAAGATGGTGTCCTCGTTGAAGGAGCTGGTCCTCGAGCAGGACGAAACTGCCGGACGCATTGAGAGGTTTATGACCAACCTACTCAAGTTGGGAAAAAACAATATAACCATTTCGGTATTGGAAACCCGAAGGGAACTTCTAGAAAACTATTGGAAGTCCTTTACCTTGGGTCATCGCAAAGTGATACGCGAGCCCGGGGCGTCCGCGAGTGATTACGTGAAGAACGATCGTTTCGCGGAAGTGGAGGAATCTTTCCTTGAACATTCGGCCGCTTTGAGAGACATGCAACGCGAGTTGAATCCGGACTCTGTACGGGAATCTAAGGGAATCTTCCGGAAGTGCTGTGGACGATGACGAGTCAGCTCTTCCGAAGCTTTCGTTACCGACTTTCTCAGGAGAACTTCTGGCATGGGAAAGTTTCCGTGATCGTTTCAAGTCACTGATTCACAACTCTACGCGCATTTCCAAGGTCAGAAAGTTAGAGTATTTAAAGTCGGCTCTGACGGGTGAGGCAGCGACGATGTTGGAGCGCATCAACGTCACCGCGTCCAACTACGACGGCGCTTGGAGCAGCTTGCAGAAAAGGTATGAAAACCCACGAATTCTCTCCGCTGAACGCATGAGGAGTCTAGTGAATTGTAGTGATGGGCGTGATACCGCTCAAGCACTATCGATACCTAGCGGTGAAGTATCATGGCATCTCAAGCAAGTATGAGTACCGTAGGTATCAGAAGGTATCGATACCTAAATGATACGTACTCAAAAGGTTCGATCCTTGTAGGTATCAACATCTTGGCTGGACTTGGTATCGATACTATTCGAACCCGAAACAAGCATCCATAGGTATCGAAACAGGAATGAGTACTTGGAAAGAATCGTTTCCCAAAAGATACCTACAAAAGTCTCGGTCCTTTAAACTCGACTGCGTTCGGGTCCGACGAGATGCCGCGTGGCATCCAGATGGCGAGGACACCCCCCCCCCCCCCCCGGCGATGCCTCTACAAGTGTTTCGACTTTCGACCCTCGAAATGGTTGGAATAACCATTAAGAAGTGAGAAATCTTTCAGTTCCGCATTTCTCATCAGATCTCTGCGAAAACGACGCCAATCGATTCCTTATGTTTCGCCGATGAAACTAACACCAAGATCGACGTAATTCGGAGCATAATTAAGGAAATTACTTGAAAAATTGATTTATATAATTTCACACTAAGTTCGTTAAAAATAGTCTAATTTACATGAAATTTGGTATAATTTTCATTGGAAAAACATAAGAAATCCATCGGTATCACTTCCATATCGATACGATGCAGAATAAAGAATTTCTTAAGACGCTGAAATGAATATTTCACCCTCGATTGCGGGGCGCCAACCTCGACTCGCTGCGGTCGACCGTGGATTTATGTCTGTTTCAGAAAAACTACATTCTTTATTCTATATCGTATCGATATGGAAGTGATACCGATGGATTTCTTATGTTTTTCCAATGAAAATTATACCAAATTTCATGTAAATTAGACTATTTTTAACGAACTTAGTGTGAAATTATATAAATCAATTTTACATTTAAGTTCCTTCATTATGCTCCGAATTACGTCGTTCTTGGTGTTAGTTTCATCGGCGAAACATAAGGAATCGATTGGCGTCGTTTTCGCAGAGATCTGATGAGAAATGCGGAACTGAAAGATTTCTCACTTCTTAATGGGTAGGTATACTAACCACTTCGAGGGGTCACGTTTTCGCCACGTGGTGCCGGGCGCCAGTTTGTTTGATTAGCGTCGCTAGAGGATCACCCTGTACGTTTATTTCGCTTTCTCTCGTTATATTCATTCTCTTTCCTTGTCGAACTATTCAGGGGTCCCTTATCGCTAGACCTTTGTATGCTCAACGTCGGACCCGAACGCAGTCGAGT
Organism: Andrena fulva; assembly: GCA_946251845.1. NCBI lineage: Eukaryota > Metazoa > Arthropoda > Insecta > Hymenoptera > Andrenidae > Andrena > Andrena fulva. Next base: position 46,169,763 of record OX276329.1, read on the forward strand.
TTAAAGGACCGAGACTTTTGTAGGTATCATTTGGGAATGGATTCTTTCCAAGTACTCATTCCTGTTTCGATACCTATGGATGCTTGATTCCGGTTCGAATAGTATCGATACTTTACTGTTGCCGTGATACCAATTCCACTCAGTACTCATTTTAGCTCCTACTGGTATCAAATGTCGATACCAAGTACTTACAATTTCGATACGTATCGAACCTTCCAAACGAGTACTTTGGGTATTGAACTACTTGAAACTCATGAGAAAGACTGGTATCACGCCCATCACTAGTGAATTGTGCCCCGGTGACTAAGGCACGCCCTTCAGACATCAAACGCCTGCTCGACGAGTTTCGTCAGGCGATCGTGTCCTTCACGTCTTTGCAACGACCCGTATCAGAATGGGACGAGTGGTTCGTTTTTCTTTTCGCTCAAAAATTGGACCCAACGTCCCGACTTGACTGGGAAATCACACTTACCGACCGTTCGACGTTTCCCAAATTTTCGGATATCGAGGATTTCTTTGAGAATAGGGTCCACACACTCTACGCTGCGCAGGGTCAGGAGCCAACCCCGTCTTCGAAACAACGGGACGCAAAGGGAGGGACGAAGACGTCCGAACGCTCCAGGACAGCTTTGCCAGTGAAAGCTGATGCCCCACCTAAAAGGGGCAAACCCACACGTCAATGTCCGTTGTGTCAGGGTCCTCACAATTTAAATTACTGTCCGAAGTTTAAGGGAATGAACGCAGACGAGCGCAAGGTCCAGGCCGCTAAGGTAGGCGTTTGTTTTTCCTGTTTGAACTTTGGACATACTATGTCTGCCTGTCCTTCCGTATTTCGATGTTTGGTGTGCGATTCGAAACACCACACTCTACTACACGCCGCTTACGAGCCTTCCGAGGTCAAGACAGAACACAACAACGGCGTTCAATCAGACTCTAACACCAAGGCTGTGGTGAATTCTATTTGTGCTAAGCGTCTGGTCCTTCTGGCAACGGCCCGTGTGCGTATCGTGGCCCTAATGGCAGATCCGTGTCAGCTCGAGCGGTGCTAGATCAGGGAGCTGATGCGTCGTTCCTCAGCGAATGGGTAGCTCAATCCCTTCGTTTAAAGCGAAAGTCGACGCATGTGAGACTCACTGGTTTTCAAGGTCGAGACGTTGGGACGGCTAAGTATGAAGTGGAAGCAGCCTTGACCACGGATTTTAACTCTTCTTTTAATCTACCATTTTCTGCGTTGGTGACACGCGAGGTGATGCCGCCGACGCCTTCAAGATTGGCTTCCGCAACTGACTGGCCTCATTTAAAGGGCCTTCAGCTCGCTGACGCGGAATATTATACACCGTCACGGGTTGATATTTTGCTCGGTGCCGATGTATGCAGTGCATTAGTGGGAGAGACGCGCCAGGGACCCAGGGACACCCCTGCAGCAACCCATACACCCTTCGGCTGGGTCTTATTTGGTCCGGCGTCCCCGGATGTCGGCGTTTCTGATGCTCCAATACGACGGGTCTTCCACGTGAGCACTCAAGACCCTATCTCGGTCCAGTTGCAGCGTTTTTGGGAATTGGAGGACGTTCAGAAGACTCCTCCGCTGAGTCCTGAAGAACTCTGGTGCGAGGAGCATTTCCAGACCTCTCACCAGCGGGACGAGGTCGGAAGATACGTGGTGCGCCTTCCGTTTAAGCCAGAAGGTCCTACGGCCTTGGGGGCTTCCAGATCGACTGCACTGCGAGTACTGTTGAATAATGAAAGGCGTCAGCAGAAGGATCCAGGGCTACGTGACAAGTACTCCGACTTTATGGATGAGTACCTTCGCCTGGAGCATATGGAACCCGTGCAGGAGGGATCGGGCAGTGTCTCCCCTCTGTACTACCTCCCCCACCACGCTGTGTGGAAGGGTGAAGGGGAGAAACGTAAAATTAGAGTTGTTTTTAACGCTTCCTGTGCCACTTCTACAGGCCTTTCGCTGAATGACCTGCTGTTGCCAGGCCCCAAGTTACAGGCCTCTTTGTGGAGCGTGTTGACCCGGTGGAGATTGTTTCGATTTGCCTTTTCCACGGATATAGTTAAAATGTTTCGGCAGATCTTGATTCTTCCAGCTAATCGGGACTGGCAGTGTATCCTGTGGCGCGCCGACCCCAGCCTTACGTTGGGTACGTTCCGGTTGAATACCGTGACCTACGGTAAAGCCTCCGCGCCGTTCCTGGCCTTGAGGGTATTGCGACAGCTCGCATTGGACGAGAAAGAACGATTCCCTCTGGGTTCACAAGTGCTCCTGGAGCACTCCTACGTGGATGACCTCCTAGCTGGCGGCCATGACCTGGAGCAGGCCCGAGAGGTACAGAGGCAGCTCATCGGGATTTTAATCGCTGGAGGATTTCAGCTAAGCAAGTGGGCCACCAACCATGCGCTGTTAGTTCCACTGGCAACGACGGAGAGCTCCAAGTTGTTCCAGGAGTCCGACCAGCACGGGGCGTTAGGGCTACTTTGGACGCCCACTTCGGATATGTTGTCCGTGAAATGTCCAGGGTTTTCTTCAATCTCGGACGATGCCCCCTGGACCAAGAGAATGGTGCTCTCGGAGCTGGCGAGGCTCTTTGACCCCATGGGCTGGGTCGCCCCAGTGTTGGTCAGGGGTAAGATCCTCATGCAGGACCTCTGGCTCGCTGGAGTAGACTGGGATCAACAAATCCCACCACCATTGGCAACTTTGTGGAACTCCTTTCGGCAGGACCTATAATTCCTCGACGAAGTGCGAGTCCCTCGGTGGATTTCCTATGATCCAACCGAATCCAAAGTGGAATTCCATGGGTTCTGTGATGCGTCAGAAAGGGCTTACTGCGCAGTGGTGTACCTTCGGGTTCACAATTCTCTTGAAGGTCTAACCTACTCTAATATTCTTGTTGCTAGGATCAAAGTCGCTCCCGTCAAGGTTGTCAGCGTGCCGCGGCTCGAGTTGTGTGGCGCAGTACTATTAGCTCGATTATTGGCGAGCACACGGAAGGAGCTGAGTCTACCCGACGCCAGAACGATTGTCTGGACGGATTCGTCGGTTGTGCATGCCTGGACCAGAGCGCATGCGTCTCACTGGAAAACGTTCGTGGCACATCGGGTGGCCGAGATACAAAATTTATTACCTGATACCCACTGGAGACACGTGCGCACGCAGGACAATCCGGCGGACTTGGCCACACGAGGCGTGCAGCTATCCGCGTTGCGAGAGCTCAACCTCTGGTGGCAGGGCCCTCCTTGGCTCACTCGACACTCCTCAGAGTGGCCCACTTCAGCAGTGGATCTGACGTCGGAAGCTCATTCTGAAGAGAGAAGTACCGCTGTCATGCACACTGTCTGTGAAAGGATTCACAATGAGCTGCTCTCGCGTTTTTCTACGTTCTCACGTCGATTACGAGTTACTGCACTCATTCGAAGATTCAGATTCAATCTTCAAAATGTCAATAGGAGAAGGATTGGTCCCCTTACCTCCACTGAACTGACTGAAAGCCGGGTTTTGCTTTGTCGACTCAGCCAGTTAGACACTTTTCCAGAAGAGCGAGACGATCTTCTTAAAGGGAAGTCGGTCAGGGTGGCTTCTCCCTTGGCTCCTCTACGAGCCTTCATTGATGACCAAGGGCTTATTCGAGTCGGTGGTCGATTGAGTCAGGCTGCGCTGCCTGTCGATCATAAATATCCCATCGTCATAAGTCGATATTCGCCTTTAGCGACACTGTTGGCAAGATACGCTCATTTAACCACTTTGCACGGGGGATTCACTTTATCTCGCTGCTTTCTTTTACAGAGTTATTGGATTCCTAAAAGTCGTACCTTGATTAAAGGGGTTATCCGTAACTGTCTGCGGTGTCTACGGTTCAAGGGTGCCACGGGACACCAACAAATGGGTAGTCTACCAGTATCCAGACTACAACCCTCCAGAGCGTTCTTGAAAAGTGGTGTGGACTATGCTGGACCCTTGATGCTTCGGACTGCCAAAGGGAGAGGACACAAATCCTACAAAGGACATATTGCCGTGTTTGTGTGCCTATGCACAAAGGCTGTCCACCTTGAGGTGGTGTCCGACCTAACCTCGTCTACCTTCCTCGCCGCTTTCCGTAGGTTTGTCTCACGTCGTGGCCACTGCACTGAGCTGATCAGCGACAATGCGACGACCTTCCGAGGCGCAGATGGGGAGTTGCAGTGCCTCTTCAAGGCGGCATCCGTGTTTTATGGAGAGGTGTCCGCTACACTGGCCATGGATGGAACCAAGTGGTCCTTTATTCCACCGTATTCTCCCCACTTCGGAGGATTGTGGGAGGCTGCCGTTAAATCGGCCAAATACCATCTTCGACGTGTCATCGGTGATCACACCTTGACATACGAAGAAGCGGCTACATTGCTATGTCAAATAGAGGCGTGCCTCAATTCTAGACCACTTACCCCTATGTCCGACGATCCCTGTGATCTTTCCTCACTAACACCGGGACACTTTCTGGTTGGCGGACCTTTAATTTCCATTCCTGAGCCTGACAGTACAAATGTCTCTGTCCATGGGTTGACTCGGTGGAAGCTCATTTCTAATTTACGCGACCATTTTTGGTTCAGATGGACCAAGGAGTATCTCCACCAACTACAGCAGCTTCCCAAGTGGAGGAGGCACCGTCTCAATTTGAAGGTGGGGGACCTTGTTCCCGTGAAGGATGCACTTCTACCAGCCACAAAATGGCCACTCGCACGAATTCAGGAGGTTCATCCGGGGAAGGATGGCCTCATTCGAGTGGTCACTATTCGCACTTCCAGCAAGACGTCCACACGTTCAATCGGCACGCTGTGCCCCTTACCCGAGTGGACGAACACCGAACTGTCCAACGTCGGAGATTCAGCTTCAGCGTCCGAAGCGCCGTGACTTCTGTTGCGGTTGCGGTGGGCCAGTCGTCACGGCGGGCGGCGCGTCCTCTAGGTGGGCCGGCTGTCACCTAAACGAATATCGGCCAACCGATATCCAGCGCCGTGTTCGGCAAGTTATATGTACGCTAACTTTTCGTCGTCGTGCCCTCGGACGAGGCGGGCGGCATGTTCGCGATGGCAGGACATTAATTCATTCGACACTACTTATATTTACCTTATTCAATTTTACACATTGTACATAGTTTTATCTTGTATTCTAGTTTGTAAGCTGTATATAGTGTATATAGAACCTTTATATTACGCGCGCTAGCGCGACCAATAGAGAATCGGCCCAGCCGATCTCGTCGTTCCCGTGGTTTGGGTGGACCGAGTAGCTGGGGCCGCGGGCGCGGCGGGACGGGGGACAGATTCTTTTCCGCGATTTCGCGAGGCAGACTGCCGCTTCCTTCTTGTGCGAGTCTCGCGAGTGTAAACACGCTGTGTTGTTGCTCCCCGTACGAGTACTCTTTTCGGCTTCGGGCTTCGAGCCGATCTTTCTTATTCAATTAATTGCGCTACTAATTGATTGTTTTCGGAACCGATCGCGAGACGAACGTTGTGCGTGATTCGTCAAATCGTGATACTATTGAAAGCGAATAAATCTTGTTGCTTCACCACGTGGCTAATTGGTTTTCCAAATTCGAGCACCCGTCTAAAATTAAAACGAGCGAGATTATTTCTTCGTAATCGAAGAAAGTTGAGCTCACTCGGAAAATCTGAAGGTTCCACAAGGTTATCCGCATCAATGCGATTCTGCGTCATTTCAATGATAACATTTATATTTTGCAAAGTCATTGTGAATCTTCACGCATTATTTATTTATCGTGTGGTTTCCAAAATAGCCTAATAAGATTACGCTTCAAGTAATGCATGTACGAATGTACTGTTATCATACTGATTCATGCACGTCACTGATTAGTTTTAATGAGTTTTACCTTGGATGCAATTTTACGTCCGTACTGCCTTGCTTAAATAATTGAAAGCTGTCTGAACCTTACATAAATAAGAATTTAAATATAGCTTTAGGAAACCATGTTATTAATGGAAACTGCCAAAATGGACTTCAAATTCGGTAATAGAGGTTTTATTTGTTTGCAAAAAAAATATAACACATAAACTATTTATATGTATGAAAAGAGATTATCCAGAGGTATGCCAGCGTATATTTACAAAATACAAAAACTTAATTTTAAGAGTTGGTGGTGGGGGTAACTTGAAAAATATGGAGTTTTCGAAAATTATTTTTACGCTGTTTTGTAGATAGTGTTGCGAGCACCCGATGGATAGAATCCATGGCCCGCTGGTGCTCGCGACGAAGACAAGAGGACAGCGAGAAGAAGGCGATCGGACCGATCGCCTGTCAAGCTGTCACTTGATAATCAAACGCCATCGCGAGCAGACCGATATTGAGACACTCCTGTATTACCTTCCTATTGTTCTAAAGAGTTATAGTTGTATGAGTTACTCTCTGTGTTATACATTAAAGCCTTACTATGTCGTCACGAAAATATAACAATGGTGTCAGAAGTGGGATGCCCGCTCGGAGCGGCATGCCCACTCGCGCTTCCGCGGCCTCTGCGAGACCTTCCCCGGGACCAACGGGCGACGCCTCCCTGCAAGAACTGTTTAACAGTCTCCAGCTTAACATCGTTGGACAGCTGCAGGAGCAACGAAGGGACGACGAAGCTCGAAGGAGGGAAAAGGACGCCGAGGACCGACGGACACAGGCGGCCTTCGAGGCCCGGATGACAAGTCTGGAGGAACGGATCCAGGTCGTAGCCGTTTCTTCACAGAATGGTTTCGGTTCGGGTGGTAGCGGCGCAGGACTTCGGGGAGGAGAGACGGCACCCCTTGTAAATAGTGTTCCTTTGGTCCCTGTAAATAGTGCTTCTTTGGCCCCTGCAAGTAGTGTTGAGAGTTGTGTTTTGACGGCGCAAGCCTCTGCCCCCGTCGCTGCGCCCGCTGCTACCCCTTTGTCGGAGCCCCGCATTCTCAGTTTGGGATACGCGGTGAAGCCGACGATTTTCGATGGTAAAGGTTCGTGGGAAGAGTACAATATTCAGTTCGACACGATCGCGCGTGCGAATGGCTGGGACGACCAGAAGAAGGCTACGGCCTTGGTCGCGTCCCTCGGGGGTGCAGCGAGAAGCGTCCTTACGACGCTCTCCACCACCCAATGCGAAAGTTTCGCGGAACTGGTTTCGGCGCTAGAGTTCCGCTACGGGGCGAAACATCTGTCCAACCTGAATTATGTACTCTTCCAGAGTTATAGACAGCGGAGGGATGAAAGTATCACCTCACTCGCCGCCAAAATAGAACGCTTGGCGCAGTCCGCGTTCGCAGACTGCCCGACGGAAACTCGCGATAAACTAGCCGCGTCTCAATTCGTTACGGCGTTGTCGAACTCTTTCCTGCAACGAGAATTGCGACTAGGCGGTTTTACGTCGCTGAGGACCGCTGTAGCCAGAGCGCTGGAAATCGAGGCCGTCGACAGAGTGTCTCGTGGCCCCGCAGCTGAATCGCGAGAACGATACTCAGAAAAACGAAAGGCTAAAACTTCTAACACTTCAGAAAGGTTCCCGGTGAAACAGCGGAGATTCGAGAAATCCGAGGACCGACCGGACAACTCGCCGAGGATACCGAAGTGTTGGCTCTGTGGCAAGGCGGGACACCTGCAAAAGGATTGTTTTAAGGCCAAGGACGGCCAGACCCAAATAACCACAACGAGGCAACAGGGAAACACCAAGAGGACGGCGTAAGGGGGAGACGCCGGACCGTAAAGAACAGGCCCCCGGTCGTCAAAAGTGCGGCGATGCAGGAGGCGACTGGGCGTCAATCCGAAGAAATTTACGTACGTGGGAAAATCGGTGGTAAACCTTGTAAAATTATCTTAGATACAGGTTCTCCGATCAACCTTCTGGAGAAGAGATTGTACCCGACGAGGGACTTCGATGAGACGAGGACCGACATCCGCTCCACTACTGGGGAGAAAATGAAAGTGTTTGGTAAAAAGAGCCTAGAAATCAACGTTGGAGGACTTTCGAGCATAGAAGATTTCTACATCGTCGAGATGGTGGAGAAGTGCATCCTGGGAACGGCGTTCTTGAAGAAACACCGCTGCAGCATCGACTTATCCCGGAATGTGCTGTGCATTCCTGGCCAACCGGAAATACGCTGTGGTGAGCCGACCGCCGAGAAGAAGAAACAGAAAGAAAGAAGGGGAAAGGTCGTCCCACAGCATTTGGAGGAGTTACATACCCGCTGCTCGTCAGGTTTGTCGGAAAGCCAGAAAGGGCTTTTTGCTGAAGTGCTCTGCGAATTTCAGGACGTGTTCGCCACGGACCCGAATCAAATTGGGAACTGCAACCGGGTAAAGCACGTCGTAGACACCGGAGATCACAGACCCATAAAGCAGGCACCACGGAGGTTGCCTCTACACCGTCGAACAGAAGTGGAGGAGCTACTCCGGAAGATGTTGGCCCAGGGCGTAATCGAGGAATCCTGTAGCCCATGGTCTTCTCCGATTGTCCTGGTGAAGAAGAAGGATGGAAGCATTCGTTTCTGCGTAGACTTCCGTCGTCTGAACGAAATCACGAAGAAGGATTCGTATCCCCTACCCCGCATCGAGGATACTCTGGACGCTCTCTCAGGATCGTCGTGGTTTTCTACCGTGGATTTACAGAGCGGATATTGGCAGATCGCTATGGACAAGGAGGACCGAGAGAAGACTGCGTTTTCAGTGGGAACGGGACTGTGGCAGTTCAAAGTGATGCCCTTTGGACTTTGCAACGCCCCAGCGACCTTCGAACGACTAATGGAGGACGTACTTCAAGACCTCACTTGGAAAATTTGCTTGGTTTACTTGGACGACATCATCATCTACGGGAACGATTTTGAACAGGAACTGGAACGTCTACGAGTAGTGTTTTCACGTTTACGTCAAGCTGAACTGTTGATGAGCCCCAAGAAATGCTCCTTCTTCTGCCGAGAAGTCAAATACCTAGGACACATCGTCACCGAGAGCGGAGTCAAGACGGACCCAGAGAAGATTAAGGCGATTTCAGAATGGCCGCAGCCGAAGAACGTCACGGAATTAAGAAGCTTCTTAGGATTGTGCACGTACTACCGGAAATTTGTCAAGGATTTTTCCAGGATCGCCAAGCCCCTGCATCGCCTCACCGAGACCAAACAGAAGTACGAATGGACAGAAGAATGCCAAGGAGTTTTCCAGGAGCTGAAGAGGAGACTCACTGGAGCCCCGGTACTAGCCTACCCGGTGGCAAATAAGGATTTCATTCTGGACACGGACGCCTCTAATTTCGCCATGGGCGGCGTCCTCTCACAGGAGCACGAAGGACAGGAAAAAGTTGTGGCCTTTTTCTCCAAGACCTTGGGGAAAACAGAGAGGAACTACTGCGTCACCCGGAGAGAGCTACTGGCAGTGGTGAAATCCATTGAACATTTCCACCACTATCTCTACGGACGAAGATTTCTAATACTGACGGACCATGCAGCGCTGCGCTGGCTGCTGACTTTTAAGAGGCCCGAAGGACAGGTCGCACGTTGGATTGAACGACTGCAGGAGTACGACTTCGAGATTCGCCATCGGGAGGGAAAAGCCCACGGTAACGCCGATGGACTTTCACGAAGACCTTGCGTCGAAGAAAACTGTAAGAACTGCGACCGGCTGGAGAAGAAGGAAGCGGAAGAGGAAGGAAACTCCTCGAAGAAGATTCATCGTCTCTTCGCCGAAGAAGAGGACACGGAAAAGTGGAAACGAAGCCAGGAAAAGGATGAAGCGATCGGCTTCATCCTGAAAAAGAAAGGGGAAGGAGAGAAGCCCGACTGGCAAGACGTTGCTAGTTTCTCACCGCAGTTGAAATATTACCGGCCGTAGCACGGTCGTGACTAGCTGCGACCCTCTGCTTCGTGCTCGTCTCGCCATTCTGTCTAGCCGGTTCTCCCCGACTCCACCGAACCGAGAAAGTGGACCGAACGAGAAATAATGTTCGTTCGTTTTAATAAAGGGACCCCAGAATCACCAGATGGAAGGAAAACCCAGGACCGACAACAGACCAGAGGGACGAACAGGACCACTACGAGGACGAGCCTGGATACAACGCTGGAAGGGAGGAGTTCCAGAACGGAGCCCCGGAGACGCCGTGGGACACACGTCGAACAGAACCGAGGGCAGACGACAACGAGCAGAACGACAGCGCCGGAGCGACAACGTCGCCGTGGGACACTCCGGAGAAGGACCAAAGGAACAACGCGGGACTCACACCGGAACGCAGGATAGAGCCATGTTGGATGCTGGGACATCGCGGGAGTCGCACTAGAGGGATAACGGGTGCCGGATCGTCGAAGAGACCGAAAAAGAAAATAAACGACCGTCGAAGAGCAAGGTTACTGGCCGTCTCTGTCCAAGAAGAAGACGCGTCATCAAAGAAGAGAGAAACAGATCAAGAAAGAAGTATCCAAGAACCAAGATGCAAGAGGAGGACAGAGACACAGACACCACAAACCCACGCCTTGCCCAGGGTTTTTGGGAGTGGTTTTCCCCTGGACGCGAAGGCAAATGCCGAGGCGACGGACGGAAGGGGCCACAAAACGTCCTCTCCACCCTTCCGGACCGGGACACGACGGCAGAACAAGAAGCGGCAGCGGTCGGGACGACCGCTTTTCGAGGAAGGGGAGTAGTGTTGCGAGCACCCGATGGATAGAATCCATGGCCCGCTGGTGCTCGCGACGAAGACAAGAGGACAGCGAGAAGAAGGCGATCGGACCGATCGCCTGTCAAGCTGTCACTTGATAATCAAACGCCATCGCGAGCAGACCGATATTGAGACACTCCTGTATTACCTTCCTATTGTTCTAAAGAGTTATAGTTGTATGAGTTACTCTCTGTGTTATACATTAAAGCCTTACTATGTCGTCACGAAAATATAACAATATAAACGAAGGCTGCAACTTTCGTTTAAACTTCTTTTCGATATCTCTCACCGTTCTCGAGATATTCCACGGAAAAGAAAATTCTGCTTTTTTTTCAAGGGGTGATTTCACCCCTAAAAAATGCTTTTTGGCACCAACGAAAAATAGGGTTGTGATACGGATGAACTACTCTACTTGCACACCGAGTTTCATAATTTTCTGAATTTCCGGGTTGCCGAACGTCCCTTGTAAGACCAACAAGGGCTTTAAACTGGAGGGGCCCATCCCAGTCACATCAGGGAGCACTGCGGATGGGCAACAGAGGGAGGACATATCCCCGCACCACATTCCCAACGAAGAAGCAGAGCACCCAAACCCAACGCTCGGCGAACCAGATTCAGCAACAGACATCACAGAGAGCAGAGCCACATCAGAAATCTTAGAGGTAACAAAGATAGGTGGTCGCCTTAAGAAGTTCCACAATAGGTGGAAGGAAATTACTAATAATAAGTTTGCGTTAGATGGTATAAGGGGTTACAAAATACCTATCAGTAGGGACGTTTTGCAAAACTCTTTCCCGAAAGAGCCCATGTGGTCAGGGTCAGAAACTAAAGAGGCTAAAGATAGTATTAGAAAACTTATTGTTAAAGGGGCAATTAAGAGGTGCTTACCGACAGAGGGACAATTCATATCTTCCTATTTCCTAGTGCCTAAGCCAGACGGTTCGACTCGTTTTATTTTAAATTTAAAAAAGTTCAATGAATGCGTCACAAAGATCCATTTTAAAATGGCGGATTTGCGAACTGCAAAGAAATTAATATTTCCAAATGTTTATATGTGCAATATTGACTTGAAAGACGCTTATTTTTTAATTCCAGTCCATAAAAGTAGCAGGAAATTTTTAAGATTCCAATTTCAGGGTCAGTTATTTGAATTCACTTGTTTACCGTTTGGTCTGAGTACTAGTCTTTATGTGTTTACAAAGGTAATGAGAACAGTCATAGAATATTTGCGCGGAAAAGGCTTAATGTCATCAATTTACTTAGACGATATTCTGTGTATCGGCAAGAATAGGCAATCTTGTTTAGAGAATGTTACGATAACAATAGAAACATTAAAGTCACTAGGTTTCATTATAAATGAAACAAAGTCTTGTCTGGTCCCAAACACAAGGTGTAGATACTTGGGGTTCGTTATTGACTCGAATAAGTGCGTGATAGAAGCGACAGAGGAAAAGCGTAAAAATTTATCCCGGATAACGAAAGAGTTCAAAGACAAGGAAAGTTGCAAAATTCGGGAATTTGCAAGGTTGATTGGATCACTAGTTGCGGTATGTCCAGCAGTAAAGTATGGTATGTTGTACTGTAGATTGATAGAACGTGAGAGATATATTGCATTACTGTTCAGTGAAAATGATTACGAGGCGGTGATGAAACTGCCGGAGACTGTTAAGACAGAACTATCCTGGTGGATAGAAAACCTAGAAAGCTCATATAACCCAATTAGAAAGTTTCAATTCACAAAATAAATTTTTTCGGATGCATCACTTTCTGGTTGGGGAGCTTTTTGTGGGAAGGAGAGTACGCATGGTTTTTGGTCAGATTCAGAAAGAGACTTACATATCAACCACTTAGAGTTAGTCGCGGCCTTCTTTGCCCTAAGGTGTTTTGCGAATAAATCGAGAGACTGCGAGATTCTTTTACGAATCGACAACACCACTGCAGTGGCCTACATCAACAGAATGGGAGGCATCCAATATCCAAAATTAAACCAAGCAAGTCGGAATATTTGGCAATGGTGTGAAAAAAGAAATATTTGGGTATTTGCATCGTATATAGCATCCAAGGAGAATGTAATAGCAGATAAGGAATCCAGGAGAGAAATGCTGGATACAGAATGGGAGCTATCCGATTGGGCGTTTAATTCTATTGTAAAAAGGTTTGGTTATCCGAAAATAGATTTATTCGCGGCTAGGACCAACAAGAAGCACGACATTTTTTGTTCGTGGAAGAGAGACCCAGAAGCGTTCGTTGTAGACGCGTTTACAATTTCATGGTCGGAATGGTTTTTCTACGCTTTTCCTCCCTTCGCCGTGATACTGCGTACCGTGCAAAAGATCATACAAGATAAGGCTTACGGAGTTTTGGTAGTGCCCTTATGGCATGCACAACCATGGTTTCCATTGGTAATGGAAATGCTAACAGAAGAACCTATAGTGTTCAAACCATCACGACAGTTATTAATCTGTCCTTCTAGGTTCAAACATCACCATCCCTTAGCAGAGAGCCTAACTTTAATGGCAGGGAGGTTATCAGGCAGGCGTATGTAAACAAGGATTTACCGGCAGCAGCGATTGACATTTTTTGTGCGTCATTGTCAGACGCGACTATAAAACAGTATAGTGTAGCGTTGAAACCATGGTTTCGTTATTACCAAGGAAGAGAATGTAATCCTTATAATGCCAAGACCAAAGAAATTATAGAATTTCTGACAGAGAAATTTAATAGTGGAGCGTCGTATGGCACACTGAATACTGCGAGATCGGCAATCTCATTACTCTCAAGAACTGATATCTCCGAGAATGTTGATATTCGTAGATTCTTTAAGGGTATTTTCAGGCTAAGACCTACCAAGCCCAAATATACTAAAACTTGGGATATATATTTACTTCTTAAATTTGCGGAAAAACTAGAACCGCTGGAAAAATTGAGTTTAGAACAGATAACAAAGAAGTTAGTGATGTTGTTAGCGTTAGGTACTGCACACAGAGTACAGACTTTATCTCTAATTAAAATCAAAAATATTAACATCACTCTAGAAGGAGTGGAAATTAAGATTCAGGATCATATCAAAACCTCTAGAATAGGTGCGACCAACCCCATTTTCTTTTTGCCACGATTTAAGAAAAACCGCGGGTTATGTGTAGCAAGAACACTAGAACAATATGTTAAGGGGACTAGGCAGTCAGAAACTCGATATTTTTTTGTTGCGTTTTTCGAAAGTACCACCCTTCCCGATTAAAATGCCGTTTGGTTTATGTTAAAATTCGCAAAATTGAGGATTTTACAACCGAAAAGGTCGAGCGCGCCATAAACCGTTTCTGCGCGCACGCAGGTAGACTAGATTCCTCTTTCGAAACTTTAAGCGCGTTTTTCTCGGAATCATATTTCCTCTTCGTTTTGCAGTGATTGGGAAAAAACGGAGGTATCAGTCGATTTGAAAAAAATTCAGCATATATGAAACATGTCTAGTTACGACCTGGACCTACGCATAAGTCTGTAAAAACTCCTGGTTTGTCAAAAAAAAAATAGAATGGCTCTTTTCCCTGGTGAAAAATGACGTTTCTTTAAAATTTGCCGTTTTGCAGCCACCATTTCTATAATTTTGATTTTTTTCCTTTTTCAGTAGGTTCAGGGCAGAATAGGGGCCAGGGCAAAGTATAAATTTCAGAGGATATTTCACAATTAAATTTCTTACGGCCAGAATCACTGCAAAATTACAGCGGCTCCAAAAAAAACGCCTACATATCAGACGACTGTAGCGCTGTCATACATATGTATATAATATTCAAATCATTTCTTTTTTACTGTTTATAGTATTAATAAACATTACCCGAACGTACTAGTCACAATTTGTGTTCATCTCCTTGTAAATAATTCGCAAAAAATACTTGAGTTTCGAGCGATCTGACTGCCTAGTCCCCTTAAGGTGACAAAGGAATTCAGGAAAGACAATAAGTTATTCATTGGGGTGAGAAAACCTCACAGAGCAGCTTCGGCGCAAACCATCAGTAGATGGATTAAGGATTGTCTAGTCCAATGTGGACTGGGAGGTGAATTCACAGCACACAGTACGCGCCATGCGGCGACTTCGGCAGCCTTCCAAAAAGGGATTGATATAAGCGTAATAAAAAATACGGCAGGTTGGTCGGAGTATTCTAGGGTTTTTGCTAGATTCTATAATAGACCTATAGAAAAACCGAAGGGAAGTTTTGCGACAGCGGTTCTAAACGGAGTTTAATTAAGGTTGTTTCGTTTCCAAAATTGTGTTTTGTAAAAGTTCAGTACAATATACATATATAAAAAAAAAATAAAAAAAATAAATATCTTTAAACAACTACATCTTGTAATCTAGAGAACGAGGCCTACCATATAATTAATCGATTAAACGAACTTACCTAGTGAAGTTCAATCGAAATTATATGTGGGCCTCGTTCGAATTGATTACATCCCACCCGGAGAGTAAGATATCCCTCCCATACAGGTGTTTAACACTAGGGTGTCATATCAAGGGTCTGTTTGTATAGCACAGGGCTCTTGATGAGGTACATGTTATTTTTTTTTGTTCTAAAATTTTTTTCTTTTATCTTAATCCCCGATGTCACAAGCTTTAAACTATATGAAGAAGATGGACGTAAGAACGGACTATACCAAATTTTTGGTGGACTTTACAACATTGTGTATCCTCCTAGCGGAAAGTAGCGGTACTACATCTTGTAATCAATTCGAACGAGGCCCACATATAATTTCGATTGAACTTCACTAGGTAAGTTCGTTTAATCGATTAATTATCACTGAGAAGTTAAAAGATTCAAAAATACGAAAATGGTAACTGAACAAGTGACGCTGGGGTACAGTGAACTAGGGCTCTAACGAATATTCGAATAATCTAAGTATTCGAATATTCGAATACCACAGAATTCGAATAATTTCTTCGAATATTCGGATCTTTCGAAGTTATGATTGCACCGAATACCAATCTGAACATGAGATATTTATTCACAGTTTATCGTGAAATTCTTTTCATATTGGCCTTTACAATTATTTGTTTCTCAATCGATAAATTTTTAACTTTATCGGCATTTCAGTATATTTCGTTGATGACATGTCCTCATAAATTGGCAAGATGATTTTTAAAACTTGATCACTGAGACACGAGTTGACAAATTTCATTCTGCACTTGTACTTCAATTTTGAATTGTAAATGACGGTTAGTGGTTCGAGAAAACTGAATTTCATTTTCGTAGTTCTTACACAAAAAACGATTTTCAGATTCGTATTCAACGCATAAAAATGTACAAGAAACACGTATTAGATGTTACAAGTCTGAAAAAACGCTAAAATATGTAAACATTGTAAATAATTGTAAATAGGATAGTTAACAACTAAGCTAAGTTAGATGAATGTGGATATGTACATGGATATAGGTATGTGTATTAGAGCTGTTGATACCCGGGAGAACGGGTACCCGGGTACCCGTGAGATACCCGGGAAAAAAAAAATTCCCGGGTAAACTACCCGAGATACTCGAGACTCTCGAGATCTCATAGAGTACCGTTCCATAATTGATGCCACACTGAGCGTCATGGCCTTCGAGTCGAAGGCTTCGACCCCCGGGGAGACAGGAATACCCATTAAGAAGTGAAGAATCTCCAGTTCCGAATTTCTCATCAGGGCTTTGCGAAAACGACGCCAATCGATTCCTTATGTTTCTCCGATGAAAATAACACCAAGAACGACGTAATTCGGACCATAATGAAGGAAATTCCATGAACAAATGTTTTTCATAATTTCAGATTCATTTCGTTAAAAATAGTCCGATTTACATGAAATTTGGTATGATTTTCATCAGAAAAACATAAGAAATCCATCGGTGTCACTTCCATATCGATACGATGAACATTAAATAGCTTCTTAATATACTGTAATGAATATTTTACCCTCGAGTACGGGGGGCCGACCTCGATTCGCTGCGGTCGGCCGAGGATTCATAATACCTGATTCAGAAATAAAATAATTCTTAACTCTTTATTGTATCGATATGGAAGTGACACCGATGGATATCTTATGTTTTTCCGATGAAAATCATACCAAATTTCATGTAAATCGGACTATTTTTAATGAAATGAATCCGAAATTATGAAAAACATTTGTTCATGGAATTTCCTTCATTATGCTCCGAATTACGTCGTTCTTGGTATTATTTTCATCGGAGAAACATAAGGAATCGATTGGCGTCGTTTTCGCAAAGATCTGATGAGAAATGCGGAAATCCTGGGCATTTCTCACGTCTTAATGTTATTCGAACCCCTTCGAGAGTCGAAAGCCATAAAATTCGGTGAGGTACCACAGGGGGTTGACCTCGCCACAGGGTGCCAGCCGGCATCTCTCTGACAGGCATCGCTCCAGAATTACGTTCTGTATTCTGTAAGTTCTCGAGATTCTCGAGAGTCTCGGGTAGTTTTCCCGGGTAGCGCTTATCCGGGAATTTTCTTCGTCCCGGGTATCTCACGGGTACCCGGGTACCCGGGTATCTCGTGTTCCCGGTCCACAGCTACAGCCCTAATGTGTATGGACGAATGTGTATATAAGACTGGAAGGGGGGTAAAGTAAGATAGATAAGACTACTTAGCGAATAAGGATAAAATGTATAAATGATACAATGTTATCCCGTAAAAGGAAGCAAATAATAAAATTACTACTATTGCTATTAATGAGCATTATGATTCAACATTTAAATATTTTAAATACCCTAGGTCCCTAAATTTAAATAGAATTTATACTTTTCGTTGCAAAATTCATAGAACCAATGATTAATAAAATTCCAAATTTATCGTTTGAAAAACAAATAATTGTAAAGGCCAATATGAAAAGAATTTCACGATAAACTGTGAACACTGTTAAGGTGGCTCTTTTCATACTTAACTGGGCGTGTCCAACGGGTTAGAGTCGGGGAGGTCCTCTCTCGGAAGATCTTTGCCACGTCAGGGGTCCCCCAGGGATCCCATCTCGGCCCTTTACTGTTCTTACTGTTCGTCGATGACATTCGCCAGATCATTTTAGGTAGCGAGTACTTGCTGTTCGCGGACGACCTAAAAATTTATAAATGCATCTCGTGCCAATCTGATTCCCTAAGTCTTCAATCGGACCTAGATAGGCTTTCCGAATGGTGTCTGTCGAACCGTATGGAGCTGAATATTAGCAAGTGCCACATCTTAAGGGTGTCTCGTTGCAAAAACCCATCACGTTATCCCTACCAAATAGCGGGAGTCCAGCTTTCTAGCGTAGACGGTGCTCGCGACCTTGGAGTCTACATCGACTCTTCCTTCTCATTTACACAGCACATTCAACACACCGTTGCGGTCTCAAACAAAGCCCTTGGGTTTGTATCTAGAAATAGCGCTGACTTCGCGGATCCTTCCACGCTGCGTTACCTTTATATAACCCTAGTGCTACCTCACCTCGAATATGCAAGCGTTATCTGGGCACCGCGTTGGGAGAAATACAGGACTCAACTCGAGAGGGTCCAGCACAGATTCTTGCGCTTTTTGGCCTACAAAACTGGCCAGCCTCTTGCTCGTTTCGACCACAACTACGCCCCTATCATGAGCAGAGCTAATATCCGGAGCCTGGAGCACAGGAGGAGAGCTACGGACTTGGCTTTTCTGTACAGAATACTAAATGCGATGGTTGATAACCCTCGGGTTTTGGCGTTAGTCAATTTCAATGTACCTGTACGCGCTTCTAGGCACACACTCCTTTTTAAATCTCTGGACTACTCCTCCTGGGTTGGGCATGCTGATCCCCTGCATAGAATAAGTGGTCTCGCAAACAGATATCACGAAGATATTGATTTCTTTGCTGATACCTTCTCGAGTTTTAGGTCTAGCGTTCGTAAAGCCTTGTTTTCGGATGGCTTTATGTAGAGGTAACCTGGACCTACACGGTGCTTCCTAAGTATACTAAGTTTTCTCACTCCTTTGTCATTTCTACGCTGTCTTTATTGTTCGAGTTAAACATGATGTCGGTTGGCTGTTCTGTCTGTTGTAATTGTTGTATTGATATACTTTGTCTTAATGGGCTTGTCCCGTAAATAAATATTATTATTATTATTATTAACAAATATTTCATGTTCAGATTCCTATTCGGTACAATCAGAAATTCGATTGAGCAGAATATTCGAATATTCGAAGAAATTATTCGTATTCGAAATTATTCGAATTATTCGAATATTATTGTGATTATAAGAAGGTCCCAAATAGCACAAAGACATCTTATGTACGTCCGAAGAACGTCCGTTCCGGACGTACTGTACGTTCGTAGAATGTCCCGAGAATGTCCATATATCCCCTGTACGTCCTCGTTAAGTTCTTTAAATTAAAGAGGACGTGCTGTGTTCAACATTCTCAGAACGTTTTCCGAATGTCCGAAAGTAAAGTTAAATACGTCCAAATGGCGTCTTAAAGACGTTTTGCAGATGGTATAAAAGCGCCTTAAAGACGTCCTCATCACGTCTGGGTTAGGATATTAAGAAAAAAAAAATTTGGCGGTGACGGGAATCGAACCCAGACTCCCAGCTTACGAAGCAAATGTTTTTCGCAACTACTCAAGACACTTCATTGCAAATAATTTCAATTTCTAGGTATATAACTATTATTAATAGTTTATAAAAAATGTGCATTGACGCGAAATATTCTACAGAATATCATCATTCGACCTCTAGACTCATTGCTTAATATTTCACATTCGTCTCAAAACAGATGTTTTAACGACGACTTAAGACAGACGTCTTGAAGACGTTGTAAGCTATCTGGGAACATTTCAGCATTTCAGCGTCTTCATTGCACAAAAAAATAGCGCAAAGGCGAGGTTCAGTCGCAAGACTGTTTTGCAACCGAACCTGAATCATCTGCAAAACCTAGAAGACGGTTGTTCTTCGAACATCTGAAATTTAGATCTTCTAAGGATTCACAAGACTTACGAGACGAATGTTCTCGGAACATTCGAAATGTAGTCGTGCAAAACAGTCACGTGACTTACAAGATTGTTTGATGTTTCTAGAACATCCGAGATTTAAGTTCTAAGAACGTCCGTGGGACTTAAGAAACGGACGTTCCTAGAACATCCGAAATTTAAATCCTAAGAACGTCCGTAGGACTTAAGAAACGGACGTTCCTAGAACATCCGAAATTTAAATCCTAAGAACATCCTATGTATGTTCAAAATGGACGTAGGACGTTCGGATATAAACTGGACATGAAAAGGACGTCCTTGGGATGTGCGGTGCTATCTGGGGTGTGACCACGAAGGGTTAATAGTCCTTATACTAAGGCATATTTGCACTTTTTAGATCATATATTAACTGTATTTACTGAGATTAACACAATGTTTCAGAGCTCGGTCGTTCTAATTCATACCCTGCTCCGTAAATGTATCAGATTGCTAAAATCATTAGGAAACAATTTTATGAAGCCTAAAAATGTACTAAATGTACACGAAATAGATGTATATAATGAAGAGATTTTAGTCCCACTGAGAACAATTTATACCGGATCGACATGTGTGACAGCAATAAATCAAATTATAAATAATGATTTGCAAGATAATGACGAAATTATTGAAGTTTATAGAAACATAAAGAAATGTTACCAATTGGCCTTCACAAATATTGTTAATAGAGTGCCGTTTACAGAAACATTTTTAACTTCACTACAATTTTTAATTCCGGACATAGCTTTAGACATTAACAAACATAAGCCAGACCAATTTACCTGTGTTCCAACATAAACTATAATTTCCAACAAAAAGTTCTAATAAAAACTAAAGATAGGAATAGATTAAAGCCACAAACAGTATATACTAACCAGAATTAAATGTTCCTGTTTATTTTATATTTTATATATATATTTTGTAATATAATTTATGTATAAAATGATTCCGAATTTCGACCGAAGTAATGTATAATTTTAAAAATAAATGTTATCGGCGCGTAGGCTCGGTCAATTACATAAAAGTTATTTTACAATTTTAAGTTCAAATTTTATGTAATTGACCGAGCCTACGCGCCGATAACATTTATTTTTAAAATTATAATTTATGTATGCTTGTAATATAATATATGTATTAGCATAATTACTGCATAAATAAATAATATTTCCGTTATTATTTTGTGTTTTCTTCAAAATGTCATCAATATTACATATATTTCAATTCAATTTATTATAGTCGAATTAACGAAAGAAGGCGCCTGCTGGGCGGCCGGCGTGCGTGGCTCGGGAGAGACCCAATGCCTGCTCCGTACTTCGTGCGACGTTGCAACGTTGTGTAGCAGATCGGACGTCTCTTTCTATCTTCAAGCGCAACTGTGTCTCTCTCACTCGCTCGATAAAATAGATTCCTTCATCTACAAGTCACTCCACGCCAAATCGATCACATTTCATCACTGATCAGAATGCAATATGTATTTTGTGAATCACGTGAAATTATGGAAAGGTTTGAGTCATTGTTTAACAGGTTTTGAACTTGGTTACAAAATATAGGACTTTGAATTGTGCAATTTCTGCCTACGTTCGTGAAAAGATGCTGTACTTACGAATTTCTATCTCGAAAACTATCAACAGCATTGCGTTCATTTTCTTTTATTTTAATTGAGAAGAATTAATCTTTCAGAATAAAGTTTCGAAATTGTAAAACTATTTTTCATTTCATTTCCTTTAACCATGGCTTAAAAGTAATTCGTTCCTTTAAAGATGGCTTAGAAGTATTACTCTAGAATAACACCATTAAAATTAACGTGAAATTTGCAGAATAAAACTTTGGTTATAATTTTCAAAATTACAAAATTAATTTTTCAATATAAAAAAAGAG
Organism: Andrena fulva; assembly: GCA_946251845.1. Taxonomy (NCBI): domain Eukaryota; kingdom Metazoa; phylum Arthropoda; class Insecta; order Hymenoptera; family Andrenidae; genus Andrena; species Andrena fulva. The sequence continues at coordinate 46,191,275 of OX276329.1, forward strand.
TATTAGAATAGCCCGCACTTTCTAGATTAAAATGAAAACAGAATGAATTCAATACGATAAAGAGTTTCCGAGATAAAAATTCACAAGTACAGCTCGGTTTCATGAAAATAGGCGAAAATTGAAGAAATTCAAAACCAGCAAAGTGATGACTGAAATCCCTTCCTATATAATATTTCAGTTTGAACAAAATCCCTGACATCGAGTGTAAAAAGTGATTGATTTGCCGTGGAATGACGCTAAATAGAATAAGAATCCTATGAGCCTGTATTCCTCGACTTGTCCGCCATTCATTCTGCACGGCGCGTGCCGTAATAGCCAATAAGATTCGGCACTCTGTCAAATCTCAATGGGAAGGACGTTGGGTTCGCCCTCTGGAAGAGGATAGCAATATACACCCGACAAGGACAACGATTACTCTAGGCCCACAGCTAAGTAGTTGAAAGTCAATTGGCCAAGGTGTAGGGAGCCGCGTAGGGGAAGCACCAATCGCGAGCCCGGAGTAGCGGCAACGTCGCAAATTCTGGCCCCGGTCCCAAGGCGCCTTCTTTAGTTAATTCAACTACAGAAACAGGGAAGTAGAGGACCTTATATTTTTCAAGTTGCGTGACAAGCATGTGACGTCACCTTCGCTTCGCGTTCACGTCGCTTGGCGCTGGCGGCGGTGCGTCACTGACGTCACGGCGCCATCACGCACATATTACCACCACTCCTGTAGGTGTTCCCCCTCCACTGACAGTTTTGTGCATCAAGAACATTGCCGGCAACCCTGCTCGGGAGTGAGAACCCGAGAATGAGCGTGAGGGGATAAAAGAGTCGACACAAAGTTATCGTCGGCTACGAAAGAGAGAACGCACAATACTAATTGTCTCGTTTCGTCTTTCACGTGCCTGCGCTCTGCCTCTTCGAGCTCGACCCGCACGCGCACCTACAATTTATCAACGCTTTGCGTATTTATAATATTGATTCGCGTCGCACCTTGCGCTTCGTTGTAATTCGTTTCGCGACAGCAGAGTCTATAGATTCGTTATCCCTTAAGGGGACTAGGCAGTCAGAAACTCGATTTTTTTTTGTTACATTTTTAGAAAGTACCACCCTTCCCGATTAAAATGCCGTTTGTTTTATGTTAAAATTCGCAAAATTGAGGATTTTACAGCCGCAAAGGTCGAGCGCACCATAAACCGTTTCTGCGCGCACGCAGGTAGACTGGATTCCTCTTTCGAAACTTTAAGCGCGTTTTTCTCGGAATCATATTTCCTCTTCGTTTTGCAGTGATCGGGAAAAAACGGAGGTATCAGTCGATTTGAAAAAATTCAGCATATATGAAACATGTCTAGTTACGACCTGAACCTACGCATAACTCTGTAAAAACTCCTGGTTTGTCAAAAAAAAAATAGAATGGTTCTTTATCCTGGCGAAAAATTACGTTTCTTTAAAATTTGCCGTTTTGCAGCCACCATTTTTATAATTTTGATTTTTTTTTCTTTTTCAATAGGTTCTGGGCAGAATAGGGGCCAGGGCAAAGTATAAATTTCAGAGGATATTTCACAGTTAAATTTCTTACGGCCAGAATCATTGCAAAATTACAGCGGTTCCAAAAAAAAAACGCCTACATATCAGACGACTATAGCGCTGTTATACATATATACAGGGTGTCCCATCCTAGAGTGGACAGCGGGATATCTCCTAAACTATTGGAGATAAAAATATAAAAAAAATATGTAATTAAATGGTTCGATGGGGCTACTTAATTAGCCGCGACGGATTTTTTTTTCGATTATTATTTTAAAAGATACGATGGGCAAGTTCGGATTTTCAAATGGCACTAACTTTTCTGAAGTCCTGAGTTGATAGTGCGTTCCAAGACGAATTCAATAAGCTTTAATGTATACACTTGATTTCCACTGGTTTTTGAGATATTGCGCTGGCAAATTTGCTGATTTTCACTTGAAAAAAACCTCTGGAATAGCAAGGACCGGGGTCGGTCTTGCAGGCGCCACGGGTGGCAGGGCCTGCTGAAATAGATACCTACCTGCCAAAGGTCTACGCAGGCCAAAGGCTGGACAATTCTTTTCCGTCAGAAATGCTACTTTGGTAGGTACATCTGCGGAATCGAGAAGCGCACCGTTACTTTTATTTCGCACTTGCTTCTACGCTCGGATGGCCGGTTATTTTGGGAGGGGTGCAAGTTCGATTGGTTAGGTTAGTAGGTGTGAAAGTTGCTAGACTAAATTTCAACCATAGGGAGCAGACTGTATTAGAACCAATCGGATTTGCATCCCTCACAAACGGCTGCTCTCTTGAAGAGGCCCTCTTCACAGCAATGCCCACCTTCAATCGCACGGAATACGTTAACGCATGCTATTGTTTTGATATTGAAGCTCGTGTTTATACTCGAGAGGACCACGCGTCGACAGCGGGCTAGCCCTTTTCTTCCTGTGTCTCCCCACGAGGAGTATTGCCGGTGGATTGTAGGAGCGTAGATGTCTGGATGCCAGTTATTGAATTCAGGAGACGATAGAAACACTTTATTACAAAACACACATGTACTATAATTAAAGTAAATCGTATTCCTCGCGGGCAGGAGTACTGATAATGATCGAACTTGCGCCCCACTTCGCGCAGACCGATTACGCGGAGGGTAGTCGGGTGTCACACACTGCACAATTGATACAGGGTAACAATTCTGGAGCAACGCCCGTCAAGGAGATGCGGCCTGGTACCCCGTGACGAGGATAGCCCTTCGCAGTGCCTCGCCCGATTTTTATGGCTTTTTTTCGGAAAAAGGTACGAATCCTGGGCCGAACGTAACGAATTGAAGGGTTTCGACCCTCGAAGGGTTTGGAATATCATTAAGAAGTGAAAAATGTACAGGATTTCAAATGTTTGCTTCTTTTCTTCATCGTATCGAGAAGGAAGTGACGCCAATGGATTCCTTATGCTTTTCCGATGAAACTGACACTAAGAACGACGTAATTCGCAAAATAATGAAGGAAATGAACAATTCATTTCCATAACCTCAAGCTAATTTCGTTAATAATAGCCCGATTTACGTGAAATTTGGTATGATTTTCATCGGAAAAACATAAGGAATCCATTGGTGCCACTTTCATATCGATGCATTAAAGAATGAAGCATTTCTTACTATGCTGAAATTAATATTTCACATTTTCACCCTCGACTGCGGGGGCTCGACCCCAAATTCGTTACGTTCGGCCCAGGATTCGTACCTTTTTCCGGAAAAAGCCATAAAATTCGATGAGCACAGCGAGGTGTTGTTCTCGCCACGGGGTGACGGGCGTAGCTCCAGAATCATCTGTTTAAGATATAAACTAATTCTTTATTCTTTATCGTATGGATATGGGAGTGTCGCCGATGGATTCCTTGGAGTTTTCCGATGAAAATCATTACAAATGTCGTGTAAATCAGACAACTTTTGCATATGGAATACAAATAGCTTGTGTCAAAGTAATCCGATTAGCGTGATATTTGGTATGATTTTCATCAGAAAAACATAAGGAATCCATTGGCGACACTCCCATATCCATACGATAAAGAATAAAGAATTAGTTTATTTCCTAAACAGATACAGGGTAATTCTGGAGGTACGCCCGTCACCCCGTGGCGAGGACAACACCTCGCAGTGCCCATCGAATTTTATGGCTTTTTCCGGAAAAAGGTACGAATCCTGGGCCGAACGTAACGAATTTGGGGTCGAGCCCCCGCAGTCGAGGGTAGAAATGTGAAATATTAATTTCAGCGTAGTAAGAAATGCTTCATTCATTAATGCACCGATATGAAAGTGGCACCAATGGATTCCTTATGTTTTTCCGATGAAGATCGTACCAAATTTCACGTAAATCGTACTATTATTACCGAAATTTCTTTCATTATTTTCCGAATTACGTCGTTCTTTGTGTCAGTTTCATCGGAAAAACATAAGGAATCCATTGGCGTCACTTCATTCTCGATACGATGAAGAAAAGAAGCAAACATTTGAAATCCTGTACATTTTCCACTTCTTAATGATATTCCAAACCCTTCGAGGATCGAAACCCTTCAATTCGCTACGTTCGACCCAGGATTCCTACCTTTTTTCCGGAAAAAGCCATAAAATTCGGGCGAGGCACTGGGAAGGGCTGTCCTCGCCACGGGATACCAGGCCGCATCTCCTTGACGGGCGTTGCTCCAGAATTACCCTGTATCATTTGTGCAGTGTGTGACACCCGACTACCCTCCGTGTAATCGGTCTGCGCGAAGTGGGGCGCAAGTTCGATCATTATCAGTACTCCTGCCCGCGAGGAATACGATTTACTTTAATTATAGTACATGTGTGTTTTGTAATAAAGTGTTTCTATCGTCTCCTGAATTCAATAACTGGCATCCAGACATCTACGCTCCTACAATCCACCGGCAATACTCCTCGTGGGGAGACACAGGAAGAAAAGGGCTAGCCCGCTGTCGACGCGTGGTCCTCTCGAGTATAAACACGAGCTTCAATATCAAAACAATAGCATGCGTTAACGTATTCCGTGCGATTGAAGGTGGGCATTGCTGTGAAGAGGGCCTCTTCAAGAGAGCAGCCGTTTGTGAGGGATGCAAAACCGATTGGTTCTAATACAATCTGCTCCCTATGGTTGAAATTTAGTCTAGCAACTTTCACACCTACTAACCTAACCAATCGAACTTGCACCCCTCCCAAAATAACCGGCCATCCGAGCGTAGAAGCAAGTGCGAAATAAAAGTAACGGTGCGCTTCTCGATTCCGCAGATGTACCTACCAAAGTAGCATTTCTGACGGAAAAGAATTGTCCAGCCTTTGGCCTGCGTAGACCTTTGGCAGGTAGGTATCTATTTCAGCAGGCCCTGCCACCCGTGGCGCCTGCAAGACCGACCCCGGTCCTTGCTATTCCAGAGGTTTTTTTCAAGTGAAAATCAGCAAATTTGCCAGCGCAATATCTCAAAAACCAGTGGAAATCAAGTGTATACATTAAAGCTTATTGAATTCGTCTTGGAACGCACTATCAACTCAGGACTTCAGAAAAGTTAGTGCCATTTGAAAATCCGAACTTGCCCATCGTATCTTTTAAAATAATAATCGAAAAAAAAATCCGTCGCGGCTAATTAAGTAGCCCCATCGAACCATTTAATTACATATTTTTTTTATATTTTTATCTCCAATAGTTTAGGAGATATCCCGCTGTCCACTCTAGGATGGGACACCCTGTATATAATATTCAAATCATTTCTTTTTTACTGTTTATAGTATTAATAAACATTACCCAAACGTACTAGTCACAGTTTGTGTTCATCTCCTTGTAATTAATTCGCAAAAAATACTTGATTTTCGAGCGATCTGACTGCCTAGTCCCATTAAGCGAAGTTGTACAATGCTTCCCCGTTGTATGGGTCTGTAGAGTTACTGACCGATAAACCAAAGAAATTTTAATTTTTATATGAACTTTTCTCAATTATTTCACCTCTTGAATATGCTGCATTAATTTGGCAGTGGGACAGCCTATATTTTAATTCTCACCGCTACGATAACTTTCGTTCCCATCGCTTGTAGTGCTGTATTCGTATTTCACGTTTAGCCGCTAACGTTGGATGGGACACGGAAATGGTAATGGGAGCTCATGAACCCGGAAACCGTGGGACAGAAAATAGCACTGGGTGACAGGTCTATTCTACACCTCGTCTGTGATAAAATCAATGTCGACTAGATTCGTATAAAACTAACTAATTTATTTAAACTTATGTGTATAAGCAAGACAACGCGTTTCATATTTGTGTAATAAAAAGTAATACACTGTACAAAATTAGAACATTAATTATTCAGTTAAAACGTGCAGATATCTTTGATTATATAGTTCCGTTGTGAGTACACCTATAACCATTACTGCATTATGTATTGAATTAGCAGAATCTCTGATTAATCTAATTGAACGTTCTATATCTCCTTTAAGCCCCACATATTGCTTGTTTAATAAAAGTCCTTCCAAAGTTTGCATAGCTTTAACGGCTTCTGTATTAGGTCGAATTTCCATTGTATCTGAATCAGTTGCTCTTAAAGGTGCTACCCCTGGTGAATGTGGAGTATATCTCACTAACTGCTGCTCTGATTTCGATTCAGGCAGTTGTGCCAAGCAGTATACGCCTAATGCACGACTTAAGAATTTACACCTACGTAAATGTGAAATACAAACTTTATAGTAAATATAGTAAGATATTATATACTCGATCTTAATATATATCTTATGCAAAAATGTATAGATTGGTGGAATAGATATAGCGACGTCTTTGGACCATATTCAAGTGGATTATATAAAGTAATACTCTTAGGAATACATACCGCGAGATGTTCTTTCTTACTACCTACTACTGGGCCTTACAGACTAAAGCTGGGTTTACATTAGTCCAGTCGCTGGATCCAGCGAGTGAATCGACTGGAAAACAGTCTTCCAGTCGTTTATGAACCGTTAAAAGTGATAGGTAATAATGGATTCACGCAAAAGAAGGATAAAAAATCATCTGAAACTTGCTTTAATATTAATTTGTAAAGAAATTATTGACATAGTTGATGTAGAAATGAAGAGAAAAAAGCGAATTTGAATGCGAAACTGGATAAGGGAAAGAAGTGAAAAAGGTGGCTCCGCGTTACTTTTGCAACAACTGAAATCAGAGGATCCTTCTGAGTATAGATTAGCATTTGAAGGTTTGGTCTTCATTTAATTTATTTGCCATTATTTTCTTCAAAATGCAAACACGTGTACGCTGTACCTACTACGCTTCAGGCGGCACCAGGCGGCAGTGGACTGAGCCGTCTAGACCAGTCCAGCAACGCTGGAATGTTGTGTTCTCGATGGAGGGGGTAAACACTGGATCGAAAAGTAGACTTTCGATACAGTCGAAATCTGCTGGAATGACAGCACTGGACTGGAATGATCACACTGTTTACATTATTCCAGTTCTAATCCAGTGCTGGACTGGACTAATGTAAACCCAGCTTTAAGGCGTCATTCCGGTTAGTGCGCCGACAAATTCAGCGATTTTCAGGAATTTATTGCGACGAAAATAATTATGATTCTTGATCAGTATGACTGTCGCTATTGCTCGGACTATAATTAGTAATTTATCTTAAAAATTAGCAAAATCGCGGGCGAAATGCAAGAAGAATATTTTTTCGGCTTTTTCTTTTGCTATTTTCGATTTTAAAAGTAGGTTAGACTCAATGAAAATACTTGGTTGTAGTCCCGCGAGAGCTACAGGTGTGCAGAATAAGCAGTAAAATTTATAAAGCAATCGGTTCGATGGATTTTCAGATTTTATCTTCACGATGTGGACAAATCACGTTTCGAGAAAAACGCGTTAAAACTTTCCATTTATAGAGGCCGACCTCTGCGCTTCCTACAAAATGCCTCTAGAAGCTAAAATACTCGGAATTTTTCCATGAAAATTTAACAGTACATTCTTGAGGATATGTACTTTCGAAAAATGTTTAAAAGAAAAAATCGATTTTTTCAACCCGTCTAACCGAAACGACCCCTTAAGAGTGTCCGTAAGGTGTTAAACCAAGAAGCATCAGTGGTATCAGTCTGTACTGACAATTATATATTTATACATATTGCCAAAAAGGAGGTAGATTGCCGATTTTAGGCAGTTTTTAATATATTACGATACTACAATACGTTACAGTTTCTAATATCGAAATGCAATGCTGAACACATCCTTGCATTGTTAACTCCTGACCCCCGCGCCAAACGCTCTAACAATGTCGCTATATCTGTTCTATCAACTAATAGAATAGGTTCCATTATAGATAAGAAATTCTTAAATAATAAATTATATTTTAGATGTTAAAAATAAATATAAAAACTATTCTATTTAAATTTACAGTCTAAAACCACAAACATGTAATATATTTAAGGTCACAGATGCATTGTAGCCTACATATTTGTACAAGTAGAACTTTTTTTTAAAAGACAATAGTGTTGTATGATTAGTTCACTTAATTCCCAAGCCTGGTATAGATAATACTGATATCAACGTTCAGTAATACAGATGAAAATAGTCATGGAACTGTCAATGTTATATGTAAGAGTAAGTACGTACTATTAGAAATAAATTGTTAAATTTATTTTCAAATCTTCGTTGTGTTTTGTTAAATAGCACTTAAAGAATAAATGGATTCAAATCTGCACCATTATAATTGAAACAAGATAGTGCGGTTATACATTAAGGCCTCGGATACACGGGCGTCTCAAATGCGTAAAACCACGCGGCGTGTAAAACGCCCGTGTACTCAGTTGTCAGTTGCATTAAAACACACAGTTAGGATTTTTACAAAAACCGACTTTTGAAAAAACCGGTTTTCGAATTCCACTAGGGTAGATGTCCCAATTACTGCCACCTTAAGATTATAACTGAACTTCATTTAATCATTTCACGTGTTGTTTAACCTAAAAATCGTCTCCGATTGAAACATAATATTATTTAACATCTCTTTAATTAAAAAAAATAGTTTTATGAATTAAATATGAAGAATTTATTAATAATTAATTAAAATTCGCGAGTGATCCTAGTGTACCTATAACTGTCACCTCAAAAATCGTCTTGTCCGTATGACTGCCACCCAATAACTGTCGGTCCTAATAACTGTGACCACATAACTGACGGTCCCTATTATTGACAATGAGACCCGATTACAGTCGGTCCTTTTTACTAAGACTCGATTAGGTACTGCCAGTCCTTTTTACTGATTAATAGCCAGAATTATCGAACGCATATTTTTGGAATTATTCATTTATTTGTCATATACTGTAATTGTTCATAAAATATATGTGAAACTTTTAAAACATGACATTGGCTACACGTGATTTTGAGGTTAAGAATTTGAACTTTGAGAGATGACAGTTATGCGTACTTCACGTTTTTTTGTCCCGAATCCTGCCAACAGTAATAGGGACAAGCCCAAAAATTTTGTCCCTAATGATGTCACCGTTAATTATTATAACTTAACAATAAATATTATGTATTTTATTCGTTACATCATTAAAGTAATTCTTCTAGACCGGAATAATTCATTTTATGCAATAGATAGAGGTTGAATAGTAAAATTTCGACCCTTTCTTTAGTACGATTTCGCCATCACTTCCTACTAACGTCGCCGCGTTTTTGACGCTCAAATGGCACTTTCATTTTTCAATATTATTTTTTAAGCACTAGGTACATATGAGTACATATATTTGTTGTATTTTTATGTAAATCAGAATCTCCGTTTCATAATAACATTTTTTTGTACATTTTGTTTCATATGTTACGTTTTTATTACATAAAATAAATAAAGTGGCAGTAATTGGGACACTGGCAGTAATTGGGACATCTACCCTATTCTTCAAAAACTGGTTAAACCGATTTTCAAAATTTCACAAAATATACAATTAAAATAGTAAATAAATATTTGCAATTACTTTCCTTAATATTTATGGAATTACAAAAATATAACAAAATAAAATTATACTCTATCTATACAAAAAACAATTAAAGTATGTAAAATCCGTATAAATCCGTATAATTTTTGAGTTCATTTCATATTTATGGATCTACAAAAATATAACACAATAAACTAGACTGCATACAAAACCAAATGGAAAAAAAAACTAAAATAACTAACAAATCTTTATTCTATTTAGTATTTTCCTTCAGAAAATATGAACTCATGAAGATTTTAGTTTTACAGTAGCTACTTGTGTCCGAGGCAATTTCAAGTAAAAATGTTAACGTTTTTAATTAAATAATTAATTCATTCCTGCATATTAATTCTAATATATAAAACCGGTTTTTAAATTTTAAAAACCGGTTTTCGAATTTTACAAATTTATAAATAAAAACCGGTTTTTAAAAACCGACAAACCGTACACACAGTTCTTATTTCGGCGGGGAAAACACGGCGTGCAACACGCTGCGTTTAAAATGCCCGTGTATCTGAGGCCTAAATAATAAAGTTTAATGCAAAAGCATGTAAAATACTATTTTCAGTATACAACACTAAAGTAAATGCAAAGTACTATTGCGGGATGGGAAGAAGACCGACTACCAGCAAGTTGAAACGTCACAGGGGCAAGGGGAATCGCCCGCTCACTCCGCCCTATCCCTTCCAACAAAGTCCGCCGCGTAACGAAGAACGCGAACGAAACAAATCGCGACAGCCCGCGGATATGGACAGCCGCTAAGAACCGGAAAGTAGGCCTTCTCGGAGGGGATAGGGTGGAGCGAGCGGGCGATTCCCCTTGTCTTCTTCCCATCTCGCAATAGTAAGTTACCCATAATATCGTAATAATAGATTATAATATTGTGATAACAATTCTCAACTTACTTATTGGAAAGCTGTGAACACTTTTTGAGGCCAATAGCTCCTAGTATACCCCAACCTTGTCCTCCATCATCAGCCACAGTCAACAAAGTGCGTGCTAAACCTTTAAGAGCTCTAGCAGCAATTATAGTATTTTCACTATATTGACACTGCCTGTATGCTAATTCACAGGTTTTGGCCCACAGGAGAGGCAGTTTCTCTTCATTTATATCTCTGGATAAAGTATACATATATCAGGCAAGGTGATAACAAATTTTTTTAACTATCAATTATATAAGTGGAAACAATAAAAACGGTTTATATAGACATATGTCGGATGATTATTTGTTTCGTAGATATTAGCCATTTTTTTTAAATACAAACAAAAGTGCGTACAAAATTGTAACTCGACTTATCGCTCAGATAGCAATACTAAAGATTTTAATATTATTGTTTAGAGTGAGTGCACTATGTATGAGGATGATAGACGAACTAATGAATAGTACCATAGTTCCACTGTTAATTATTATTTGCGTCGAGTATTTTGGAGAATATTGAACAGCATATAACTGAAAAATTTGGATATAAATGCCGGACATATGTGTATATAAACTTTTATCATTGTTTTTGTATCCACCGCTGGAGCTGGTTCCACGTGTTACGAAACTCAGAGTTGGGCGTTACTCGAATATATCGACGAATAAAAGTAGGATGCTAAACAGGAAATCTACTAAATATTAATTAAAACACTATTAAAATTGTCGTCCGGGTTGTTGAATACAAAACGTTGCTGCATTATGATAACCGAAAATAACGTTTTGTATCGGGTACCCATGTTTGTAACGACCAGGCATTCGTCGCTGAGTTCACTCGAATGCCGAATAAATCTGGCTCGAATAACGTTATTCACAAATAAACCCTCAAGATTTATACGCAATAAAGTGTGTCCAACTCTGATGAAACTCCCTATATGTGTTAATATAGAAATTTCTATCATGTATCACTTACGTTGGCCTTATAGCAGAGATCCAGTCAACTAAATTTATGAGAAGCATTCCTTCTTCTCTGATATCGCGACACGTTGGAAGTCGCTTTAGTAAAGTAGCGTACAGAGCAAGAAGCCTTCCTTCAGAAACTAAAACTAATTGTAATGGTGGCTGTCGAGGTATCACTGATTGCAAAATGGTCAACACCGAAGCCCATGTTGGTTGAACTTTATCTGATACTGTAACATATAAACATAACAAATATCGTTAAGGGGGTATTACATCGGAAAATTCGATTTTTTTCTAATAGTTAGGGGTTTCGAAAATATGTCGCTAAATGAGAATGTTAAGCCGCAGAGGGGATTAGTGACCCACGAGCCTACAGCGTATGTTATACACCGTTGGAAAGATCTCGCCAAGACGAATCGATTGATACCATTTTTAACTTCGAAATCAGATGGGATCACCTCGAAAAAAGCCCTCAAAGTTCGAGATTTTGCGGTTTTGAACAAAAGAAACCGGTAGTAAATACCATCCGGCCCGGGGGACCTCGGGTAGGCACCTGAGGGAAAACCGAGGGATGCAAGCGATACTCTAGCAGGCTGGGGCGGCAAATGTGCCTCATGACCTTCGTTTCAGGGCCGTGTTGGGCCTGCGCTTGCCCTATGGGTCCCTTTCCTAATGCCCAGTACGAAATCGCCAATGGATTAGTGCTTCTTTTTTTAAGTTACAACATTTCTTACGTATGATAGTGTTTTGCATGTTACTTTGCAAGTGATAAGTACCGACTAACAGTTCACATTGTCTTTCTTTCTTTTTTTTTTTTGGACTCGTATACTCATTTCGACGAGAATAGGTTGTGTGTTTGTTTATTATTAACTTGACGATAAATAATAATAGTATCCCCAACTTTTTCAGACATCCTTTCCGAATTCTACCACAGGCAAAAGGCATTTAAACCGAAAAAGAAAACTTTTTCGAACATATGACCATATCGACGTGCGTTACGAAAAGTAGCACATTTCATTTGTCTTAGAAAGAGCAGCACATTTCAATCTATCACGAGAAGAAGCATGTTTCAATGTTTCTGCCGATAACAAGCATGTTTCGAATATACCACGAGAACAAGCACGATTTACATTTCGCCACGAGCAGTAGCACATTTCAAACGCTGCAGCGAAAAGTAGCACGTTTTACTTGTTTTCCGAAGAGTAGCATATTTCAGTCATAGGCAATCTATGAAACCGACCTGCGTTACGAAAAGTAGCACGTTTCATTTTTACTACATGCAGTTGTCCGTAAGAAAAAATGAAACGTGCTACTCTTCGTAACGCGCGTCGAAACGTGATATGTTTCGCGGCTAAAGGCAAATCGTGCTATTTTTCGCAGCAAAGTACCGAAATGTACTACCTTTCGTCGCGAAAGGGCATAAGATGCTATTCTTCGTGGCGATGAATGAAAACATACTACTTTTCGAGAACAGAATCGAAACATTCTGTTTTTCGTGATCAGAATGAGCAGAGTGCTTGTCTTCGTAAGACAAATGAAATGTGCTACTTTTCGTAACGCACGTCGATATGATCTCTTTCATTCTCTAGATGAGAATGAGTTACCGAAGTTTGACAGCTTTATGTTAAGATTCCTTTGTAATACTGTAATTATGCTTACATATACAAAGTGTATATTTCTACGTAGTAGAGCTCTTACTACCCGACCCGCCGGGTACCTGGGTGCCCGTGAAATACCCAGGTAGACAAAAATTACCCGGCTGCCCGGGTATGCATGAGATCCCCGAGTAAATGAGTTAGTTGAGAATTCCGATTTGACAGCCGAACCTCTTTCGACTATCGATCATTTTCGGCTAACATCACTAATGAATGGAATAAACTTCAAGAAATTCTGTCATAATATTCATAATCGTAACGCGCACATAATATAATACCACATTCAATTGCTTGGAGTTTTTTCTGTTCATTACTGATGTTAGCCGAAAATGGTCGAAAGACGCTCGGCTGTCAAATCAGAATTCTCAACTATCTCAATTACTCGGGTGTCTCACGGGTATCCGGGTAGTCGGGTAATTTTGTCTACCCGTGGGTCTCATCGGGTACCCGGGCCAAAACAATAGCTCTACTACGTAGCATATTCAATTAAATAAATTAGTGACAGGTACGATGGCGTTATTGTTGTAAAGTCAGCGTAAATTGTTTAAAACAATTTAAAAGTAGCATATTATACCTATTGGAAATTATCGTGTAAAATTTTATGCTACGCACCATTAAATTTGAAGTATGCTTCCAGGGCAGCCTCCATTAATTCTCCGAGTATAGATGGCGAAGTAATTGCTGTAGACATGACTTTAAGTAGACCTACGAGAAGCGGACTGGTAGCCGTCCTTTTTGAAAGCCAAGATGTCCAACTGGTGCGAAGATGCTCCATAAGGAGTCCGCTTTGATTCATCGCATGAAGCAGTTCAGTGACTAATAAACTTGCTTCCGTAACTTGTTGCGGTTCCGAAACAGCTAAAAAGTATTGCCATTTCCATTAGAAACTTTATCACTCTGAATAATGTACGGGATATAAAGTGCATTGTGCTTACTATTCGTGATAACAGCTTCCATATCGTCTAACATTCTCAACAATGTGTTAGTAAATGCCTTTGGATTTGTAGACAGCAGAGATTTGTACCGTGTTGTGCAACTGATCAGCAGTTTTACCGAAGAACGAATGTACATTTGTCTTTTCTTTAACGTAGTCGGGTGAAAATGATTTAAAACAGGGTCATAGCCTGCCGATACCTTTAACAAACTACACAGCAGAATTTATCAGAAAACATGTAACAAGCGTTTCTAATTTCTACAATTAAATTAACACAACGAAATTATATTTACTTATTCACAGCTGTGTCTAAAGGGTGATATTGGTCATTGTCAACGCAAAGAATAACTCTCGGATCACAACTCATGACGTGCCAATTAATTATTTGATCGTAAGCATTCGCGTCCAGCAAATGCCAAGAAAACTTTTCCGCTTCCGTCGCTAATTGAATCGCTTTATGATTCTGGAATAAAACACATCATTAAATTTCAAGCAGTTCTAAAACTATCTTAGCGTTCCAATTCAAAAATTCATAGAAGCTCTTAGTATATTATACAAAAAGTTATAAAGTCGAAAAAAGTTGTATGTGCTTTCACTTTACCTGTCTGACATTCGGCTCGTTGGATAACTTTACCAACAAATTTAACAAACAAACGTGCATTCTTGCTGCAACAGGCAATGGCTGTGTTGCTAGAAAATCATTTATCCAAATTGACCAATTCACATATATAAACACACTTCCGAGAAATAAATGACTATCTGGTAGGTATTGGTCAATTACTTTTATCATAAATTCTACGTCATTTACGCCCGGATAAAAGCGGTCCCATGGTAATGATAAAAGATTGCCGTGAATGACGTTCAGGATATGTTCCTTAACCGAGGCGTGCGCAAAATTAGCGACGTAAAACTGCCAGACGAAGCAGAGAATCTTGCTGGATGCTGGTAATGTATCGATGATAAAACGGATACATTCGACGAACATTGCTACGATTTTGTTAGCATAAAGGCCGTCTGTAATGATCCACGGCAACAACACGGATCTGTCGTCTGTGAGTTGTTGAATCCATGCGGCAGTTGGCTCCCTTAAATTCCGCGTCCAATACGGTGTAATCCAAGGTGCATACATTTCGCTTAAGACCGGCCATATCTTCTCGCATACTTTAAGCGAGACGGTGAAATTATTACGCGTACAATAATCGTATATAAAATGTGATATAAATTTCGCAAACTTACACTGATCTCCCAAGGAGCCCCGATCAGTTTGAAGGGTGAGCACAACGAGAGTATGACCCACCATACCAAGAAATATGGTTAACGGTTCATTGTAAACTCTGTACTTTGGATACAATCCGTAAAGACCATACTGTAAACGCTCTTGCATAAAATGTCTGCTCAATAATACAGCCGTATCGTGCATCTGCAATGGAGTACGAACCATATAAATTCGCGCTAAAGTTACTTACGACGAGAGCTTTGCAAACATAAGCAGGTGGACAAACCTCTTGCCGAGAAAGAAGCCTTTGCTCAGTAGCATAGTGCCGAATGTCGTCTCTGACTTTAGAAAATTGAATTACAAACGCGTTCTTCGGTTTACCGCTGAGCGTCCCTAATAAATCTCGCCAGACATCTAGCGATAAGTTTTGACTCTCGCTGCTTTTTAATACAGCGCTTAAAACTTCGCCGTAGTGTTCGGGAAATTCGTGTAGCAACACCAGTCGTAAATGATTTCTAAACAACTACGGGGAAAGATTATTATGTGAGGAGATATTGAACAGGGATATTATTCAAACGTTTGCAGGCTTCTGATACTCACTCGACTGAATCAAATGTGCTTAGTCAACATAGTCACGAATAAATTCTTTCGTAGAAATTAGCGATCTCCGTCATGCTTATTCGTCGTTTGCAGTATAAAGACAAATTCTCAGAGATTACGTGGAATTATTATTACAATTTCTTATAAGACGCATTCTATACGCAATCTTTCCATTTCAATACACACTCGATATTCTCGTACTGTCGAATTTTCTTTCACGTTTCGTGCCGCCGAGACGATTTAAGATCTCGATAGTACTTTAAAAACTAATGATAACATTAGATTGTAATACAGAGTAATATTAAATTATTCGCGATTTCCGATGTTCCCCTATATTTCGATCTCAACGCCGAATTCAGAAGTGCACTTGCCTGTTCGATGGAAATTTCAATTCGGATAAATATCGCGCGAGCAGTGCGGAACGTGTTAAGTATCTTCGCAAGAAAAAGTTTGAAGAATCTAACTAAACGAACAGACGAGAGTGACAACGCGCAACTGGATCTGCTTGCCCTATTCAATTTTCGTCGCAAATTTGATTTAGATACTACCTAAAACTAAGTGTAAAATAACGAGGCGGTCCAAGATACTGAAACTTTTGTCCAAACGCATATTTTATAAAAGTACCAGTAAACGATGCGGACTGGAAATAAAAGATTCCATATTACTCCGGAAGAATTGATTTACGAACCTATGTCGATTAAGCATTTCCGATTCAGCTTAGCGAGTATTTCAACCCTGCCAAATTTTCAACCATTCTGCATGTATGGAAAAATTGAAAATTGAAAATGAAATCTGTCGTGCATCAAGTACACAAATACCTCGTGTAAAATTAATTTCTCCTCGTCTGGATTGAGGCCTATATTGCATAGAGCTGTGGATACCAAGTCTATGAATCTCGATCGCTCGCTCAACTTCGGACGTCTGTAATTTAACCAGCTCCCAATATCAAACTGAAATCGAAGTGAAAATACAGTACTGTACATAGATACGTGCTAGAAAGCCCCGAAATATTTGGAAAATTACACGTCAATGTAATGCGTAAAATGTGCTCCAAATGACTCACCTTCGATAACAATACGAAGCACAGATCAACGTTAGTGCCAGTAGATAATTCGACAACAGTTTGATACATTTGCAAGAACGTCGAAGCACCGCCAGCGACAGGCGTGAAATATGGTCCGAGTAAACCGCCAAGGTTTGGCCTTAGCAGTATGGTGTTTAATAAATGTGGGCCTTGACTTTCCTCGCCACTAATAAATAACTTTTAGAATGTTCGCATTAATAAACGTGTCGATCAGAACTGTCCTTACGAAACCGCCATGATTATACTTACTTGCCCTAATTTCTCTAAACAAGTAGTGATAAGTTGTTTCGTTGGCAGGCACAGTGCTGCTTCTTCCGAATAACATTCTATCAGATAATAAAATAATTTAACCCCGCTTTCTTGAACCTTGTGTAATATCGTAGTATTTTCACTAGTTCGACTTATAGTCACTTCGTGCTCTATCATTCTGCAAGATATCGAAATAACATTTAAATTCACATCGATGTCCGTAAATCATTGGAGGCAACTGTTCTCACACATACGCAATTAAATGATCTATAAAAACACATCCTTGAGTGACTTTACTAGGTGGTGGCTGACTAGCTCTTACTAATAAATTCTCATATTCCGCTCTATTTTCAGCTATCATCAGATCGACACCATCGCTGACGTGAGCTTCGGCTATCTAAATATTAAAACACTGAGTAAATAATTCAGAGTGGTTACGATCTAATTTCCTGCGTTCGAAACAAAAGAGATATAATTCTTGCCTTAATTCTGATTACTGCTGGGCCAGCGCAATGAACGGTAGGCGGTGTTCCGGGCCGAGATCGTTTTTGATTCGCCGGCGCCGAATCGCACAGCGCGTGCAATGTTATTTGATTTTCAATTTCCCGATACAGTGTTGGTGCTAATTCCAGAAATGTACAATCTACTGCCGTATGCTCGGAAATCATTAAATTATGTGTCTGCGCGTAATCCAATATTATTTTTAGATGTGGCTTAATTAAATTGATAGTTGCGTTAGAATTATATAAATCCTCCCTGGGTATGCAATTAAGAATTCGTTGATGTCGATTTAAGGACGGCGGTGGAACGGGGTGTTCGTATGCAGTCAATCGTTTAAAAATTCTTCGCAATGGATCGACTATTTCGAACAACACGACGGACGCGTTCGTTCCCTTTTGGCATTGACTTTCCCGATCTCTATAACATGTACGTTCCCACTCTTGTACCGCCTTCATTTGGTTCTGTTGAGCTATCCAAAAGTCAACATATTCTAACCACGGACTCTGCTTAAACAAATATGAAAAACGTTACTCGAGCGTCTTATGGTTACAAATGAACTACGAATGCAAGTACCTTACCCAATCATCTTGAACGAGTAGCACTAATTTCTGAGACATGTATTGCGGAGGTAATGCTGGCAGATAAAGGCCAGGCTCTTGTAATCTCGGTTCCTCAAGCCACAAACTTAATGTCTTATAAAATCTGCAAATATACATTTCTAATGTGTTTCCATCAAAATTCACATATCATTAATTATAGATTTAATACTACGCACTTGGCTGCATTAAAATAAAAAGTTCGTCTTTCGTCAGTAATTGGTTTTCCATCGTCCAAATCTTTTTCCCCCTTCGTTTGAAAGTACGTGGTAGTATCGTGTAAGCGTTTCTTCAGTTTCTTTAAATAACTTAAATTAATCATGCCCTCGAAAAACTTCTCGCCAATTCCGCCGTAATTAATCACTCTGAAAAGATGACAGAAATGGCACGTAGAGGCAGGCATGTGAGACATGTGCGATTTATGTGACACGCGAAACAAACCCTGATATGGATGGAACTCTAGCGAGAAACAGGGCAAAGAAATTTTGCCACAAAAGAGGAAGAATGGGATGTTCCATGGGAGCATCCAGTGCTTGTTGGGACCAACGATAAATAGACAGTCCATTGGTCCCAAATGGTTGTATTTTCACTGCGGCACAGGCTCTCTAAAACATACATATCGCATAAAAAAATGTATAGGTAATGTATGATATTAAAAAAAAGGGATTAATATATTACATTACACGCGACATACCTTAACGGCGGCATCTAACGATATTTTAGGATTTATTGACAAGTCTCGTAAGATTTCACGCCACAGCCCGGTTTTAATTTCTTTATTATGCTGTTCGATTGACAATATTTCGTAGGCAACCCAAATTGATTGTGTGGATCCTCCTAAAAGACTGATTGAATTTGAAGAGCCTGTTGCCCAATTTAAAAATGATCCGAACGATGCTACTACATTCCGGTTAGATGTTGTATTCTGAAAATGATCGTAATGAAATTTGAAAATATATTTAAACGAAAGTGTATTATGTTGTATAAATAAGGCTATTGTTATAAAAAGTATTATTTTTAAAAGATTTAAGATTTAAGGGGGTAGGTCACCCTCGATAGCCCTAAAACAGGCCTTTTTTCAAACGCAAATTGTAAAGTGATAAATAACAATAGAGATAACGATTTTTCCTAGCTTTAATCGTTATTCTATGAGCTTCGACACAAAAAAAGAAAAGTCTAAATATCTCTATGTACATAAAAGTTGTGAGTAAAAACGTAAAGGCGTGTACGCGGTGCACCGTTTGATAGTGAACATAAAATCTCGAAAACCGCTCCGACGATTTGGATGAAACAATGAGAGATGCAGAAAACTATTCCCTACGATGTGTCGGGAGCAGATTTTCGAGATGAATTCTTCAAAAAAAGATAAAATATTTTTCATACAAGAAATCGATAAAATCGTATTTTTCAACATAAAAATTCCCGACACATTGTAGGGAATGGTTTTCTGCATCTCTCATTAAATTTTCATCCAAATCGTCGAAGCTGTTTTCGAGATTTTATGTTCACCATCAAACAGTGCACCGCGTACACGCCTTTACGTTTCTACTCACAACTTTTATGTACGTAGAGATATTTAGACTTTTCTTTTTTTGTGTCGAAGCTCATAGAATAACGATTAAAGCTAGGAAAATCGTTATCTCTATTGTTATTTATCACTTTACAATTTGCGTTTGAAAAAAGGCCTGTTTTAGGGCTATCGAAGGTGACCTACCCCTTTAAGAAGAATGAGAGAAACAAGGGAAAATAAACATATCTTCTCTGTGAGAAGCAACTTTCTAAGACACCAATGGCATCGCCAATTTTAACTAATTATTTCTGATAAATCTGGAGTGCTTCAATCCCGACTGCTTGGAAGGAAAGAATGTATAATGCACGTTGAGAAGACGCGTCGCGTGCTAGATTCAGAATCCGCTGGTTCATGTGTTCTAATACCTAACAATATATTTTCTTCTTCATTTTAAATACTATTTCTTTAAATGATTATCGATACTAATTATTATAGTTGTTTCCCAAATGTTAATACTGATTATCTGCATGTAAAAGGGTCATTTCACAAAAATTCTGGTTACATTGTTGAAATTGAAAAAGGTTCTCTTAACGAAAGAAAATGTCCTAATTTTCAGATATACATACGAAAACACTTTTTCCTATTAAATTTATGTCAGTTATAAATTTAAATCACCGACTAAGGTTATTTAATTTCATAGTTATAGAAGTCTGTAAAATATTGTTTAAGTTTTACAACAGTCATGTAAACTTTTGAGCAAAGAAAGTGCCATAGAAACTCATTCCTTAGTTTATGATCTACTCACTAATTTTAAGTATAAAAAAGCGGTGTTTCTGCAAGGCAGAAGTCACTATAAAATGTTCTTACTATTGGAGATAATTTGGTTGTCGAGTTTACTTCAGAGTAGTAGCAAAAACATGATTATTAAAATAATTTTTTACAGCTATCCTTGTATTTCATTGTATGTTTCAAACTGCTATAATAAATTTTTAGTATCACGACGCTATTGTACGTAAATAAATAGTAATCTTTAGAGAATTCCTACAATAATTTATACAGTTAAATAAAGTGTATTTAAATTTAAAAAAACAAATTAGAAAACTAGCCTCAGTAGGGATTTGAAATTGTATCACAGAAATGTGACACTCTGCTTAATTTCGCTCAAGATTTATCAGAGAAATTTGGTAGAAATCGACGAAATCACCGCCGCGAACTCGCTCTGTTAGCATATTACACGCAACAATTCGTAAAATTGAATTCTAAGTACACGCAGATTTAATAGTAATACTGCAAAAATATATTATTATAGTCTTAACAATTCGTACAACCCCGCTCGCAGTGAAACACGTAAACTTAATTTGTTCTTACAGAAAAAAGACTCTGAAACATGTTGTCCACTGTTGCCTTCGCTTCCGCGTGGAAAAATGCTGCACTGATCACTGTATCCATTAAATATAATACGCTTTGGTCTTTGTTCCAATCTGGTACAAGTACGAGTACATTTAGCCATAGATAAACAAAATTCTTTGGAGTTTGTAAACAATACCTACAATAGTAAATAAATCGATTTTTATTCCATAAGAGGCGTGAAAAAAGCGTGATCATTTACCTCTTAAAATTATATAAATGTGAGTGTATCATGTTTGAGAACTGTTTCAGTATCGCTCCAGGAAATTCTGTGGCTATGAGACTTTTAGCGACCTTCATGTACGATCTATCAGCCGCAATTAACGAAACAATCAGAGCGATAAACTTGTCGTTTTTAACCAACGAGTCGACGCAATCCAAGAATAACGGTAGAACATGATGTAGACACGTAAGCACATGCTCGTATTTGTAATAACACTGCAATATTTGTAATTGACCGAAACCTTTCGAGCATATCAATGGTATAGAGTGGCCCCACAGTGTCATAACTGTCGCCACGTAACACGCGATTGGTTGCTTTTCTCGTGTCCCGCTTATTAACGTTTCCAAATGTTCATCGGAATCCATGTCGGGTATATGAGCAAATGCATCCGCCAGATTCGTAAGCGCATGATGGCAAACCGTGTCGGTCTGGTCGAGTACATGTAATCGGAGTCTAGAAATCATTTCCCATGCCCATATCAAGAAGACATGCTCAGCATTTTGAGGCCGTATCATCGACGAAACCTGTGAATTTCAATTGAACGTAAGAACATGAAAGGACTCACGAAGGAAGCATTGAGATAGTATTATAAAATCATGCCTGTTTAACACCTTCTGCTAATAAAGATGCAGTTTGAACAGGAGTATCAGGTACATACTTCATAGTAAGTTCAACAATTAATAATGCTATGCGTCTATGTAAATCAATGGGAAGGTATAAACTACCATTCCTGTAGTAAATACACAAATTAAATCCTTATTACATTAAATACACATATACATGTTTACATCGATGTAACGGGTGAAATAGAGATAAATTCAGGAATGCGTTCTTACTCATCAAAGTTCCAATTCAAGTGGGTAAGAACTAATCGAGCTAGATGATTCTCGGTCGATGTTAACGGATACTGGTGTAGCCATCCTGAAAGAATTGTTATGTCTTCTTCGCGTGGCACCCACTTGTCAATCTTCAATTCGGTAAATAAATATAGGCTCAGCTGAAAATAATTGTATGCGAAGCTAAATGTTCACTGTTTCTAAACAAATGTGCGTGTAATAGAATTCTTATTTGTACCTTTCCAACCGACACAAAGTTGGCTTTTAGTTTATGCAAAATATCCGACAGAAGCGAGGGATATTTATTTGTCAAGTTCGACAGAAGGGATCGAGCATCTTTCGAGCAGGAATCTTGTGTCTTTTCGCTGAGAAATCCGATCTGTGAATTATGATTACAGTTAGGTGGTCATAACTCGTAAATAATTATGAAAGGTGACGCGTACTTGAAATAAATCGATCGTTGCTGCTTTCACGAAGTCATAATCTTTATCAGCTCTTGCCATAGCCATATTAGCAAATGTTGTCAGAAGGAAATATGATTCGTCCCCTGGCATGCTGCTCAGTTTCTCTTCAAACTGTTTACGCAGTTGCGCGCAGCTTAGCTCGCTTTCCCAATCTTTAATATTACCGCGATACAAAAGATCCGTGTCATTTACTGTTCACTTCCGATGTCTTTCTTAGCGTTTCTTATCGTGTAACTATACTTACTTTGCACATTTATACCCGAACTGTGTATATCTGTTTGCGTCGAGTCAGTGTGTAAAATATAAAATATCTGCCACAAAGTGTTGGAAGATATTAAATGATATGGGACAGTAGCTAAATATTGCCATGCACCTAGGCGACGCGAAGAGAATATACAAAGAGTCGATCTAAGAAAGAAACAGTCGAATTCAACTTGAAGTTTCGCCACCACTGATCCGTCAGTAATCTGTGAAAGGCGAATTTAAAATTTTCATTAAACAATAGTTTTACCATTACATCGGAATATTATCAAATGCAACCTGATAATTACCTGGCTTCTATCAAATTCCTCCCACTGATCACTAGCGTATTGCACAATATCTCTGATTAATGCGCACAGCCGCTTAGCTAATTGTCTATATCTCGGCGAGTCGTATGTCTTCAAGCCTTGCTTTAGAATTTTAACAATCACTGTAAAGAACGCGAACATTCGCAACATGTGATGATGAGTGATATAACTCTTGTTCTGGTGATATCCATGATTCTGATACTGGATATACAAGACATGTTCGAACACTTTGTCGAAAGGAATTTGATGTAGCAAAGAAATAAGATCATTTTCATATAAGTGTGCTGGAGCATTAGCTATATCTTCGTCTTCCTCTCCATCTTCGTCCAACATGACCCAAACCGTATCGCTGAGGGTACATGCTGTATCTTGCAATGAGATTTGCACCTGATTAACATAATAAACTTTATTGCATCCGCTAATAATACCTAGTCAGGCGGCCGAAAAGAGGCGAATGTTTGTGAATTTTTTTTGAACAAGCGGAAGCATATATTTTTATGGAACTTTTTGCACTTGAAAGAGCAACGTTTAAAGAGCATTAGATACATTTTTTGTAGAAAAATATTTACGTTTATAATAAAACTACAACGACATCCAAGAAGCCTTTTCAAAAACGGTGAGTAAGATATCTCAACAACCACAGCGCCAATCCTTCTAAAATTCTGTAGGCTTATTTTTTATATAAAAATCTACAGAATGTCGTTCGCATTTTTTTTCAATTTATATTTCCGATTTTATCAACGACAAATGGCGGTTTTTCGCGCGAAAATCAGGACTTCAAACTTTAAACAGCCGCCATTTTATTTTAAATTAATATTAAGGGCTCTAGCGCCCTTTCTAACAGCGGTGTGCAAAATTACTCTTATAGAATAGCAATATGCGGTGGATCATTAGTCTTGTAATTTAGTATCTATGTAATACCTCACACAACACTTTTATTAAGGGGGGAAGCCACTGTGACGGTCAAAAATAAAGGTTATTTTTAAGACATTCTTTTATAATGGAATATAACTTTCTACGAAAAATCTTTATTACCAACTGAAAATACATATATTTGACTAATATTTTATGCTCGCAGATTGACAATATTTTCGGTTGTATGGCCACAGCATACGATAACGTTAGGCTCTGCAAAAAAAAAATTACAAAACGGATGCACGTGTAACTTTCCAACATTTGATCCGAATTGAAAAATTCGAACGGTTTCTTAAAGTATATTACAATAGCCAGGGCCGTTCCTGGCGGGGGTGCAGTAGGTGCCCCCGCACCTGGGCGGCCAAACCTAGGGGCGGCCGCAGGCCGTTTATAATATGTAAAATTTTGATTAATAAGAATAATAATCGAAACTTGTTTGCATGATAACTGTTTAAAATTATGTATGTATAGATATAAAGTAATTTTATAAAGATATAAAGTACTTTGAGTAATAGATATAAAGTACTTTGAGTAATAAAGACGTCTAATAATAATAAAAAAAAATAATATAAAAGTAAACACTGCATATTAAATTCTTAATTAAAGAATATTTCATTAATAAGGGCGGCAAAATTGTTTTCGCACCTGGGCGGCCAAAACCCAGGAACGGCCCTGACAATAGCTTCAGTTGCACGTACCAGTTTTTTGATCGAATAAATCATTCAATAGTAACATTGAAAAAACATGTTGATTGTTTATACTATTTGGTCAAGATTTCTTCTCAAGTCCGCCATTTCTTCAAAAATGAATATTTTTTAAATCCGTACGTGCAACTGAAGCTATTGTAATATACTTTAAGAAACCGTTCGAATTTTTCAATTCGGATCAAATGTTGGAAAGTTACACGTGCATCCGTTTTGTAATTTTTTTTTGCAGAGCCTAACGTTATCGTATGCTGTGGCCATACAACCGAAAATTTTGTCAATCTGCGGGCATAAAATATTAGTCAAATATATGTATTTTCAGTTGGTAATAAAGATTTTTCGTAGAAAGTTACATTCCATTATAAAAGAATGTCTTGAAAATAGCCTTTATTTTCGACCGTCACAGTGGCTTCCCCCCTTAACTGTAATGTGTATACTAAGGGCTAGTCCCGTTTAAATAAATAAATAAATAAATAAATATTTCGGAAATTCCCCCGTCAATCGGAAGATACATTAATATACTAACGAAATCTTTTTTGTTTTTTGATTTTAGATAATCTGGTTCCGAATGGCAGTGCTCACCGCAAAACAACTTTTTAAAAAGGCTTCTTGGATATCGGTTGTAATTTTATTATAAACGTAAATATTTTACGAAAAAATTACCAAATCTTCTTTAAATGTTGCTCTTTTAAGCGCAAAAAGTTCTGTAAAAATACATGCTTCCGTTTTTCCAAAAAAATTCACAAACATTCGCCTGTTTTCGGCCTCCTGACTAGGTATAACCCCGAGGAAGTTCTGTTGTTTACTTTATTCTAATTGTTCGATCAGCTAAATTCTTATTTTTCCATAGTTCAAGCAGAATGCTCCGAATGGTTATTGACAACTAGCTTTACTACTCGGCTTCGCTCGAAATTTAGATTCTGATTTTGTAGAAAAAAAATTTTCATTTATTTTTTTTTGAAAATAGTCACGTTCATTTGGCTTGGCCAGGCATAATGAGCTGGGACACATTTGGTGACGCCAGAGTTTACCGTTCGAAAGCTTTTAGGCGACAGACAAACACACGAACACCATCTGCTTTACATATATTAAGATATTAAATGGGGATCGTCTTTGATACTCGAATCACCAGATAATTGCAATATCATCACTGTAAATAAATTTGACGCTCGTAATGTTTTCAGTGTCGCAAATGCGCTTTGTCAAGGGGCATCTTCATTCGACGACATTTCACAAAAAATTTCCTTCCTTAAGGGGGGACTGCGCCTTGTTGGGCCGAAAAATATGTAATTCTTTATGAATTTTTTGTACAAAAACAGATCGACAAATTAATTTGAGGTTTAGCAGGCTGTTTTATTGTATCTTGAACTATTGTTCTGAATTTTTTTGTGACAGTGAAAAAGAAAACATGGCAGATACAGAGAGAGCGTTGAAAAATAATCGGGTGGCCCTGGCGTTGACGATAAGTACTTTAAGGGTTATCCGAAACACAAAAAGGAAAAGAGATTCTTAAACTATATGAATGTGGCTATGGGTGGTAGAAGATTTATTGCCGTATCTGTTACCGTTCCTTTTTTATTTAAAGAAGTTTTCCCGATTTTGGGGCCAAACCTTTCTCAGACTCAAATCATGGCGCTTCATCTTCTTCAAAAGGCTGCCATTTTAATATTTCCTTATTTTTCTCAATGCATCTACTACCACCCATAGCCACATTCATATAGTTTAAGAATCTCTCTTCCTTTTTGTGTTTCGGTAACCCTTACAAAATACTTTTCATCAACGCCAGGTCCACCCGATTATTTTTCAACCCTCTCTCTGTATCTGCCATGTTTTCATCTTCACTGTCGCACAAAAATTCAGAACAATAGTTCAAGATACAATAAAACAGCCTGCCAAACCGCAAATTAATTCGTCGAACCGTTTTTGTACAAAAAATTCACAAAGAATTACCTACTTTTCGGGCCAACAAGGTGCAAACTCCCCTTAAGGAGTTAGATCATTTTATACTTTAAATTGTACACAAGAAAACTGGAATGAAACGATCTATGAATCGAAACGACAGAACTGCCCCACAGGATTAATATATTACAGTAGCTGAAGAAATACCTGTTCGAGAAATTGCTCCCTCTCTTTTATCGGTAATAAAATAACAGCCAATGTAGCTATTATGTGATCCAAATACTCGTCATTCATCGGAGATATACTTAATTTATTAAACTGCTGTGGTACTGGCAGTTGAACGTAACTGCGGGCCCAGTTCATTATACCGCCGGGACATCTTAGGATATGATTCAACAGGAATAAATGATCTTGCCAGGTGGCCACTCTCAATAGAATCGCCACTAGTTTCGTCAGCCATTCTCTAGTATCTGTTACGAACTTTCCGTCTCTTAACACTTTCCTTTGGAAATTAAATAATATAGTTATGCACATTCTAATTTCCACTAGTTGTGGTATCGTTTGCGAGGACATGTAGACCGGCAACAGATTTACAGGTGCATTTTGAGAGAGATTTGTAAATTCCTTGCAGCAGACGCACACTCTCTGAATGTAATGCTCAATTTGCAATCTTAATAGCTCAGCTTCGTAGCAATACAGCGCTTGGGTATTGTGCAACATTTCCTTTATCGCTGATAAATTTCGCGACAGTGTTACTAAAGCCTGCTGATTGAAATGGGCGATAGAATATTCGTGCGTAGCGGTAACTGGATTTCCGTCCTGGCACTCTCCCGTCTCCGTAATGCAGGTCTTGTCCAAGCACCATAATTGCTTTTGCGTTTCTCGGCAAGCTTTCTTCAATGTTTCCAATTCGTGCGAATTCGTAATGAAATGATTTCTTATGCGAAGATAATTCATTAAAAGCTCGTGTAATCTATGCTGCTGCCTAGTTGCGCTACTTCTGAGTTGAGTTTCCGTAAATTCCGAAATGAACATATCAGCCAATGCTAACTCTTGGTTGTTGTATAACGACGTTAATTGGCTCTCCGTAAATGGTATAACAGCTTCGAAAGTAGTACGTGTATCATCCTCATTCGTTACACATTCTGATTGTTTCTTTGCTTGCTTGTCATATACATTTTTTATGCCTTGCGTACTCAATGTGGATTGCTGTGCACTTAATGTCACAGTTTCATTATTACATTCAAGAGCATCAGGCACACTATTTACCACCTGCATCGCGGAGGCCAATGCTCCAACTTTCTCCATACTGATCGATGGATTGAAATCGAGGCCTTGATTGTTGAGATCATTGGCCTTTTCCACACTTTTCTCCGAGGTTTTTTCCGGCTGCGTATTAATATTTACAGTATCACCATCTATTTCATCCTGTAATTTATTTAAAAATATCTGTCACTATTATTTACACCGAAATAATGGTAAAATAATCCGCGAGTTTACACACGCAAGTAAATAGTTTAGTGTAGCAGTTACACATGGTATTATTAAATATTAGTCGTATAAATATTATTCTATTTAATATATTTTTTCAAGAATATCGAATTGTTTTCTCTGCATCTTTAAATGGAATTCTGTTCTTGTATGACGACAGTTGCTATTAAAGTGACTCCTTAACTATTAACATACCGATTTGAGAAGAAAAATTTATTGTACAAATGAGAGCAAGATGAAAATTAATATTAATTTTTCACGTAACAAGATGAAGGTGAAACATTTATTACAAACAAATGGGTTGTCGCGTCAATAAAATCGTATGCTACATTTTAGATATTTTATCTGTTAACAATAAAATCATGGTCTTTCTAATTTCAGACGAACCTGGCCGTCATAATTTGGTACACCGCTCACGCTGTACAATATTTATACAATATATTCATTAATACATGCCCTAAACATAAGAAGTATAGAAATAAATTTCCATCTCATAGTATCATAAAAAAAATCGTCTAATTTCGTGCTGTTTTCAGAGTCTCAGGGTGGTGTAACCCCTTAAGGGGGAGGGCTGCCTACAACGGTCAGGACAACATGCTTCTTTGGGAATTTTTTCTGGAAAAACCGATACACTTTTATTATTTAACATTAGCCTATTGGAAATAGTACATCTTACGGATATTTCTGTATTTTTTTGTGGTAAAAAGTATTGAAAGGTTTGTGAGTTATAGGTGATGCCCGAGACGTCCTTTTTTTAAAGCGCTTTGCGGTGACAACCGTAGCTCGGTGCAGGATCATCCAAAATTGAAAATTGGAATTTTTTTTAGACAATATATAAAATTATCTAGGCGCTATGGAGCCCAATTTTGGAAAAATTATTTTGAGACAAATGGCGACTGTGCAAAGTTGAAGCATCGATATTTGACAAAAAATTGCTCGTTTTTCGGGTGTAAAAAAATCTAGGCCAAAGGAAAAGGAAAAGCTCCGGATAGCGCTTAGATTTTTATTATTTTTAACCCTAATATAAGCCCGCAAAGCCTCGAGTAAATCGGTTCATTAAATTTTTAATTATGTGTGTCACCGTCTTTGACAACATGATTTTGAGGAAAACGCGTTTAAAGTTTTGGGTCGGAGCGCTACACCGAGGAACACCTACCTACTTACACGCGTATAACTTTGTCAATTTTGGCCCGATTAACTTGACACTTTCAAGGAATATCTTCAAGATGTTGCACTTCAAGAAAACATAAAACTCGAAAAATCGATTTTTCGACATTTTCTAGGTAGGCCTCCCCACTTAAGGGGGGAAGCCACTGTGACCGGTCGAAAATAAAGGCTATTTTCAAGACATTCTTTTATAATGGAATGTAACTTTCTACGAAAAATCTTTATTACCAACTGAAAATACATATATTTGACTAATATTTTATGCTCTCAGATTGACAAAATTTTCGGTTGTATGGCCACAGCATACGATAACGTTAGGCTCTGCAAAAAAAAAATTACAAAACGGATGCACGTGTAACTTTCCAACATTTGATCCGAATTGAAAAATTCGAACGGTTTCTTAAAGTATATTACAATAGCCAGGGCCGTTCCTGGCGGGGGTGCAGTAGGGGCCCCCGCACCTGGGCGGCCAAACCTAGGGGCGGCCACAGGCCGTTTATAATATGTAAAATTTTGATTAATAAGAATAATAATCGAAACTTGTTTGCATGATAACTGTTTAAAATTATGTATGTATAGATATAAAAGTAAACACTGCATATTAAATTCTTAATTAAAGAATATTTCATTAATAAGGGCGGCAAAATTGTTTTCGCACCTGGGCGGCCAAAACCCAGGAACGGCCCTGACAATAGCTTCAGTTGCACGTACCAGTTTTTTGATCGAATAAATCATTCAATAGTAACATTGAAAAAACATGTTGATTGTTTATACTATTTGGTCAAGATTTCTTCTCAAGTCCGCCATTTCTTCAAAAATGAATATTTTTTTAAATCCGTACGTGCAACTGAAGCTATTGTAATATACTTTAAGAAACCGTTCGAATTTTTCAATTCGGATCAAATGTTGGAAAGTTACACTTGCATCCGTTTTGTAATTTTTTTTTTGCAGAGCCTAACGTTGTCGTATGCTGTGGCCATACAACCGAAAATTTTGTCAATCTGTGAGCATAAAATATTAGTCAAATATATGTATTTTCAGTTGGTAATAAAGATTTTTCGTAGAAAGTTACATTCCATTATAAAAGAATGTCTTGAAAATAGCCTTTATTTTCGACCGGTCACAGTGGCTTCCCCCCTTAAGTGTTTTCATTCTGAATTTGCTTATCTTTTACATTATGATATGGTTTGTATGTTTCTTTCTAATTACATTCGCCGTTTGTCAATGACGAATAAAGTATCACTTATTTCATGGAAATAAACATGGCCTTGGTCGTTTTCTGTACCTCATCTTAAGTTTATCAATACATATGACTAGTCTTACTATCCGGCTTTGCCCGGAATTTCGATTCTAATTTTACGAAAGAAAAATTTTTCGGTGAAAATAGTCACATTCATCTGGAGTGGCCAGGCATAATGAGCTCAGGCCCATTTCGTGACTCCAGAGTTTACCATTCGAAAGTTTTTAGGCGAAAGACAAACACACACATATAAACTTTCTGCTTGATATATTAGGATCGTAACTATGCTAGTTCATGTGAAATAAATTCCTCGTAGAAAATTGTAATAGCATTATAATACATGTATCCTAAAAGAGCCTATCCAACTAAGTAGGAACTGTGCACTAAGGACCCAAAGTTTGAAATCCCAATTACACGCTACCATGACAAAATCCAGGAATGCAAATGGTTATTTCTACAAACAGAGGCCTAAAACAGCCACAAAGAACAAGTACTGAAAGTCACTACATCAAAGTATTCAATTAATGTATTTGATGATTGAATCAGAGGTCGAAGCAAGCGTAAAGTTAATTAGGAAAAATTCAATTAGGAGTAACTGTAAAGAGGTGGTTTATGCAAATTTGACAGCAGAGTTGGGCATTATTCGAGTAACCTTCGAATAAAAATTTCGAATAAAATGAAGCTATTCGTGACTAACGAATGAATTTTTAGTCGTTATTCGTTATTCGTTATTCGAAGGACCTCCGTGGCAACTGAGCGTCACGAAGAAGCCGCTTCGGCTCGAGTACCGTGGCCCTCGGCCTCCGGTCGGGCCGAGGGGTATTATGGGACAAGGGGAATGCTTGTCTGGCAGACGGAGCGGCTCGGGTTCTGACCCACGCTTATTCGTGTCGCTTAGTCGCCACGGGGATCCTTCGAATAACGAATAACGGCTAAAAATTTATTCGACTAAAAATTTATTCGTTATTCTCGAATAACTACACTTTATTCAAATTTTTATTCGAGTTCGTTCGAATAAAAATTTAGTCGAATCAAAATTTAGCCGAATAAAAATTTATTCGACTAATGCCCAACTCTGTTTGACACGGGTTGACAAGGAACGGTTAGTAAACCCTGAAAAGAAAGTAAAATATTTCAGTAGGCAGGGAAACATATGAATTCAACAGTGTCTGGAGAAACGTTTCGTAGACAGACAAGCCTGAGATGTATGCATTCAAATGTAAAAGACATGTTTTCGTTCATGGTAAGCTACGCGAGAAATGACTTCCCGCGCGTATTGCACATGCAACAAAAGATGCAAACTATTCTGCGACGATGTAGGGTTGTATTAACGAAAATGCGATTGCGATGACTTCTTTGGAAACAACAATATTTAACTCCACAGAAGAACTTATAGCGCATAACATTTCTTTTATGCAAGATAATGATAAGATGCATAGTGCGAACATTATTCAAAAGTAGTTACACGATAGCGAGCTCTAAAGCAGCGGCCCGCAACTGGTGTGCCACGAGACGATGCTAAGTGCGCCGCGGCGCAATGCCTCCAAGAGGAGAAGAAGCACAAGCTTTTCTTCGAACAATGTTCCTCATAAATAAATAAATGTAATTTCTGTGTATACACTGTGTGTTCCAACTCCTATGTGTTTTGTATATTTCTACTTGCGGTATACCGCGGAAATCTGAGAAGGTCTTAGGTGTGCCCAGGATGAGAAGACGTTGCGGAGGACTGCTCTAAAGTATGTACAGTACCCGCAGAGACGTAGCAAGATCGTAAATGAAACACTCGAGCAGCGGTCGCTGAGTCCCCGCCACCCAGGGTCGTATGTGGTGTACTGTTGCAGAAATGGGTAATTATTTTCTTTAGCGATTCCTCGCCGATTTTTATGAAATTTGGATATGTTGTAAAACTCCATTTTGAACAACTTTTTCCCATACATGTTACCGCCGCTCGGTCTTAGTTTCCGAGATATTCGCAAAAATATTTTTTGAATTTCTTGCTTTGGTGTTATAATTTGGGTTAGTTTTGGGTTAGGACCTTGAAATATGTTGCCAAGGTCATCATTCTGAACAACTTTGGACCTTCGTTTCCAAGATATTTGCGAAAAACTTCGGTTCACTTATTCCGACACAACGCATTCCACTTTCCAACTTGTACCGGGCATTAGTATTGGTTGGGGCTAGATTAGCGCGGGGCCGCGTAAAGCATGGCAGCGAGCCGATGTGAGTCGGGGTGTTGACGGGAGCTCCCACATACCCAACAGGTGCTCTCGGAAGCACCCACTTCCTAGCAAAAAAATTATGTTTTAGAACCAGAGGCATCCTAATATCCGGCGGCGCCGGCGGGGTTGACGGCGTCCGCAAGTAGGGGAGACCGGGGCTAGTTGTTACAGGGGCAAGTTGTTACAAAGCAGTTTAAAATTTTTTCGCTTGGACTATCACTTAGACGATGAAGTGGCGGATGTGTTTCAACCATACACACTTGTGTATGTTGTGTGTTTGTAATCGGTTCACGCGTTGTCACTTTATTACAGTTTTTTGTGTTTTCGGTACTAATAGTAACTTTTCTCTTTCTACTTGAATCTTTTCTACCGAACAGACAGGTAAATGTATGTAAATGATTATTACCAGGTTTGAATCAGTGTTCCTTTAGCTACAGATTGGCACCACGAACATAAGAATACACCTAACTGGTATGAACTTATAGCTGTTTATACACAATGGTGTCAACCGGGGCAAGTTGTTACACAAGACAAGGGGCATGTTGTTACATACGAAAAGGCTTTTACATTCAAAGAAAGGCTCCACAAAGTGGATTCAGTGCATAGAGTGCAAAAAGTGGGCACATGAGAAGTGTGCAAAACCTAAAAATCACTTTTATGTGTGCATTAATTGCGAGTCCCTGTATGAAACGGACGACGATAATTAGTGCAACTGATTTCAGTAGTTTTTTTATTATTTTTAAAATAGATTTTTTATTCTATATTTATTGTAATAGATTCTTACCATTAATAAATTTACTTTTGTCCAAGAAAATATAATTATATTACTCATAATAAGCCTCGTTTCGTAAAATTTAATTCTGTAACAACTTGCCCCGTATTGTGTAACAACTAGCCCCTACTCGGGGCACGTTGATACAACATGTCTCGACTTTCAAAATGGCTTGTTTCAAAGTCATGGTTTTCGTTTAATTACATTCCATAGCGGTCATCGGTAGAGGAAAGAACGTACTTTAAGTAAGAGTCATTGATAGTATTGAATATGGAATGCAAAAAAAATAAAAAATAAAAAACTGAAAAGTGTAACAACTAGCCCCGGTCTCCCCTATCTAGTTGAAATCTCCAAACTCACATCGGTTTGCTATCAAGCTTCACGCGCCCGGGAAGAGTTGGAAAGTGGAATAGTTTGTGTCGGTATAAATCAACAGAAGTTTTTCGCAAATATCTCGGGGACTAAGGCCGAGCGGCGGTAACATGTACAGTAGACCGTCAATTATCCGAACGTCGATTAACCGAACGGTCGATTATCCGAACCATTGCTGCATCAACGCGCCCACCACTTTTTCGAACCAGTGTAGCGGTACCGATTGTTTGATTGACTTTTGCTTATAGCCCAGTGAAATTAGATCTGTCTTCGGAATAATTCCCACCAAACCAAATTTTGGTATGGGCCTTTATTTGGTCGTTTTTTGAATTTTTCGAATTTTCGGGTTCGGGATATTCCCCTATCAAAAGTATGGGGGTTGAAACTTGGTAACCCGACATACATGAAAATGGTTACTCCTACGAAAAAAACTCATAGGACCTGCTTTGTACAGAATTTCCTAAGCTATAAACTGTATAATAACTATTTTTGTCGCAAAACTGCTAGATAACGAGATATTCCCGAAAAACAGTTGTTTTTTTGTTCAACCCTCCGTAAAATTTTTAGCGGCGGTCGGATCGATGGGGACTTTTGACAATTGTTTGAAACGACCAAATAAAGGCCCATACCAAAATTTAGCTCGGTGGGAATTATTCCGTAGATTGGGCAGATTTCCGTCTAATTTCACTGGACTATAATATAAATTAACGCAGTAGTACTCCTGTATTTAATAAGTAAATTTTAGGTGTAATTCCTATAGTTATAAACTGTGTAAAGTACATACACGCTTCATTCTTCGAACTATTCGATTATCCGAACAATTTGAATTTCCGAACCACCTCGGTCCCAGGCAGTTCGGATAATTGACGCTCTACTGTATAGGCAAAAGTTGTTCAGAATGATGACTTTGACAACATATTTCAAGGTCACCGAAATCGCTGAGGAATCGCTTAAGTAAATAATTACCCAGAAATCTCAGTAGGAATTGAGTCTCAAGCAACGTACCCTGAGCCCTGAGTGAGGCCCGAGCCCCTTCTCTGCCCACAGATCTGTAAATTCGCTTGCAAGACTCTCGAAACGTGTAAACAGACAGCGCTACCACTCTTACCACCTCGCTATATCTCTGCGGGTACCACAACGACCTGCACCGTCGTTAAACAGAGAAATGAGAAGTATATTTGTTGAAATTCAGGAGAATCTTGAGAAGAAAGTTATGAAAACACAATAAAAAAGCCTTCTTACGCTATGCTATAAAAACAATTCTTTATTCACTTAATGGTAATGTTATTAATGTGTAATACAATATAAGGAATATTAACAAATATTGTTTTTGTTTGATAATATCAATTAATTGCCCTATACTTACTCGATATCTGGTGATTTGCGGATGATAACGCAAAGGATCGTCGTGTTAGAAATATTAAACCGAACAACGTAAATACCTTATGCTCTGCTGCTGGCGCGATCCTTTCGGCAGTCCGTTGTTCGTAAATTTGAGCGTCGATCGAGGCAGAATGTAACTCGCTCTCCACATTCTCGATGCTTTCGCCCTTCGGGTAACTTGTGGGAGATTCCCCGAGCAGACACTCAAATTCCTCCAGTGTCGGAACATCTGGTATCTGTCGTTCTATAGTGCGATGCTTGGATTTATCTTTCCGTTTCTGGAAGTAAATGTACGGATGCCTTACTACGCTGTGGCCGAATTTGCAGATAGCGAAAATCGAAATGCTAATAGTAAATATATTCGCCAGCAGATGTGCAGAATTTAGTCAGCAGTATATGAGATACAAATGAAGTGAGACTTGACATTCATGCAAATGTGGAAATTCTTTGCTGAAATATAGTGTCGGACGACGAACAATGGAATTAATGGATAACACTTATCGTAAGTTAAACGAAAAACGGAAGAACGCAGAAAATAAGTTTTCACCTGTCGTTGCTTTGGTATTTCCATATTTGATAAATATAGATATAGAAATAGAAAGTAAAATATTTCCCAATGTTCCTTACATATGAACTTCCAATTTATTACGCAGCTTTTAAATATGGAAAACAAACACGAAAAAATAATATCTATCTCGCAACAACAAATGTCTGTAATGCCATACTATATATTAACATTGTAGATATTCAGAAATCTATTGCCGTTCTTTCTATAATCTATTACATATCAGGGTATATTGAATTCAAAACTTATTGACACTCATATTGTCAAACACCACGAAATTATCTCGTTCCGTAACTGGTTAATCGAATAATATACGTCCACTGACGAGGTACAGAATAGACCTGTCACCTTATAGACTGTTATTAGAGCACTAAAGAGGTGAGTATACGCATCCGCCATCTTGGGTCCTCTGGAGAGAGAATATTATTGAGAACCCGCCTTTTTGAGTCTTGTCAGATTCACTTTATAAACAAAATATGCGTTGTTGATATTGATACATGGTAGCACGACACATTATTAGAGTATTATATTATATTTAAGTTTATATTTGGTTAATAAAGCGAATTTGACAATACTCAAAGAGGCGGGTTCTCAATAATATTCTCTCTCCAGAGGACCCAAGATGGCGGATGCGTATACTGTTGCGGTCATAGACATATACATATATATCTATATATGAGGGATACTTAGTCGAAAAGGTTAGGTATACTTATACATAATTCAAAATTTCGTATATCATGTAGGTTATATATATAACAAAATTAGTAAATAGAATGAAGCATTTTTTAAATAAATTCGTACTTATAGATATATGCAATAATAGTTATATTTTTAAAGATTTTGTAAGCTTAAAAGTTCATAAACATAATTAATATGCATAAATAATTATATAGTATAATATATATATATCGCTCATTTGCTGCGACATAACTGATGAAAAAAAAAAAATATTCTTATTATAAACATATTATCTATTCGATAATTAAGCAACACATTTGAATTTCTAAGATTATATATATAATATATAAATTGTTGGTTATGTATGTATATTTATTTATTTACATGTGAAATCGAATACAATCATTATTTATATTTTCTTTCTCCAACTGTTCGCAGTTTTTATTTTTCCTGCGATTTGCACAACCGATTACTACGCAATAAGTCATTATTACACTCAATTAATATATGATTATATACAACGACCACTACGACGCTTTAGAACAGTAATAGTTGAGCAACAGTGGTTATGTTTCGAACATAGCCATTAATGCCGAACCGACAAGAACCGAATACATCCGAACCTGACTACCGAATTGCCTGTATGGTTTCTGCCTTTTCCCCTCCGATCTTACAGTCCCCTCGCCAACAGTCCTCTCTTCCGCTCCGTCTATATAAGTCTATGGTTGCGGTCATGGACCTGAAGGACAGTGCATGAGCACAGTGTAATAGACAGGTGTTCCGACTCCTGTCCAGAATGTGTGACTTTTTCGTCCTAGTTCTTCTGGCGGCCGGCAGATTTCGTCGATGTCGTAAAGGCATTTACATATGGCCTGTTGTGTCTGGCAAGCCCAGTAATACCACTAAAATCTCTACTACTACAGTCTCATTAATACATATGTATATGCCTTCTATGTCACGACGCCTCTCGCGACGGCCAGGGGAATTAAACAGAAATCGGCACACAAAATCGCTGGGGTACAAGGTACAGAGTCGGAACACCTGTTTATTACACCGTGATGCATGAGCTAGACTTATTGACGCGGGGGTGTAAGCGAAAGACGCAAGGGGAATCAAGCTGTTTCAGCCATCTTGTTATGATATACTAGTGGTGCCATCTATGTCATACCCTGGTAAACTTTGAAACTTTACACTTGCATTACTCAGGTTTCATAAATTGATCAATGTTTTTATAAATAATACATATTTATACGAATTGTAATACATAGGGTGAATGAAAATACGTTATATTTAATTGCCAGAAAATAACTATACATATATATAATGGGCTATAGAGTGCACTACTAGTATATCATAACAAGATGGCTACACAGGCGATTCCTGTGATATGTAAGAATATCACGTTTACTGCCTTATGTTTCTTTTACAAGGGACTGCATACATTATTATTTAACCTTAAGAATGCGACAAGTAGCTAGAATAAAAAATAGAGAGTATTCTAAGAGCAAAGAAAAAAAGAAAACAGCCAAACTGTACCACAAATAAATAAATATTTGTATAATTGAAACAAAGTCTTAATGTGTGTTTGTTATAATATTCTCCTAAGTATAATTTATCCTCATAAAATAAGCATTTTACATAACGATAAATATTTGTTTGGTCGTTAACCGACTCTCATTTTCTCAGTTTAATTAATTTTAAAAGTTAAAATATTTTACTTTATAAAACTTTTTATTCGAGGTGCATGAAGTCATTACAAATTTTGGAACCCACTTGGGTTGAAATGTCCAAAAAATTATTTCCTGAAGTACAATGAAAATTAATTGAATTTTAGCTTACATTTAAGATTATGGAGGTATTCTTAAGTGGGGGTGGTCAAATTTAGTAAAATTTGTGTTTTTGATTTAGTTTTGTTTAATTTAGTTGTATTTGTATGTTGAACCCAGTTGTTTTGTGAGGACAGAGGTCAAGGCCTAAGGAAAGAAGATTCTTTTGAATAGTTTTAATGGCTTTCTCAATAAGCTTAATACATTTTGGAAGGGGAGAAATTTTAGAATAGATTGACAACAAGGTTAAAAGGCGAATGTGATATCGTTTTATTTTGATTCTCCTTTCTCTTCCGCTTAACGGAATATGTTCATAAGACGATCTTTAACTTGTTACTCTAACAGAAACATTTGTAAATCGCGGGCTTCGACTCTCAAAAAATGACCTAGTTTTACCCGTGCTGAATTCTAATTCCTACCACGCGTAGCGTTAAAATCTGTTTCGGGACTTCACCGGTAACGTTGCATGCGACACTAAAATGGTAAGGGGGTCCTAGGACCCCCCAAACCGGTGACAGAAAATTACATTGGGTGATAGGTCTATTCTATACCTGGTCTGTGGCTATACCTCGTCTGTGGCATCAGGTAACTGTCGCCAGATAATAAATTTTTAGTTTCCTCTGTATCGACCGAGATTTTACTACCAGTAGAATGTGCTGCCATCTGATGGTGACATTCTAAATTACGTACAAAATCAATTGGTTACACGTGAACATAGCTTTAGATGACTGTGCATAATAGTAAAGGTTTAGACACGCCAAATTTAAATTGTCGAGTGAAGCAGTCAAATTTATTAAATTACGAACAAAAGCTTTCCAATGACTACTACTTGCAAGGAAAGGTTCTCAGGTGTTCGCCTCCGATTGCTTTGGTTTTTGGATATGTTTTTAGAGGACCGAAAAATATTTTTCTACATTCTTTCTATTTTAGCCCATTCGCATGTTTAGGAGGTGCAAAATTGTGTTGAATAAAACTTGATATAAACTTCATTTGCGTCGTAAGTTGCTGTATGGATGATGTGTTCTTGTCGCCAGTCACCGTTATTAGGGGGTAAACTACCCAAGGGGACGTTCGCCTCTCATTATCAGTAGCGATGGGAGGTCATAAAACCACTGATGTTTCAACCCCTAAACGTGCAAACGGACTAAAATAAAAAGACACGTACCTATTTCTTATTTTTCGGTCCTCTGCGGTACAGGCGTATTTTCCTGCCATTGAAATTCAAAGGAAATGAAGTATTTTTACATGCGAAAGAAGCGGAGCTTTTTCCTATGTACAGTGCACACGATATTATCGGCAATTTGTACATAGGCAGTTGAGGAGTCCTCCGAGTGAAGCTGGTGCGTGTCGTAAATCGTAGGGATTAATTGCAACGAAGGCTGTTTGTAATATTTCTTACAATTAATTAAAATATGTTTGTTAAATAGTTTTGAAGTAACATAAATAAAGATTTTATAACTATTACATTTTATATGATTTCAAATATTGTCAAAAAATTTATTTGCAAAAGCAGGTAAATAAACAAGTTTCATTAATTATGACGTATCAAGAAGACCACAGATATACGTCCTAACAGAATGAAAATGAAAAAATAAGCGCTAAATATATGATTTCAGTCAGAAAATGTTTGGCGCCACGTTTCGACACGAAATGCCCCACTGTGCGGTGGTTCACCCAACGTGACGACCTCAATTTACTCGCAAATTATTGGCTGTATTAAAAAATATTTTAAACAAAAGTTGCATGGTATCAAGGGGGATATATAATGCAATAATATGTTTTTTACTACGTTACATGTTTATCAAGATATAACGGTCACCTTCGGTTTTTTAATTGGAATGTCCAGTATTGCTTCCAACAGGATTTCGATAACAGATTTAACACTGCATAAAAAAGAATTACATCATGTAGGGTTTAATGTAAACAGTTTTTGAGATGCGTATCAGTAAAATACGTTTTATTCTAAATAATTTTCGAACTGTTGTCCGTTGCAGTTAATGCAACCACGTGATCGCATGATGACTGAATGAGACACTTTTTTAAGTGTGTCCGTTGTTATTGCAGCACATGCAGTAATGATACGCTCTCGCATATCTTCCGCGATTGTTGGCGGCTCGCGATAGACTGCATCCTTCAGCGCCCCCCAAAGAAAATAGTCAGGTGGCGTCAAATCTGGCGACCGAGCTGGGCATGAATCAGCTATTCAATGATGAAGATACCTACATTTGGAATTTACGGAATAATGTAATACTGGTCGTTGGTGAATAGAAAACCCTCCTTGACTACGTGAAATTCATTATCAACGTCGCACAGTGGTTTGAAATCCCAGAAACATGGCAAAAATATGAAGGTGATCTTTGATATTTACAAAAATGAGTATACTAAGGTTTTCGAGGTCGCCGATTACGAATTTGAAGTCAAAACGGAAAAAACAAAATGGCGTATCCAATATGGCGGACGCGTATACCAAAAAATATCAGATTTGGTCTAAACTTGGTATTCTAGAGTTTTCGAGGTCGCTGAGTACGAATCTGAATTCAAAAACTTAAGATAAATATTATATTAAATTGTTGAAATTATTTATTAAATATTAGGCTATAATGATTTTCGGGAAAAAATCATGTACCATTGCACGTGCCCTTCCAAGCAGTAGAACTTTGCCCTCTGGAGCATTTTCATACGACCACTAATAACGGAGATATTTAGGTGTTTCCATTTAAATGCCGCATTCTGTACGAAAAAACTGTAATATCTCTGAAAGTGGCAAAAAGTGGCAAATTTTCTTTTTTTTTTATTATTAAAGTCCGATGTTTACGCATTATAACCACACAAAATTTTACACTGGGAAGTGCTGGGAACTAACCTAAAACTCTAACAACGTACAGAAATGGAATTTCACTCCAGTGTTACCAGCAGCCACGAAATAGAAAAATGACTTTTGATGTATTTTGTTACTTACCTATACAGCTACTAGCTTGGTTAGTATCATTTACCAAATCCATCATTTGCATTAAATATAGCACTTTAAAAATTCGCTTAAAAAGTGTACAACTAAATGCAAATAATAATGAAATATGGCCAAGGTTAAAAAACAAAAGAATAACACATAAAACAGTTGTGGCATATAGTCTACTATCGATTTATAACAAAATATATCCAATTTACCAAGTTTAATTTTTTGGGTTTTTGCCACGTTTCTGGGATTTCAAACCACTGTGCGTCGGTGGAGTTAGCCTGGCAAGCCAGTTCGGACACTATTTAAAATTAAATAACCGTATTTTACTGGTATCTCAGAAACTGTTCACTTTAGTATATGATACACTCTTTATGCAGTATTTTATAATTTATCGAAATTCAGGAAGAAATATTGGCCATCCCATTTAAAAAACTGAAGGTGCCCGCCATATCTTGATAAAAATGTAACATAGTAAAAAATATAGTATTCCATCATACATACATCCCCCTTGATAACACGCAAGTTTTGTATAAAATATATTTTAACACAGCCAATAATTTACAAGTAAATTCAGGTCGTCACGTTAGGTGAACCACCCTGCATATTCGTAGCAATTCAAAATGAAGTAAAAAGAAAAATACAGTAGGGTGTCGATCAAAGAAATGAATAAGTATATATTATGTACATATATGACCACCTACAATGCCTTCGAAGAACAAAAGCTGGACTATCTGGTAACAATCTGAATATTACGGCAGCGTATAGTTTTCTTTATAATGAAAGAGGTCCATTGGTGTTTATTCTAAATATACTTTCTTTATCGAATATAAGAATGCTCATAACTTCAAAACTAAGCATTATCGGACATATCCGTATACCATTTTTTTTATTCCTTAGGTGAGTAGAACAGATACTGAAAAAATGCTCCACAATTTTATAAACACCCTGTATAAAATAAATATAGATTATTTTGATGAACAAAGGAATAATATATCATGTAAAAAGATTTAGAGAATTTTATATAAAATAAAAAATATAACAAAAAAGTTGTTCCATCCCTTGTGGGGATCGAACCCACGACCTTTGGATTAGAAGTCCAACGCGCTATCCTCTGCGCCAAAGGGACATGTACGTACAATCACAAATAATAGCATATCCTTGAAACAGAATTTATCATAAAGAAAAGTCTTACATGTTTGTACATATTGTACATTTAAGATGTATAAATCTTATTATAATATATAATAATACACAAACCTTATTAAATATAGAAATATGAGTGAACGTCTTGAAAGCGCATACAATAAATTATGTACAAAATGTTTAATTATTGATTAACACTATATTATCAAGTAGAGATACGTAAATATACACTAAACACCAATAAATACAAGAAAAGACAGACCTAGACTGCCGGACAACTGTACTAGAAAGCTTGCAATAACGTTCGAATTTTAATTGCAACTGTTAACCGATCGGTTTCATCTTTTGGAAATATTCTATTTTTATGGATTTGAACCATTTTAGGCAATGAGACCTAAGAAAGTCGGCAAAAATGGTTTTGTCCTCTAAAGCTAAAGACCACCCTACATGCAGGTATGTAATACATATACATCTGGAATCTAGATTATTCTTTATTTCGATGATGTCTTCCGGGGCGGTCCACTTCGTGGGCGATCTTCTACACCTACACCATGTCTTCATGATACTTTCTGATTATGTCATTTACTGTAGATTTTCCAATAGAGAATAAGCAATTTCACGAGAAAACTTTCCGCCTGCTGACAGCTTTATTACACTTTTGCGTATCGAATCATGTTTCCGTTTTGACGACTTATTGTGTATCAATTGATTCTAGTAATTCTGTATGATATTGTATGTAAATATTCGCAGATCTTTTACAGACCTAGAAACTAATTTGGCCAGAAACTTTTGACCATATAATACTATAATCGAATTAATGAAAGACGGCGCCTGGGCGGCCCGTAGGCCGGCGCGCGTGGCTCGGGAGAGACCCAATGCCTGCTCCGTACTTCGTGCGACGTTGCCACGTTGTGTAGCAGATCGGACGTCTCTTTCTATCTTCAAGCGCAACTGTGTCTCTCTCACTCGCTCGATAAAACAGATTTCTTCATCTACAAGTCACTCCACGCCAAATCGATCACATTTTTAGAGACTTTGATCAGAATGCAATATGTATTTTGTGAATCACGTGAAATTGTGGAAAGGTTTGAGTCATTGTTTAACAGGTTTTCAACTTGGTTACAAAATATAGGACTTTGAATTGTGCAATTTCTGCCTATGTTAGTGAAAAGATGCTGTACTTACGAATTTATATCTCGAAAACTATCAACAGCATTGCGTTAATTTTCTTTTATTTTAATCGAGAAGAATTAATCTTTCAGAATAAAGTTTCGAAATTGTAAAACTATTTTTCATTTCATTTCCGACAGGAATTCGATCCTTTAAACATGGCTTAAAAGCAATTCGTTCCTTTAAAGATGGCTTAAAAGTACTACGGATAACACCATTAAAATTAACGTGAAATTTGTAGAATAAAACTTTGGTTATAATTTTCAAAATTACAAAATTAATTTTTCAATATAAAAAAAGAGTATTAGAATAGCCCGCACTTTCTAGATTAAAATGAAAAAATAATGAATTCAATACGATAAAGAGTTTCCGAGATAAAAATTCACAAGTACAGCTCGGTTTCATGAAAATAGGCAAAAATTGAACAAATTCAAAATCAGCAAAG
The DNA here is from genome assembly GCA_946251845.1 of Andrena fulva. NCBI lineage: Eukaryota > Metazoa > Arthropoda > Insecta > Hymenoptera > Andrenidae > Andrena > Andrena fulva. The sequence goes on from OX276329.1 coordinate 46,235,407, forward strand.
TGATGACTGAAATCCCTTCCTATATAATATTTCAGTTTGAACAAAATCCCTGACATGGGGTGCAAAAAGTGATCGATTTGCCGTGGAGTGACGCTAAATAGAATAAGAATCCTATGAGCCTGTATTCCTCGACATGTCCGCCATTCATTCTGCATGGCGCTTGCCACAATAGCCAATAAGATTCGACACTCTGTCAAATCTCTATGGGAAGGACGTTGGGTTCGCCCTGTGGAAGAGGATAGCAATATACACCCGACAAGGACAACGATTATTCTAGGCCCACAGCAAAGTAGTTAAAAGTCATTGGCCAAGGTGTAGGGAGCCGAGTGGGGGAAGCACCAATCGCGAGCCTGGAGTAGCGGCAACGTCGCAAATTCAGGCCCCGGTCCCAAGGCGCCTTCTTTCGTTAATTTGACTATAAGTGCTTACAATTTTATTAGTCCAGTAATCCTGGCAGGGGGTATTCTGGTGTAGCGTGCGAGTTTCATTACCATTTTCCAGAATTTTTTATGGGCAATCGAAGTAAGTGTAGTACGCAAAGATTTCTCTAAAATTTTAATCGTGCTTTCAACTGTATTCGCAATTTTTTTCGTCGCGAAAAAATTAGTGTGAGATGTCTATACGAAGACATGAAGATTGTGCGATTTTGAGGAGATGTCCAATTGGCTGCCATGATTCTATCTTTCGTAGGCATCTGAAATAAATGATTAATAATATCTAGAGACGCGGTAGCGTCTCGACGCCTAGTACAGGAAAGACACCCTGTATATGTCGACTGTCGCTACCGCTATCATTTACTCGAGAAACGGCTATTCCAACCTAACCTGAAACTTATTTCATTAATATCTCATCACGCCTGCAATATTTTCTAAATTTAAAGGCATTTTTCTGATGTAAACCGCGTATAATCTTTCGAATAAGACCAAATTCAATAAAATCTGTCCACGCATGACAGAGATATCATAATATCGTCTCATGGATCAGTCGGCAACGGTAATTTTTTCTTCTCCTTCTGATTCTGATTCTTCTTCTCCAACCAAATTTCGTCAAACATAATACGTATACGAGTTACACGCACACCTTCAGCCAAAAGAAACTAGTATATGTTTAGTTCGTCGACTCTCGGGATCATTCGGCAGGGTTCGTCGTCCGTCGTTGTACATATATACCTATGTATACTATTTTATTTTATAACCTACCAAGTGTCATCGCTTTATAACCTACCAAGTGTCAAATAAGGAAAGTTGTCAAAATTTTCTGAAATGTCACGAGTTTTTACACCACAATCCACATAAGACACTGAATTATTGTCTCAATTAACAAGGTAAGTCGCCAAAATTTTTTAATAGAATTTTTATGGGGATTTGTTTTTATACCAGCAAATTATTTTTAATTTAGGGTTTTTATGTAAAGCTTATCCCCATAAAAACTTCAAAAAAGTAAAAAAATTACGCCATGTACATGAAATCAAATAAATCACAAAAAATAGAATACAATATAATATATATTAAAAATGATCTGAAGTCATTCCCTATGCAAATTATCTTTGTAAAAAGAAGTGATATCCCCATAAAAAACTTCAAAAAAGTAAAAAAATTACGCCGAGTACACGAAATCAAATAAATCACAAAAAAATAGATGATAATATAATATTAAAAATTACCTGAAGTCATTCCCTATGCAAATTATCTTTGTAAAAAGAAGTGATATCCCCATAAAAAACTTCAAAAAAGTAAAAAAATTACGCCAAGTACACGAAATCAAATAAATCACAAAAAATAGAAGATAATTACAAAATAAAAAAAAGTTGTGAAATCAAAATGAGCTGCAAGTACATAAAGGTGCTTTCCCACAGCGTACAAAGGTGACACTGTGTAACGCAATGTAAGATTCGGTGCTTTCCAACTGCGCTTATAATAATATTAAGCAGATATATTTTTATAGAAATAAATATTTCAATACCAATAAATATTTTATTCAAAATACTTGGCGCTGCGAAACCGAATTGGTGTTGCTAAACTGAATACATATGTATAAATTGCATTAATCTTTTTCTTTCTTTCTTGTGCGTGCAATTCGTGAATGTGTGTATGTGTGCGTGTGCATTAGGGTGGACCTTAGCTACTCTTGACGAAAATTATTTTGCGAGATTTTTTTGGTCCCGTACCCCAAAAATGTGACACTTATTGGGAAAATGATCTGGAAAAAATTTCAGCCCGATTGGACCACGGGAAAAGGACGCGCCACGAATTTGAAAATTTTGAACTTTTTAAACCTTGACATAAATATACATTATGACATATCGTTGAATTTGTATTTTTTTTTGTGTTTAAGAATACATACACAGCTTATACGATTGTTAACAAAAAAAATCGTCCGTGACCTTGAAAACTCGAAAGAGTGACATTGAAAAAAAATGTTTTCCTTCCATTATATTCGCCTCTTTATATACTACAACTTTTGTGTGAAGAGTTTTTTCATATATCCATAAACGATGGAGATATTAAACATTTTTGATTTTCATTATAACGCTCCATTATACAGAAGAAAAGCAGTTCTAAGACTGGAAATAAGTTATTATAGCTATTATATAAATTACGAATAGAAATGTCATCAAAGTATTGCGTCCCAGACCTGCTCGTGGACGTTCGATAAGACCGAGCACTAACAATTAACAAACCGTTAACAAACACAGTCTTAAATGCGTCTCAAAAATTCAAATAGCCACGGAGGTATTTATTACGGGTTCCTTTATATTAAAAATGCTTTAAAAATCCTTTGATAAATTCTCTTTTGTGACGTCAGGATACTGCTTTCTATATCCCGTCACATTCTGCAGTATAAATTGTTTCTCCTCTTCATTTTTTGATAATATTTTGTTATATTCTTCTATAAGTTTAACGCCACGCTCAACGGTGCGATTTATCACTTTTAATCCGTTCACGATGTTTCGCCCAATTTGGAAAGCCTCGTCATCACCGCACATGTAGAAGGGTCTTTTTAAAAAAATGTGGTAGGTATTAAAAACCGTTCAAAGAATCTTTTGGAATCAGGAGAAATAAAATGTTCCATTTTTTTGTTGGCTAATTGTTCCATATTCTTACTTCCTTTAATACTATGTAGGTTTTGGTTGAAACATTTAAAACAAGCAGCTTATGAATTATTTCAGGTTGTTAAGCTAACGTAAGTGAATCATTCTTGGCTGTGATTGGTGTAACCTGTTAATTGGGTCCATCTCCTCACCAGGAACGCCTTCCGTGTATTTAAAATTGTATATTTAAAAACGATTACAGGCGAATTCGCTCATTCTGCCCACAATAAATGACGCTCATGCCGTAGCATAATAATCGAGGATCTTGCAGCACGTGAGGCGCAGCTCCATTTTTTACGAGTTTTTGAGTTATGACGTGTAATATACGTAAAAAAAATTCTATATCGTTTAGTGCACGTCTGATGCAAATCCGACGACAAATGAGCGATTTATTGCAAATTTTGAACCTGCACCCATTACTGTTTTGTGCAATATTTTTTTTGGGGCAGCTCCGGATTTGAAAAATTCGTAAAAAATAGAAATAGATACTTATCAACTCAATAACTACAATTTATCGTGTGAAAATATATATTTTTCAATTTGTGTTCACTTTTTAATGTTAAGTCAAAGCAATAATTTTATAAGCAGTTTTTTTTAATTTACTCGAAGTTGGTAAAGATGGAGCTGCGCCCCTCTTGCTGTAAGGTCCTCAATTATTTACTAGATTTTAAATTTCAGCGGCGAATCAACTCGTCCCATTTAACGCAGAAGAATTTCTAGATGACGAGTTAACTCGTCTACACTAGGACCACATTTGTGAGTAGCTTTATTTCGGGTTTGCTGTTATATGAGAGTAATTATCTATTATGAACTGTTATCTTGCGTTCAAAGAATAACCGCAGAGTTTTGTTATTGGCAATTAAATAGAGCGTTTGAAATCGCCATTAGAAGAAACACGATGAACTTTAGTCACGCGATACGCACTTTTGTTCCACGAGGGGAGCGTAAGACCAAACGTCACGATGGAACAAAGATAATCCATCAAAATGATTCGAGTAAAGTGGTCATGCATTATACCACATTTTTCACAGATTTTTTGAAATCCTAAAAATCATTTGGATAAAAAAAAACATAATTAATGAAATTTGACGTTTCAGTCAAATAACTCAAAAACTCACGAAACATTATGAAAGAAGAAAGGGAACAGTACCTTAATAGAAACAAACTAAAAAAATTCATAATTTGAATACCATACCTTGTTCATTATTTTTCAAAAATATCTTATAATTTGAAAGCTAACATTTCAAGAAATGGAATGCAGTTTATATGATGTAGGTATATCAGTGATTTCCAACCGGTGAGTCGCGAAGTATTTTCTGGGGGGTCGCCACGGTTTTGGGGCTTTTTTTCAATATTATTAAGTTAGAATTATATTCTGAAATACCTATTTTTAATGTGTTTTCTTTACCTTATTAAATTTACCTTATCTCATATGGGGAGGCGGGAGGGGGGCAGGTTATTTGAATATAATAAAAGGGGATCGCGACTAAAAAAAGCTTGGGAAACACAGATGTACTTATATTTGAGGCAGTGAGAGCGGCAACGGGACCAACCCACATTAAAAAAAATTTTTTTTTCTATTTTATATTATTAGTAGAGCCTATTAGAATACGTTATTCCTGCTAACTCAATTTCGAAAAAAAATGTAGGTTAGTCCTTCGTCTCTCACTGCCTCATTTATAAAAAGTTTTGCAACGAAAAACCAATTTATCATTACTGTTGGATATTAATTCGATTAATGTAGGTAAGGATACAACAAAATGTTGGGAAATGTCGCCAAAAGATGTTCATAAGTACAGAATAGCGAGCGAAAAGACTTCGTGTCCTAGCAATTAACAGGACTACGGGGAATTCCGGCCCCGTCGATATTGCAAGGATAATCCCAATTCTTTCGTGTTTGCGTGAAAATTACCTATCGTGATTAACTCCCGGCAGGGCGGTATAACAGTAGTGGAGGCAGGAACCAATCAGGGACGAGACAGAAATCAATGTAATTAAAGATGGACCAACGGGGATTCGTCGAGCATGACGCATGCGCGTGTCCGGCTATACGCCAAGCTGTCTCTAATTCCCTTTGTGCGATTTCTATTGTCGATATTACGATTATTCGTCTGGTAACGGGCACAATTGCCGCAACTACTGCGAGTCGCGGTCAATAAACACGTATACCTTCGTTTCCAAGCATAAGCTTCCTCTTAACACGTTCGCAACTGTAACGTCTTCTCTTACACACCTCAGAAATTGAATGCCGATGCAAAGTAATAAACGTCTCCTATTTTCTCCGACTTTGCCGTCATCTGCACATAAAATTTTGAACTTTGAATTTGGTCACAGTTTTCGAGACTTTCCCCGCTCGATTTTGGTAAAGTTTGGGAATTTTTTTCGTAGGTAATTACTTATTAATGGAAAGTTTCAATTTTTTTCAGAAGATATAAATGTAACTTTCAGCTGCATGCTGCTATTTTTAAAAAGTGAAAATTTTGCAAAAAGGCGAAGTTGTTCGAGAATTCCGAAACCTCTTCTGCTAGAATATCGATTGCGCAGAAATTAAAAATTCTTGTCGATTTATAAATAAGAATGTGTTACCTGCAATGTAGTGTAGGACTTTTGAAATTTTTGGTAATCGTAGAAGTGGTGACAATTTGAAAAGGAAACAACCCTTTTAACTCCAAAAAAGACAACTTTAAACGTTGACATTTTTTCTCTTCAAACTGCCGCCATTTCTGTAATGAATAAAATTTTTTCGAAATCCTACACTACATTGTAGGTAATACATTACCAAGTAACTTCAAATGGAGTTACCAAATAACTCCGCCTTTTTGCGAGATTTTCACTTTTTAAAAATAGCAGCATATAGCTGAAAGTTACATTTATATGTTCTGAAAAAATTGAAACTTTCCATTTGGCAATTACCTATGAAAAAAATTCCCAAACTTTACCTATTTTTACACGCCTCAGGATGGGGTACCCTCTTAAATCGTTAATTCTTCTCAACATCTCCAAATAAAGGTCTACTATATTTCCCTTTGTCCGCATTTCCATTTACAATACCATTATTTTACAGCACGTGAATAATGTAATTTTCTTGTTGCATAAGATTTTCGAATTTTCTACTAGATACGTTCTCAAGAACAGTGAAATAGTTTGTTGGATCTTGTTCCCTTCTATGTATCATTGAAAACACTGCAAGTGCCAAAAATCAAATTCTATCCTACAGTATTACCATTGGCACGTAGAATTTAATTTTACCACTCGCAGTGTTTTCTACAAGGACTTTTCAATTATTAGGTCGACTATTCCAAAGTAAGAAACCGCACCCCGTACCATAACAGAGCATAATCATTCGATCCATTCAAATGAAACTTTAATTTCATCCGAAAATATTCACTTTATGCCATTGATCAACCGAAGTCACGTGCAAACGTCCAAATTGACGTTGGCTTACAAAATGGCATGCCTTTAAGGTAGTTCCTGAATAATTTACTAAATTCAAGAATTCTTTCAAATTTCGTGCGAAACTAATTTGGAATACAAGAAACCCTCGTACAAAGTTTAAAATCGATTTACCGCATAGTTATCGAGAAATTGTTAATTAAAGTTGATGCATTTTAACACAGTGGCATATGGCGGAGTCAAAAAAAAGAGGGTTATAGTTTCAGTTTTTCTTCTGAAACCGGAAAACCATGTTCAAGAAATGTACCAAAATTGGCACAAAAGTACATCGAAATGTCAGGAAATAAATTTATCAATTTCTGCAAAACTGACAACATAGTTTCTTCGTAAATGCCCATAAAAAATAGGTTTACGTGCAAATTTTTCAGAAACTTACGTCGAGCAATCAACGTGGCAACGTCGCACAATCGATGTGTTTAGACATTTAAATAGCGAACGACGATTCAAATTCATATGAACATTTATCTGACATTTTGGTTATAAAAGACGCTCCGAATGAATGCGACGTTGTCAGATCTGCTGCTCCAATTCACTACGCTAATCAATTTAATCTTCTATTTTCGTATTACAATTATTTATATTAACATTGAACTGTTTAAAATATATACACATGATGTTAAAAATTATTATTATTACAGTAAATACTCGTTAGGAGCCCGTCGAACGGGGCTGGCGGCGGGCTCCTAACGCGACTGGACACTATTCCGCGCGGCCACTGGCGCGAGTGAGAAAACCCAATGAGCGAGCGAGAGGAAACGAAAGCCGACGGCAACTTCGTGTCGACTCGTTCGTTTCCTCTCGCTCGCTCATTGGGTTTTCTCACTCTCGTCCGAAGGATTTCAAGAAATGGTGGGGATAGTCGCCGGGCTCCTAACGCGTGGTAAAAACGGGCTCCAAACGAGGATTTACTGTATTTCTATAGTATCATACTACTTTACATTTATCGTTTATTACCCAACTCTAATTTGACTAACTTAGTTGGTTAGGAACTACCTTAACCCCTCAACGACCACCTCAGTATCTGGTACGGACCCTAAGTTTTCCACTGGTCGCCCACCTCCGTATCTCGTACGGACCCTCCGTTTTCCACTGGTCGCCCGCCTCCGTATCTCGTACGGACTAGAGCTCTTACTACCCGACCCGCCGGGTACCCGTGAGATACCCGACTACCCGGGTAAACAAAAATTACCCGGCTACCCGGGTAGACAAAAATTACCCGGGTATCCATGAGATACCCGAGTAAATTAGATGTGATGAGATAGTTGAGAATTTCGATTTGACAGCCGATCGTCTTTCGACTTTCGATCATTTTCGGCTAACATCAGTAATGAACGGAATAAACTTCAAGCAATTAAACATTTTATCATAATATTCATAATCTTAACGTGCACACACACATTCAATTGCTTGACGTTTATTCCGTTCATTACTGAGGTTAGCCGAAAATGATCGGAAGTCGAAAGACGATCGGCTGTCAAATCGATGATCATTTACCCGGGTATCGCACGGGTACCCGGGTAGCCGGGTAATTTTTGTCTACCCGGGGTCTCACCGGGTAGCCGGGTAATTTTTGTCTACCCGGGGTCTCACCGGGTAGCCGGGTAATTTTTGTCTACCCGGGGTCTCACCGGGTACCCGAGTACCCGGGTACCCGGGTACCCGGGCCAAAAGAATAGCTCTAGTACGGACCCTAAAGTTTTCCACTGGTCGCCCGCCTCCGTATCTCGTACGGACCCTGTTTTTCAAGCGGCTCCCGCGTCAGTACCAGATACAGTAAATCCTCGCTAGGAGCCCGTTTCTACCACGCGTTAGGAGCCCGGCCACTATCCCCACCATTTCTTGGAATCCTTCGGACGAGAGTGAGAAAACCCAATGAGCGAGCGAGAGGAAACGAACGAGTCGACACGAAGTTGCCGTCGGCTTTCATTTCCTCTCGCTCGCTCATTGGGTTTTCTCACTCGCGCCAGTGGCCGCGCGGAATAGTGTGCAGTCGCGTTAGGAGCCCGCCGCCAGCCCCGTTCGACGGGCTCCTAACGAGTATTTACTGTACTCTAGAGGCTGTCTGTACAGTGATGTTTCAGTGCCGAGGCCTCAGGTAGCAAAGTGACGTTTTCGTTCCGAGGGCCCGGGCCTCACGGTCAGTTTTTCGTTTCAGGGGTCGGTCGTTGAGGGGTTAACGCAAGCTTTCGTTACATTTCTCCAAATTTTTATATAATCTTTTTCTTAGGCAAGTTTGAAATCTCACATAAAACTAATCTTCTTCTCCTCTTCTTTGTCGCTACTCATTCCGTTCTTCCTTTATATTTTTCCACTAATTTTCAGCGGTTTTAAACAAATTATTAATAACTCCAACCTGTTCATTGATTTTTCTTGTAATTTCTTGGTTTGAAAGTCCACATTTTGAAACATGATTACAACTTCATTTCTTCTCTTGCTTGCTGATAATTGCTAACTGACCGTAGTTAAACAAATTAGACAATTCATATGAACACTACTTTTATTTTACTAGTAACAAGTTTACTGTAACGTTACCATTTACTAAATAGTCCATATTTAAGGATATATTCTCCTCATAATGTATGAACATTGCGTAAAATGTCTCCCGTTTATTCAAAATAATATAATTTTGCCGGAAATTATTCAAATGAATACTACTGTGTGCACATATGTTCCAGGCGACTATACATCATAATTTACATCAACTTATTTACATCCAATTTTTCCAATATAATCTTGAATATTATGTCTTATTATGGCTCTAATAAGTTAACAAATCTGTTAACTTAATTGTCATATATCTTTTATAAAAAACGGTTTTTACTTTTTAATTATACAGGAGGGTGGCGAATGAAAGATACTGTCATTATGAATCTTCTAAACCAATATATTTTCCAATATTTCGGTTAGAATGTTCAAGCAGTAGCGATACAATTTTTCTATATTTGAAAATTCATTGGGTATGCACGGAATTTTCTGATAGAATGAATAATCACAATATCAAATGATCACAATAAATATAAACATATATTTTTGTTAAAAAAAAATACGTACATCCACAGTGTATGGGGTAGTTGGATCATTGTTATAATTTTTTATACGCTTATTTTTGAGAAAATTATTATAACTTCTTTGTTATTGATCATTATTACTGTAAGTTCATTTAATATACTAAATCATAAGCAAACCCTCTGCTTTTTAGTCAACTAATTATGGACGAAATTCTATATCAACTGTAAAAACAAAATCAGAAACCTACTTTATAAAAATCTTAGATATATGGTATCCCAGTTAAAGTGTTACACGTTTATTTCATTAATACATAACAAATATTTATATCTGCGAATAATTCTCTTAAAGTCGAATAAAGTTTTTCCAAAACATCCTCCTTTATCTTGCCTAGGTGACGAGTGATGAAGAAAAATCATTTTTTCAAAGGAAATTCAAGGACGAGGGCGGAAGTTGTAAAATTGAGTGTCCTGTAAGTTAACAGTCTCCTTGTTAATGTCACCTAATTAAAATATAAAAACATTAGGTCACATTCTGAGAAACTTATTAGGTATATAGGTACTTAATGCGTTTTCCGAGCAAATTTAATGCAAATTTGCGAACATTATCGCGTGGAAATGTCTAAAAACAATGCTACTACGAGTCGTGCGAAAAATAAATTATTTAATCGCAGATACTGTAATTATTCTGATTTTTTATAATGTATACATAATTAATGTAAATCCAATTATTTAGGCCATAGTATCAGATAGAGATATTAAAATATAAATTACAAGCAAATATTGAATCTCGTAAAAAAGTTTCAAAAATGTACTTATGTTCTTTTAGATATATTAATTATTTTTTTAATATGATATGAAACAGTTCTCAACGTCTATACGATTATATGTAGAGTTTAGCTATTTTCAAACAAGTTTGAAACACCACAGATGACATTTACTGATCTGCATACGTATGTACCCCTACAGCGCACTTCTGTTGCAGCAACGTTGCAGAAATATACCTATGTTCGCCATTACTGCAACGAAGTGTGGTGTATGATTTGTGTGTAAATGTGTTTATCACACTACGTCACCACCTTTATTTTCCATGCAAACATACTTTTTGTAATAAATCTTTAAATATGTAAAATAACATACAGTTTTAGATGAAGGTTATTAGAATTGAAGAGTGTTATTCAAAAATATAAATATTTGAGTAGTACTTGATTCTTCTGTTTCTCTGAAAATATAATATCGGACACAGATCCTAGCGAACTCTGAATTTCTAAAAAAAAAATTGCCGCTTTCTTGTTAAATCATGAAGAACAATCTCGTAACACTTCAAAATGAGTAGGTGTTTAGGAAGCGTTTTGTGCATCATTCCATAAATGTGTTGCATGTTCTTTCTTTCAAAATAATTAATAAATTTCCAACCGGGAATACATTTAAAGAAATTCTAATTTAAGGAAAGGGATGGTAAATACAAAAACACGGTTATGAGACAGAAAAACTGTTAACAAATTCACAGCAATGTTATTATATTAATTAACTAAAACAGAAGTGCGCAAATTAATTTGCGCTTAAACAATGAACCAAAAATTCTATTTTAATTAAATGCTTCTTATAAAACGTTTGTATAATGTTTTTAAATATCTATTCTACATGGTTGCATTAAATGATACACGCGTATATTTCTTCAGATAATAATAACCATCGGACATAAAATTCTTTTCCATTCAATTTTTACCAAGGTAGAAATACTTCAATAAGCATTGAGTATGAAATGTGCTACGTAAGAAAGGAAGTTCCCTTAAATTCGAGTTCACGAGATGTGAATTAAAATGAAGATTTCGGTACAATAGGGAAAAATTGGAGGATAAGAATAAAAAGAAAATAAGGATCCGTAAATCCCCTGCTGGGTCGACCAGTTCCGATTGATGCACGAGGAAAGACTTCCAGTGTAGATTGTTCAATGTGCGGCTGGCCGTAAACGCGCAAGATATTGCGAGATTATGATGTGCGTAAGCTTGCATCTCGCCCACAAACGTACCTACAATTTGTTTTGCAGAGTAAGAGCAAGGATGTAAGGACGTTGGTTATAAGTACTACATAGAATATGGAATGTTGCTGAACATTCTTGATGAGACTTCAGGAAACGCGTCATATAAAAATGTGTAAATTGAATACAATAAAATATCAATAAATTTCGGGACATTGTTTTACAGACAGAAATGCGTTCTTATTATAAAATTTTACAAGCTACTGATTAATGTTAATAACTTAACCTACTCTGCTGTTATGTGTGTCTTGAAGATTCTGTCGAATTTACGATACATTTCAAAATTATGGACAATTTCGTCGTGTGCTGACAACTTTCGTATGCGAATTGTGAAAATGATTGTGAACAAAATTGGAATGTAAATAGTTTATTTGGATGGTGGGTTAATATTAGTAATAACAAAGTTAGCATATTTTGTGTTTTTGTCAATATTGCTTACAGAATTAGTTTTTAATAATTATCTAACTTCAATGTCAATGAAGTGAGCGACGATATACTATACAAATTATTGTAGATGCCCAATGCAAGTATTAAGAATGTTAGGTTTTCCAAAATGGTATTTGATTTGTTAGAGATAAACACACACATCTGTGATTATTTAACGAAATGAAATGATTATCACTTTTTGTTTATACCGTGCATAGTGTTGTTTTTTTGTCTACAAATTCGTTATTTTTCACGAAGATATAAATTTAGGCACGCGACAATGTTTAGCTATCCTTAAGGATTTTGATTAATTACCACTAAAATAATTAAGTGCGTGTTTAAGAACTGTATCGATGTTACGGTTGACACCATGAGATTTTTTTAAGGTTTCTAAAAGAATAAGCTAGCCAACGGGTGGCAAAGAGACTGCAATTATGTATTCCTTATAATGAGTATTAACTACTACAAAATATGAATACCATTCGCACGAATTATCTGCTTCTCCTTTTCTATCGTTATTCGAGTAACTTCAAATTTGCGTTAGAAATCAATTTCATGAGTGATAGTTTAATTTCACGCTAACAAATTTCTGAAGTTATTAACAAACTCTGCTTCTCACAAACTGAGTGCCACTGCATTCTCTTTCTAGCGTGCGATTAGGTACATGTTAACAATAGAATTCTTCTATCGACACGAGAGTATTATATTTGTTAAAAAATTATTCCCGGAAAGTAATTAATTTTAATAATTCAGTAGTGATTCTTCAAAAGGGCACATCTCCACGTAGAAAACATATTTAATAACCGCAAAAAACCGTGAAAAATCTTTTCTTATTACTAATGTTCTAGATTTAGCGACATTGTTTTAATAGTTATTTAAAAAAAAGTTTGGAAACAAGATCTTTTATTTTCTCTTCAATTCTTCAAAAAGAAATTGAAACCTATTTCGTAGTGTTTTGCGCCACTGGGGGGTGCAATTTAACATTGTCAAGGCGCTGCCATCAAAATTTGCTTCAAGGTCAGAAATGGAAATACGCCCTTTTGAAAAATCACCCCTCAGTAGATCGCACTAACCTTTCAACTAAATTAAATTCAGTTTATTTAACTACCTAAATAAAAACTGATAAAAATTTAAGCGTCCCATACGAAAATCAATACCTCCGTCGCTTAAAAAAAAAAAAAAAAAAAAAAAAAAAAAAATGAACACCACAATTTTAGGCATCAACTACGTCAAGGACGTTGTCAGGAATCAGACTCACCAATGTTTGTTTCGATATCGCGGCGAGATTCTAAATAAGATCCGATTGAAAAATTTCTGTTCCACTGGCCACGAACGTCTGCAGGCGCCCTTTCACAGAGGGGCGTTACAACGATAACAACGGAATTATCTCGAAGAGAAGGGATGGGGGTGGTGGGTTCCGCTCCAAGTGGGGAACATCCATGGGGTAGGGAGTGCGGCCACCGAACATCCCTTCTCTCGATTTTCATACTCTAACCACGCGGAGAGAGTGGACGTTGCGAGCAAACCGACTCAGATGCGCGTGCTATCCCGCACCGAGTCCTTTCGTTCTCCACCTTCGAGTCGTCTTGCAAACGGGCGTCGTTCGAGAGTGTTGCCACAGAATTCTCCTCGTATCGTAAACGCTACTCGTCCGTGCACGTACACACGGCCGCGCGCATTCGCATTTCGTCAACGCTCAACACAGTTCGGCAGAGCCTTCGAGCCTACCCTGATCTCCAAATCGGTCGGGTAAAACGTGACATCGGAAGATTTATTTATTGTGCGCAGAATGAGGATGTTCCAAGTGGCAGGAACTACGGCGGAGATATTTTGTCGCTCCGGGTTCTTCTTCACGAGAGTTCCGACCCTTGGGCGATAAACGATCCTCGTGCAATGAAGGATTCAACATTTACGTTGCCGACAAATAACAAGAATAGAGCCGAGAGTTTGACATGGGAAGCTGTGGCGCGATGTTACTTCATTGAATTGTTGAACGCCCGACGCCGGGGTCCCCGAGTTCTTCGCTGCTTTATAGTATCCTTGAAGATACGGCACATCAGTGGCACCCGACCGCGATTAAATGTCGACAAAGCCAGAGGGACCGTCATCGCCCCGACGATTTTTCGCCCGAATCTACGGCCACCTTGAAACTAAAGAAGCGCAGGGCAACGATAACGAGGATCAAGGAAGGTCCGAACCGAAGTCGAATCTTCGTCTGCCTTCGGATGCCGTTTCTTCCGATAGAAGCACGTCGGCAGACACCTCGAGCGACGATCCGAGCAACGATACCGCACAGGTAAGAAATTGCGTCTTTCGTGTATAAAAACAATTTTTACTTCCAATATCGTTGCATCAATTCTCGTTATTTATTTATGGAAAGTTGTTGCGGCCTGTTTTCTTAAAAGCATCGTGAATCTTAATATTATTAATCCGTCCTCTTTGTGAACTATTTTGTACTATTTTTTACGAACTATTTTGTTCCGACCATCCTTCCAATTTACTGGCTGAAAGAATTACTTTTGAAAACTGGACGAACTAACAGATATCAGTGCACTAATGATTATATTGTATAAGAAAATTAGACTCGAGTTTTCGCAACGTAAGATTAAATAGAAATAATTGGAATAGCTACAGAATTTTAGGAAAACCGAGCTATGTTAAATTCGAAAGTGTATTTACGTGTGCGACGAAGGATTTGAAATTTAGGCTTGAATTTTGGTTTTAATATCAGCCCATTAAGGGGTTAGGCCACCTTGGACGGAGCAAAATTGCAGTCATTTTCGGCATTTTTTTTAGGAAGATAATGGAATAAACAGAAAATTTCATATGAAGCCTATTATTATACAACTCTTGCCGGGAAAAATCGTATTTTTTTTTCTTACAAAATGACGGCGGTAGAGCCGTGATACGTAAGATCTCGAGGAGTGACGTTTGGTGTTCAATATACCGTTTGACTTATAACAAAAAACCAAAAAGATTTATTTTCTGCATGCCTAAAACTAGAGAAGTACGTAGCGGTTTTGCGATATCTTGAACATATTCTTTGCAATTGACACTTTTATAAAAAAAAATGCACTTTTTCTCCCCATGTTCACCATTACGAGACAAAATAATGTTTCCGGATTCCCTACGTACTTCTCTAGTTTTAGGCATGCAGAAAATAAATCTTTTTGGTTTTTTGTTCTAAGTCAAACGGTATAGCCGTGAAATTGAACACCGTGGAAAACGTCGCTCCACAAGATCTTGCGTATCACGGCTCTACCGCCGCCATTTTGTAAGAAGAAAAAATACGATTTTTTCCGGCGAGAGTTGTATAATGACAAGCTTCATATTAAATTTTCTGTTTATTTCATTATCTTCCTAAAAAAAAATCCGAAAATGACTGCAATTTTGCTCCGTCCAAGGTGGCCTAACCCCTTAATTGGAGTCGAATGCATAGTTTGTCCTGATGATCTTGTTGCACAGGTGTCGAATGTAAACGAAGTACTCTCGGAGCAAATTGAGGAGCAGAGTATCAACGGGATGAGTACGTCGATGAACGATGAAAAGGATAAGAGTACAAATTTCTCTGCTTTAAGGCTGCCATTCTTTTACGGACTTTTGCCTAGAGTGCCCAATCACCCTTCGAACCTGACGCAGATCACGTATCCGCCTGCACTTCCGCCACATTTTCATAATTGGCCGTACCATTCGACACCGGAACATTATTTGCAAGGATTCTCAGCGTTCTGTGAGTATCTTTCCCCTTTCGTTGCTTGGTTTATATGTATAGAATAGAGACTATGGAATATAAAAATTGATATGGTTTCGTTTAATCTGTGCGGCAGTTGGAATTATTTATTTCATGCGAAAGTTTACTTGAAATTTAATCACTGACACACCGCTGATGCGGATTATAATTTCCAATGGAATTCACCGAGTAGGAAATGATTCTTTGAAATTTGAAATAATAGTTAAGATATAATTTCCAAATTTTGATAATTTCAGTTAATAACAGTTGTCAAGTCTTAAAGGCTTCATTTGTTTACTCTCACAGTGAATTAAGTTATAACTTCATTCTTGACTGAGAAATAAGAACATTTCCCGTCAGCACTTAAGGTAGTTCCTGAATAATTTACTGAATTCCAGAATTCTTTCAAATTCCGTGCAGAAATAATTTGGAATACAAGAAACCCTTGTACAAAGTTTAAAATCGATTTACGGCGTAGTTATCGAGAAATTGTTAATTAAAGTTGATGCATTTTAACACAGTGGCATATGGCGGAGTAAAAAAAAGAGGGTTATAGTTTCAGTTTTTCTTCTGAAACAGGAAAACCATATTCAAGAAATGTACCAAAAATTGGCACAAAAGTACATCGAAATGTCAGGAAATGTATTTATCAATTTCTGCAAAACTGACCACATAGTTTCTTCGTAAATGCCCATAAAAAATAGGTTTACGTGCAAATTTTTCAGAAACTTACGTAGAGCAATCAACGTGGCAACGTCGCACAATCGATGTGTTTAGACATTTAAATGATGAAACCCCCCCCCCCCATAAACATGACTCATGTATGAAAGAAGCTAATTCCCTTTAATTCACGAAAAAAATTTAAAAAAGTTCACATGCAAAGATTGTGAAATCAACTTTGCTAATTCCAATTGTACCTTTAATTCAGGAAAAAAATTAAAAAAGTTCTCACGCAAAGATTGTGAAATCAACTTTGCTAATTCCAATTGTATTCTCGTTCTCCGCTCGAACACTGATTCCTCTGTCACTTTTTATACTTGACATTCCTTTATTGGCCACAAATCAATTCAGTGCTCAGATTTTCAGCTTCGGTTTTAAGGAATTAGCGGGCCGTTGTGTTTAAGTTCGCATTCAGTGCGCACTAGTGCAGGTTGCCGAATGTGCTATTAATCTATTACCGACTTTGATTCGTTTAAATTAGTCTCTACCAAGATTTTATTATCTTCCATCGTAAAATGATCTTCATACGACGTTTTTAACAGAAGATGTCTCTCTTGTAAAAGTTTTTGTGTCAACTACAGGCCTCTCGCCCGCTAATTCCTTAAAACCGAAGCTGAAAATCTGAGCACTGAATTGATTTGTGGCCAATAAAGGAATGTCAAGTATAAAAAGTGACAGAGGAATCAGTGTTCGAGCGGAGAACGAGAATACAATTGGAATTAGCAAAGTTGATTTCACAATCTTTGCGTGAGAACTTTTTTAATTTTTTTCCTGAATTAAAGGTACAATTGGAATTAGCAAAGTTGATTTCACAATCTTTGCATGTGAACTTTTTTTAATTTTTTTCGTGAATTAAAGGGAATTAGCTTCTTTCATACATGAGTCATGTTTATGGGGGGGGGGGGGGGGGGGTTTCCATCACTTTTTTCATAATTTGTGAATTTTTGTTGTGTTGATCTTATCAAGTATTCTGTACCATCGCCTTTTGGTTACGCCGCCAGCCTTATTTATTCGGATCATACATACAGCTAAATCTAACGTAGAAGTACAAATAATACTGTTTTTTGTCCTCGACTTTTTCATGTATTTGGGGGGGGGGGGGGGGTAGGGCAGAGGAGTGACATTATTTCTGGAAAAGGTTGTACCCAGTCAGCAATAATCAATAAAAATATTACCCATAACCACAAATCCAAACGACTTAAAATCAGTCACTCGCGGTTTTACGAAAAAGACAAAAAGCCGCTGCGTTCGGGTCGCTAGTCGCATCACGAGTTCCGTAAATACACATTTTATATCGAGAAATGATTCGTTACGAGCGAATAGAAAAAAAAATAAAACATTGAAGGTGTTCTCAAACAAGAAAGGTTGACTTTTGGCAGCATTAAAGATTGCAAAGGAAAAATGAATAATTTCAAGCAGAAAAAAAAATTGGAACATAGTATTATATTATTATAAATTAAACGATTTTAAATTAGGTATATATTAATTGTAATTTTAATGGAACTATTTATTTACAATTGTTTATTTACAAAATAGGCCGCCGCGGCCGCGGCCACGGCTTTGGGTCTTCACTAAATCTCGCAGGGTACTCGCCTGCGAGCGGAGGCTGACGGCTTGTGCCCGTACCGCCTGGAGGGTGGCCCAATGCTCTTGACGGGCCCGCACCCTCCAGCCGCTCCTCTTATGGCGCTTCGACGTGTATCCCCCTGTAATTAGTTCGTAATAAACGTCAGCAATTATATTATAATAATTTATACATTTTTGGCACGCGCAGATAAAAATGTTCGCCTCCCCTGATATAGGCTAAACCGAACAATTTTTATATTGTAAAAACATAAAAAGGTATTTAATTAAAGTATTACGAAATAATACCATATGCCGTGGCCGGGCCCTGTGGTGGTGGTGGCGACGCCGCCGTTCTCGGCACCTTGTTCGCTGCCATTAGTATTTCAGCATCATTCGAGACTGGAAAAATGAATTTGAATAAATGTATATATAATTTTTTTTTATTATTATTTAATTCTTCTGTAAGCTTATCGTTAATAAAACTCACCATCAAGTAGGGCGGCCTCCCGCATTTTCTACAAAAATTAATAAACAATTAATTAACCAAAAAATCATCCAGAGTTCATAAAAGTGGCGTAAGATAGAAGAAAGTCATACGTTAAGTATCAGTGGACATAGACCGTGACTGTATAACAAATAATACAACAAAAACATATTTGTATCAAGGGAGATGTGTTTTCAGCGTACTTTCTTCAATAATGTGACTGATAATGTGTTGTCGATTTACCTTATTTGACAAGTTTCTAGAAACTTGCACGTAAGAAAATGCTTCTCTGTCGAACCTTCTCCGGACAAGTTCCAAGTCTCCTTCGTTTCTACCAGCTCTACATAAAAAGTCTATTAAATAATTTGGGTTCTATAAGCTGAACAAAAAAAGTCTATTAAAAAATTTTACCGACTTACCTTGTTAATTGAGGCAATTAATAATTGAGGCAGTGTCCTATATGATCGAAAAACTCGTGATCTTGATATTTCTAACATTTTGATAACTGTCACTTGGCAGGTTATAATTGAGTGACAGCTAGGTGACATTTACTAGAGACCCAAACGCAGCGACTTTTTGCATTTTTCGTCAACTGCGCAACCGCATTTTCAGCAAAACCATTCCGGATGACTTCAGGAAGCTATCTAGGCGACATCTACCTGCGTCAATTGTAAAAGTAAAACGTGACGTCACGAAACGTCTTAATCAAAAAAGTATCATTTTGATAACTATTAATTCAGAATAAATCTTATATCTTTTAGACAAATAGCTTGATACATTAAGTAAAACGACATATGGGTTCGAAAAAAATAAATGATTCGCTTAATCATGTAAAAACACCGGGACTATGTCATAAAATAAGATAATAAGGCTAAAATAGCTCCGACGACCTGTCAATTTCGCTATCTTTCGTGTATTAGAGACATGGTCGCTCAGTGTGCCTATGGGTAGAGGGGGAAGGGGAATTAGCTTCCAGACGCAACCGCGTCTGTTGATAGCGAACGACGATTCAAGTTCATATGAACATTTTTCTGACATTTTGGTTATAAAAGACGCTCCGAATGAATGCGACGTTGTCAGATCTGCTGCTCCAATTCACTACGCTAATCAATTTAATCTTCTATTTTCGTATTACAATTATTTATATTAACATTGAACTGTTTAAAATATATATACATGATGATAAAAATTATTATTATTATTTCTATAGCATCATACTACTTTACATTTATCGTTTATTACCCAACTCTAATTTGACTAACTTACAATTAGTTGGTTAGGAACTACCTTAAGGGGGTCTTCTAGTATAACGAGTCAAAAAAATCGAATTTTGCTTTTTTCAATTTTCTACAAGTATCTGTTATGGAAAATATGTGTGCAAAAGGATTTTGTCCAATTTATAATTGGCTGAGTGATGGTGAGTAAATGTTTTACTGTGTAAACTGTATGCAAATCTTTAAACACGTTTTTCTTGCAACCATGTTTTTCGAACTGGTGTCCACGATATCTCAAGATTGACTTGACCAATTAAGGTCAACTTCTGCGTACATCTTCAGCACACGTGTGGCTATCGCCCCTACAACAATTGTGTGAAAATATTTAATTTTTTGCATTCTGACAAGCCTCAAAAAGTCGAAAAAATGTATGAAAATCGAAACTCAATATTCAAAGTGCCGTCATTTTTTAAATCTTCAATATTTTTCAATATCTTTCTTTCATTCTGGTACCGGGTATAGCCAAGGACATACAAATAAGGAATCCTTTTGAATTTTTTGTTTCAAATGATCAGAAACCGTCCAATAGTGGACACCGTATGGGCACCGCTTTTTTTTCCTTGAGTTAATTGCAGACTCCATGCAGTGTTACAACCGACCCGGGGTCAGGGACGGTTGTAACACTTTCTCCGCTTCTAATTTTTTATTAATAACCGGAATATTACTTGACATACAGCGAAACTGTTGTGGCTCAAATAATGTCAGATAAGTAAGTAACATTTTCGTAAAAAAAACTGTTGTTGTAACTGTAATAGTTTTTGCGTAATCGTATTCCAAAGTCAAAGTGTTACTACCGCCCCCGGTCTACCCATTCTATCATGTGTCTGGTAAATTTCTATCATTTTCATTGTTCAAGTCTTGTTATGTTCTCGGTATAAAAAATATCTTTAATGTGATCCCGTAAGTAAAGATCGGCAGGTGTACGAATACCAAAATCACAGACAAGGAACGCTTAACACCCAGTTCTATAGTAGGTGTCATTTTTCTTGAAAACTGAGCAACCAATCACAAAAATGTATTCCATAGTTTTACTTTTTTTTTTTGTATGAGAAATCGTCTCCTGGCTGATTGTACCACGATATACCGAGCACCCTGTATGCATAAGAAAAAATCGTAATGATATATACCTATATACGTATATGCTTCAAATATTTTTGAGATCAAATGGATATTTCAAAGATAATTTTAAGATGATATATGAATAATGAGAACGAAGTATATGTGTGTTGATATACTAATACAGTTGAAAGAACAGCTTGGGTGAAAATTTTTTCTCGTTTTTTGCTATATTTCTGCCGCTAAATTGCGAGCAACCAAAAAGAGCCAAGGGTAGAAAAATGTGCAAATCTGGTAATCGTCGGGAAAGTAGAGTTGTTACAACATACGCATCAGTGTATCATAATAAGGAATGAAGGAAGCATTGTTATCTTTCTGATATGCAATGGCAGAATAATGAAGGCCATGGGTAAATGCTCGTAATGCAATTTGGATTGTACATATCTCACATAGGTATCACGTTTCAGCCTCAGTTACTTTAGAACACGATCTGCCTGTTAAAATAATCATTCAGGGAATCCGTAGGTAAATTTACGAACAATCGGTGTTAACTAAAATGAAAGAATCACGAAATTGTTGTTGCATGAGAATATCGAAAACTCCAGAGACCTATCCACCAACGTTAAGGGGTAAGATCACTCTACCGGCGCAAAAACGTAGGGTAGATGTCCCAATCACCGTGCTTTGACGCCGACTTGCTCACGAAGGAATTAATTACTGACTTCTCTTACTTTAATTTTGCTTGGTGAAAATTTATATTGGCGTTTTGAACTTTTCTCTTTGTTAAGGCATTTTTTTCGGATTCAAAATGTTAATTTTTCATATTTTTTTAATTGAAATAAAAATACATGTTTTTGTCCCAGTTACCATGCCCTGAAAAATGCGTTGTCCCTATTCCCGTGCTCTTTTTTTAATAGCGTTCCCACGGTTAGGTTATGTCTTTCAACTTCGACCTGTTTCAAACATGTTTCTACTGTACGAGAGGTTTTTTTATGTAATTTTAATATGACCTTTTCATTACAAAAGCAAAATATTCAAATATAAATTTCTGTTCACCCGTTCTAAGAAACGAAAGTAAGGTTACGTTTAGCAGTTACAGAGGGAGCCAGTGGGCACCGAGGGGCACGGTAATAGGGACAAGCGTTAAATTCCTGTCCCAATTACCGGATTCACTTTAAAAATACGAAAACGTTTTAAAAGTGCTCATTTTGCTATTTTTTCATAAAATTTGAACCTTTTATGATATAATAAACGCTTTACATAAGTGCGAATCATGATAATTATCAATTTATTCACTTCTGTAAAGTACGTGTTCCTTACCGCTTCCGGTAAGGATTTAGGTAAATTCATCGAAATCTTCATATGCATTTTTGAAATTTTTTTTACTATGCTTTAATTGTTTAAAAATGCAACCTTCTCGTTTGTAACACATACATTAATAGTTTAACTTAATTAACAAAATTTATTTCCTTATTTATTTATGCGAGTTTTTTTGTACGGCTTCTTTAAGTATAAAAACACGGTAAAATAGGGACAGGGCACGGTAATTGGGACATCTACCCTAGTGTACCTTTGATAATTGTTTGTGGGTAAACAAAGAAACAAGTCGATGATCTGTTTAAACGCCTTTATTATACACAAATTCCTAAGTAGTTTCAAGCTATTTTTTTTTCTTTCCTTTTGTTTAAAATGGTACTTTAAACGCATTTTTCCAATCGGTGAGTCCGGGTTCGCGGTGTTCCCTTGTCAGTCTCGTAAAAAGCTTCAAATAAGAGCATCCCTGAGTGAAAATTTCAATGATCACCACTAAATATTAAAAGTATTTTCCCCCGTGGAAGAATCAGTTCTCTGCAACAAAATCTAGCTCTCTAAAGTTCATCTACCGGGCTACATAAACCTAGGATTAGAAAAACAAGGGTGAATTTAGACAATTCCTTTTTTTCATTGAAAATATCTTAAAATGCAGTACTTAAAGTACATACTTTAAAGAATGGTAACCAATACATATTTCTCGAGAACTAGTAGACCGATTCAGTTGAAATTTGGAACGGTGGGTTTTGATAGAATTATTTAGTTTTTGTTGTAGGATTTTATAAACCTCCTAGTTCATTTTTTATAAATTAAAAACGTTTCTTTCTGCGAAATCACAGATCTGTATTCAAATGGCCGCCACTTTGCGAAAAATTGATATTTTTAAAATCGGCTACGACAACACCTAGATTCATTTATGTACTTTCAAATTATCGGAGATATTTTCGACACCGCCGAAGTTGTTCTGAAACAACTGCCTAAAGAAAATTGCTATTACATACTCAATCTTCTTAGTTTTCGAATTAAATGTACACAATTGTTACATTAAAGTATATATTGATGCATACCTATGAAGATTTTTAAATTAAAAAATATTTTTAACGAGAAAAAATAGTCAAAGTTTACCTTGATTTTTCTAGTCCCAGGTGTATGTACTATGTAGCCCTTTAACTCTTCATCGCTAATAACCAAATTTTCGAAAAAACGATTATCGATTTTTATACCTTCTTGAAGTACAACATTTTGAAAATATTCCCTGAAAGTGTCAAGTTAATCCGACCAAAATTGACAAAGTTATACGCGTGTAAGTAGGTAGGTGTTCCTCGGTGTAGCGCTCAGACCCAAAACTTTAAACGCGTTTTGCTCAAAATCATGTTTTCAAAGTCGGAGACACACATAACTCTGAAATTAATGAACCGATTTACTCGAGGCTTTGCAAGCTTATTCAAGGGTTAAAAATCTAAGCGCTATCGGGAGCTGTTCCGTTTTTTGCCTACATTTTTTTACACCCGAAAAACGAGCGATTTTTTGTCAAATACCGATGCTTCAACTTTGCACAGCCGCCATTTGTCTCAAAATAATTTTTCCAAAATTGGGCCCCATAGCGCCTAGATAATTTTATATATTGTCTAAAAAAAATTCCAATTTTCAATTTTGGATGATCCTGCACCGAGCTACGGTTGTCACCACAAAGCACCTAAAAAAAGAGTCTTGTGCATCCCCTAAAACTCACAAATATTCGATACTTTTTACCACAAAAATACTGAAACATCCGTAAGATGTACTCTATCCAATAAGCTAATGTTTAATAATAAAAGTTTATCGGTTTTTCTAGAAAAAATTCCCAAAGTAGCATGTTGCTTTGACCGTTCTAGGTAGTCTTCCCCCCTTACAGGCGGGATCTCCTACCTGCGACTGGTCGCAGCGATTTGACCCAGCGACTGGCCCTAGGCTGAATCTCCTTGCCTGTGACCAGGGGTGTGCGGGTATGTACCCGACTTTTCGGGCTCGGGACGGGCCGGAAACTTTCGGGATCCCGAGACTCGATTCGGGCTACAAGCATAGCCGCCATGAGCGGGCAATTTGGTTTCAGGTCGGCTCGGCAAAACTCGGACGGTTAAACTGGTTGTCTATTCGAGCGGGATATTCAAATCGACTAAATGTACCTTACCGCAGTTTGCTGATTATTGCCGAAGTTTACCAATCATTGCCGAATGGGCATTTAAATTGGTTGTCTAGTGATTTCCCTAGTTTATTTCTGTCCTTGTCGAGTGACGCCTCTTATTATATCTCTTCTTTGCTTGTAGCCCGAAACGAGTCTCGGGAAAGTTCGGGATCTCGAGCAATACGAAAGTATCGCGACCCCGCCCGACCCCACCCGAAATTTTCCGACCCGTCCCGAGGGCCAGGAACCCGAGCCTCGGGACGATCCGCACACTCCTACCTGCGACCAAGTCCATTGCCACAGTGGGGCAGAATCCCAAGAAACAAGGAAACGAGTCAGAATTCAAAAGTTGTGGGAGGATTATATATTTTTATATATTTATGATAATAATAATAATAAATCGTGTTTATTCTTTTATAATATTTGATACAACGCAGTGGAGTTAGAAACGCAAAGTACAGAATGGGCGAGGCTCAGCGTCGCTGTTATTCATGCCTGACCCGAATATTTCTTGTAAGCTACTAATATGAACTCCTAAAAAAGGTAAAAACCCAGAAAGAAGACCCAAAAAGAAGCCAGAAATAAAGATTTTAAAAATTATAGAAAAAATTGTAACTAAAAATATTCTTATCCTCCCAATGGCCCACCTTCTCTCACATCTGAATACGTCAGCGCGTGCTTTTGTTTTGATATTCCAACGCGTGTTTATATTCGAGAGATAAGGCATCACGCGCAGTCAGCGGACCACTCCTTTTCTTCCTGTGGCTCTCCGCGAGGCGTACTGGTCTTTCTGCAGAATAATTTCGTTTCCTACACCATTGCCAAGGAAACATTCTTTTGGTAATTGTGCGGACCTAAAATTAATTTTCGTCACGGTCAACGTTCCGACCATACTTATTATTCTTTTATACTGTAGCGAAGCACGGTTTATTGCCTGCCGAACGTAGAGGAATTAGCTTGTAGCAATTGGGGATTAATCCTAAAAATTGTTCCGCTGTTCTGCAAGTTACTTGGCAGATGTTTCCTAATTACTTTATATCGTGTAGGGGGCCAAAGGTCTAGTGTCATAAAGCTGTAGTAAACCGTGGCCCGCTAAAGGCGGGGTCCCACTAGTGCAACGGCGCGCCGCGCACGTTTTTTTCGACGCGCAAGGCCGATTTGTTGCAGAAAGACGTTCCCACTGGTGCAACTGCGCGCCGCGCACAGGTCAGATTTACGAGTTTCTCGGTTTTTCGAGCAGTTTGGAGCACTTGAAAGGGTCGACGTTTACGAGGACGCGCGCGTCGAAAGCGATCGTGTGCGCGCTATGCCGTGATTTCTCTGCCACGCGAGCACGCGAATGCACGCCGCGTATCGTCGAAAAGACTGAAAAAAATGTGTATTTTCCAACGCAAATGTACTTTTTACTTTTACATATCACTTGTACGCGTGTATTTATCGACGTGCGTTACGAAAAGTAGCACGTTTCAATTTTCTTACGAAAAGTAGCACGTTTGCCTTCGTTCTCACGAAAACTATCACGTTTCGGTTTTCGCTACGAAAACTAGCACGTTTCGGTTTTCGCTACGAAAACTAGCACGTTTGAGCGGTTTGCCACGAAAAATAACATGTTTCGTCTTTCGCTGCGAAAACTAGCACGTTAGAGCGGTTTGCCACGAAAAGTAGCATGTTCGCGTTTACTCCGCGTTCGCAATTCCCGTACCCTCCCTTACTTAAATTATGTAGATTAAAATTTTCATATGTGTTGTCTTTTGGAGATTAGGTAGATGGAATTATTATTTATTAAACAATATTTCCAACAGTTGAATTCTTTTAAACTGCCCACGCGCTGAAACGCGATAGTTTCTGCAGTCTGCAGTATAATCCAAAACGAGCTATTCTTCTTGGCCAAACCGGATAATATGTTAGTTTTCGCCATAAATTCCCAAACGTGCTATTATTCGTGGCGAAACAGTATAACGTGCTAGTTTTCGTCGCAACAGTACGAAATGTGCTATTCTTCGTGGCGAGGCAGTCAAATGTGTTAGTCTTCGCGGCAGAAGACCAAACGTGCTAATATTCGTCAGAAACGATGGAACGTGCTTCTTTTCGTGGCAAACCAAAACGTGCTACTTTTCGTAAGAAAATTGAAACGTGCTACTTTTCGTAACGCACGTCGTTATGGTCTATTACTATTGGTTTATATATTAAAGCAAGCAATAACACGATAATTACTGTTGTAAATAGCAACAATTATACTGCCACGATAGGTAACTTGTTTCTAGATATTGCATAATTGTAATACACTATACAGGGTGTCCGCGGGAACAGTAAGCAGCTGGATATTTCCTTACGTATTTGAGATAGAAAAAAAATGTTTATATGGAATTGCTTGTTTCGAGGGAGCACAGTTATTAGCCCAGACGATTTTTTTCTTAGATTATTATTTTAAAAGATACGATGGTCAAGTTGGGTTTTTTAAATGGAACTATATATTTTTTTAGAGATTACTAGATAGTGCGTTTTAAGACAAATTCAATAACAATGAAATTCAATAAATGATACACGTGAATTTCTTGTGCAGGTGTAGAAAGGTGGCTTCTAGGAGGAATGCTGGTTCTATTAGCCATGATATAATCTCCTGCCTATGACCCACCTTTTTTCACACTACCTAAACAAAGGGTGTTCGTATTTTCATTATTGGTCGCAATGGTAACTACTCTCAATCTCATAATATCGTGTGAGCAAAAGCCAACAGGACACCGAGATAGCGAATGACTGAGCGATGTTGAAAGTGATGGCGGAACTGTGGGAGGGAAGCCACGGCAGAGAACTTCTTCACTTCATTTGAAACACAATTTTTAGCAATCGGTGACCGCGACGTAGTAAACCCCTTCAAACATCTCAAGTAGTATGAAGTGTGAAGGCGTTGTTTCGGCCCAACCGCCGGCGCTAGCTTTATTTAGATAAAGAAAGCACGATGTAGAAAAGGAGGCTAGTATTTTCCACTGTCTTCGACGTGCGCGCCAAGCATCCGCGTGCACGCCTGGCAGAGCGTCGGCCCATTTCGTGCGCGCGGCCTCATAAATTAGACCCTTTCAAGTGGACGAAAACCTCGTGCGCGGCGCGCAGTTGCACTAGTGGGACCCTGCCTTAACAATGGAACTTCGCGCGTGTGTCGATAGGAACACTGCACTTTGCATTGCATATTTATCAAATTCTTGTAGTTTTACTGGAACTATCGACGCTAATTCATGACGAATTGACGTTATTTTCTTAAATAACATCAAACTTATATATTAACACTTTTAGTATCCATTTCCTTAATAATATTCGGCATTTTTAAATGCAAAATACAGGATGTTGCATTTTTTCCCATTTTTGGGGATTTACCCCCACTGTGCGACATAGAATACACGTACTTAATCCATAACTGCCAAATATTCGCGAATGCTTTTTCCGCAGTAGCAAGGCCTAGATTATGTTGATTAGAAAATAAACAAAAAATTTGTTCAGAAATTCCCGTAAGTGGAACTAAATAGGGGATGATTGCTGACAATTTATCAATTGGTTTCGTATGGAAAAAAAACTGTATGTAACTAATTATTTGCTATTACTTAACAGAATCGACACTACTCATTTGGGGCCCCAAAATTTGTTTACTATTATATCACCAAAAATTAAAAGACGCGATTTAAAATTCTGCACGAAAAATACATACAATCATAGACACGTGTTTGCACACAGATCAGAAGTAGGCGTCATGATATTTTTACCGCTTTTAGGTGCTCATATTAATAGTCTATAGGTAACATAATAATACATACTCCCATATCTTTTGAATTCTGACTTCGTTCCTTATTTCTTGGGATTCTGTCACACTGTGGCAATGGGTCGCAGTGCGACTGGTCGCTAGACTCCCTTCGGGAGCAGTCTAGCGACCGGTGGTCGCAGTGCTCAGTCTGCGACTAGGTATACAGTAAATCCTCGTTTGGAGCCCGTTTCTACCACGCGTTAGGAGCCCGGCGACTATCCCCACCATTTCTTGGAATCCTTCGGACGAGAGTGAGAAAACCCAATGAGCGAGCGAGAGGAAACGAACGAGTCGACACGAAGTTGCCGTCGGCTTTCGTTTCCTCTCGCTCGCTCATTGGGTTTTCTCACTCGCGCCAGTGGCCGCGCGGAATAGTGTGCAGTCGCGTTCGACGGGCTCCTAACGAGGATTCACTGTATACATACTGCGACCGCCTTAAGGCGGGTTCTCCTAGCTGCGACAGGTCGCAGCGATTGGCAGCGACGCCACTAGTGCAAGGGAGAAGTATGCATCTGTTTCTCCCATGCACTAGAGAGGGCGCTGCCGGTCACAGCGACCTGTCGCAGCTAGGAGATCCCGCCTTTAAGTGCAGTTGACGCGACGTTAAAATATACAATAAAAAACAAAGTAGTACCAGATATTACGAATTATTACGAGGAAAAGTATTTGAGAAACCTTTATGCAATGATGTGATTGAACGGTTTAAATGGAGGTAGGTACTAGTTGCTACATTGTATCGCGATGAAATCCGCTTATTGATTCCGATGAACAGTGATATAGAATTCGTGCGTTTAAAGGCGTCAGTTGTGAGCTTACCTATCTATGTAAGTTTGAATCTCTGGACCTTTGAATACATCTGTAGCATTCAAGCGAACATACACACGTACACGCCACATTCTTATAATAAAGTCTTCGAATAGCACCATTTGTGCGTGGCCAGGTAAATCCTCCAAGAACGAGGAGGAATTGGCACAATGGTATAAGAATGCACGCGATAAGCTCAATACGTTTCGTAAACATACGATGCTGGACGGAACTATTTAATAACGCAGAAACGAATTTATCGCTGTGAAATTGTTTATAAACAGAGAAGTAATTTAATAAACTGCTGCAATGTATCTTTATTGTGATACATTAAAAAAAAAAAGTTGAATAATGTTACTTGAACGCGACTCGATAGGAACCCTGGTTAATACAGGATGTTTAAGAATTGTGGCCAAATTTGTAGAACCTATGAAGGTGATTAAATAAAACTTGTGTCTGGACATATTTTATTACTAACAAGGGAAAATCCGGGCAAGGGAATATCCATTAGAAATAAATGAAAAACTGTTGAAAAAAAAAGTTATATCCTCAATAGTGTCCCAAAAATGCTGCGGTTCCTTAAAGGGGGTGATTCGGGGGGTGATTGCAAACAACTTTTTCCTTTGCGAAAATGCCCTCCGAGGTTTCGTTAACGAGATATTAATAAAAAGCACCGACCAATCAGACCGCGAGCCTTCCGCTGGAGGTCCCGCGCTAGCGTGGCCGCGCGCCGGACCGCGCTGCGACTACGAACAAGCAAGGCGGCATGCATCGAAGGAAATTGCGTAGAATGGCAAATGAAAAAGACGTAACAAAAAATCCAACCTTTTGCCATGGTTTGTTTGCCATTTAAAGTGAATAATGAATAAAGGATAAATGGATGAAAATCACGTGTAACGTAAAAAGACGAATACACATTTTTTTTAGAAGATTCGAAAATAATAATTATCTGAAGTGGGAGGATAAGGAATACGTAAAATTCCTTGTGTTAATAACATATCTACGAAATGGTAATGTAACAGGAAATTAACGAAAAGTGATCGTAGTTCGTTATTGTGATAAAAATCCGTAACTCAATAACGGCCAGCACTGTTGCTGATAACGAATAAGTCTGTTTAAAAAGCCCGAATAAATATTTTCGTACGAGAATTTTGAGAATTATCGCCGGAAATAAGCCATAGCTTGAGTTAAATTTAAAAATGAATGATCACCATTAAAGTAACTAAAACTCACCCTTGTAGAAAATTCACCTGCAACTTGAAAACTTGTGTCACTGGGTCACTGAACCGATCCTGGTCATCGATGGACGAGCCCAGTGCACAGCTGATCCCAGGTATACGACACTACCCAAAGTTAAGGGTCGCAATGTCAGGTGCGTCCAGGTCAACGTACCGAATATTCACTTCACTGCACGGCTACTAACACTGGTCACTTAATTTATTTTTCATGGAACGTGTTGTTGCTACGTTCTAAAAATTGGTGGAAATGAATTTTTACTTGGCGTTCGGAGCCGTGGGTAATTCCCGCGCAAATTCTCACGCTGCAGCACTTGCGTCCTCTTTGTTCGGGGGGTACACACAGAACATCGCGTAATACTCTTGAGCAGAAATCATTTGTCTGCGACGCGATTGCTGACTGCTGACTGACAAGATTTTTTCCAAGCGACTTCTTCTACCCCCAAATAGTTTCTCTCGTTCCATTATGAGTTGACCCCCACCAGGCCAAGAGGCTTCAGGTAAAAAGAAGCCAGCACATTTTCGGAACACACGTGTTTTGCAGAAGTGCAACGAAAACTTTCACAAAAGTCCGCGCTCCGTCCTTCTACTGCCAATGTACCCATTGCTTCGAGATAGAAAACAGACACCACGTGTATCGGTTCGAAATTGTCCGAAGAGAAGAGAAACAGAAAGTCTTCGAGTTGCTATAAAGGAAAAAATCCTGCTTCCTGTTTCCCTTTTCCGATACCCTGAGTTCACGTCTGCTACGAGGCGGAACCAAGTAAGTCATAAATTATCCGAAATTGTAGGAAACCGTTCTCTACCGCCGACATGCGGGACAATACGGTCATACACCACGACCCTGACGAAATGCTCTGGTTGATCAGCCTGATTAATTTTGGAGAACTAGAAATTACAGAGTATTATCCAGCATCAATACGTCTCGTGGAGAGACACAGGAAAAGAAGGGATAGTCCGCTGACTGCGCGTAGTCCCGCCTGCTTCGTCCTACCCTCAAATTAAAGACGGATCCCTTATCTCTCGAGTATAAACACGCGCTCGAATTTCAAAACAAAAGCACGCGTCGACGTATTCCGTGCGAGAGAAGGCAGGCTTGAAGTTCGATTGGTCCTGAACCAACCATTTGGGCCTACTTATCTCTCGTGTCTAAACACGCGTTCGAATTTCAAAACAAAAGCATGCGTCGACGTATTCCGTGCGAGAGAAGGTGGGCCTTGGGGAGGAGATATTGCTGTGAAGAGGGCCTCTTCAGGACAGTGGCCGTTTGGGAGGGATGCAGGGCAGATTGGTTAGTTTGGGGCCAATCGGACCTCAAGCCCACAGTCTCTCGCACCGAATACGTCGACGCGTGCTTGTGTTTTGAAATTCGAGCGCGTGTTTATACTCGAGAGATAAGGGATCCGTCTTTAATTTGAGGGTAGGACTAAGCAGGCGGGACTACGCGCAGTCAGCGGACTATCCCTTCTTTTCCTGTGTCTCTCCACGAGACGTATTGATGCTGGATAATACTCTGTAATTTCTAGTTCTCCAAAATTAATCAGGCTGATCAACCAGAGCATTTCGTCAGGGTCGTGGTGTATGACCGTATTGTCCCGCATGTCGGCGGTAGAGAACGGTTTCCTACAATTTCGGATAATTTATGACTTACTTGGTTCCGCCTCGTAGCAGACGTGAACTCAGGGTATCGGAAAAGGGAAACAGGAAGCAGGATTTTTTCCTTTATAGCAACTCGAAGACTTTCTGTTTCTCTTCTCTTCGGACAATTTCGAACCGATACACGTGGTGTCTGTTTTCTATCTCGAAGCAATGGGTACATTGGCAGTAGAAGGACGGAGCGCGGACTTTTGTGAAAGTTTTCGTTGCACTTCTGCAAAACACGTGTGTTCCGAAAATGTGCTGGCTTCTTTTTACCTGAAGCCTCTTGGTCTGGTGGGGGTCAACTCATAATGGAACGAGAGAAACTATTTGGGGGTAGAAGAAGTCGCTTGGGAAAAATCTTGTCAGTCAGCAGTCAGCAATCGCGTCGCAGACAAATCTCTGCTCAAGAGTATTACGCGATGTTCTGTGTGTACCCCCCGAACAACGAGGACGCAAGTGCTGCAGCGTGAGAATTTGCGCGGGAATTACCCACGGCTCCGAACGCCAAGTAAAAATTCATTTCCACCAACTTTTAGAACGTAGCAACAACACGTTCCATGAAAAATAAATTAAGTGACCAGTGTTAGTAGCCGTGCAGTGAAGTGAATATTCGGTACGTTGACCTGGACGCACCTGACATTGCGACCCTTAACTTTGGGTAGTGTCGTATACCTGGGATCAGCTGTGCACTGGGCTCGTCCATCGATGACCAGGATCGGTTCAGTGACCCAGTGACACAAGTTTTCAAGTTGCAGGTGACTTTTCTACAAGGGTGAGTTTTAGTTACTTTAATGGTGATCATTCATTTTTAAATTTAACTCAAGCTATGGCTTATTTCCGGCGATAATTCTCAAAATTCTCGTACGAAAATATTTATTCGGGCTTTTTAAACAGACTTATTCGTTATCAGCAACAGTGCTGGCCGTTATTGAGTTACGGATTTTTATCACAATAACGAACTACGATCACTTTTCGTTAATTTCCTGTTACATTACCTTTTCGTAGATATGTTATTAACACAAGGAATTTTACGTATTCCTTATCCTCCCACTTCAGATAATTATTATTTTCGAATCTTCTAAAAAAAATGTGTATTCGTCTTTTTACGTTACACGTGATTTTCATCCATTTATCCTTTATTCATTATTCACTTTAAATGGCAAACAAACCATGGCAAAAGGTTGGATTTTTTGTTACGTCTTTTTCATTTGCCATTCTACGCAATTTCCTTCGATGCATGCCGCCTTGCTTGTTCGTAGTCGCAGCGCGGTCCGGCGCGCGGCCACGCTAGCGCGGGACCTCCAGCGGAAGTCTCGCGGTCTGATTGGTCGGTGCTTTTTATTAATATCTCGTTAACGAAACCTCGGAGGGCATTTTCGCAAAGGAAAAAGTTGTTTGCAATCACCCCCCGAATCACCCCCTTTAAGGAACCGCAGCATTTTTGGGACACCCTGTATACTTCGCATGGTGGAATACATCAAGGATGTGAAGTGTATACATATAAGTTTTATCAGTACTCCTTTCAGTCTCGACATAGCATTTCGTAAAAATCTGCGAAGTTTACAACAATTGCAAAAGAAATTAAAGGCAGAGAATTAGAAATAAAAACTTTTGCAGGTCAAGATATATTCCCTTTGTGTTTGTCCTATAAAATAACTGATTACACACTGTGCTTCCATTATCAATGAAGTTTCTTGAATAATATTTAGAAAATAAATTAATTTCTCCATCAAAAGCAAAAGTAGTTCCATTCATCAATTTTCTATAACTGTTTAAACAATTCAAGTGTTTCATATATTCCTCAAATATTTTCTCACGTTTGCAAATAATAAAATAAAAACGAACAGCAGCCGACATTTCAGGAATGAATTTTTTCTCCGAGTAATTTTGCGCCAGGTGCTACAAGTAACGATTTATTTGCCATCATTTCGTGACATTTGTTTTTATCAGTTTAAAAAACGTTAACGTCGATGACGAATGAACAGCATTCCTACGAAATCCAGTTATTTATCCGCCTCCGTCTATTTCGAATCGCTTCGATAATTTGCCGCTGATTTATATTTAGAACGCTCTGCTGTCTATCTAAAAGTTTGATATTGGCACGTGTTATTGCAACAAGCATACGCACACGCTCACATTTGAGTGGATTTATCCCGCTTCGCCACCTCGCGGCGATATTGTGATGAGATTACGAAACGCAGTTGGTCGCATCTCAATGTGGAATATATATCGCTACACTTTCTCAAACCCATCTCTATTCGCCTGCCCCTTAAGCCATTGTTACAGTAAAGCAGACAAAGAATCACCGGCTTGTTAAATAAAAGGTACAAATGCGAGGCACAAAAATATAACTGTCAGGATTTTAAAACTTCCCTCCTTCGAGTGGGCATTTCTTATATTATTTTGCAATAAAGTAGTTGAGTTATCGACCGTATTTTTAGAATATAACAATAAGTGGTTTCGGCGCACTGGTTCGGTCAGTTAAACACAGTTGTTATATTATTTTGCAATAACCAGAAAGCACACGACAGCAAACTGTTAACTCGATTCGTTATTCAATGATATTTATCGTAGAAAGATATAGCTTTTTCAATAGGAATTGGGGAGTTGACAAAATTTTTAAAAGTGTTTAAAACTGTTCATTATGATAAAATATGCTTGTAAAAAAAATATTAATTTTGCTACACCTTTAACATGAAAAAAAATGTAATTTTTATTTGAAATAAAAAAATTGCCGCGAAAACGCACTGCATGATCACGTGACCATTTGTGACGTCAACGTGCAGTAAACAACGAAAGTTGTGGTTAGGGACAGTAAGGAGTGAATTTTTCTTACAAAAATAATGGATAATAAAAATTATTATCAATACTGTGCTGTTCCCTGTTGTGAGAACACTTCAATACGTACACCGAAGAAGTTATTTATTCATGTTCCGCTGGAAACAAATATTCGCAATAAGTGGCTAAATCTTGCGAGAATAAACTATCAGTTGTCTTCAAAATCTAATTTATGTTTTTGTGAAGACCATTTCAATGTAACTAACTTATTATTAACTATCATTTATTATTATTTCATTACATTGAGGTTATATTAGATTGTGTGTCAGATATTGGTAATTGATTGGAACATGTTGCAATGAGTGAGTGCCTAATACTTTCCTTACCTAAGAAATCGAGTAATAAGTACCCTTAAACGATATTTTTTAATATAAACTTGTATGAGCAAATGCGCGAAGTGTCACTCGTCGCTATACATATATAAATCTGTATAAATCGCTGTTTACTGCACAATGACGTCACGCGCCGTGATTGGCGTTTGAGATCACATGACTCACAACTTAAAAACGTCAATTTTATTTATTAAATTTTGGTAAAACGAATAAGTGTTTTATTCCCTGATAACCATCTGTCTCCAATCTGACATCAGATTGGTAGCAGGGTCTGGCACGAGAGCGCAGAATCTGACGTCAGACTGCAGTAGTCTGTGTCCGCATTTGGCTACGTTCTGAGGTGCAGAGCCTGAGGTGCAGAGCCTGATGTCAGATCGGCAGCAGATCGACAGCAGATTCTGCCGTCTGCTTGGCATAGTGATCCTCTAGGCAGTGATCGGACAAACGCATATCGTCGCTGATTGGTTGCTGCGATTTGTGTCTAAAGCGGAAGTAGACAGAGAAAGAAACTGTAAAAAAGAAAGAGACAGAAATACAAGAAAGCAGACGATTTAATGAATGTTTAGGTTATGTTATTTCCGGTTTTGTCCCACAATGGCTGCGGTTTGTCCGATCACTGCCTAGAGGATCACTAGCTTGGCACAGCCAACAGCGCCATCTGAGGGCCAGAATTACCAAAAGATTCCCTACGCGTGACGTCACATGGACGTCCCTACCTTTACATAAGCAAGAAGCAGATTTTGGAGTTTATTAAATAATTAATTCTACTTATATCAAAAAAGTATTTATTTATTATTTACAAATATACAGGATCGGTGATTACAATTGTCACAAGAGGAACTTTCAATATTTACATTAACAAATCCATATACAGTACGTTCCGTAACAAGTGGTAACTAGTAGGGGCGATGTCAGAAATTTTAATCAATATTTTCGACTTCTTTCTTGTGTAGAATCATCATACTTATTTCCTGTTGTGTTGGCGCTGAAAACAAATACAATATTAGTATAAAATTAAACGTAACGTATGATTAAACAGGATACATGCGATACTTACTTCAGCTCCATCTCCACACAGTACACACCCTAGGCGATCATGCATGCTCCTGCGAACATTAACATTTATAAGAAAATATGTATTAAATTATTATCTATTAAACAAGATGCTAAACATTCGCACTTCGCGCATAACCCTACTTGTCTGTCTTGCAGATAATGTGAATCCCGATTTCCGCGACGCAGATAATTAGAAATTATTCAATTCCATAATTACGTTTGCCTTCTGGATACGTCGAGATGAATTGTCAGGATATTGATGGATGAAATTACTTGGAATATTCTTCGCTTTTTCCGGCAATGACTGCCACCTCAGACCTCGAAAACGAACGCAAACTGGACGTAGAGTCTTGACCAATCACGAATTTCGGCACTATGGCGCAGCCAATCCGAGCGTAGCTCATTGTACCGTTCAGTACCGTTCAAAGTGGCACCCGCTGTGCTTGAAGACGTACGCTCGAATAATATTCCAAGTAATTTCATACATCAACATCCAGACAATTCATCTCGACGTATCCAGAAGGCAAACGTAATTATGGAATTGAATAATTTCTAATTATCTACGTCGCGGAAATCGGGATTCACATTATTTGCAAGACAGACAAGTAGGGTTATGCGCGAAGTGCGAATGTTTAGCGTCTTGTTTAGTAGATAATAATTTAATACATATTTTCTTATAAATGTTAATGTTCGCAGGAGCATGCATGATCGCCTAGGGTGTGTGCTGTGCGGAGATGGAGCTGAAGTAAGTATCGCATGTATCCTGTTTATTCATACGTTACGTTTAATTTTGTACTAATGTTCTATTTGTTTTCAGCGCTAACACAATACGGAATATGGTGATTCTACAGAAAAAAGAAATCTAAAACACAGGAAATTTTCTGACATCGCACCTAGTAGGTACCACTGGTTACGGGACGTATTGTATATAGATTTATAAATGTAAATATTGAATGTGCTTCTTCGAATTTATATGCGCTACCTGTATAATTTTGTAACAATTGTAATCGCCAATCCTGTATTATTAAACATAGAATAAATACTCTTTGAAATAAGTAAATGAATTATTTAATAAATGTAGAATCTGCTTTGTTATTTGGGGGTAGGGATACACCTATAGCAATCACGGTATACATGAGTTGGTGCGTAGGGACGTCCATGTGACGTCACGCGTAGGGAATCTTTTGGTAATTCTGGCCCTCAGATGGTGCTGTTGGCTGTGCCAAGCAGACGGCAGAATCTGCTGTCGATCTGCTGTCGATCTGACATCAGGCTCTGCACCTCAGAACGCAGCCAAATGCGGACACAGACTACTGCAGAGTGACGTCAGATTCTGCTCCCCAGTTCTGGCTATCAGGGTTAATATTTCTATCATTTTAGGCTTTTCATTAATAAATCTGTAGATTTCACTACTTTTCCCTTTTTTTTTTTCAAATACTGGCAACTCCCCAATTGATATTCGACACTAGTAATAGATACAGTATTACGAACAAACTAGAAATACAGAAGGGACAAAGGAGAATGTAAAGGTTAGGTACACTTGACAGAGAAAGATGTGTAAAATAGCCGGGATTTATTGAAAAGAGATTTTGTTACTCATACACCTAGCTGTAAAATGATTTTGATTCTTAAAACGGTTACAAAGCAGACTATTGTCTTAATATAAAAGTAATAATTTCTGTTAAATAGCAGAAATGAATAAACTGATGGCCAAACTTTAGAAATCTAGAGACGCGGCAGCGTCTCGACGCCAAGTAAGTACATATCGACTGTCGCTACCGCTATCATTCACTCGTCGCCCGGCTAATCCAACCAAACCTGAAACTTATTTCATTAATATCTCATCACGCCTGCAATATTTTCTAAATTTAAAGGCATTTTTCTCATGTAAACCGCATATAAGCTTTCGAATAAGACCACATTCGATAAAATCGGTCCACGCATGAGGGAGATATCGTAATATCGTCTCATGGATCAGTCGAAAACGGTAAGATTTTTCTCCTGATTCTTCTTCTCCAAGAAAATTTTATGCAAATTAAAAAAAAATCAAAAAAGTAAAAAAAAACTACGCCAAGTACATGAAATCAAATAAATCATAAAAAATTGAAGATAATAATAAGTACAAAATGAAAAAAGATGTGAAATGAAAATAAGCTGCAAGTGCATGAAGGTGCTTTCCAACTGCGCTTAAGGGGACTAGGTAGGCGAAAAATCGATTTTTTTGTTGCATTTTCCGAAAGTACTATCTTTTCTGAATAAAATGCCGTTTGGGTTATATTAAAATTCGCAAAATTGTTGATTTGGCAGCTAAAAAGATCAAGCGGTAACTTATAGCGTCGCCTTTGCCCAGAAACTTTAAACGCGATTTTCTCGAATCTTTTTTTCTCTTGGTTTTTTTCTGATTGC
Source organism: Andrena fulva (assembly GCA_946251845.1). NCBI lineage: Eukaryota > Metazoa > Arthropoda > Insecta > Hymenoptera > Andrenidae > Andrena > Andrena fulva. The sequence continues at coordinate 46,273,833 of OX276329.1, forward strand.
GAACGAATGGAGGCTCAGATCGACTTGAAAAAAATTGCAGGATGTGTAAAACATGTGCCATTTCGCCGCAAACCTCTGATATGGTCCGTAAAAATTCGAGATTTTCATAAAAAAATTGAGGAGTCACCAGATTTTAGCAGCGCACAAATAAGAACGAATTTTTCTCGGAAAAATCGCCGTTTTTCAGCCACCAATCGCATGATTTTGATTTAATTGTTGTTTTTATAGGTTTGCGCGGAAACTATGAATCCAACAAACAAGAATCTCACCTTTGAAATCGGATTACGTCACATTTTAAGACCGATATTAAAGCAAAACGACAGAAAAACGTTACAATGTTTACCCGTCGACAGCGCCATTTTTAAAGCACATATATATTTCTTATTATTTTTTTTTCAATCTGTATGGTAGTAATAAACATTGGGTAAAAGCATATATCTGGATGTGCTTTCATTTTTTTACAAATAAATAAAGGACAGAGTCTCTTTCTCACGAAAAACGACTGCCTAGTCCCCTTAAGAGGACACAACTTCATACACTAATGCCTCGTTCACATTAGTCAAGTTTACTGGCTTCAAGTGACTTGAACCAGTAAACTTGACTAATTGTGAACCTGTCATTCACTTGACTTGAAATATCTTTTTAACTTTCTTTCAAGTTTTCTTTGCCTGCAAAGTTTCAAGGCAATTGGATTGGCGGTTATAACCTGACTGTAAGCTGTCAAAATTTGAAGTAGATTGCATAGTGAAGGTAGCGTTTGACGAACGAAACATGTGTTAGTTTCGTTTTGGCTGAAGGTTGTGCGTGTAACGCGTATACCAGTCGGCTTACCATCGTGACTCTTGTACATACGTTCACACTATTCAAGTTGTATTTCAAGGCAAGAAAAGTTGGAACACTCTCTACTTCGCTTGAAACTTGAAAGGATATTTCAAGTGAAGTGAATAACAGGTTCACATTATCAAATTTAATGATTTCTAGCGACTTGAAGTTAGTAAACTTGACTAATGTTAACGAATATTTCGCGTAAAACTTGAAAGAAAGTTAAAAAGATATTTCAAGGCAAGTGAATGACAGGTTCACATTAGTCAAGTTTACTGCTTCCAGTCACTTGAGCCAGTAAACTTGACTAATCTGAACGAGGCATAAGGGACAGAATCGGCTTCCCTTGGGAAATTTGGCAACGTTGCATGTCACTAGGCATAACTCAGTGGTTCTAGTGACAAGCAACGTTGCCAAATTTCCGAAGGGAAACCGATTCTGTCCCTTAGTGTACATATACACAGCTAAAATGCTGTGTTCATACATTCCATTACTCATATCGCAGACATTTTAATTATGTGATATATTCTACTCGTCTCCAAAATGAAGAGAAATCATATACACATGGAACTGGAAACTTTTCCTTTTCGAATTATAATTATGGGCACCCACAGACTTCTTTCCAGCGGGGGGGGGGGGGGGGGGGGGGAGACAACTTTGAGAAACAGTAACGGTAAAAAAGCTCATTGCACCCATTTTGTAGCGCCAAATTAATTAAATATTTAAAATTTAAGTTTAAAAATTATACTTTTGTGTATAAACTTAATAAAGATACTTTTTAAAAATAAGCGATTTTTTCGGATACCCATGGCTATAATCACTATTTGTTAACTATAAAGTTCGACAGAAATGCCTACCGAGCTTACAATTAAAGTTATAATTACTATTACCATTTACGTTCTGATGCAAATAAACGCTAAATATATTAGTGATTGACATTAGTCGACTTGACATTAGAATGAATATTTATTGCAAGTAAATACGTAAACTATAAAATTTAATTTCATAATGAATACAAACTTCGAAATTATTGACGGGGTCCCATATAACGAAATGCATAACATTTTAAAACAGCAATTACGCATATAATTATAGCGATTCATGTCATAATGGCCAATGCAATATACAATTTTAAAACAAATTATTAAATGCAATTATTGTCATAGTTGTTGTCATTGTGTTATTATTATAATAAACTAGATGAGTCATTTTAAACACAATAGCAATACAAATGCAGTGTACAGGAGAACTAGGTAGTCATAATAATATATTTATTAATATATACGATGGTAGTGACTAGTTATTACGGTACATTAATGTTTGCTATAGCTTGCCATATGTCCATAAGAAATTACGGTAACGAATGTTACATGTAGAAAATATCTAACTACTAATAACAAACGTTGGATATGTTGGATATCCGTTGTGAGATCCAAATTGGCAAATTTCGTTGCAAATAATTTGGCTTAGAAGGTGAGAAGGAACTTGATTCTACGAGGAGGTGCGATCAATTTAAGCTTCTCAAATATCCAAATACAACTTTACCGATAGGGTAAATCCGGGAGATGCGGTCGGGCCGGAGAGTTGGTCGTGTCGTTATATTTCAGAGTCTATACGTAAAAATGCATTAAAGTGCAGACCAATTACTTCTCTAGAAGCCAAATAGTTGAATGAATAGCGTTATTTCGCTTCCTTCTGTGTTTTTCTGGATTTATAGGCTATAAAATGTAAATTGATGTTACATTTAACCTCTTTTGTCAAACAGCGGTTGTACAGAATCGTATTTAAAATATACTTCTAAGTTTATTTTCCTTTAATGTTTGGAATAATAAGATAGTAGAGATATTGAGGGACAATGCAGCCAAAGTATTTGGCCATATTAACTTTTCCTCTCAAAGCTATATAACGAGAAGACCATGTCTCGCTGCAGAAATAGGTGAGATGGTCGAGTTATGATTTTTTTATTTTTTATTATTATTTTATTATTAGTTTTGTTTATTTAGTTTATTTATTCACTTTTGTATTCATTTGCCTTGCTAATCGCCAGTAGGTAATTCACTTTTTCTTTGATGTGTTCTTTACTTCTTTAGCGTAAACAAATTAAATATCAATGAATCCGTAGTTGTATTCACTCATAAATAATTTTGCTGTATCCTTTGTTAATTTTCCATGAATAATTATGTGAGTGGTCTCTGCCAACGACGAAAACCATTTCTCCCGGCACCTCGGGAGAGGTGGTCAGATGTCATGACTTCAGTTTTCAACCCGATTTACAGTAAATATTGTCTTAAAGCAAATATCGACCAGTTTTTCTGAATCGGCATAAAATTCTGAACATATTAAGTTTTTTCTGATAAAATAAGTAATATCTATATTAGTTTTAATAGCCATTTTATATTGGGTCGACCGCGTCTCCCGGATTTACCCTATTGCATATTTTTGTTTCCTTACGAACATTCCTTCTGTCTCATAATAGGATTCTAATTGCGATTATTAGGGTGACTGTACCTAATATCGCCACTGTTCCTAATATCGCCACCTGCTATATCTCGCAAAGTAAGTTCTAAAATTGATCGGTTATGCACTGAATTAGTACCTAAACATATGTAGGAAGACATACTGTAATTGCAGCATCATGTGATCAGCAATTACAGAAAGAGAAGTATTTTAGTGAATCTTAATAGTGTAAAAATTTATTGAACTGCCACAATTTTACATCACATTCGGAGAAGTTAAGTCTAGTAATTTCGTGAATGCAAGAATATCTACTAGAAATACCTAATTAATGATCTACTTCAGGAATTAAATCGATTAACATATTTTTCGTAGTGGAAATAATGTTTTTCTTCTAGCAGTATGGGTGTTCCCAATACCGCCAACCGGAGAACAATGGTTTCGATGTAATGTTTGTTATAGGTGGGTTACAAAAGGTGCCGAGCAACCGTAATAAACTTTATTTGTCCAATATGTACATCGGAACGTAAAAATAAAATATTTTAAAGATCTATATTTTTAAATTTCTATATTTTTCTAATAAAAATGAAATCAAAGATGCATAAAAATACATTTATAGAGCAAGAAATAATAAAAGCACATGTGAAAATGACTTTAAAAACATATATATATATATATATATATATATATATATGAATTAATCCATATTTCTTAAGTTGGCGATATTAGGTACACTTTTTTCAGGACCCGATTTTTACATGTCTTACGTTTGTTGAGTCCTAATTAAAAATTTGTAGGTTTCAACGATTCTAACTTATGCTACATGAAAGATGAATAATTTCTCTTTACTTTGATACGAGCTGCATGCAAAAATATGAATTATAATTCAATTGACAGCGATTTAACTTTTGCCTGGCGATATTAGGTACAGTCACCCTATATGTCATCAGTTGTCCAGATTAGTATGCCACGTAACGTAAGAACTTTTATTGTACGAATTCAAGCATAATTAATGTACTTCATATATATTATGGACAATACATACGCCATTTAGGTAAGAAAATACATATCGACAAGTGAAAAGCACAAAACTCAAAGAGTGCTAAGATCTTTGCTGTGGAATCGCCACACGATGCCAAGAGCTCTCCTCAATGCTTTATGGCCAGCATAAGTACAGGGTCATCCGTTAAAACTGCAACCTACGCGCGCGCGAACCGACGAAAATGGCAACACCGCCTCACGGACGCATTCCACTACAACCATTCACCGGCCCGGCGTTCGGAGCGTTGCCAGCGACCGTTGGACAGCAGTGATGCCCGAACTTCGACAATTTTAGGATGGTCTCTTTCAAATTAACGTCGCAAAGAGCTATTTGAAATTTCCCGGCCCGGGTTGAAGAATTTGGGACCTTTTTCGTATAACTTTGGAACTATAAAAGATATCGGAATGCATGCGGAGTACAGTGGTAAGCAAATTTTAATGACGAATCCAAAATGAATTATAACTTTCAGAAGAACAAAACTGAGAAAAGAAAGATTTTTAGTCTAATGGATTTGTTTGCAAATAGGTACATATGTGAAACTACATTAAAATTATTAATCTTTATTAATATGTATGTATATATTGTAGCAGTATTGTTCGAAGGCTTACGGCGTTTACTTCTGCCAACCGTATTTTTCGTCCCTCGCGCGCATTTCCTCTATAAAATGTGAAGATTGGGATTTACACGCGAGTGAGTCCTGCACAGGATTCAAGGGGCAATTAGGATCCTGTTTCCATTCTGAGCCAGATTGCGCTGAAGCCCCAACCATCTGATTTCCGGCACGATTTTTCCCAACGTCATAATTACACAGCAATATCGATTCCGTTTACTGTTTAATTCTCAACATGTTCTATCGCGCCTCCCACCGAACATAAATAATTTATTATGCATTCTCAAAGAATAAAAAATGTGTTAAATAAATTCGATATCCTGATATTGTAATAACAATGCTTAAATCGCAATATATTCAAATTTATCATGCATTCTGAGTAATGACAGTGTTTGAATCCTGGCATAGGTATTCACCTATGTAGACGAATTTTTCGGGCATTTGAAACGAGCAAAAAAATTTTGAATAAACTAAATACCAACCTGTGATCGTAATAACAGTGTTTAAATCTCAACGCATTCCAAATTGTCAAGAATTCTGAAGGGAAATTTTTCATACAATCTCAAAGAACACAAATTTGTTTTAAATAAATTAAATATCAACCCGACATTTTACTCGTTTTAGTAACATACTGTAAGTGCCAAAATTAAAAAAAAAAGGGATTTCGGAAAATGTTCTACGTGCCAGTGGTAATACTATAGTATGGAATATAATGTTTGGCACACACAGTGTTTTCTACAAGGACTTTTTAAATCAGAAATTTCATAAGTAGTAGAAAATTTAAAGGTCATGGTAATATGTATACTTCACAGCAGTGCCGTCTTATCGTTTTCGGAGGCCCTGAGGCGAGCTCCATATGTGGCCCTCTAAATTATTCTAAATTAAATAAAATCGAAAATACCGCGCTAACACGCGAAGTGAATAAGTATTAAAACAATTAAATAAACAATTAATTAAACGTGGGGTCCATTCCATGAAAAAAGGCTTCATTTTAAAATCTAAATTTTGGTGTATTCGTTATTTTCTTTCCGTCACAGTTGGACGGCCCATTTCCTTTTCTTTCCCAGCTTTTACAACCCTACTCTTTTTTAATTTTTCAATTTTTCGGAGGCCCCCTGAACTCCAGGGCCTTGAGGCGGCTTCCTCTTTCGCCTTCAGGTTAAGACGGCATCATTGCTAATCAATTGTATATTATAGTGTTGCCAATTTTAGATCAGATAAATTACTGTTTATTCCATTCCCGATTATTTCCTTCGATTATTATTTGTCGAAGAATTTATCTTCAGCTTCTGAAATTCGGGCCACCGCAGTTTTCTTTCGTTTGTCTTTTTCATCAACTTCGTGGTTATTTTAAAAAGTACTTTAGAAGATCAGCGATTATTAAATATGAAAAATGGTCGAGGATATTTTAATATGTAAATTGATTAGCATTCCAACGTAATGTTGCGCCAAAAATTGAAAGAATCTGTATCGCTATAACTCGTAATAAAAAGAACTAGGAAAACATGTTTTTGTTTGAAAATAATCGAAGTTAAATATGTAACTTTCGTTTATGATATTGTTAGTAAAACATTTAAGGTAGTTCCTAACCAATTAAGTTAGTCAAATTAGAGTTGGGTAATAAACGATAAATGTACAGTAGTATGATACTATAGAAATAATAATAATAATTTTTAACATCATGTATATATATTTTAACCCTTCGGTGGGCGCGCTCTTCAGACTTGCATGAGTGGGCGCGTTGCGGCATTTACACCGCAATCGGAGTTCTCGTTGTTTTACTTCTAAATTTAGACAATTTTAGGTCTCACAGAAGTAAATAGAAATTACATTAGTTGCTTAATAAACACCTATATCTTATTTTTTTGTCCTCTACAAAAAAAAAAAAAAAAAAAATGTCCACTGGAAGAATCCTGAATTGGACATGGATCCAGTTTGAACACTACATATGGTACAATACGAAATGTAAAATTTGCGGCTAACTGCCGCGGGCGCGCCCACCGAAGGGTTAAACAGTTCAATGTTAATATAAATAATTGTAATACGAAAATAGAAGATTAAATTGGTTAGCGTAGTGAATTGGAGCAGCAGATCTGACAACGTCGCATTCATTCGGAGCGTCTTTTATAACCAAAATGTCAGAAAAATGTTCATATGAATTTGAATCGTCGTTCGCTGTTTAAATGTTTAAACACATCGATTGTGCGACGTTGCCACGTTGATTGCTCTACGTAAGTTTCTGAAAAATTTGCACGTAAACCTATTTTTTTATGGGCATTTACGAAGAAACAGTCAGTTTTGCAGAAATTGATAAATTCATTTCCTGACATTTCGGTGTACTTTTGTGCCAATTTTTGTACATTTCTTGAATATGGTTTTTCTGTTTCAGAAGAAAAACTGAAACTATAACCCTCTTTTTTTTTACTCCGCCATATGCCACTGTGTTAAAATGCATAAACTTTAATTAACAATTTCTCGATAACTATGCGGTAAATCGATTTTAAACTTTGTACAAGGGTTTCTTGTATTCCAAATTAGTCTTGCACGAAATTTGAAAGAATCCTTGAATTTAGTAGATTATTCATGAACTACCTTAATTCAAAAAAAATATATTGATGTTAATCCAGAATAAGGAGACAGCAAGAAAGGCAGTGGTTCGATCACTTTTACAAAACGTAAAATGTTAAAACATTTTAGTCTGGTTTGTTGAAAAACTATTCTATTGCTGCTATTTAGATAATTATTAACTACTTAGACTCTAGGTCACAGAGTGTATGTGTTTAGAATCATGCAAAGTGGAGAATAATTCGTGGTACAACCGAGCAAGGGAGGATTGCTTATACAAAAATATGTCCAACACGTTGAATACGTTTTTTTAATGAGTTGATGTTAATATGCAAAAAAATGTCAATGACCTTGGAACGACCATCAAGATTTTTTTATCATCACTATACATATTCATGTCCATAAACAATATAAACTCATTGTTAGTCATCTTTTCTTACTTTCAATATCCGTGGAAATAATTTAGATGTTCATTATAAATGCGAGACCATTTAAATATCGTCCTTCCATTCCATTACATTACACCTACTTAACACCTTCGTAGCATTAAATTTCATACTCTTTTAAAAACTTCTGGTTTATTTTTGGATTACTTGATAGGCGTTTTATAACCGTTTCCAGAAATCTTCTAAATTGTTTATTGTTAATTGTGTATTAATCTGTACATACCCATACAGCACACTCCCATGGCAGGAAGGTTCGATCATATGTAGCACCGGAACCTTCCTGCTACATTGATGGAACGTTCCGGGCATTTTCTAGCCACCATCATGGAACGTTCCAGGCATTTTCTAGCCACCTTCATGGAACGTTCCGGGCATTTTCTAGCAATGGTCACGGTTAAGGAAATTAATTAAATTACAATAAATACTGACAATTAAATATTCATATATTTTTTCTATACAAGTCGACAACAACAAGAACAATAATAAAAACAATAAAAATAATAATAATATTGGCTCTGGTGGATCTTCTCAAACCCGCGTATGTGGAGTTCCAGGCTCTTCCGCTCTCTTCACTTAAAATGTACTGCATGCAGCGTGTAATGAACCTGGAATAATACATGCATTTATTTTACAATTTTACAACTTTAAGTGCTGAAATGAGATAAATAATAAATTTACTTACTCATTTTACTATATGTTTGAATATATGAATGATTCTTTTTGTATATTTCTCTGCCACAGAATCCTCTATTAATTTATTTAATATCAGCAGCTTCCACAGCTTCTCTTCAGTAAATGAATCTATAAGAGGTTATCAATAAATTATTTCAGTCATGAAAAATGGCTTCATTAAAAACAACATTCATGTAACGCCAATCGCAGGCTGCATTGAAGCGACGCAATGGAAAAATAACAATCACCGTTACTTTAAATAATTGAACGGAAAGTGAAATGAAAGTTGTACAGTACATGCATGTTTACAAGGAAACTGTGTGAAAAGTAAAAGCTTGTAGCACAGAAAGCAAAGAAATATATGTATTTTAAATAATTAGAAAATTGCAGTTGGTTAATAGGCATCAAATGTTTTATATTAGTTACTTTAACTTAAAAATAAGCTCCTTAATTTGAATAATTCATATATATTACTTGCGAAACAATCTGTTTTTATCCTGTTCTTATATATCGTGACAGAAAACACAAGAACATTTATATTGTCCAAATACAGTAGGAATGCTTGCAGGGAGAAGACAGCCTTTAGAAGTGCCTTCTTGGAAACAGTGTTTTTCAAAATGATTAGAACAACAATACGACGTTCTTTGAATGTACGAAATTCAGGCCCAGACCCATGTTCTGTAACCAACGATGCAGATAGTTTTCATTCTTCAACGGAAATCTATATGAAACAAACAAAAATATTTCTTTTTAAGAAGTTCGACATAACCTATAAGTAGCATATACATGGGTTCTACTTACCCGTGATATGTCAAACCTTCACTCAATTCACTCAGGTCTCCTGCGCCACAAAACACACACGTTCTAACCATTTTTACTACTTAAAGCAATTAATAACTAATCACGCTCTAACTATTTACGCGTGTGCTTTCTTACGTGCTTTGGCTTTGCAACCTGTCGTGTCGCACATGAGGTACGTCACACAACCAGGGATTGTAACCGACGCCTAACCCTAACCCGAATCCGGTTAACCGAGGGAAGGTTACTGTAACCTGTAGTAACTCCGAAGGAACGGCTCCCAAAGAGTACAGAGAGCCGGTTAACCCGCTCGGAGCGGGTTACAAGTGACATACGACATTCTACGTCCAAAATCCGACTATGGTTGCTCCGCGCTCGTCCACCGCTGCGATGCAACTGCAATTTTAACAAGAACCGGGTTGCATGCAATGACGTCAATTACTTGCAGGGTTTTGATTCTCCATGTAATTTTTAATCTCTCGAGGAAAAATGTTACGAATTTTCTTGAATTATACCCACGACATTACATGCAAATCGTTTCTTTGTCAAATTCCATCACCGTGTTGGATGAATGGCCTATAACAAATGTAACAATTCTGTAGAAGTTCGAAAGGTAATTCATTTATTTATAATAAAAATAATATTTTGTAACACAACTATTATATGTATATGAAATTTACTGATTTGTAAGAAAATAGTATGCAAGTGTTAAAATGAAAACACAATGTTTATACTATACGGTTATGGAATATATTAAGTACATTTTTCAACTTTAGAAACATGTCACCCTCGAGGAGAAATTTGCAAAATAAAAATTTGTTTATAATTTGACGTTACATAAATAATTTTACAATTTCAAAAAAATATTATTCAAATAGACAAAATCTTCTGCATTAAAATAAAAAAAGGATGAACCTAATGCGATAGATAGTTTTTAAAATAAAAATTCATAAGTACAGGTCGATTTCACAAAAATAGGGAAACACTACGCCCTCTACCGGATTAGGGTAACTCTGTGCCTAGATGCCTCGGGTTACCCGATTATGTAAATTAGTCTACGGTACTGAGAACCGAACCGGCCTAGGGTTACGGTTACAATCCCTGCACACAACGCCTGGATCTTCACCACGCCGCCGGCTTGGGAAGATCCACCAGAGCCAATACTATTATTATTTTTATTGTTTTTATTATTGTTCTTGTTGTTGTTGTCGGCTTGTATAGAAAAATATATGAATAGTTAATTGTCAGTATTTATTGTAATTTAATTAATTTCCTTAACCGTGACCATTGCTAGAAAATGCCCGGAACGTTCCATGAAGGTGGCTAGAAAATGCCCGGAACGTTCCATGAAGGTGGCTAGAAAATGCCTGGAACGTTCCATGAAGGTGCCTAGAAAATGTCCGGAACGCTCCGTGACCATTGCCAGAGAATGGCCGGAACGTTCCGTGACCATTGCCAGAGAATGGCCGGAACGTTCCATGAGGCTGGCAGGAAGGTTCCAAGTGGCAATGTTCCACTAGGATGGTCCTTATTTTTCAACTTCCGTTTTATTTTGGTCGCACTCCCCTAAATTGTGACACTTGGTGAGAAAATGATGTGTGCAACATTTTAAAGTGACTGGGCAACGGGAACCCGTGCCACATTTGTGTTAAAGTTTTGAAATTTTAGGGACTTCACGTCAATTTCGCACATCATTGTGTTTCGCTATTATGGAGGAATTAGTGATTCTTTTTTAATAAAAGTACAATTTCTTAGGTGTATAATAGTATCATTTCTGTGTGACTTCAAACAGTATTCTCAGAATCTCTGAATTTTACCATTAAAATTAGCGTACAACAGCGTCGGAGCCATTATGCGCGGCTACGTGAAGTCTTATTTCACGACTTCCGATTTCTTTCGTTGCACCCTCCAAAATTGTAACACTAGACGGAAAAATGATCCCTGAAAAAATTCAAATTGATTGGACGTCGGCAACCCGTGTCGCACTTTAATTGAAGTTTTGAAGTTTTAGCGATTTTATGTCAATTTTTTTAAATAATTTGATACTGCCCTATTATAAAGGATTACTTAATAGTTCCTTAAAAACTATTGTTTTTTCTGATATGTATAATAATGATATATAGACACAACTTTAAATAATTTACTCAAAAACTTGTGTCGTAGATTCCCACGACCACGGAGATCTGTAAGAGAAACTTGACATATAAAGGTCTAAACACACTTGTCAGTTCCGTGTCAGTTCCGCGTCAGTGTGCCAGTGGTAAGAAGAAGAGACCCTCTACGCCCCTCTTCTTCTTACCAATGGCACACTGACACGGAACTGAGACGGAACGGATATGTGTGTTTAGACCTTTACGCTGCGGTTTAGCTACTGTATGCAACTACGTGAATATTCCAGACTTTTCCCTATGAAAATGCTTCTAATGAAAGAACCTTCTAATATCATAGAAAAAAAATCGTTACCTGGCAATCGTGAATATTACCGCGTTTTACTTGGTAAAGGCGGATTGTTTGGTTTTTCCAAACCAAATTTTTTAATAGGTACAATATACCTACAGACTTTTTAGGAAAGGACCCTTCATTGTGGAAGAACGACACGTTATATCAGAAAACTTTACAAAGTGCAACACATTTATAAGTGACAAATGATAGGTACCACTGAACGGTATGTCAAACTTATATCAGAATATAATAATCTGCTGACAAAAAATGAGGAAGAAAAACAATATATTTTACAAATAATTGAAGATTATAGGAGACTTTACCCTCATGTAAACAAATTTACAAACACAGAATATATATTGAAAAATACATAGAATTTAATAATATGCTAATTTATTACCTTCAATCTACATATAACTTAAATTTCAATAGAGAGTATTTCGTTTACAACTATGTAAAAAAATTTAATTCCTAAGTACTAATACTATAATCATTATTACAAAAACAAACAATACACTTGTTGTGCATCAAAAGAACTATAATTTGACTCGAACAACCACCCGACTGCGTACAGTAGCTTATACGCTGCGTTATATACTAATTTTAAGAGATAAAACTCAAAGATTTCGTATATATTTTTGTAAGTAACATGCATATTATTATTATACATCTAATAAATTGTGCTTTTATTAAAAAATATTCACTGATACTTCAAAAATAGCCGAAAACAATTATGTTCGAAACTAACGAGAAATCACTAAAATTTCAAAACTTTAACTCAAATGTGGCACGGGTTGCCATTGTCCGATCACTTTGAAATTTTGCACATATCATTTTCTCATCAAGTGTCACAATTTAGGGGGGTGCGATAAAAAAGAATTCATAAAAAATGTTGACCCCTATAGATAAGGACCACCCTAATGTTCCACCGCCACATGGCTGGAATGTTCAAGGAAGGTTCCTATGTCCGCACCGAGGCAACATTCCACGGCAACCCCCATGGAACCTTCCTGCAAGCTTCGGGCAACGGAGTGTGCTGTATGGGTACTGAAGCAGCACAATAAGATAATCCTCTAGTTTCGAAAATCGCCATTAGAATTTGAAAATTGCTGTTTATTTCGAAAGGATTCATTTGCGATGCAAGGTTTACTAACCATTTTTTATTGAGTTTAGTGAGTACTTGAAAATATAATAGAACTATTAAAAAAACATCCACCATTAATTTAAAATTAAAAAAAAAACATAATTATGTGAGGTTGTTACTACGGGGTCACTACAATAACTGCACTTGGAAGTAGAATAAGAACAAATATATATATTTGTATAAAAGATCCGCTCAAGATCCCGCCGCGGCCCGAGGACGAATGCACGCTCGGTGCGTCGTCTCTCTCGTGTTTGTTTTGCCGGTCGCTCGGGTGACGCGGCGTACGGTTAGCCTTGTTGCCGCGTGGCTGCCGGATTCGGGGAATCCCATCGCCGTCGTCTCTTACAATTCAAAAATTCACTTATAACTATCTGTATTAGGGTGGTCCTTATATGTACGGTAAAAAATCAAAGTTTTTAAAATTTTCCTCCGACCCTCTCAGAAGCTTCTAAATAGTTTAAAAGAATTTCGTCTAAAATTTTGTTAAAATATATTTAGGATTTAAGGTCGCTCAATGGCATTGGAATATTACTATTTTGGTATAAATTGATAGAAATTTTTGCAATAAGGACAAAATAATTTTATTAACTTTTAAGTGAGAGTTTAACATTAAAATTCAGGCACACATCGCATAGACGAAACGGGTTTATAACGAGTGTGTACTGTATTGTGTTGTGGCATAAGGCTTTATATGCACATTTAAATTTATCTCCTCAGCAGCTCTCGAATCAGATGCAGACGCAAACTTTGACGTATGTACATTCTACATATTCAGGTTGTTAAACGCATAGATAAAAGCATGGTTTCGGATTCTGATACATAAATATGGGCCCCGTTTCATTAAAATTGACAAGTGACAATTATGGTAAGTCGCAGTTGCCAAACTTGTGGTACATGCGAAATATAAAGTCCATGAGCGACTTTTATATATCAAATTATACAAATAAAGAACACGCAGATATTTTTTTTTGTCGAATAGAAGATTTTAAGAGCGTCAGACAATACAAATTTAAAAGTTGAAAAATAAGGACCACCCTAATCTGTATTTACATTTAGTATCTACTGTATACTGTCAATAACATGTATAATATATGTACACTGTAACCACTAAAAATTATACATTTATTTCACAAAAACTTTAATTGCACTTTTTTGCCACTTGTGTATTTTTTTAAAATTTTATTTATTTCTTATAAAAATTAAACGATAGCTGTGGGTGGGCCCCGCTGGCCCACTTCTATCTTCTGGCAGTCCATATTTTTAGTACACATAAATCACAAATGTGTTCGTTGATAATTATAAATTTTATGCGCAAATCTGTGCATTATCTTGCATTGAAGACTACAATTTCAAACACCGTTAACGTTTATTTTGGACAGTAGCTCGCAGAAGAAGGAAGGAAGGACGACCGCGGAGGCAAAGGACAACTTTCAGTGGAGAACAGACGTTAAGGCTGGAAGTTGAATATCGTAGAGGGGAATATATTTCTAGAGGTCGAAGATTCGAACTCGCTACGTCGCTACGTCTCACGGAAACGCAAATCAAAATTTGGTTTCAAAATCGACGTGCCAAAGACAAAAGAATTGAAAAGGCGCAGCTCGATCAACACTACCGGTAATTACGCACACTGTACATTAAATATCTAATTAAGATAATGTCTGTTGAAGGACTTGCGGACTAAACAGAATAATAATGTGTATAAATGCATAAGAATGAAGCTTCATAAACCATCATCAGTAATATTAAAAATAATAGTAATTATAGGTACATTGTGAAATATCTACAAACATAAACACAAACTCGTCTGTTATTTTCAAAGAAAATAAACATTTTCGGCAGTTCAGTGTTCCTGGTATCTAAAGATCATTGAAATGTTTTTCAGGGGAATCCTAGTTTTTACTGCATTCCAGGGAAGCACAAAATGAATTCAAGAAGCTTCATGTAATATTGACGTCAATGCTTCATATCGTGGATAAAAGAATCAATACGATTTTAATTTATAATACTTTATGATATACATATGTCTTTAAACAAAAGGATCGTGAGCACTGATAAAATTTCATTCTGAAACTATTGTATAGAAAATATGGCCAAACTGCGGAATAATATTTCGTCGTTTTAAATAATATGTCAAAAGTCTCCATCGATGTAACACCTACTAAAAATTTTACAGAGAGTCAATGTGAAAAAGGACAGCTTTTCGCGAATATCTTGTGATCCATCAGTTGTACGATAAAACTAGTTATTATAAAATTTATAGCTTAGGACATTCTCTACAAAAAAGGTTCCATGAGTTTTTTTGTAGGAGCAACCATTTTCACGGTGGCTGCTTACAAAGTTTTAACCTTCATACTTCTGGCAAGGGAAAATTCCCAACCCAGACATTCAAAAGAATATTAAACATTGGGGATATGCAATCCTTTTGCTGTCCAAATTCACTATAAGAGGGTGAAATTGAACTGTAAGTTACCAAATGATCGTCCTAATTAAAAGAAGTAGGTAACTTATGTCTGAAACCTTTATTCCTATCTCTTCAGTTCTATCTATTTCAGTTCGCGAGTAGTAACACAAAATCGGAAAACTTTTGGGGTTACTGCTACGAACAAAACTTATATAACCTTTTTTGTGCAGAATTTCCTAAGCTACAAATTTCATAATAACTATTTTTGCCTAAAACTAATAGGTAGTGAGACATTCGCGAAAAACTGTTTTTTTTTTTATCTTTGACCCTCTGTAAAGTTTTCAACAGAGGTCACATCGATGGGAACTTTTGACATATTGTTTAAAACGACAAAATAAAGGGCCATACTAAAATGTAGCTTGCTGGCAATTATTCCGCAGACAGATCCTAATTTCACTGGACTACTAATCAAGTAAACTGGTACCGTAGGGTGGCTCTTATTTACTCTTGGTAAAATTTTTTTTCAAGACTTTCTTCGGGGCACCCTCCAGAATAGTTCCAAATAATTAAAAAAAAAATCTGTGTAAAGTTTCAGCTCGATCGGATAACGGGAAAGGGTGCCCGTGGGCCGTTAAACATTTAAATCATTATTTAACAGCTCACGAAGTCGATTTTATATAAGGTCTTCCAAATTATTGATTAAATAAAAAAATATGTCAAACAAAAGTTGTAGATCCGGGCAAGGAGCATCTTTTTTGTTGTATTACTATTTTTCGTGCGACAAATGGTTTTCGAAAATAATCCGAAAAACTAAAAAAAAAATTTTTTTTTCAAATTTTGAAAGTTTAAATGCTTCTAGAACGCTTTTTCTTTATGAAGGTGAACAAAAAAATGGAATTTTTATTTCCGAGGACTATTTTTG
Source organism: Andrena fulva (assembly GCA_946251845.1). NCBI lineage: Eukaryota > Metazoa > Arthropoda > Insecta > Hymenoptera > Andrenidae > Andrena > Andrena fulva. The sequence goes on from OX276329.1 coordinate 46,290,151, forward strand.
ACACATTTAAGGGGGGGGGGGGGGCATATACCGAAATATGCAAAAAAGATAAAAAAAAATTTCTTCTTATTTTCAGTGTTTGATATGTGATGCATGTTTCCTGAAAAGTTGGGGTCGAAATTCGCAAAAATATCGGAGATCCTAGACGTCAGAAGTGAGGTATTCAAATGCATTTTTCTCGATATCATGATTTTCTAGCATGTTACCCACGATTACTCGAATACTATTCAACCGATTTACTTCAAACTTTGCATGGCTATATGATACACTATTACTCAGTTTTTGACACCGCAGATTTTTTATTTCATTCATAAGTTTTTTTTTATTAAATAAAAAGGACAAGATTTTGGGACCGATTTTTTTACATTTTCAAAGTTCAAGTGGGTCATGAACATTCATTTCATGAGGACTCCTAAATGAATGTTCATGACGCACTTGAACTTTGAAAATGTAAAAAAATCGGTCCCAAAATCTTATCCTTTTTATTTAATAAAAAAATAATTATGAATGAAATATAAAATCTGCGGTGTCAAAAACTAAGTCATAGTGTATCATATAGCCATGCAAAGTTTGAAGTAAATCGGTTGAATAGTATTCGAGTAATCGTGGGTAACATGCTAGAAAATCATGATATCGAGAAAAATGCATTTGAATACCTCACTTCTGACGTCTAGGATCTCCGATATTTTTGCGAATATCGACCCCAACTTTTCAGGAAACATTCATCACATATCAAACACTGAAAATAAGAAGAAATTTTTTTTTATCTTTTTTGCATATTTGGGTATATGCCCCCCCCCCCCCCCCCCTCCCTTAAATGTGTAAAAAATAGTCCTCGGAAATAAAAATTCCATTTTCTTGTTCACCTTCATAAAGAAAAAGCGGTCTAGAAGCATTTAAACTTTCAAAATTTGAAAAAAAAAAGTTTTTTTTTAGTTTTTCGGATTTTTTTCGAAAACCATTTGTCACACGAAAAATAGTAATAGAACAAAAAAGATGCTCCTTGTCCGGATCTACAACTTTTGTTTGACATATTTTTTTATTTAATCAATAACTTGGAAGACCTTATATAAAATCGACTTCGCGAGCTGTTAAATAATGATTTAAATGTTTAACGGCCCAGGGGCATCCTTTCCCGTTATCCGATCGAGCTGAAACTTTACACAGATTTTTTTTTAATTATTTGGAACTATTCTGGAGGGTGCCCCGAAGAAAATGCAAAAATCGAAAATAAGAGCCACCCCACTGGTACCGTTTATGACAATTTGAAAATCCTATGACGAGGGACAAAAGTAATAATGTAGAATTCAAGTTTACAGTTTGTAATCTATTGGGTTGAGTCATAAGTAACTCTCTATTAGCAGTACTATAGCGAGTATTTGCGTTATTGTTAATTACACAGTCCAACAAAATGAAACTTTTTTTCTGTTCCGCAATATCCACTGGGTGATTATTGTAGAGTTTTTCGCCCTGAACACGAATCCGCAAACCGTTTATCGCCATCACCCTCAGTTTTTGAGGAATTCGATTTTGAAAAAAACTGCAAATTTTCAACTTTCAACATCTTTTGTGTCGAAACGGTAATAGTTATTCGGTTGCTCGTTGCGTCAAATTATTCTACGAACCCTCCCAAATACAACGATATCAGTTATTATTGCATTATGATCATTTAAATTTGTTTAAACAACGATCAAAGGGAAAATGACACCCGAAATGCACCCATTTTTGAAGTTATCTTTCAATTTATTTCCAAAACTATAGGTCTTAGAAAAAATCTGACTACTCCACGCGATGCAGCAGACATTTTTCCTCTGGAAAGCATCAACAGAAGTGGTAAGTCACGTTTTGTTTTCGATACAGAAGCGAAATAGTTTGGCAAAACGCGCGGTGCCAACAGTGGTACTCAGGCGCGTTAAGCGATTGTGTTACGCTGAGCGGCAGTGGACCGCGCGCCGCCGTTGACTACCACTGTCGACACCGCGCGTTTTGCCAAACTCTTTCGCTTCTGTATTGAAAACAAAACGTGACTTACCAGTTTTGTTGATGAGTTCCGAAGGAAAAATGTCTGCTGCATCGCGTGGAATGGTCAGATTTTTTCCTAGACCCTTAGTTTTGGAAATAAATAAAAAGATATCTTCAAAAATGGGTGCATTTCGGGTGTCCTTTTCCCTTTGATCGCTGTTTAAACAAATTTAAATGATCATAATGCAATAATAACTTATATCATTGTATTCGGGAGGGTTCGTAGAATAATTTGACGCAACGAGCAACCGAATAACTATTACCGTTTCGACACAAAAAATGTTCAAAGTTGAAAATTTGCAGTTTTTTTCAAAATCGATTTTCTCAAAAACTGAGTGTGATAGAGCATTTCTGCTTGCGGATTCGTGTTCAGGGCGAAAAACTCTACAAGAATCACCCAGCGGATATTGCAGACCAAAAATCGTGTTGGACAGTGTTATTAGATTTCAATATGAATAACTGCAGCTGACAGACAACGCTCAGACCAGCAGTTGTATACACTGAGATAGATTTAAAAGTGAAACTAATTTAAAACTGCGAAAACATTTGTGTAAATATTAGACAGAGCGTTTAATTTCAGCATGGTGGTTCCGTAATTGTGAACAATTTTTGATGTTGGTGAATAAGACACAAGAAAACCATGAAATATCCAACTCGTTGATGAGACTTCCCATGGATATGAAAGAATACTAGTTATCAACAAAACCCTACAAATGAAAAATACGATCGCATTTTCTCAGAAAACGCATTTGGGTACAATACAATTTTAGTTTGCATTATAATATTATTTTTATAAAATAAACATTTTCCTCAATTGTACCTCACCAAATACCCCTCACAATACACACGTACTTGCAGATGACATTTTGCGGAAAATGATTATTATAACAACAGAATTTTAAAAAAATTAAACATTCAACGCAGTAACAAGGAACCTACACATTTTAAATAATCTCTTAGTTTCGTCGTATGCAAGTCTAAACGTCGCCTATCTGCCCTCTATGTGGGTCATAATCGCGTGGGAAAGCTCACGTGGTCGAATCGGAATTGTCGCAAGTGGTTCAGAAAATCCGTCGCTGTACAGTCAATACATTTATCCGGCGTTTATCTTCAGCTTGATGTATGCTTGTGAAATGCTGTAATAGAGCTGGATGCATATTGGCTGTGTAATAGTAAGGTGTTCAATAGCAGAGGGTCGGGAATGATCGGCGAAAGGAGATGGGGAAGCACGCCGACTGTAATTCGAGGGAGGGCGAGATGATTTCTGATGTGATACACCATTAAATAGCCTTAAGTGGGATTACACTCGCGTGCCCCCGCGAGTTCGTGTGCCATTCCATTGTGGTTAGACGTCGGAAGCAACCACGGCTCCATAAATTTCCTCTTTTGTTCAAATGCGGAAGCACGATGGAAGCAGATCAGGTTACCCTATAAAGAGCTACGAATCTTTCTTTTATGAGCCCGCTACTAGGCACCGTGCAAACAAAGATACGTATTATGTCACTTGTCACTGTTTATTACTCTTTGACGGTTCAGTAACAATTTCATTGAAATAGGACAGCTAAAAATGCTTTCTTATAAGAAGCATAGGAAATAGGGAAGAATCCTATATGATAAGACGCTTAAGGGGGAACACCACTGTGACGGCCGGAAAAATGAGCCCATTTTTAAGATTTTTTTAAGGAATAACTTACAGTTTTATTATAAAATTATTATTACCTATCTTTAGAACAATGTCTTAAGAGACTATAAAAAAAAGTAATAGAAAAACATGCATAGATTTCCATATACAGTTAATCTCCTACACCCCTCACAAGAAAAACATAGGTCGCTTATCGAAACGATATCTCTGGAACGGCAACTCTGAAATCAAATTTTTTTTTTTAATATAATCGGTATCAGTGTAGTTTCCGTTGTGCGTACCGATTTTTAAAAAAAATTATTTTTGTAAAAATGGTGCGCTTGGGAAGAAAAAGTTTCGAAAATCGGCAAAAAAATGGATAGTTTTTCGAGCGTATTTCAAAAAATGTTTTCGATCAAAAAATCGGTACGCACAACGGAAACTACACTCATACCGATTATATTAAAAAAAAATTTGATTTCAGAGTTGCCGTTCCAGAGATATCGTTTCGATAAGCGACCTATGTTTTTCTTGTGAGGGGTGTAGGAGATTAACTGTATATGGAAATCTATGCATGTTTTTCTATTACTTTTTTTTATAGTCTCTTAAGACATTGTTCTAAAGATAGGTACTAACAATTTTATAATAAAACTGTAAGTTATTCCTTAAAAAAATCTGAAAAATGGGCTCATTTTTCCGGCCGTCACAATGGTGTTCCCCCTTAACCTTCCGGTTATACTCGCGCGTGTGCACGGAGTGCACGGTGGTCAGTTTTTGGCTGAAAAAACCGTTTTACCGTGATCTATTCTACCCAGCACCCCTATGTAATCTTCCAGCGGACATTTTTGCATAATGCTACGTACTTGTCAGGTTCAAATTCAGTTTGGAACTGTTTCTGATTGGATGAAAATGATAGTATGCCGCGTATCTTGCCAGCGACCGCGCCCGTGTACTCACAAGCTTTCCAGTTATCCGCCTCCGATTGCTTTGATTTTTGGATATGTTTTAGAGGACCGAAAAATAACATATACGTGTTTTTTTTTTTTGGCCTGTTTGCGTGTTTAGGGGGTGAAACCACCCCTCAATGGTTTTCCAGGTATCCGCCTCCGATTGCTTTGATTTTTGGATATGTTTTAGAGGGCCGAAAAATAACATATACGTGTTTTTTTATTTTGGCCTGTTTGCGTGTTTAGGGGGTGAAACCACCCCTCAATGGTTTTCCAGGTATCCGCCTCCGATTGCTTTGATTTTTGGATATGTTTTAGAGGGCCGAAAAATAACATATACGTGTTTTTTTATTTTGGCCTGTTTGCATGTTTAGGGGGTGCAACCACCCCTCAAAGGTTTTCAGGTGTTCGCCTCCGATTGTACTGGTTTTTGGATATGTTTTATGGAATCGAAAAATAAGATACACGTGTTTCTTTATAGCGGCCCGTTTTCATATTTAGGGGGTGAAACCACCCCTCAAAATTCATAAGGGGTACAAAATTTTGTTGAGTCAAATTTCATATGGAAAAACATATCCAACAACCAAAGCAATCGGAGATGATCACCTGAAAATTTTATACCTTGGGGGAAGCTTTCACCCCCTAAACATGCAAACAGGCCTAAATAAAAAAACACGTGTTTCTTATTTTTCGGTCCTCTAAAGCATATCCAAAAACCAGATCAATCGGAGGCGAAAACCTGAAAACCTTTGAGGGTTGGTTTCACCCCCTAAACATGTAAACAGGCCTAAATAAAAAACCACGTATATCTTATTTTTCGGTCCTCCAAAACATATCCAAAAACCAAAGCAATTGGAGGCGTACTTATGAGTACACGGGCGCGGTCGCTGGCAAGATACGCGGCATACTATCCTTTTCATTCAATCAGAAACAGTTCCAAACTGAATTTGAACCTGACAAGTACGTAGCATTATGCAAAAATGTCCGCTGGAAGAATACATAGGGGTGCTGGGTACACTACATCACGGTAAACCGGTTTTTTCAACTAAAAAGGCTGCCGGCAGGTTAATAATACGTCACCGTGCACTCAGTGCACGACGTGAGTGCTCGCGTTACAAAAATAGGCGCGAGTACCGGAAGGTTAAGGGGGTATAGGACTATTGAAATCTCGAAAAATCGATTTTTTTATTATTATTAATTCTGAAAGTGCCATGCTTTGTGAACATTTACAACAATGTATCGTGAGGAAATTCGAATAATTACGGAGATTATAGCGCTGAACGTAATTGAGTGCTCCGTCGAGTAACGGCCTCGCAGAGCGGTATTGGCGTATAGTCCAGTGAAATTAGGATATGTCTTCGGAATAAATCCCAGCAAGCTAAATTTTGGTATGGGCCTTTATTTGGTCGTTTTAAACAATATGTCAAAAGTCGCCATCGATCCCACCCCCGCTAAAAATTTTACAGAGGGTTGAATGTAAAAAAATGCTGTTTTCGCGAATATCTCGTTATCTAGCAGTTTTGCGACAAAAATAGTTATTATACAATTTATAGCCTAGGAAATTCTCTACAAAAAAGGTTGTATGAGTTTTTTTCGTAGGAGTAACCATTTTCATGTGTGTCGGGTTACCAAGTTTCAATCCCCATACTTTTCACAAGGGAAGATCCCGAACCCGGAAATTCAAAAAATTATGAAACTCTGTAAATATGTAGGGGAAGTCCTCCTGAGTACAATGCAATTTCGTTTGCTGCCCAAATTCACTCCAAGAGGGTGCAATTGACCCCTGAAAAAAATTTTATTTTGTATTATTACTCACGAACTCTTGGAGATAGAAAAAAAGTGTTTAGGAAAAAGTTACTTCTTTTAATTAGAACTATCATTTGGTAAATTATAGTTCTTACAGTTCTTACGATTCGTGAGTTATAATACAAAATAAAAAAAAACGGATTTTCAGGTGTCAATTTCACCCCCTTAGAGTGAATTTGAGCAGCAAACGAAATTGCGTTGTACTCAGGAGGACTTCCTCTACATATTTACAGAGTATCATAATTTTTTTAATTTCCGGGTTCGGGATCTTCCCCTGTCAAATGTATGGGGGTTGAAACTTGGTAACCCGACATACATGAAAATGGTTACTCCTACGAAAAAAACTCATCATACCTTTTTTGTAGAGAATTTCCTAAGCTATAAATTGTATAATAACTATTTTTGGCGCAAAACTGCTAGATAACGAGATATTCGCGAAAAACGGTTGTTTTTTTTTCAACCCTCTGTAAAATGTTTAACGGCAGTCGGATCGATGGGGACTTTTGACATATTGTTTAAAACGACCAAATAAGGGCCCATACGAAAATTTAGCTTGGTGGGAATTATTCCGTAGATTTGGCAGATTTCCGTCTAATTTCACTGGACTAGTATGGGACTGCCGTCTCATTTTTGTTATGGTCCGAAAAGATCGAAGCGCCCCTTGTAAACAGACGGGCCCTAATGAAACTAATGCGGCCGGTAAAAAGATCTTCTACAGAGGTGACATCTTCAGGTACTCTGTGTAGACGAATTTTTGACGCATAGTTGCCGCATCTTCTGTTCTCTCTGTCTCTGCCGCGCTGTTGCCAAAGCTCTTTCTATCGAGAAGTCTTGAAGGAATAGGTACGGTACGAGAGCTGCGTCTAGCGTCAGAGCCTCGCTGAACGTAAAAGAGGATAGCAATAATGAAAGATAGAGAGGTTGGGTAGTGAAGTTAGGAAACATGTCAATGAAATAATACTAATTTGCGAATCAATATCCTTTTACTTATACGTAGAAGAATGTAATATCTTGTATAATCAATGTGCAATTTCAAACCATACAATATGAATAAGGGACATCACCGAAGTGTAACACGCCGATCGTAATGAAATTTATGAATAATATAATTCTTCGAAAAACATATGACACTTTCTTTTTTATATAGCTATACATCAAATTATCTTTTCTACCAATAAAAATTATCTGTTGCTTAAATACAAATTTAATAACGTAATCATTTTTTAAACGATTTTATTCAGCTTTGATCCTCTGTTTGTTGTATGTTTGTTTGTCTGGTTCAAATCTGGCAACTCAAATTTAACCCACCCCCAACTATCCAATTGTCTTGAAACTTTGCAGACGAGCGTGGTTTGGATGACAATACAATATTTAAAAAAAAAATTAACCCCGAGAGGGTAAAAAAATTACCCAGTTATCGATAAATATAACCCATAACCACAAATCCAAACGACTTGAAATCAACCATCTATATCAGGGGTGCACAGGACCCCCAATTCCGAGCGTGAGCGCACATTCGGGCTCGAGCTCCGAGCTCATTCCAGGACAAGCGAGTCCGCCAACGGAGTGGGGAGTGGCTGGAGTAGTGGGAGCGGAGCGTCAAAAATGCGGCCTTTACACGGACGTTCCTGCGTGGCACTTTTGCGCGCCACACGCCAGCGCGGCACGCATTTGGCGTGGCGTGCAGTGTTCACGGGAAAGGGCCTGATAGCTCTCGGCTACCCTCTGTTGCGCATGCCCGCGACGAGCTGTGACGTCAAACCAATCAACGCCAAGCTGGGAAACGAACCGAATCGACGCCAGTGGCTGGCTTCGTTTCCCAGCTTGGCGTTGATTGGTTTGACGTCACAGCTCGTTGCGGGCATGCGCAACAGAGGGTAGCCGAGAGCTATCAGGCCCTTTCCCGTGAACACTGGTGGCGTGCCGGAACGTCGGAAGGAGCGCGCTTCTTCTCGCAGGCCAGAAGATCGTACCCGTCACTACTTAGAGACAGCGAGTTCGGGCTCCCATTTCTACGTCGACTCCACATGCTTTTTCCAGGAACCAGCGCAGTCTTGTATTGTGTACTACCTGTTCCATGTATATTATCGATCTGCGAAACGATCGGCAAGACACGATCGCGATATACGTAGGTTTGCGAAAAGTATACGAATTCCTCGATATAGTACCTGGCTTATAGAGGATATCATAAATGCTGTTACTGTAGGGCACACTGAAACATCTGTTTTTACGAAGCTACATTTGGTTTACCTGAAGGTGCTATAAATTATGGAAATGGTTTATTACTCGGTTATAACGACTGTATTGCGATCTGCAGTCTCCTTGCGGACGAAAAGTTTCCACCTCATCGGACGTTCTTGCTAGCATCTTGTGCGTGGTTAGAAGTGTGGCGCGCCGAAATTCCACGTTCTTGCGTGCGAGTAGAACCGTTGTCAGGCGTGTCGCGTCCAAAAGTGTGGCGCGCAAACCTCGACTTCAGAAAAGTTTACATAAGAGACAGAAAAGGTAGTTAGAAAAGGAAAGCGGCACTTGAAGACAAGGGTTTGGCGTGGCGTGTGGCTTTCCGACAGTGCGGAAAATTCTGAGGCACGCGGCGCGCCTGGCAGTCAAGACTGCGAGCCGCTACAAGCGGTAGGAAGTAAACGAGAATTTTTTCAAACCAAAAAATTAAACATATTTACTTGCAGCTTTGTGGCTTCATTTGTCAATCTTTAGGGAATATGAAAAAAAATTGTATGCAAAAATAGTGGTTATATCCGGCGTTATAGTGCTTCAAATAGAACGCCTTACAAAACTCATATGCGCACTGTTAGCATAAAATCAGTTGTTGTAGTTGTCTGAAATAGATTAATATACGATTAATAGATTAAACTTTATTAACCAAAATCATGATGTTATTTATTTTCATCTGCAACCTAGTAAATTGTGTCTGTACCTACCTATCGCAAATTATTTGCGTAAAATCTAAACATTCGGATAGTTAGTTAACAAATTAAATATGGATATCTTAATACACGTGAAACCGTATATTTCGATACACGTGAAACCGTATATTTCGATACACGTGTACACGTGTATCTTCAATATACCTACACATTCTAAGAAGTGAACGCGATTTAACCGGTTAACTGGCACGGCTTTTTTTATTATTCGTGCCCAAACTGGCAACATCGAAAAATTAAGTGAATCACAAAGTTATTCCATTTGATCATATATGATACAGAATTGGCAGATTTGGCAGAATTGGCCAGATTTTTTTTTTTGATCATATATGATACATAAGCAGAATTGATACATTGCCAGTTAACCGGTTAAGAAAGGATCAAAACTGATTTGACTGGCAACTATGCGGGTGGTGAATTTCCGCAGATTTAAAAACAGAACTTGACCATCGTATATTTTAAAATAATAATGTAAGAATAAAATCGTCTGGCCTAATAAATTTGCCCCATTGAATATGTTAGGAAATATCCAACTGTTTACTGTTCCCGCGGACACCCTGTATGTACCTTTTTATTACTTTCTGCCGTTTCTTCTTCCATCTACACACATACCTAGTTTCAGGGGTTCGTACAGGCCTGGTCATCGTCAGAAACATTTGGCGGCCAGGCGTTTACGAACCGAAGGACACTTTCCTTATCCCACGCTTTCTCTTTACCCTGTCTATGTTTTTCTCTGTTTTGCCCCTTTCATCCCCATTTTTGGCCTGTCCCTATCTTTCTTGTTCACTATCTCTAACTCTGTCTAGTCGTTCCTTTTTAACCGACGAAAATTTCCGAAGCGGTCACTTGTTCTGCTTTGTATTGCTTGTGTAAAAGTAGTCCTATTTCCATGATATTTGTGATAATTTTAATTGGGAGAACGCCAGGAATCCATTAGTGTTATTTTCATATCGATACGATGACGAATAATGAATCTCTTAACACGCTGTAATGAATATTTCACCCTCGACTGTGGGTCGCCGACCTCGATTCGCAGCGGTCGGCCGAGAATACATACCTGTTTCAGAAAAACTGTATTCTTTATTCTTTATTGTATCGATATGGAAGTGATACCGATGCATTTCTTATGTTTTTCAAATGAAAATTATACCAAATTTCATGTAAATCGAACTATTTTTAACGAAGTTTTGGAAATCAATTTATTATGAAGATTCCTTAATTACGATCCGATTTGTGTCGTTTTTTGACCATTTTCATCGGGAACTCATAAGGAAACGATTCACACCACTTTGGCCAAGATCCGATGAAAAATGTAGAATTTTTAATTCGTCACTTCTTAAGGGGCAACATTGTAAGGCCCCCCTGGCCTCGAGGGTCGAAGTCCTTGAAACCCATCGAGGCACGGCTTATCGGTAGCGTTGCCTCTTGAGTTGAGGTTTGCTTGCGGTGAAAATTCTTGCGCGCCACACTTTTGGACGCGACACGCCTGACAACGGTTCTACTCGCACGCAAGAACGTGGAATTTCGGCGCGCCACACTTCTAACCACGCACAAGATGCTAGCAAGAACGTCCGATGAGGTGGAAACTTTTCGTCCGCAAGGAGAATGCAGATCGCAATACAGTCGTTATAACCGAGTAATAAACCATTTCCATAATTTATAGCACCTTCAGGTAAACCAAATGTAGCTTCGTAAAAACAGATGTTTCAGTGTGCCCTACAGTAACAGCATTTATGATATCCTCTATAAGCCAGGTACTATATCGAGGAATTCGTATACTTTTCGCAAACCTACGTACAGTAGTTCCCCGTTATGAGCCCGTTTTTTTCCCCCGTTATGAGCCCGGCGACCATCCCCACCATTTCCTGGAAGCCCACGGACGAGAGTGAGAGAACCGGACAACGAGCGAGAGGACACGAAAGCCACTGGCTGCGCGGAATCATGTCCTCAAGCCACTATGAGCCCGCCGCCAGCCCCGTTCGTCGGGCTCATAACGGGGAAATACTGTATATCGCGATCGTGTCTTGCCGATCGTTTCGCAGATTGATAATATACATGGAACAGGTAGTACACAATACAAGACTGCGCTGGTTCCTGGAAAAAGCATGTGGAGTCGACGTAGAAATGGGAGCCCGAACTCGCTGTCTCTAAGTAGTGACGGGTACGATCTTCTGGCCTGCGAGAAGGAGCGCGCTCCTTCCGACGTTCCGGCACGCCACGCCAAATGCGTGCCGCGCTGGCGTGTGGCGCGCAAAAGTGCCACGCAAGAACATCCGTGTAAAGGCCGCTAATAAGATTCGACACTCTGTCAAATCTCTATGGGAAGGATGTTGGGTTCGCCCTCTGGAATAGGATAGCAATATGTTCAGGAAATACTGCATGTTAACGCCATCTCTTTGGCCCACCGGTAATTAGGCACTTGGCGTCTGCGCGCGGACTCATGTGGAGCGTCGATCACGGCCCCTTCCATCGACTTACAATCGATGGAAGGGGGACTGCTCTTGCTTCCAGGAAATCGATGGCGAATTCCTGGATCTCTCGCTCTCTGTTCGCGACCACGCTACACTTCACTTGTTTCGCTGATTACCTTACGTACTTATGTTAATCGCGCCTTGCCTCGCGAAGTTACTTCTTTGCCTTGTAATTAGCATTGGTGCTTACTGCAATTACGCGCTAGCTTCTTTGCTAAGCTTCGCCGGACTAAGTATTGTGTAAACGCATAAACATTACTGTTAAACAGTGTACTTTAATTGTGACTCTGTACATAAATATTTAAATTATAACGCGTGGTGTTTCACAAGGACTTTGTGCCCTTCAGTTTTCATTCAGTGCCCTTTATCCATTCCCAGCACTGATCCTCAGTAACTTTTATTAACATTTTCTGGTCCTTCGAGCCGGATCAGTGCCGAGGAAATAGTTCGCGAACGTTCGGTCGTGCAGTGTAACCGTCGCGTGTGACCTCCATCTGCAAACAATGAGCGAACTCATTATCAGTCAACGCGACCTTAACGGTCGAATCTCTCGCGCGTTTGAGAACTTGAAGAAGCTAGGAGCAAATAAGTTCACTAGAGCGAACGTGACCTCGCGGTTAGCGGCCCTGCGGAAGAATTGGGACAAATTCGAGGAGCAGCATGATAAGTTACTCGCTATGCGGCCCGATCCGAAGGTCGCGGCCGACAGTTACTGGGAGGACGACGAACCAGCCAACACCGAAGAAATATTTCTGACTCAAGAGACTCTTCTACTGGAGAAATTAGAGGAGATCGAGAAAACGGAGAAATTAGTCAATCGTACTCTAGATCGTTTGAGCTCCGCCGGCGACAAATCGAGTGGTCAGTCCGTTGCTGTGACTGCTCGTCATACCTCGTCACTCCCGAAGATACCGTTACCGTCCTTCGAAGGCAAGCACCGAGATTGGCCGTCCTTCCAGGGACTCTTCCGCTCCTTAGTAGTCCGTGATCAGACACTTACGGATGCCGAGCGCCTCCATTACTTACGAGGTGCTCTCACTGGCGATGCTGCGCTTCTGCTGCGCAACATACCTGAAAGCGAAGAGAATTTCGAAGCTGCGTGGGAGCTACTTCACGAACGCTACGATAACCAGCGACTGGCGGTCAAGGCCATAATGACCAACCTCTTCGGCCTACCTACACTCAAGCAGGAGTCGGGACCAGAACTGAAACGGGTATTTTACACTGTGTGGGATTCCGTCAAGGCTCTGGCTAGGCTGAAGAGGCCTTTCGACGCCACCGGTGATTGGCTCGTCCATTTAGTGGCGGACCGCATGGACCCACAATCCCGTACGGAATGGGAGACCCAAATCGCCAGGACGAGGACGCCGCCGACCTTCAGCGAGCTGCAGGAGTTCTTGGAGGGGCGAGTAAACACCGTGGAGGCGCTGGAGGAGAGCCGCAAGGGCCCGGATCGACCTCCCAGACAGGCCCGTCCCGCTTAACCTGCGCCGTTCTGATGACCATCCCCGCTCGCCGGTCAACAACATCCCGCTGTCGCATCGGCCAGTTGCTGGCGTCTGGGCGACCGCACTACTGGCGCAGCTGGGCCACGGGACATTTGCCTTCCCTCCAGGCCCACTGCAAGGACCATTGGGACAATACCTTACCGCTATTAACAACCGCGCTTAGACATTGTATATTTGCTTACACTTGTTTTTCTTATTGTTCAGATTAGCCAGGACACTCGAGGGGGTCATCCCCAACTATCAACACGTGCGAGATTCTACTGCTTGCGTGCGTTTGCTGCCGCAAGATATTGACTGCTCGCGTGCGTTTGCCGCCGCGGGATACTGACTACTCGCGCGCGTTTGCTGCCGCGAGATCCTGCTCGCTTGCGTTTGCTGCCGCGGGATACTGCCTCAACGCTGCGAGGTTGCGCGACGCCTCCGCATGAGTCCAGTGGTGCCTCTGCCAATCGACTCAGCTAGTATCGGGATTATTCATCGGGCGATGAATGCCGGGGAGAATGTTCAGGAAATACTGCATGTTAACGCCATCTCTTTGGCCCACCGGTAATTAGGCACTTGGCGTCTGCGCGCGGACTCATGTGGAGCGTCGATCACGGCCCCTTCCATCGACTTACAATCGATGGAAGGGGGACTGCTCTTGCTTCCAGGAAATCGATGGCGAATTCCTGGATCTCTCGCTCTCTGTTCGCGACCACGCTACACTTCACTTGTTTCCCTGATTACCTTACGTACTTATGTTAATCGCGCCTTGCCTCGCGAAGTTACTTCTTTGCCGTGTAATTAGCATTGGTGCTTACTGCAATTACGCGCTAGCTTCTTTGCTAAGCTTCGCCGGACTAAGTATTGTGTAAACGCATAAACATTACTGTTAAACAGTGTACTTTAATTGTGACTCTGTACATAGATATTTAAATTATAACGCGTGGTGTTTCACAAGGACTTTGTGCCCTTCAGTTTTCATTCAGTGCCCTTTATCCATTCCCAGCACTGATCCTCAGTAACTTTTATTAACACAATATGTACCCGACAAGGACAATGATTACTCTAGGCCCACAGCTAAGTACTCGAAAGCCATTGGCCAAGGCGTAGGCAGCCGCGTAGGGCAAGCACCAATCGCGAGCCTGGAGTAGCGGCAACGTCGCAAATTCTGGCCCCGGTCCCAAGGTGCCTCCTTTCGTAAATTCGACTATATATACCCGACAATTCAGAAAATTATGCAACTTTGTGTACAAGTAGAGTAGTTGATCCGTAACACAAACTTATTTTCTGTTGGTGCCATAGGGCAGTTTTAGGGGGTGAAATCAACCCCTGGAAAAACTGCAGAATTTTATTTTTCGTAGAATATCTCGAGAACGGTGAGAGATATAAAAAAGAAGTTTAAACCAAAGTTGCATAATTTTCTTATATCTACAAAACTGCGTAAAAATAATTTAAGTTACTCCCCATCCTTAATTCAATAATTATTTTTATGCAGTTCTGTAGATATAAAAAGAATAAAGCAAGTGTTAAGAAGAATACTGGGTGTTGTGATCATTGCGGTTTTATCTTTGTTCGCAAATATATATCGGTTCATATAACATTAGTTACTAAATTTTAGTTATTGAATATTCGCCCAATGTTACTAACAAATACAGAAGTATAGGTACGTGTAAACTACAATTTATAGCCTTCGCCACAAAATAGTAAGAAGAGTACAATGCAAACAATATAAGTTAAATAGAAAACCACGCGAAATTTACAATTATCATTCCAATCAAACCCACGTAATACATAACATTATTTTTATTATTCTTAAACCCCGAACTGCACATCGTTTCAACAATTCTTCGGACACTTCCTTTATTTTCAATACTTCAGTTACAAGAATTGACATTTATTCGACATTACAAATAAATATCAAAATCAAACAATGAATGCTAGCAAAAAAAGTAAATGTTAAACATAACGGCAATGCCAAACATTAAAGGATTTCATTTGTTGCAGGAACTTCGCAGTTTCCAGTGGACTTGTAAATATGCCAATTTATGGTAGGGATGGATTCTGTGAGCTGTGCTTTTATAAAGAACCACTTAGATCAGCAGCCAATCATTCCTGCGTTCCAATGAATCCTGTTAGTGGAACTTTAATGAAACAGCCACAATATAATAGCAGCGGAAGCGAAACATCAGACAACACGTCAAGCACGTTGCCTTCCATTTAATGCTTCAAAAACTACGGTTGTATCAACTATATTTTTCTGCAATTCATTAATTAAAAGTTTCAATGGCAATAAATTCGACTAATTCGTTACTTGAAGAAAGATTTGTTACGTCATATTCGACTGATATTTAATTTTATTTATGAAATCTATAGAAATATAGTTTACAATGATTACAGTGGCCCATTGACAGTCAGGCATACTTATCAACCATCATGCTTGCGCACGCAGTTTGACCGTGTGGGGATGTGTTTGAAGAATGATTGAACATGTTTGATTAAATTCCGTCAAGCTCTACGTTCGCGCAATCGTGCCGACAGTGTATGCCATCGCTTGACAACATTTAGTTTATTTATAGGGCGGTGTTATGAGTAGCAACACGGAGGGGGCTTCAAAAGTTTATCATGGAAGAATTTGGCACGCTTTTTATGTGATTCTTTCACCCAAATTCAAACTCTTTCCTTAACTGAGGCTTCATTTAGATTTGTAACACATTATCAGCACTATTGCAGAGTTTATACTAAATCTTTGACGATCTTTCCCACTTTATGCTTGAGGTATGAGCAACAGAACATGGCTCTCCGTTTATGAGCCACTTGTTCCCTATGGAATTAATGTAGATGTGTTATAGTAAAACTTATGTAATGTTTGATTTATGCCAATGTTTTAATTACCAAAAGGACTTGTCTAGCATGTAAAAAGAGCTAATACATGTTCAACAACAGATAATATATTAAAGAGTATACATTAGAATTGTGAAAATTTTTTGATAATAATGAAGAATATAATAAAAGTAAGAATATAATTGAATTGAAGAAATGTTCACAATGTAAACGATACAATAAATGTAGATATATTCATATTTTTGAACTACCTATGTACCTCCAATTGAATTAAAGCGTACCGTTAGATGCGTTGGAATGTGTTGAATTATAAAATATTTAATTTCAGCAATACGCTGGAGCTTAGGATGTTTTGTTTCACGCTATATATCACAAAATTATACCACAATCTAAACTTTATCTTAAATCATTTTGTGTTTTGCATTTATTTTGTCTTAATTAAATCACATACCCTGATAACCAAATCGGGCAGCAGGCAGAGATTGTAACCGTAACCCTAGGCCGGTTCGGTTCTCAGTACCGTAGACTAATTTACATAACCGGGTAACCCGAGGCATCTAGGCACAGAGTTACCCGGTTAACCCGCTCTCGGAGCGGGTTACCCTAATCCGGTAGAGGGCGTAGTGTTTCCCTATTTTTGTGAAATCGACCTGTACTTATGAATTTTTATTTTAAAAACTATCTATCGCATTAGGTTCATCCTTTTTTTATTTTAATGCAGAAGATTTTGCCTATTTGAATAATATTTTTTTGAAATTGTAAAATTATTTATGTAACGTCAAATTATAAACAAATTTTTATTTTGCAAATTTCTCCTCGAGGGTGACATGTTTCTAAAGTTGAAAAATGTACTTAATATATTCCATGACCGTATAGTATAAACATTGTGTTATCATTTTAACACTTGCATACTATTTTCTTACAAATCAGTAAATTTCGTATATAATAGTTGTGTTACAAAATATTATTTTTATTATAAATAAATAAATTACCTTTCGAACTTCTACAGGATTGTTACATTTATTATAGGCCATTCATCCACCACGGTGATGGAATTTGACAAAGAAACGATTTGCATGTAATGTCGTGGGTATAATTCAAGAAAATTCATCACATTTTTCCTCGAGAGATTACAAATTAGATCGAGAAACAAAACCCTGCAAGTGATTGACGTCATTGCATGTAACCCGGTTCTTGTTAAAATTGCAGTTGCATCGCAGCGGTGGACGAGCGCGGAGCGACCATAGTCGGATTTTGGACGTAGAATGTCGTATGTCACTTGTAACCCGCTCCGAGCGGGTTAACCGGCTCTCTGTACTCTTTGGGAGCCGTTCCTTCGGGGTTACTAAGGGTTACAGTAACCTTCGCTCGGTTAACCGGGTTCGGGTTAGGGTTAGGCGGCGGTTACAATCCCTGGCAGCAGGATCTGCCGGCAGGTGCGGTGCAGTCTACATCCGCATTCAGCTACGGTTCTGCCGGCAGATCGACAGCAGATCCGCAGCAGATCCTGCTGCCCGCCTGACACACCCAACAGAGCCATCTGAACGCCACAATTGCCAAACAAATCCCTTCGGGTAACGTCACATGGACCTACGCACCAACACAAATGTACCATTATTGCTGTAGGTGTATCCCTACCCCCACATAACCAGCAAGCATATTCTGCAGTTTATTAAATAATTAATTCTACATCTTTCAAAAAGTATTTATTCTTTCTTTAATAATATACAGGATTGGTGATTACAATTGTTACAAAATAATATAAGTAGCGCATATAATCCAAAGAGGAACTTTCAATATTTACATTTACAAATCCATATACAATACGTCCCGTAACCAGTGGTACCTATAAAGGGCGATATCAGAAAATTTTATTCAATATTTTCGACTTCTTTTTTGTGTAGAATCATCATGTTCCCTGTTGTTTTTTACCGATCGTCAATAACGAATGAATTTTCGCTTCGCTCTGAGCTCGCTTTTGTCCCGACGACCCCGACGTACACGGTGGGCCTCAATCCAAAGAAATAGAGAACAAATTCAACCTGTCATTTTTTCCAATCAAAATGCCGAATCTTATTTTCTCCTAGGCCCTTAGGTTTGGAAATAAATTGAAAGGTGTCTGCAAAAATTGCAGCGTTTTGGGTGTCCTTTTCCCTTTGATCGTTGTTTTTAAACATACTTAAATGTTCCTAATGCAATGATAAATTATATCATTTTATTCGGAAGGGTTCATAGAATTATTTGACGTGACAACCAACCGAATAACTACTATCGTTTCAACACGAAAAATATTCAAACTTGAAAATTTGCCCTTTTTTTCAACACCGAATTTCTCGAAAACTGAGAGCGATGGCGTGAAGCGGTTTGCGGATTCGTATTCAGCGCACAAAAATCTATACGAAGCGGCTATTGAATGTCACAAGCCCGAAAACAGTTAAATTCTGTTGAACAGTGTATAATCAGCGAGTACCGTGGAGCCACGGGGGTAGGTAGTTGCTGACCGTCATAAAATCCACCGGTGTCTCGTATATAAATGCGTGTCCCGTTCCAGCAGCATCAGTCATTCCAATCGATCAGTCGTTCGACGCGCGACCGTCGTGGTGAGCGGATCTCTGTTTTGCTCGCGACCTAGTGTTCTCTTCGTAGCAAGTGTTTTTTCAGCGCTTATTAGGCTCTTATTTCGCTTTCACCTGTGCTGCACAACAACTTGGTGCATCTTTCGGACTTTCTACCGAACGATCCGCGTTAGGATCCTCTTCCCGTCCTATGCTGAGGGATTGGCCTCAGGAAAAATAAGGAAAACATAATAAACAATTTCCTCCACCAACTATAATCTGGACTCATCGCGGGTCCCCCTGGACCCACCCAAGGATGCCGGGTCTTCCCTAGACGCCCTTAGCTCCGCCAGAATGGTGAGTACATCTATTTTCACCATCCCAAAATCTGCCTCGAGCTCGGCCTCGGCAAAAAAGGCGAGCCGGCGCTTCTTTAGAAGCTCTCCCTGGCTCCACCTCGTCGGAAAATTCCGACCTTTCACTCAATTCAGGGCAGTCCTCCGCGAAAGCCAGCATCGAGAAGCACTCTGGAAAAAAGAAAGAAGTCTAAGCGAGACAGCAGGACCACGGGCAGAAGCGATAAAGCTCCCAGCTCCTCTCCAATTCGTAAACGCAGCCCTATTGGCATCTCGCTTCCTCTAATTCAGTTTCCTGAGGAATTAACTATGGAGCATAAATCCACTCCAACTATTCCAGTTTCCAACCGCTTTTCGGTTCTTGCAGCATTCAAACCTGCCTGCGACCTTCCTACGTTCCCTACCGGCGCGACCAAAAAAACTTCGCCGGTGACAAACAGTGCGTCACGCACCTCTAACAATCCCACCGCAGGACGTCCTAGCACCGCCAGCCCATCCGTAAACAACAACGGTCCGCGATCCGTAAAACCGCCGCCGTTATACATTTCAAACTTCGAGTACAACCTTGCCAAATTTGAACGGGAACTCGCTAGCGACTTCGGGAAGACGTTCAGTATTAAATACTTGGGTAACAAGATCCGCCTCCAATTTGATGAAGTTGACTCCTTCAAAAAGTTTAAAAACGCGCTTAGCGAGGGTAATATCCCATATTTTACTTTCTCCCTCAACTCCGAACGCGGGCTTGCTATGGTCCTTAAGGGCCTACCCGATATTCCCACCGAGGAAATTCTCGACAAGTTGAAGAATAAAGGCCTTTCCCCCATTTCCTGTGTGTCCCTCGCAGGAAACGGAACAAAAAAACAAACATTGCACCACATCTATAGAATCAACTTCCCGTCGGGGACCTCCCCGTACACGGTTACCAAAATTAACGCCATCTTTAGCACAAAAATTTACTGGGAGAAATTTTTCTCAAAAACAAATTATACCCAATGCTTCCGCTGTCAAGCTTTTGGTCACTCGGCCTCCAACTGCGGGCTTCCTCCAAAAGGCTAGGGAGTCTCCCCCGAAATGCATAAACTGCTCGGGCGAACACACTGCCAACTACGGCCAGTGCGCTGCCCTTCTTCCTTACCTAGAAAAAAGAAAAACCACGTTAAAACCTGCTAACGGCTTAATATTTAATCCTCATTTAATCCCTAGCTCAAAGTCATCTCTGGGGACAGTTCCCCCTCCGCCCCCCCCCCCCCCCCCGTCCAGCGACTACCTCACCCATCCCCTATCCTTCCTACGCCGACGCCGTTGCCGCCGGGCCGCCAAGAATCCAGGCTTTCCCCCCTACTCCCGTAGCCCACGGTGCCCCTGGCCACCAGGGCCTTAACTGGCACCAGCCGAGTGGCGTAAATACTATGATGGATTTGATGGGAGCCATCAAAGAATTAAACTCCATGGTCGACATCGACCATATGCTTCATTTAACACGCTCGCTCATCGAGAAATTGAGACCCTGTCGCACGTTGGCCGAAAAATTTCAGGTCTTCTGCTCGGTCCTTGGTAGTCTGGATTGATCTATGCCTCTTCCCAAAATCATGCTTTGGAATGCGTCCTCGTTGCTGCGCAAGCGTAACGAGCTTATCTGTGCGGTCGCCGGACTGCAGCCTGGCATTATTCTCATAACCGAAACCTGGCTTACCCCTCAGGTAAGCTTCTCGCTTCCTGGCTACACGGTCGTTCGCGCGGACCGTCCCGTCAAAAGTGGTGGCGTTGCCATATGCATCCACTCCTCAATTAAATACCTAAATTTCAATCCTGCTGGCACGTTCCAGCACGACGCGTGCTTCATCAAGCTCGCCGCTCCCAAACTCATCATTGGAGTAATGTACGCGACTCCCGGTGCAATCAAAGACTCGGGAGTTTTCGACTCCCTCACACGTTTGGGATCCCCCTTTTTGATCGGTGGAGACTGGAATGCCAAGCATAAACTCTGGAACAATTTTTCGGATAACAAGGCTGGGAAAATTTTGTACGACCATGTCAGCAAGTATCCATATCAAATCATTCACCCGGAAGACTTCACTCACCAGACCGGTCGCTGCAGACCGTCCACCATAGACTTCTTTATCTCTGACTTTCAAGCCGACTTTTCCTGTATGGTGACTGATCACTTCGACACACCTCATCGACCTGTCATCCTGACGGCCAATCAACGCAACGCCCTCAACTGCCTGGAAACCATTACCGATTGGGAGATTTACCAGAAACTGACATCGACGTACAACATCAAGCGTAACCTTGCCACCAAAGCTGAAATTGATGCGTCCATCAGAGAGCTTACCTCCTTTCTTCACGCCTGTCGTAAGTGTGCAGCTACACCTGATCACTCGAACATTAACAAAAACTCCCACCTACTGACAGACCGGACTTTACTCTCACTCATACGTCACCGGCGAGCTCTTCGCAGAAGAGGGCAGCTCCTCGGAGCACTGGTGGTGGCCGACGAAATCCGGGATATCACAGCAACGATCCGGAAAAGAATTTCCCACCTCCGGATTCTCGAATGGGACCGCATTCTTCAGGCCTTCTTCAGGCCCGACCCCACCTTCTGGGGAACTTTCCGGAAAATGACAAGCACAGCTACCACGAGGACACTACCACCTCTCCTAAGTGGACTCACCACCTCTACTTTCGACGCTGAAAAAGCTGACCTTTTGGCCTCCACCTTCGCGAGGGTTCACTCTACTGCTGCACAGCTCCCGTCTACCATGACGCCGACAGTCGAGAGCTACATCACTCGCCTGGACGCAGCTGTCCCGGAAAACATGCCTGTCATTCCAGTCTCCCCTGAACAAATTTTTAAATTTATTAAAAAGATGGCTCAAGCCGGGTAAACCGCGCGAGCGGCCGACCAGTTACAGGCCGATTAGCCTGCTTGCCATTTTCGGCAAGCTTTTTGAGAAGTGCATCCATGCCTTTTTAAACGACTTTCTCCTCAACAATAATATCATCATAGACCAACAGTTCGGCTTCCGCGCGGAGCACTCTACTATCCAACAAACGCTTCGCATCGCGCAGTACATTGCTCACGAACTGAACGTTAACAGAACTGCGGCTATGATCCTCCTGGACTTATCCAAGGCCTTCGACTCTGTCTGGCACGACGCGCTGCTTTATAAACTCCACTCCATCGGTCTCGCTTCGGGCTTTGTCAGTCTAATCGCGTCGTACCTGGCAGACAGGCAGATTTTTGTCTGTAGTAATGGGGCGAGATCCTGTTCGCACCGGGTGCCGGCTGGCGTGCCGCAGGGCTCCACTCTCGGGCCTACACTGTTTAGCATCTACATTAACGACATGCCTACCGCTAAATACTGTGAACTCGCACTCTACGCGGACGACACAGCCATATACACGTCCTCCTGGCAGCTCTCGATGCTGGTTACTCGCCTCCAAACTTATCTTGACGAGGTGTTACAATTTTTCACCCGCTGGAAGCTACAAATTAACCCGGAAAAAACCGAGGCGATTATCTTCACCAGAAACCCCGTCTTACTTGCCGACAGGCGTAACCACTGCATTCTTATCAACAACACTGCAGTGCCCTGGGCCGATGAGGTCAAATACCTTGGCATTATTCTCCACCACAAGTTGCTTTGGAACGCGGCTATCCAAGATAGAATCAGTAAAACATTAAAAGTTCTCGGGTGCTTACACCGTCATATTTGTCACAGGTCCCCACTCACTTTAAAATTTCGGCTCCATATCTACAAGACGTGCATTAGGCCCGTGCTCACTTACGGGGCACAGGTCTGGTGGCACACTGCTAAGACTAACAAAACGCAGATCCAGCGCATTCAAAGCAAAATCCTTAAAATTATCACCCATTCCCCACACAGACACCCTACCAGGGCACTGCACACGGACGCTAACGTCCCGCTCATGCGAGACTTCATCTCTATTCTCCTTGATAAATACCACGTCTCACCGCCTCACGGGTACGTACGATATTAATAAAATTCCATACAAGGTGAAAATCCCTTTTCCCCTGTCCCGTTAACCCCACCCCCATGCCTCCCCCTCTTTCCCCCCTCCATCTCCTTCCCTTATCTCCCCCCCTCCTCCTTGACTAATCAGTTTCTACGTTCTAGCTTCTCTCACTCGCTTCCTCTTCTACTTGCACGTCACTCTACACAACGGACTTTACTGCGCATGCGGAAGTTCCAATCACCTGGACGGTCTGAACGACTCGCCGCTGCATATCACCTACGGCTCTCTCCGTCTGCATGCGCTCGGCCTACCAGCCACTTTGTTCACAGCCTCTCGCTTCTCGAAACCTGCTTGGTGCCCACGCTAGCTCAACCATCGGACAATAATTGCTATTTATATTATATTTCCTTTCAGCTCTCTCATGTATAGCGGTTTTTTGAAAATTTTCCGCTCACTTACTGCCTGCTCATTACCACATTTACCTGCTGACGGTAACACCACAATACTTCCTTCTGGCCGGTAACTGGGCCTCAGCCCAGAGGGACGGCCCAAAGGGAGGACGACGGTGGATCCTCCACCCTATTCCCCCTACTGAGCAAACCATTTAAAAAAAAAAAAAAAAAAAAAAAAAAACAGCAGCATCAGTCATTCCTGAATCTTCGACCACGAAGTTTCGCTAGTCCATTTCCAGCGTCGGTGATTAAGAAGAGTACAAGAGAAGTTAGCGTGTCTTCTGTTGACTGGACGACAGAGTGCAAGGAAGCATGAAGTTGTTCAAGTGTCTCGTGCCAGTGCTGGTACTTCTACTTGTCGAAGGCTCGTCCGCCACGTGGTGTGAGTATCCATTTCGTTTTCCAGCGAGCTTGAGAAGGAGTGGAGAAATTTCCCTGCCTTTCGGAAATTTCTAGATTTTCAACTTATGGGGATTTCTCTACTTTTTAGATGTTTTTAATAATTTTTTCCTAGAAGAGATATATTGTTTTCTATTAAAGTAGATTTACTGAACTTTTAAAAAGCATTTTTCGTTTACGAATTTTCGCGCCAGGCACTGTTCAGTGTTACGTTGAGTTTCAGCGTTCGGCCCGTGTACCCTTCAACTTTCTTCCATCCTACCGGGTGAACGAATGGTCTGATTTCAGAAAGTAAAATTGATTTCCAATCTACGTAAGAGCAGCTTTCGTCTGATACTACGGATATTGAATTTTGAGCAACAATTTTCCAAATGGCGACGGTTCGATCCAAATTAATGCGATTTTTACCATATTTTTACTATTTCGACCACCGAAATAAATAGAAAATGTCATCGTAGGAGTATAGTCGTAGTTCAGACGACAACTAAATGTTTTTTAACCATATGTTCCATGTTTCAAGGCAATCGCGCCATTACTTTTTGCAAAATGGTGGAAGAAATTTACTAAAACATCGTTTTGAGAAAAACGCGTTTAAACTTTACCTAAAACGCTTAGATAGCACGTACTATTGTAAACTCAGCTAATTTCTAGTTTTCGCCAAAAAGCCTTCAGTGGGACATTTTTAAGACTGTAATGATCAAAAGGAGGCAAAAAAATAGAATTTTTCAGCCTTCCAAAGTAGAAACCCCCTTAATTTGTATTTGACATTTTTTCATTTCCTTCTGGTTGAAAAATAAATGTGTGGTTTTGTGTAGGTTTGTTGCACCGGCTTCTGAAATTCCACGTCAATGACAGTATACTGCATCGTATCTGTGACTTAAAGCAGGATCAACACGATCCCACAAGTGCTCGGCCAACTGTGAACGGTACAGTGAATATTTTCGGCTGTGGATCCATCCAATATAACAGCAATGGAACTGTCACCAGCATCGGAACTATGAACGCGAGATCTTCGGACCAGGGGCAGGTTGAAACAAACTATGCTCTCAGTGTAGTCGCTGAAAGCCGGAGCAAAGTGAAGCATATCCTAAATCCAGGAACTGTGCCAGGACAGTCCGGACAACCGGGACAATGGATCTTTGTTCCATTTGAAGCCGCCAATGCTGGGGGTGGAGCTGTGCCGATGGCTCCGATGGATCAATCGCTTACCGACAAGGTACTTGTCATTATTAACTCTGTCCTATTCCTTTATTATCCTTCATGTTTGGAGTGTAAGCTGCGTGAGATGTTCCCACTTCTTGAAATCATCTGATGTCGCACAAGTTCATTGTAGCTTACACCTAGGGAAACTATTTCACTCGCATTCACCAAAAGCAACGAGCTTCCAACTGTCTCGCGATCATCTACAGACCAGCACCAATCACCAAATCAAAATGAAGCTTTTCCATTTCATTTCGTAGACATCGTCAGTGCTGAAACGTCGGTCTCAGCAATCGTCGAGGCAATCAAATCAGGCCTGATCCTAATTAAATGATCGCTCACCCTTTTTCAGGCTCATCAGGTGGTCTGTCCAGTGCTATATCCAACGCGAATTCAAACGCTTCCGGAGGATCGACGAGTAGTTCCAGCCAGTCCACCGCTAACGGTTCGGGGAATGCCATGGCGCAGTCATCTAGCAGCGCAATATCAACGGACGGCAAGAGTTCAGCAACCAGCAATGCTTCGGCCAGCGCAGGCACCAACGTCTAATCGTTAAAACGTCGCGTTCTATTCCTCGACAAGGCCTTTGTATGTACGCCTCCACCATGGGGTAAACGGACCCCGTGTACGTGCCATCATCTTATTTTAAAGATTTTAGATACTCGCCCGACAAGGAGTATTAATCTACCAACTGATTCCAAGTTTGTGATATACATATGTAGTTCTTGCCAAAGTACGATACGTGATAAGTATTCTTTGTTTAATCATGATGCGATATTCTTTTCCGTTGTATTAAGTGTCCTCCAGACGCTGATACATGTTGCAGTGAAACATTGATACATGCATCATGATACAGGTTTCATGAAACTTGCATCTTGCTCACACGTCTAGCTGGTGACCAAGATGCCGCTTCTGATGCTGAAACACGGAAACCGATCTACAGACGTAGCAACATGTATCATGAAGCATGTATCAACGTTTCATGCAACATGTATCAGCGTCTGGAGGACCCTTAAAGCCTGTCGTGTTGTTGACTGCATAATACTCTCACCTGTGTATGTTAGAATTTAGACCATTTATACGGCCGCGAAAGGCACGAACACCGCATCGCGAACACGAGATATTATAATATGACTATAAGCTGTAACCCTGATAACCAGGTTTGACGGCAGGATCTGCCGGCAGCTGCGGCGCAGCCTACGTCCGCATTCGATTACGGTTCTGCCGGCAGATCCTGCTGCCCGCCTGACCATCCAACAGCGCCATCTGAAGGCCAAAATTGCTAAACAATTCCCTGCGCGTGACGTCACATGGACGTCCCTACGCACCAACACATGTATACCGTGATTGCTGTACGTGTATCCCTCGCTTTCTACTGCGCGTGGAGAATTGATAGGTAGTAGAAACGGAGCAGTGGATTCTGCTCACATAACTTGCGAGCAGATTTTGGAGTTTATTCAATAAGTTTCCTATTTATTTCTAAAGGTATTTATTTTGTCTTTAAATAAGAACATACAGTGATTACAATTACAAAATAATATAAGTGGCACATATAAATCAGAAGAGAAACTTACAATATTAACATTTAGAAGTGGTGATTCTAGATGCAAACATAAGTCAATTTTTTCGAAAACGAAGGGCAATATCAGTAACTTTTATTCTATATTTTGGACTTATTTTTTGCGTAGAATCACCACTTCTTCTTCTTCGCTTGTGTTAACTCTGAAAACAAATACAATATTAGTATAAAATTAAAATGGTACTGGGAAAGTACCGTTCAATTAGTATTTTATTAAACGTCGAGAGTTAAGTACTTTGCTTCAGTGATGCTGAAGTAAAGTGAGCACTGAAAAGTACTGTTTGGTTTTGTACGTTTTAAAACACTGGCGCTGAAAAGTGCCGATTGTTGTTCATTGTGAACGTCCAGAGGTAGTTCCCGTTAAAATCATTTAAATAAGCACTGAAAAATACCGTTTGTTGTCTTCGCCACAGTAAAAGGAGACACACCTCTCCTTTTAATAGGCATATTTCTGAAAAATAAAATATTTACTTTAGTTAAGGGTCGTTTTCACGTGACAGTAAATCTTGACTTTTACGGTCATGACACTAAATGTCATGACTTTTACTGTCACGTGAAAACGGACCTTCAGAGGTCGTCAGTTTCTTCTTCGTGTTGTTCGCTCCAGAAACTGCGAGGCATTCGAGGTGGTTCCTGGGATGATGCTGCCGGCTTCGTGCGTGGACCACGATTCCTACTGCGTATCCTCTCCTTTGCCGCCTTCAGTTCCGCTTGCATCCGCAATTGGAAGTCTGATCGAGCTGGCTTGTTGAACTTGGAATTCCGAGCCACACCGTCTGAAAAAGAAATGTATGCACAATACGTTAGCATCAATGGCACATACAGCAATAGTAACAATAATTCTACGTAAAAAGATGAAAAGTGCTTATTGTTTCGTAGCCAATCCGAGCGTAGTCCACTGTGCCGCCAAAATGTTACCTCGTGGTACCCTTTGTCCGACGTGGTACCCTTTGTGCTTGAAAACGAACGCTCGGATTGGCTGCACCGCCTCGCGGACATTCGTGATTGGTCGGGACTCTACTTCCCAGTTCGCGTTTGTTTCGAATTCTCGTTCATTCTGAGGTGGCAGTCGTCGACGGCAGACCAAAGAATTTCCAAAGCGTTAAATCCAGAGCGTTAAATCCAGAGCATTATCCCGAGACATCCACAAGACGTAAGTAATTATGGAATTTAATAATTTCAAATTATCTACGTCGCGGAAATTGGGACACGCGCTATCGGGGAGGCAAAGAAGCAGGGTTATGCGCGAAGTGCGAAGCAACTTGCGCGTGCGATACCGTGCTGCATTTAACACCGTCCGTAGAGTCGCGAATAATATTTTTAACGTGCAAGATGCTGCTAGCACATCTGCAGGTTGTAGTTCGTCCGCTCCTGTTAATTTAATCCCCGATATATTCAGTGCTAGGCGCGATATAAATGTAGAAAACGCCGGTCCTTCTACTTCCACGTCACGCGTTTCTAACATCCAGGATATAGTTTCATCGTCCTGTGCTACTTCCTCCGGGCCATCTTTTCGCCAACGGTTAGCGTCTTGTTTCGTTGACAACAATTTGACACACGTTCAAGGAAATAGTATATTATCTCTCCTTCGAACACATTCCTGTTTCTCCCAGTTGCCTCAGGATGTTAGAACGCTTCTTGATACACCACGTAATCCTGCTGTTACATTCGTCGTGGAACCAGGGGAATACATTCATTTCAATCTGGAAACAGAAATTATTAAAAGTCTCCCTAGCACTTTGTCGGTATCTTTGGTTAGACAGTTAGAATTAGATTTTCATACCGACGGATGCATGCATGTAAAATGAAAAAAAACAGCTAACACGCCTTTGCGAAGTATTGTAATATGTACTTTTTTTACTTACAGGCTGTGATGGACAGACGAACTAAACGTGTGGTCGGGAAACCGACACGCTACCAGACAACATCTTCGGAGGAGGAAGCTCCGAAACGCCAAAGGACGTCCACCGCGCCAAGACCACCAATAGATCAGGACATCCATGATCTGAGGATGGTCCTGCAGGAACACGGTTCAACAACGTGTGTTCCTACTGTTAACGCAAATACTACGTATCTGTTTCAGGATAGTTATGCGGCCGCTGTTCCTGTCCTCGAAGGATTCATCGATCCAGGGACATCGTATGCACGCGCCACTGTGATCCACAGTGAGCCGTTGCAGCAAAATACAGCGCCGACCCAACCTCCTGATAATGGGTAAATTTACATGTTTCTTTTTTTTGCTATAAAAATGTAAAAATATCACTGTAAGGACATTTTCTTATAAATGTTAATGTTCGCAGGGGCATGGAAGATCCCACGGTGCGGAGTCGGATCGAGGCGGAGCTAATGTAAGTACCGCGTGTATCGTGTTTATTAATACGTTACGTCTCGATCCGTTCTGTTTGTAGAAGAATGAATACTCTCTTGATGAGTATTCAGAAATCTGTCCAGGCCACCCATAATACTGGTCAAACTATGAAACCAGCAGTCCTCCCTTTGTCCTCAGTGCAGGAGGTGGACTGCTTTGAGAACATCGATGACGACACTTATTCCAAAGTGGTAAGTGAAAACGAAATTATTCTTTTATTTACTCTTATATATAATATATACTTACATCAATCTTTACTCGCTTTGTTTAGGTAAAGTATTTCGAATACATCGGCGGATTCGATTTGAAGGGAGCGGTCAAGTGCTGCTTCAAGGAAGCACTGCCGGACGAGTTAACTAAGTCATACACTTGGTTTGGCCGCGAAGGACTCAGATCCTTCTATGACACCCGCATCACGAGGGCGATTTTTGGTACGAAACAATAAGCACTTTTCATCTTTTTACGTAGAATTATTGTTACTATTGCTGTATGTGCCATTGATGCTAACGTATTGTGCATACATTTCTTTTTCAGACGGTGTGGCTCGGAATTCCAAGTTCAACAAGCCAGCTCGATCAGACTTCCAATTGCGGATGCAAGCGGAACTGAAGGCGGCAAAGGAGAGGATACGCAGTAGGAATCGTGGTCCACGCACGAAGCCGGCAGCATCATCCCAGGAACCACCTCGAATGCCTCGCAGTTTCTGGAGCGAACAACACGAAGAAGAAACTGACGACCTCTGAAGGTCCGTTTTCATGTGACAGTAAAAGTCATGACATTTAGTGTCATGACCGTAAAAGTCAAGATTTACTGTCACGTGAAAACGACCCTTAACTAAAGTAAATATTTTATTTTTCAGAAATATGCCTATTAAAAGGAGAGGTGTGTCTCCTTTTACTGTGGCGAAGACAACAAACGGTATTTTTCAGTGCTTATTTAAATGATTTTAACGGGAACTACCTCTGGACGTTCACAATGAACAACAATCGGCACTTTTCAGCGCCAGTGTTTTAAAACGTACAAAACCAAACAGTACTTTTCAGTGCTCACTTTACTTCAGCATCACTGAAGCAAAGTACTTAACTCTCGACGTTTAATAAAATACTAATTGAACGGTACTTTCCCAGTACCATTTTAATTTTATACTAATATTGTATTTGTTTTCAGAGTTAACACAAGCGAAGAAGAAGAAGTGGTGATTCTACGCAAAAAAATAAGTCTAAAATATAGAATAAAAGTTACTGATATTGCCCTTCGTTTTCGAAAAAATTGACTTATGTTTGCATCTAGAATCACCACTTCTAAATGTTAATATTGTAAGTTTCTCTTCTGATTTATATGTGCCACTTATATTATTTTGTAATTGTAATCACTGTATGTTCTTATTTAAAGACAAAATAAATACCTTTAGAAATAAATAGGAAACTTATTGAATAAACTCCAAAATCTGCTCGCAAGTTATGTGAGCAGAATCCACTGCTCCGTTTCTACTACCTATCAATTCTCCACGCGCAGTAGAAAGCGAGGGATACACGTACAGCAATCACGGTATACATGTGTTGGTGCGTAGGGACGTCCATGTGACGTCACGCGCAGGGAATTGTTTAGCAATTTTGGCCTTCAGATGGCGCTGTTGGATGGTCAGGCGGGCAGCAGGATCTGCCGGCAGAACCGTAATCGAATGCGGACGTAGGCTGCGCCGCAGCTGCCGGCAGATCCTGCGCTCTCCTGGCAGACCCTGCTGTCCATCTGCTGGCAGACTGCAGGCAGATGGTTATCAGGGAAGAACATGAATAAATTCGACGATTTTTTTTTCACACGAGGAGAGACTTCTTCACAGACCCCTGCACATAATTTGGACCCCGTGTTGCAAATAGAAACTTCGAGACAAATGCATCAGAGAAACTAAGATTCTGAATTTCAGATCGCGTTAAATATTGGTAAAGTGTATAGAAGACCCCATAAAAAAACTTCAGAAAAGTAAAAAAATTACGCCAAGTACATGAAACAAATAAATCACAAAAAATAGAAGATAACAATATAAATCACAAAAAAAATAGAAGAAAATATACAATCACAAAAAATAGAAGATAATAATATAAATCGCAAAAAAATAGAATAGAAGAAAATATATGCTTACAAAACAATAGAAGATAATAATATAAATCAGAAAAAAAAATAGAAGAAAATATACAATATAAAAAAAGATGTGAAATCAAAATGAGCTGCAAGTACATAAAGGTGCTTTCCAACTGCGTTTAAGATGACACAACTACATATACACAGCTAAAATGCTGTGTTCATACATTCCATTACTCATATCACGGACATTTTAATAATGTGAAGATAAAATGTAACTCATGGAAGTCAAATACTTGGCGTGGCCAGGCAAGGTCAAGCTGTCGATGAATATGAATTATTTAAAAATGCAAAATAATGAAAGTGTACTCATATTGTCAGAGTTTTAAATTGACAAATTATCTGAAAGCTCGTGAAAGGAATGGTATCCATGTCGCTGAATGATCTGGAATTATTTTAAAACGCAATATAATGAAAATGTACTCATATTGCCAGAGTTTTAAATTGACAAATTATCTGGAAGCCTGCGAGAGGGATGGAATGGGTATTCATGATCTGAGAAAACCTTGCCTGGCCACGCCAAGTATTTGACATCCAGGCCGCGGGCATCTAGCCAAATGTCTAGATGTTACATTTTATCTTCACATTATTAAAATGTCCGCGATATGAGTAATGGAATGTATGAACACAGCATTTTAGCTGTGTATATGTAGTTGTGTCATCTTAAGCGCTGTTGGAAAGCACCTTTATGTACTTGCAGCTCATTTTGATTTCACATCTTTTTTTATATTGTATATTGTAGGGATTATTTTTATTTAAACCCCCCTTTTATGGGATAGAGGTATAGATAGGGATGAAATTGAACATTTCCACTAGAAAAGTTAACAGTTTATTGGACATGTAACGAAACTGGCTCGCAGGCCTTGCTCTCCGTGTGAAGCTCTAGACAAAACTGCCCTCCGCATGCATCATCCACTCCGTGTATCCTTTCCCCCTCACCTTTCCTCTCCCTCACTTCCCTAATCTCTCTTTTGCTCACTACAGCCACACGCTCCAGACTTTCTTCGACGACCGTCAGCCAGAGTTGGGCATTATTCGACTAAATTGTTCTCGACGAACCTTCGAATACGAATTTCGAATAAATGAAGTTATTCGCGACTAACGAATAAATTTTTAGTCGACTAAGTTTGTATTCGATGAACTGACTAAATTTTAAGTCGACTAAATTTTTAGTCGTTATTCGTTCCTCCTTATTCGTTAGTCGGAGGATCTCCGTGGCGACTAAGCGTCACGAATAGACCGTTTCGACTAGAGTCCCGTGGCCCTCGACCACCGGTCGGGCCGAGGGGAACGCTTGTCGAATGTAAAGCTGGATTCACACTAGCCGTCTAGCGGCGGCTTGCCGGCGGCCAGACGGCTAGTGTGAATCCCGCTTAAGGTGATCCGCCCGTTACCCCGTAGCGAAAAAAACCGATTAAGAAGTGAGAAATTTCAGGCTCCGCATTTCTCATCAGATCGTCGCAAAGGCGACGCCAAAAGACAGTATAACAATGATCTTAGAAAATAATTTATTTAGTAATTATTTATTTGTACTTAACAAATTTGCTTTCAGTACAACTCGTTGTTCAAACAGCTTGTCCGATAGTCTGTTCGTCTTAGGAGAATTTGTAATCGTTGCAAACGAAAATAAACGCTCGACCGGCGCAGATGACCTGTTTGAACCCTCGGAAAATGTGTACATTTTGTGGATTTTTTACAAGTGAACGGCTTGATGCAGATTTCCCGTTTTTGACTATCTTTACATAGTATTATCAACTACTCAAAAAAGTTTCAGTTAAAAAACTATTGTTTTTCGGAAGTTATGGATACATATCCGAAAGTCTCTCGATTTTAGACGGCTAAACGGTGGTTATTGTAATATTATACGTTATTACAAGATCTTCGACCTCTATTGTTGTGCAATATACAGAACGGAATTTACAATCTTGTGAAAATTGTTAAATTTGACGATATATGTATAGTACGGAATACCGAGCAGCCCCTGGTAGGGGGCGGTAGATACACTCGAAAAGCGTTTCCCTTGCCTCATGATACCCCCCTCAGCCCGGCCCGAGTCGGGCCTCGGGAGCCGAGCCGGGGCGGCTCGGGTGCTGACCCCCACTTGTTCGTGTCGTTTAGTCGCCACAGCGGGCCTTCGACTAAACGAATATCGAGGAACGAATAACGACTAAAAATTTAGTCGACTAAGAATTTAAGAGTTTAGTCGACTAAATTCTTAGTCGAATACAAATTTAGTCGACTAAAAATTTATTCGAGTTCATCGAATAAAAACTTAGTCGAATAAAAAAGTCGAATAAAAATTTAGTCGAATAATGCCCAACTCTGCCGTCAGCCACGTCCACCCCGATCTTTGGGTGGCCTCGCATCCTACGTTCAAACCGTAATCTCAAGCACTCTGTCCCAAACACTCTTCTCTCGCCTCTCTAGCCTAAACATTCTACAATCGCACGACAATCGCTCTGGCCCAAACATCTTTCCATCACGCTTAATATTACAATCGCTTACGCAGAACCTTCGTTCCCACAATATTTTCTTCTATTTTTTTTCTGATTTATATTATTATCTTCTATTTTTTTGTAATCATATATTTTCTTCTATTCTATTTTTTTGCGATTTATATTATTATCTTCTATTTTTTGTGATTGTATATTTTCTTCTATTTTTTTTGTGATTTACATTATTATCTTCTATTTTTTGTGACTTATTTGTTTCATGTAGTTGGCGTAATTTTTTTTACTTTTTTGAAGTTTTTTTATGGGGCCTTCTATACACTTTATCAATATTTAACGCGATCTGAAATTCAGAATCTTCGTTTCTCAGATGCATTTGTCTCGAAGTTTCTATTTGCAACACGCAGTGGAAGAAAGGAGTGGAAATTAGGTGCAGGGGTCCGTGAAGAAGTCTCTCCTCGTGTGGAAAAAAAATCGTCGAGTTTATTCATGTTCTTACAGCTTATAGTCATATTATAATATCTCGTGTTCGCGACTCGGTGTTCGCGCCATTCGCAGCCGTATAAATGGTCTAAATTTTAACATACACAGGTGCGAGTATTATGCAGTCAACAACACGACAGGCCTTAAGGGTCCTCCAGACGCTGATACATGTTGCTTGAAACGTTGATACATGTTGCTACGTCTGTAGATCGGTTTCCGTGTTTCAGCATCAGAAGCGGCATCTTGCTCACCAGCTAGGCGTGTGAGCAAGATGCAAGTTTCATGAAACCTGTATCATGATGCATGTATTAATGTTTCACTGCAACATGTATCAGCGTCTGGAGGACACTTAATACAACGGAAAAGAATATCGCATCATGATTAAACAAAGAATACTTATCACGTATCGTACATTGGCAAGAACTACATATGTATATCACAAGCTTGGAATCAGTTGGTAGATTAATACTCCTTGTCGGGCGAGTATCTAAAATCTTTAAAATAAGATTATGGCACGTACACGGGGTCCGTTTACCCCATGGTGGAGGCGTACATACAAAGGCCTTGTCGAGGAATAGAACGCGACGTTTTAACGATTAGACGTTAGTGCCTGCGCTGGCAGAAGCATAGCTGGATGTGAACTCTTGTCGTCCGTTGATATTGCGCTGCTAGATGACTGCGCCATCGCATTCCCCGAACCGTTAGCGGTGGACTTGCTGGAACTGCTCGTCGATCCTCCGGAAGCGTTTGAATTCGCGTTGGATATAGCACTGGACAGACCACCAGATGATCCTGAAAAAGGGAGAGCGATCATTTAATTAGGATCTGGCCTGATTTGATTGTCTCGACGATGGCTGAGACCGACGTTTCAGCACTGACGATGTGTACGAAATGAAATGGAAAAGCTTCGTTATGATTTGGTGATTGGTGCTGGTCTGCAGATGATCGCGAGACGGTTGGAAGCTCGTTGCTTTTGGTGAATGCGAGTGAAATAGTTTCCCTAGGTGTAAGCTACAATGAACTTGTGCGACATCAGATGATTTCAAGAAGTGGATACATCTCACGCAGCTTACACTACAAACATGAAGGATAATAAAGAAAATTGGACAGAGTTAATAATGACAAGTACCTTGTGGGTAAGCGATTGATCCATCGGAGCCAGCAGTAGGTACAGTATCAGCTTTCGCGTTAGCACCAAAGGAACCTCCATTAGATCCACTATATCCTCCTACACCTGATCCAGAAGAAACACTACCACCGGAGATAATTCCGTTATTGCCAGCGTTTCCTCCAAAACCACCGACTCCACTGCTTCCAGTATTGGCAACAGCATTGCTCGCAGAGTTTGCCCTCGGGACTCGACTGCGGTATGCTGGTCCATAGCCTCCAAATGTACTTGGCACAGCTCCACCCCCAGCATTAGGGGCTTCAAATGGAACAAAGATCCATTGTCCCGGTCGTCCGGACTGTTCTGGCACAGTTCCTTGATTTGGGATATGGTTCACTTTGCTCCGAATATCAGCGATTTCACGAGCATCGTTTGTTGGAAACTGCCCCTGGTCTGAAGACCTCCCGTTGATAGTTCCAACGGTGATGGTAGTTCCATTGCCGTTTGATTGGGTGGCTCCAAGCGCGAAATAATTGAATTGTTGCTTCGGCCTGTCGTCACATATACGATGCAGTAAACTCGTTTCTATGTGGGTGGACAGATACCGGTGGAACACACCTACACAAAACCACACATTTATTTTTCAACCAGAAGGAAAGGAAAAAATTTCAAATTTAAGTTAAGGGGGTTTCTACTTTGGACGGCTGAAAAATTTTATTTTTTTTTTGCCTTATGGTGATCCTTATAGTCCTAGAAATGTGCCGCCGAAGGCTTTTTGGCGAAAACTTGATATTAGCTGAGTCAACAATAGTACGAACTTCTTCCACAATTTTGCAAAAAGTATTGGCGCGATTGCCTTGAAACTTGGAACATATGGTTACAAAAAATATAGAGTTGTCGTCTGAACTACGACTATACACCTACAATGATATTTTCTATTTATTTCGGTGGTTGAAATAGTAAAAATATGGTCAAAATCGCATTAATTTGGATTGAACCGCCGCCATTTGGAAAATTGTTGGTTAAAATTCAATATCCGTAGTATCAGACGAAAGCTGCACTTACGTAGATTGGAAATCAATTTTACTTTCTCAATTCAGACCATCCGTTCACCCGGTAGGATGGAAGAAAGTTGAAGGGTACACGGGCCGAACGCTGAAACTCAACGTAACACTGAACAGTTCCTGGCGCGAATATTCGCAAACGAAAAATGCTTTTTAAAAGTTCAGTAAATCTACTTTAAAATATACGCTCCCAAAGTAGAGAAATCCCCATAAGTTGAAAATCTGGAAATTGCCGAAAGGCAGGACAATTTCTCCATTCCTTCTCAAGCTCGCCGGAAAACGAAATGGATACTTACACCACGTGGCGGACGAGCCTTCGACAAGTAGAAGTACCAGCACTGGCACGAGGCACTTGAACAACTTCATGTTTCCTTGCACTCTGTCGTCCAGTCAGCAGAAGATAAACTAACTTCTTTACTTGTTCTCTTGTTAATCGCCGACGCTGCAAATGGACTATCGAAACTCCGTGGTCGAAGATTCAAGAACGACTGATGCTCCTGCAACGGGACACGCATTTATATACGAGACACCGGCGGATTTTATGACGGTCAGCAACTACCTACCCCCGTGGCTCCACGGTACTCGCCGATTATACACTGTTCAACAGAATTTAACTGTTTTCGGGCTTGTGACATTCAATAGCCGCTTCGTATATGTAGATTTTTGTGCGCTGAATACGAATCCGCAAACCGCTTCACGCCATCGCCCTCAGTTTTCGAGAAATTCGGTGTTGAAAAAAAAGGCAAATTTTCAAGTTTGAAGATTTTTCGTGTTGAAACAGTAACAGTTATTCGATATTTCATTGCTTGTTGGGTGAAATTATTCTATGAACCCTACCGAATAAAATGATACAAGTTATTATTGCATTATAAACATTTAAATATGTTTGAACAACAATCAAAGGGAGAAGACACCTGAAATGCTGCAATTTTTGCAGATATCTTTCAATTTATTTGAAAAACTAACGCTCCGGAAAACATTAACAGAAAAGTGGTAAGTGACATTTTGTTTTCGATAAAGAAACGAAATACCGCCGACAGGGGTAGTCAACGGCGGCCGGCGTATCCACTGTTGGCGGTATTTCGCAAGTTTTGCCAAACTATTCACTTATTTCGTTTTTTGCATTGAAAAGAAAACGTGACTTTCCACATCTGTCGATTGTTTTCCGGGGGCAAAAAGGCCTACTGGATCGCGTGGAGTAAGTATGTATTTAGATTTTCTCCTAGGCCCTTAATTTTTTAAATAAATTGAAAGATGCCTGCAAAAATCGGTGCCATTCGGGCATCCCGTTCCCTTTGATCGTTGGTTAAGCATATTTAAATGTTCATTCACACGAAATGTTCAATCAACAAGCAGCCGAATAACTGTTATTCTTACTGTTTCAACTAGGGATTGCAAATTTACCGACATTTTCAATTACCGGTAATTCGGTAAAATTTTCAATCAAAAGCGGTTTACCGATAATTTACCGGTATTTTTTAAGGTATTGAAAATATAAGAGTAAACATTACAAAAAACTTTTTTTGGACTCTAATCGAGCATTATAATAAATATATGCAAATAAAACTATTCTGAAAATAAAATATGAAATGAGATAACACAAAATAGATATATTTGTGTAACTATTGACAATACTTAAATATTTTTTATTTAACAATTTTTTTTAACAAATAAGCAGGCAAAAAACATAATTTGTCTAAACTTTGGTCTCCTGATCGCGATTTAATTTTTGTTCAAAATAATCCAGCCACGGATAAAGCACTCTCAGATTCTACACTTGTTGGTCGGATAGTCATTAAGAAATCAAATGCCATTTGTGCCTATATATTTTCTCCTTACTTTTTCTACTTGAAAATACGTCAATTTTTTTGATGACTTGATTTAGATTTTTAGTTCTCTTTTGGCTTAGAGTTGATTCTTCATGAGATACTTCGATTTTCGTCTTTATTAGTAATTGAAGTTTTTTTCACTGATAACGATGTAGACCGAAATAACGAACGCATATATGCGCTATATTGATATACGTAATTTATCGAATTACCGGTAAAAATTGAGGATATTTCTCGCGATTTACCGGGAAACCGGTAAACCGGGTTACCGGTATTGCAATCCCTAGTTTCAACACGAGAAACCTTCAAAATTGAAAATTTGCATTTTTTTTCAACATCGAATTCAAGTCTCGAAAACTGAGGGTGATTAAGAAAAACGGTTTGTGTATTCGTATTCGGCGCACAGAAATCTACCAACGATTATTGAACGTTGCATGTCCGAAAAAACGTAAAATCTGTTGAATAGCGAATGGAGTAATTTCCTGTTACCTGTGTTCTATGCCGGACAGCGGTGCTGAGATAAAAAATTCAACAATTTGGGGGAAAATTCAACAGCCCATTTTTCGCACTCAAGATGTCGGGCAGTTCATAAAAAACAGTGTTAATATACGACTCACACGACGGTTTGACGTTACTTAAAAGATGTAACGTCAATTCGTGAATAATTAACGTAATAATTCCAATAGAACTAAAAGAATTCGATTAATATACCATGGAAAGTGCGGAAACATTTGTAAACCTGTATCCACGATATCCTGTATAGTAGGTATACATATGTAGGTATGTTATAGTCAAACATATATTTTCAATATTTTTTTAATCTACTTGGTTCTGATGGATCTCGTTATGTCTTGCAGAAATCCCAACTTACAATTAGAAATGAATACGTAACATTCGTCTTACTTAAAGCACGGGGTGAGGGTGTGAGGTTGCAAACGGCACTGGAAATCTCGTTTTTATAGATGGCATTTTAAATAAATAGAAACTTTTAAATATTTCATAAAAACTATTTAAGAGAAAGAACTACCAACTAGCGGTTGTTGGAAAATTTTTATTTCCAGTAAGGCAATGATCCCAAGCATTGTCGGCCAGAATTGTACGAGGGTGGTTATTGTATGGTACACCGTATGCGTTACATACACTAAATTACGTAATTAAAATATTAAGATCTAACTTCGAAGGACGTACTAAAACATAAGATTTTAGAAGTATGTAATATAAACTAAATATTAATATACAATAAGGTGCGTATAATTAATGCCGTTCGAATACTTTTCTGGCCCTGTTTCAGTACATCTTTGCAATTAATGTTCTATACCTTTTATAAATATTATCCGATTCACTTCAAATTTGCCACTTAAGCCTAACATGTATATTTTTATTGTTTGCAGTTTTAATAGCGAACGTTCGAATACTTTCGTAAGCCACTGTACCTAAATGCATGCCAATGCATGGGAGAATAACCCTCAAGATTATGTATAGCGATACCAGGATTCCATGCAGTTTGAAAGAGGTTCCCTCTTTCAAATAATTTATATTGTTGTTTTCATATAATTAATAAACATACATTGGAAACGCTCTCCCTCTTGACGAAGTACCAAAGGAAAATACAGTCTTCCCCGGATTATCGAGAAAGATTCAGGACCGGGGACTTCTCCATAAACCGAGGCAGGGTTCCTGGCCCGAACCGTCTGACAAGGAGACTGAACGACGTAAACCGAGAGTAAGTGAAATAGCGCACCAGCGGGAGACCCTCGGTCGACGGCGAATTCAGTCATTCAGTATTGAATGTGAAAATGTTCATATTACTGATTACACCTTGATGAGTATTGCCGATGGGTTGGTGAGTTTATGTCGACGAAAATGAGTCCAAACACGAAGCAGTTCGGTCCATTTTTATATTATGAAAACACGATTAGATTCCAGTTCCCCGGTTTAAGGGAAAAGCACGCTTCTGATGATTAACTCACATCGTTTCTTCCGCAATTATCTGTAAGTACTTTGCCAATCCTCGTAATACAAAATAGGTACTAAACATCCAGGCAATTTCTCCTTAAGAAATTTCTGCATTTAAGCAATCTTCAGCAGACACTTTACAATTCGACAAAGTCGTCGATATTCTCCATTTAAATTCTCTTCTACAGTATTACATAGCGTGTAACGGGAAGCAGTCACCTTCCAGTGTGTGAATTACAACATTTAGTGAACGTAGTGACGTTCAATAAAAATGCACCTAATTGCTTCGCGTTTGAACTCATTTTTTAACCGACTTCAAAGAGGAGGAGGTTATAGATTCGATCCGTTTGTATGTTATTTTATGTTTGTCTCCTCATAACTCCTCAGCATATGGACCGATTTTGATGATCTTTTTTTTATTCGGAAGAGGGCGATGTCCCGGTGGTCCCGTTTTAGACTAAATAAACATTGGCCCAATATTTTGCCACTTATGGTTAATAATAAAGACTATTGTCACCTAATTATTATTATTTTATGTACGTACGCGCATATCTCCTCAGCATGTTGTGTCAATATATGTATATAAAACTAAAAAGTTAAAAATAAAAAAATTTTAAAAAAATTAAAACCGACTTCAAAAAAATAAAATTGCACTAAAAAGTAAAAAATAATTTTTTCCCTTATTTAAACTACGACTCTCATATTTTTTAAGTCGGTGCCTCATCATTTGCACTGTGTAAATCTGGCGCCGGCTTAAAAAATATGAGAGTCGTAGTTTAAATAAGGGAAAATTATTTTTTACTTTTTAGTGCAATTTTATTTTTTTGAAGTCGGTTTTAATTTTTTTAAAATTTTATTTATTGGGAAACTTTAGAAAATTCATTGGTAATATATTCATGAACATTTATCAAAAACATGAACATTTAATTTTTCTGTACTGGACATTTTACCTGGCTCCAATGGTTTTATTGCTCTCGGCAGTTAACGGGCGGCCTACCCGGGACCGCAGGCCCTCTCTCGCAGCGAGGAAAAAAGCATTTCAATAATCCGAGGAAGACGGCACCAATTCCGCTTTCCGGAAATTAATCAGGCTGATCGGCCAGAGCGTCTCGCCAGGGTCGCGGTTTATGAACGTATTGTCCTGCGAGTCGACGCAGCGGTTTACAACGGTACCTACATATATACGTGACGGTCCGAGCCGTTGAAGGGGGTGGTAAGGTTCGCGGTAAGGAGGCGAATACACCTAAGTTGGTACGTTCCGCGTATACCTATATATGTATGTCTATTGTCTATTGTACTACCCACCGACAGAACAATTGTATACGGATTAACTCAGACCGAAGAATG
Organism: Andrena fulva; assembly: GCA_946251845.1. Classification (NCBI taxonomy): domain Eukaryota; kingdom Metazoa; phylum Arthropoda; class Insecta; order Hymenoptera; family Andrenidae; genus Andrena; species Andrena fulva. Next base: position 46,331,557 of record OX276329.1, read on the forward strand.
CCTAAAATACTTAATAATAATAATAATAATAATAATATTTATTCACGGGACAAGCCCATTAAGACAAAGTATATCAATACAATAATTAGAACAGCCAACCGACGTCATGTTAACTCGAACAATAACAATAAAGACGGCGTAAAAGTGAACAAAGGAAACACCGTGTAGGTCTAGAATGAATCAGTATAAAGCTATATAAAGCCATCCGAAAACAAGGCTATACGAACGTTAGACTTAAAACTCGAGAAGGTGTCAGCAAAGAAGTCAATATCCCCGTGATATCTGTTTGCGAGACCACTTAATCTATGCAGGGGATCAGCATGCCCAACCCAGGAGGAGTAGTCCTGAGATTTAAAGAGGAGTGTATGCCTAGAAGCGCGTACAGGTACATTAAAATTGACTAACGCCAAAACACGAGGGTTATCAACCATCCCATTCAGTATTCTGTACAGAAAGGCCAGGTCCGTAACTCTCCTCCTATGCTCCAAGCTCCGGATATTAGCTCTGCTCATGACAGGGCCGTAGTTGTGGTCAAAACGAGCAAGAGGCTGGCCAGTTTTGTAGGCTAAAAGGCGCAAGAATCTGTGCTGGACCCTCTCGAGTTGAGTCCTGTATTTCTCCCAACGCGGTGCCCAGATAACGCTTGCATATTCTAGGTGAGGCAGCACTAGGGTTATACATATACAGGTAGCGCAGCGTGGAAGGATCCGCGAAGTCAGCGCTATTCCTGGATACAAACCCAAAGGCTTTATTTGAGACCGCAACGACGTGTTGAATGTGCCGGGTAAATGAGAAGGAAGAGTCGATATAGACTCCGAGGTCATGACGGCCGGACCGTTTTTGATTGCCTTTTAAATCTGGTGAACCGATGTTGTCGAATCGTTCTTGAGTAAGCAGGTATGAAATTACCGATCGTAAACAACGAATGAATTTTCGCTTCGCTCTGGGCCCGCTTTTGTCCTGACGCACGGTGGGCCTCAATCCCAGGAAATAGAGGAAAAATAGGCAGTATCCCATTTTTTTCAACCAAAATTCCGAATCATATTAGCCGTGTGCCCTCAGCCCTGTGGGTTTAACCAGGGTTCTTCCGCTTCGTCAGGAATACCCCGCGACGCTAAAGACTCTACACATGACGTGTATTAGTGACACACGTCGTCACAACAGGCCACACTAGTAGGCTACTCGTGAATACTGTGTAGGGACGAAGCGGGTGGATGGGGAAGCAAGCGTGTGAGGGGCCCCACCGGAGGACAGCGCTGCAATATGTACAGCGGGATAACATGGATACAGGGTTACAAATATTTCTGCACTTTCCATGGTATATTTATCAAAATCTTCTCGTTTTATTGAAATTCTTCACGTCATTATTCAAGAATTGACGTTATTTTTTTTATACATATAACGTTAAACCTTCGTATCAGTTTTATATGCACACTTTTTTTATGAAATTCCTCAATAATATTGGGCATTTTGAGTGCGAAAAATTGATTGTTGAATGTTTCCCCTATGCTTGGAATTCAACTCTATGTTGGTGCGACATAAATTGAAGGACCGGATGCAATTAGGGGACTAGCGCTCGAAAATGGTGAAAATTATTGTCCAAACGCTAAAAAAGATTAGAAAATTAAATGTTAAACTGTATTTTAAAAAAAATATTGTCGTAAAGCTCTTTACGGCACACATTTTTCTATTTACAGTTTGTTTATCCAATCTATTCGAGCAAAACATTATAAACAAAAAATTTTTCATCGTCCAAAGTCATTATTTCTTTAAACATAAGACTGATGGTGCCGCGCGAGATTTATATATATCGCCATATCTTCTACAATTATTTATTAATCAGTGTGAAAATTTGTGAAAATCTTCCTTGTATATTAAGGAAAAACTTTGTCGCAGAAAGTTATATGTACCTCAAAATTGCCCCGATAATTTTTAACGGCGAACGTTGAAAAACATGGTTTATGTCCAGTATTATTCTTCAATTAAATATTATTATATTTTTTTACATAAGGGTTTTGTGCATACATCGCACAGATGCTTCGCTGGAGTTTTCTGAAGTTCTGTTTTAAGTCCCATAACGATTCGTTAATATTTACTCAAATTATCGCAATTAGTGTTTAAAGAAATAATGACTTTGGACGATGGAAAGGTTTGTGTTTATAACTTTTAGCTCGAATAGTAATGATTGGATAAATAAACTGTAAATAGAAAAGATGTGTGTCGCGACGAGCTGTACGGCACTATATTTTTTAAAATACATTTTACTAACATTTAATTTTCCAATCTTTCCTAGCGTTTGGACAATAATTTTTCCCATTTTCGAGCGCTACTTAGTTCCCTTATTGCATCCGACCCTTCAATTATATGTAGGTAACAAATAATTATTCCATCTCACAGTTCAACAGAATTTAAGTGTTTTTGGACTTGCAACGTTCAATAACCGTTTGTAGATTTCTTTGCGCTGAATACGAACACAGAAGCCGTTTTTCGCCATCAGCCCCAGTTTTCGAGAAAATCGATGTTGAAAAAAATGCAAATTTTCAAATTTGAAGATTTTTTGTGTTGAAATAATAATAGTTATTCGGTTACTTGTTACGTCAAATAATTCTATGATCCCTCTCGAATAAAATGATATAAATTATCATTGCATTAGGAACATTTAAGTGTGTTTAAAAACAACAATCAAAGGGAAAAGGACAACACCCGACATGCTGCAATTTTTGCAGATATCTCTCAATTTATATAAAAAACTAAGGGCCTAGGAGATAATAAGTTTCGGCGATTTGATTGGAATTAACGGCACGTTGAATTTGTTCTCTATTTCTGGGGATTCAGCACCACCGTCGGGACAAAAGGAGATTCAGAGCGAAAATTCAATCGTTCTTAACGACCGGTAAGTTCATACTTGTTTTCCCAAGACCGTTTCGACAACATCTCTGTTGGCCAGATTTGTAAAGGGCAATCAATTTTATGGGGTCATTGAGAATTTTAGACATTCTTCAGTCTGAGTTAAATCCGTATACAATTGCTCTCTCGATGGGTAGTACCTACATAGATACATACCTACGATGCCTTTGTAGCCGCACGTACCGTTCGCAAACGCCGCGCGGGACAATACGATCATAAACCGCGACCCTGTCGAGACGCTCTGCCGGATCAGCCTAATTAATTTTTGGGAACCCGAAGTGATATTTTCCTCCGGTACTTCGTCAAGGGGGGAGGGCCTCTCCTCCCCCAATGAATTCACAGAGGGAAGGTGTCTCCTCTTCGAGGAACAGCTTTTCCAATGTATGTTCATTAATTATATTAAAACAAAAATTTTATTATTGCTTTCACATTATTTTATCTGCTTTATACAATAGAGTGAAAAATATAAAATAGTTGAAAGAAGAAACCTTGTACTACACTCCTCAAATTAAGTAAAGGATCACCTCTGGGAACCCGAAAAATAGGGGCAAGTTCACATGGTCATAACCATGATGTAAAGACATTAGGTGTGCTCGTGCGCAGCCTTCCAGATTAGCCAATAACGTGCCCTTCCCAAGATCGTCCATATTGGATTGTCAACCAATACGACAGTTGCATTCAAATCTGGTAACGTAACAGTACATACTGTTGTGAGTCTCGTCATGATATGTTTTATTGTAGAATGAAGTAGGTGCCAAACAGCGCGATATCGAGATTCGATAGACAGCGACGTTTGAAAAGTCGTTTTAAATTTTAAAGTGGCGCGCACGACAGAAGACCAAGCACGTTCCGTTAATGTATAATGTTAAAGTACTGCAGGTTCGCTCGCACAGGCTCGCTCATTTTTTGTAAGGCGACTTACAAATAAAACGACTACCAATAAAAAATATATTTTTTTTTCAATTATCTTATTAACTTTATTAACAATAACAGTTACGAAGCAACATCGGGAAATATCAGTGGGAATTCTATCATTAAGAGGGAATAATTTTTCCTCTTTTTTCGGCGCAAATTGCCATTTTACAAGTTAAAAAAATAAAATAAATAATAAAGTTCAAAAAATAAAAATAATGTTTTTAATTTAAGAATAAAATTTTTGTGCTTGCACAGATCTTTGAATGGCTCTAATTTTATCACTGGAATTTTTTCTAGCTTTATTTAATTCTTTTAATCTTATGTATGTTCGCGTTCTAATAAGACATAGCAAAACTTCGTCTGGTAAAATAAATTCATTGTTAATTTTTACTTTTAAGAGATGTGCTACTTTTTGAAAAACGAATTCGGCATCAGACAATGAATCCTTGTGAAATTTATGAAAAACTTTTTCTAATAGTTGCGCTGATTTAATTAAGTAATCGCAAGGATAAACCAAAAAGCCTCTGGAGATACTGCACGTATAAGAAGTTTCATCCATATTAGATGGTAATTCCCATGTTGGCTGACCAAGAAAAGGATATTTTGTGCGGAATCTATGAGCTACGTAGCCAGCTAGATATATAATTACTTCCTCTTTAATAATTTCACGAATGATTTCCGTCTCATTCAGCCCATCACTATTGTCATCTAACAAGTAAAAGTATGTGCAATAAGCTATTGTAATAAGCTATAAATAATTCATTTAACATAATTTTAAACTTGATTTACACATACCAATCTCATTCATAAAATCGAGCATTTCGTCATCATACATTCCTCCCAATACTTCATTCATTACTGCTAATTGTAAGTCCTGCTTCTGATTCGCATCTTCGACAGATACGAAGGTTGGATCCGAATCTTCTTCTATATTGCATTTTTCTATGAACAAATCGCTGCTGTGTCGTCCTAGTATGTACCACCTTAATCGGTACTTAAATTGTAAAGCCGATGGTTTATCGTGTGCTGCCCCCATTCCTCTTACGTAGGAGAAGTTTTCAATTACGTCTTGATTTAATCTATTGGTTAAGATGTACTGTACCGTGAAATTGTTGGAACTATAATGTTGATGAAGATATGGCAATAAATCCCTAAGCGAAGCATTGTTTATTAAAATGCCTTTTTGAAACGGGAGAAGAATTTTGTGCTGGCCAACTCGAATGTTTTCCATGTAAGAACTCATTTTGTTTAAAATTTCATTTTGTTGGACTAAGTCTACGCCGTACGCGCTTGATTGAATTGCTTTTCCATATTTAATTTTACTGTTAAATAAGTCAAACCAATCGTTTGTGACTTTAAAAAAATCTGCGCAATCGCTCCAGTACTCTGACTTTATGAAGCCATTCATTCCAAACCACCTTATTGATTCGGCAGTATTATTGGAAAAAACTTGAGCCGCTAACGAAACCTTTTGGCGTTCGGAACCACTGGCATCTAAATGTTTTTGCGTCAATTTATACGGAATTTTTAAATCGTTTTTATTTAAAATCAACAATTCTTCAAGACTTCGTTTAGTAAGAAATTTGTTCATATAATGGAAACCAGAATCCATAAAATTATTTCTAATCAACTTGAGTAAATGCGGTGGATCAGTGAAAACGAAAATTTTTAAATTCTGATTTTGAGGATGAACAAAAGAAGTGGTTTGTTTATTAGAAATTCCTACATTGAATGCCTTCCATAGTGCAGAATTTGAAGGTCCTAGACCTGTTGTAATTACTATCCCCATAAAAAACTTTCAAAAAGTAAAAAAATCACAAAAATAAAAGATAATAATATAAATCCCCCCAAAAAATAGAAGAAAATATATAATATCACAAAAAAAAGAAGATAATAATATAAATCCCCCCAAAAATAGAAGAAAATGTACAATATAAAAAAAGATGTGAAATCAAAATGAGCTGCAAGTACATAAAGGTGCTTTCCAACTGCCCTTAAGATGACACAACTATATAGACACAGCTAAAATGCTGTGTGCATACATTCCATTACTCATATCGCGGACATTTTAATTAACCCATCAAAAAGAATCCCAATTCAAAACATTGTCGTAAATTAATTAATAGCTTTACAAAATTAATATACAAAATTGCGCCTATTATAACAATGGCTACTTATACAAAAAAATGTATTAAATAATATTAAGCAGATATATTTTTATTCAAATAAATATTTTAATACGAATAAATATTTTATTTTAGTCAAAATACTTGGCGCTGCTCACCGAATTGGTGTTGCTAAACTGAATACATATGTATAAATTGCATTAATCTTTTTCTTTCTTTCTTGTGCGTGCGTTCGTGAATGTGTGTATGTGTGCGTGTGCATATGCTACGTACGATCCCGACTAGAATTTCAGTTAGGCATGCCTAAACACGAATGTGGGCCTAATGCGGAAATGATTAGGTACACCTACATTGGGCAAGCCTAATTGTTACCCCATTGTAATAAAAGAGCAGTCTTATTTCATTTACGAATTAATTTAACGAACTGAAGCCTACACCACAGATCTTTTATGAGGGATCCCTCATGAGATTTCATTAATGTCTCCCAATGAGGGCCTAATAAGGCTATCCTGATGTGGGCCTAATGCATTTGGCGTCACTGGATAGTCATTGGGATAGCCTAATGTGGGCCTAATGCATTTGGCGTCATTGGATAGTCATTGGGAAAGCCTAATGTGGGCCTAATGCGTTTGGCCACACGGGATAGTCATTGGGAAAGCCTAATGTGGCCCATACGCGGGGTTCCTAATACGGGCCTAGTGCGAATTTCCCAATTAGGCAGTCACGGATGTTTCGCGCTACATGCCGCACGCCGGCCTGATGGGGCTGCCCCATCCGGGCCTAACAGCGAAATTAGGCTAGCCTAATACGGACCTAATGTCTGCCCAACTAATAATTCTAGTCGGGATATTACAGTTAAATATATATATGTAGAATAAATCTGACTGCATTTGTAATATGTATTGTAATATGTATATGTTTATGTATTTTAGATTGTAAGGGAGTTATTGTAAATTATTAATTAATACTAAGACAATTGATATTTTTTCGGTTTCGCAGCGCCAAGTATTTTGACTAAAATAAAATATTTATTCGTATTAAAATATTTATTTGAATAAAAATATATCTGCTTAATATTATTTAATACATTTTTTTGTATAAGTAGCCATTGTTATAATAGGCGCAATTTTGTATATTAATTTTGTAAAGCTATTAATTAATTTACGACAATGTTTTGAATTGGGATTCTTTTTGATGGGTTAATTAAAATGTCCGCGATATGAGTAATGGAATGTATGCACACAGCATTTTAGCTGTGTCTATATAGTTGTGTCATCTTAAGGGCAGTTGGAAAGCACCTTTATGTACTTGCAGCTCATTTTGATTTCACATCTTTTTTTATATTGTACATTTTCTTCTATTTTTTGGGGGATTTATATTATCTTCTTTTTTTTGTGATATTATATATTTTCTTCTATTTTTTGGGGGGATTTATATTATTATCTTTTATTTTTGTGATTTTTTTACTTTTTGAAAGTTTTTTATGGGGATCTCACTTCTTTTTACAAAGATAATTCATATTTTCTTCTATTTTTTGTGATTTATATTATTATCTTTTTTTTTAGATTTTTTTACTATTTGAAAGTTTTTTATGGGGATCTCACTTCTTTTTACAAAGATAATTCATGTACTTGGCGTAATTTTTTTACTTTTTGAAAGTTTTTTTATGGGGATCTCACTTCTTTTTACAAAGATAATTCATGTACTTGGCGTAATTTTTTTACTTTTTGAAAGTTTTTTATGGGGATCTCACTTCTTTTTACAAAGATAATTCATGTACTTGGCGTAATTTTTTTACTTTTTTGAAGTTGACTGCCACGTGTGCTAAAAATAAGGAAAAAGTAAGGAAATCCCAGTAAATTATAAATTCTGATCTATCTTCGTCACACGTTTACGTGTTTATGGCGCCCTGCAGCCTATCTAGTGACGTTAGAGGATAAGGTATATGTATACTTGGAATACTCGTAATAGCGCAAAGCAGCTCAGCGAGTGTAATTTATTTATTTTTTGATTAAGGATAAATTCTACGTAAGTTTAACAACTACGAAATGAAACCATGTGCACTGCATTGCTGATCTATATGTATTTTACATGTATAGTAGTTTGTGTACAGTACATTTCATTTACTCTTTTTATTTACATTTATTTCATTTTCAGTAACTTTCCCTTTCAGCTGTTGAAATAATTCTCTTCGTCTGCATCGGTAACTGAAAAATAGGACACATTTATTAATTATTTATAATTTATCACACATGCTCAAGATCATTGAATGAATAATTACGTATGCAAAACCCTACCTGCAAATTTGTGCGTACATAGTCTGGCATAGATCACAGTGCATCACCTTCTGCTTCTATTATCTGTAAATATATATAATATATTTATAAAGCCACATTTTAGTTATATACTACAACTTAACGTAGAACTTATTGCAGGAAATTTAAATTAAATCCTAATGGTAATAATTCAGCGAAAATGAACGTAGAGAACCAATATTTTTAACGCACAATTCATTGGTGTTGGAATAAAATTAATTTAGAATGTTTATTGGTGAACTGAAATAACGGGAATCGAAAAAATTAATGAACTAATGAATAGCGTGGCAACTACTGTGGATTTTATATTAAAGTATTACGAATGTCTTTCACAAATGATTGAAAAGCATCAAGGGAGATGTGTTTTTAGCGTACTTTCTTGACTAATGTGACTGACTCTACATTGCAAGCGGTACGCCATAATATTCTTAATCTTAATTCTTAATGCTACGTCGTTTGACAGATTTTGTAGATTTACCTTATTTGACAAATTTCCAGAAACTTGTGCGAAACAAGATGCTCTGTCTATCTATCTAATCTTCTCCGGACAACCTCCAAGCCTGTGCGTCCCCTTCAATTTTATATCCAAGTCGTGTGCGTCCCCTTCAATTCTACTATCCAAGCCTGTGCGTCCCCTTCATTTTTATCGAAGTCCTGTGCGTCCCCTTCATTTCTATAATATAATAAGCTTTACATAAAAACTCTAAATTCCTGGTATATACAAAAATACAAGTATCTGGCAATTTAAATGCAATGCAATTTTTTACTACAATATATTATTTTGTACATGCATGGTACAAATTTCCAGAAACTTATGCGAAAGAAGATACTTCTTTGTCGAACCTTCTCCGGACAACTTCCAAGTCTGCGACTCTACATAAGAAATCTATTAAAAAAATTTTGGCGACTTACCTTGTTAATTGAGACAATAATTCAGTCTCCTATTTAGTGTAAAAGCTCCTGACATTTCAAATTTGGACCACTTACATTATTTGACACTTGGCAGGTTATGACGGTTTGACACTTGTAGGTTATAAAATTCCATAGTACACATAGGTACAATGGCGGACGCCGACCATACATACACTAGTTTCTTTTGGCTGAAGGTGTGCGTGTAACGCGTATACGTATTATGTTGACGAAAATTTGGCTTGAAGAATCAGAAGAAGAATCAGAAGAAAATCTTACCGTTTCTGACAGATCCACGAGACGATATTATGATATCCCTGTTATGCGTGGACAGATTTTATTGAAATTTGGTCTTATTCGAAAGCTTATATGCGGTTTACATAAGAAAAATGCCTTTAAATTTAGAAAATATTGCAGGCGTGATGAGAAATTAATGAAATAAGTTTCAGGTTAGGTTGGATTAGCCGTTTCTCGAGTAAATGATAGCGGTAGCGACAGTCGACATATACAGGGTGTCTTTCCTGTACTTGGCGTCGAGACGCTACCGCGTCTCTAGATAATAGTGAATCCTGCATCGTACAATTTACTAATTGTTTCATTAATAATTTCTAGTGTAAGGGGCTGGTCGTAGTTATAATATATAGGCTGTTTCCATTTTTTAAACAAGCCTCGAACCATCCCTAATTGCACAGTTTTGTGGGGGCCAATTTTCTGTTCCCTTTGTCTATCTATTTCGATATCTTGAGAAATGTACAGTTCGTCGAAAGATAGTGCACATAGTTTATCATGTTCTGGCAGATCTGTGGCTTTCTTCGCCATCATTAACAGAACTGTTGTAAGAACGCCTGGGCTTATGTCTACAGCGGTTGCTCGCTTTCTAAGAGTGGATAGTGCGGGTAATGGCATATTTTTTTTTCTCAAATATCTATAAGCTTTCGGTGATACACTCCTCAATGCTATTGAAGATGCAATGTCTTCGTTGCTCCATTTAGTCACTTTTCGTTCCGGGTATAAAAGTTTTTGTATTTGACTAGTAGAAAAAACAGGGCTTAAATTTTTCAAAATATTTTTCATAATTCTTTCTTTAGTCGTTTTTTCTTCTAAACGTAGACTTTCATTTAATCTTTGTAAATCATTTTTCAATTGTTCATTTTCTAATTTCAACATACTATTCTCTGACTTTAGATCATATATTTCTTTCTTTAATAAATTTATGTCGCAAGGGTTTTCTTTCCTAAAGTTAAAGAACTTTTTAAACTAAATTAAAATATTAATACTTAAACATTGCAAGTATAATTAATATCGACATCATTACTTATTAAAATAAAACTCATTATTAATTAAACTATACCGTATATCTTCATGGGACATAGGCTCCTCTGATTGTAATTTATTTTCTTCATTACTTGGTAGTAATACTTGAGGCAGAGAAATACATACGGATTCAATTGAAATAATTTTACATTTTTTATTTCTTGGGTCACTAGGTTGTGGGTAATCCACTAAGGCTTTTCGCTTATTTCTACAATTACTAAAATAGAAATATCAGTGATTAAGTATAAATAAAAATGACTTCTTACTTCGTTAAGTAATAAACAAATTTCACTCTCGAAAAAAACCTTAAAATGTCAAGAGCATGTGTCAAATTTTCTGTAGGAACAGCGGATTTTGTTAATTTAAATATATTTGAATCCCCAGGGACAATGAGATGATTTGGCTTTTTTTCAAAACAGTCGTTTGTAAAATGAATGGAGCACACGCGTGCTATTACAAAATGAATTATTTATTAATAAATACGTATAAATTGAAACAAGAGTTTTTATAAATTGCAAATGAAAATTACCATTCTTGATGTTTAATTTATCAATTGCACAAGCCTTTATCCACTTGTCAGCAATTTCGGAGTCCTTTGGAAATCTAAAATATTTTATATTTAAACTCTTTGTGTTTCCATTCCAATTTGAACATGATTTAACAGAACAATCAGGCATTTTTTAAATCTTTAAATATTCAAACAAAAAGGACAAAAGGAACAAAAGGAACTTCGAACAAGAAACTAAACTTTATTAAACTTTAATATATTGAACGAAACAGTGAATACAAGTGAAATTCTCACGAATGATCGCTTTGCAAAACCAATCTTCCATGAATTTATAGTCGTGAAGTATGTTTACCAAAAGGATCTGTAACTATTTTCAAATCCTTGGGGGCTTAGTCTAACTTCACCTTTACTTTTCTTTCCGATTACATTCGTGTAGTCTTGTTCAAACTTCGCGCCTCTACAGTTTACGCTACACGAAGTTACGTAGTACATTATAAACCCCATAATGTAACTAGGCGGCCATATTTTAACATGGCGGAAAGTGGGAAGGCGCAGTAGAAGACGAAAATGAGCTGCCGGTCGAGCACACCTAATGTCTTTACATCATGGTCATAACTCCGGCAAAAATAGTGCCGTTTGTGGCCACTGCACTGTTTTTGGCCTTGTGCATAATTATCTTATTTTTACATTGCTTGCAGATCATTATTATGTGGAGAATTTCACAGCATAGATATTTTGTTTAGTATACCGCCAGAAATATAAGGTTACATTTATTGCTTACACGGAAAAGTATTATATTTTTTAAGAAGTGGCCAAAACTGGTACGATACCTTAATGTGGCCACAAATGGTGCATCTATAACCCTATCGATATTTTGGAAATATGGTTTGAAAGCGTGGAATCCCTACTTTCAGCTGTATTTTTTCAGATTTTAGCTGTATTACTTTTCGGCAAAGTTATAACGATATCCCCCCCCCCCCCCCCCATACACATGACTCGTGTATGAAAGAAGCTAATTCCCTTTAATTCACGAATTCCTTTTCATTCACGAATTCCTTTTAATTCGAATTCCCTTTAATTCACGAAAAAAATGAAAAAAGTTCACATTCAAAGATTGTGAAATCAACTTTGCTAATTCCAATCACGAAAAAACTTAAAAAGTTCACACGGAAAGATTGTAAAATTAACTTTGCTAATTCCAATTGTATTCTCGTTCTCCGCTCAGACACTGATTCCTCTGTCACTTTTTATACTTGACATTCCTTTATTGGCCACAAATCAATTCAGTGCTCAGATTTTCAGCTTCGGTTTTGAGGAATTAGCGGGCCGGTGTATAAGAAAAAAGTATGAAGTCGACTTAAAACAAAATTTTTCACATTCTCCGCATCTCTCTTAATCTATTACCGACTTTGATTCGTTTCAATTAGTCTGTACCAAGTTTTTATTATCTTCCATCGTAAAATGATCTTCATACGACGTTTTTAACAGAAGATGTCCCTCTTGTAAAAGTTTTTGAGTCAAAACGCTTATACAACGGCGAAGTTTTTGCCGGAGTTGTGACCATGTGAATTTGCCCCTATTTTTCGGGTTCCTAGAGGTGATCCTTTAATTAATGTGAGGAGTGTAGTACAATGTTTCTTCTTTCAACTATTTTATATTTTTCACTCTATTGTATAAAGCAGATAAAATAATGTGAAAGCAATAATAAAATTGTTGTTTTAATATAATTAATGAACATACATTGGAAAAGCTGTTCCTCGAAAAGGGGACACCTTCCCTCTGTGAATTCATCGGGGGAGGAGAAGCCCTCCTCCCTTGACGAAGTACCGGAGGAAAATATCACTTCGGGTTCCCGAAAATTAATTAGGCTGATCGGCCAGAGCTCATCTCGACAGGGTCGCGGATTATGATCGTATTGTCCCGCGCGGCGTTTGCGAACGGTACGTGCGGTTTCAAAGGCATCGTAGGTATGTACCAGAGATGGGCATTATTTAAATAACAAATTATTTTAAATGACGTATCAAATAAAAAATACTTTAGTCTTATTCGTCATGAATAAGACTAACCCAAGTCAATTTTTAATCGAAGCGTCCATGATTGAAGTAGGTCGATCATGGGGATTCAATCGTCGTCCATGATTGAAGTAGGTCGATCATGGGGATTCAATCGTCGGCCATGATTGAATACGTCAATCATGGGGAATCAATCGTCGGCCATGATTGAAGTAAGTCAATCATGGGGATTCAATCGTCGGCCATGATGGAATACGTCAATCATGGGGATTCAATCGTCGGCCATGATTGACCTACCTTCAATCATGGGGATGCAATCATGACTGAATGAACAGTGTTCTCGTATTCAACCGTAGTTCAGTCGCGTAGCTCGACTAACCTTGGCGAGCCTCGAGAATCGCGAGAACCTTTGATCGATGCCGCGCGAGGCCCGAGCCGAGCGACATTGTATCGTTCACCCGTCTAAACTGGCGCCTGGAATTGCTCAGCGATGTGTCATCGATTATACGGAAAGTGAATTTCTTTATTACTTAACCGACTTCAAAAAGGAGGAGGTTATAGATTCGACCCGTTTGTATGTTTGTCCCCTCATAACTCCTCAGCATATGGACCGATTTTGATGATCTTTTTTTTATTCGAAAGAGGGCGATGCCCCGGTGGTCCCGTCCTAGACTAAATCAACATTGGCCCAATATTTTGCCACTTATGGTTAATAATAAAGACTATTGTCACCTAATTATTATTATTTTATGTACGTACGCGCATATTTCCTCAGCATGTTGTGTCAATATATATAAAAATAAAAAGCTAAAAATAAAAAATTTTATAAAAATTAAAACGACACCCTCGTGATGAATACGTGAGCTGTCGTTATTGTTTCTACCGTTGTTAGACCTGATTGAAGTAATAGAGGGTGCGAGGGGTACGGTTAAGGCGACCGTAATAGCGGAGCGCGCGGCTCGCTTACCTGAAACGGCGCGCGCCGCTGTCTTTAACAGCTTCCTGCGACGTTGAATATACAAATTACCAACAAGAGAAAGGCTGATTTTATAGGAAATTCTTCAGCGAATATGGTGGTATTTTTTTCGGATTTTTAAAATCGTGACCTTGAGCCTCAATTTGCAAAATAAAACTTTATTTATAATTTTCATTATTGTAAAAATGATTTTTTAATCGGGAACAAAAATATTCAGGAAGGCCGATCCTTCTAGTTTACAATAACGTTAGGATCAACTGAATCCGACAAATAGTTTCCGAGTTAAAAATGCATAAGTACAACCCATTTTCATGAAAATAGGCAAAAATCGCAAAACTCAACGCCCTATATTTTTTTAAACCAATTCGAAAACGACAAAATGGTGAATTAAACCCCCCATACTTTCACGAGGGCTACAACATATTCAAGTTTGAACAAAATCCGAGACATCGAAGGAAAAAAGTGATCGAGTTGGCGTGGAATGTTTCTTCTTCCTTTGATCGTTGTTTTTAAACACACTTAAATGTTCCGAATGCAATGATAACTTATATCATTTTATTCGGGAGGGTTCATAGAATTGTTTGACGTAACAATCAACCGAATAACTATTATTGCTTCAACACAAAAAATCTTCAAAGTTGAAAATTTGCATTTTTTTTCAACACCGATTTTCTCGAAAACTGGGACTGATGGCAAAAAACGGTTTCTGTGTTCGTATTCAGCGCAAAGAAATCTACAAACGGTTATTGAACGTTGCAAGTCCGAAAACACTTAAATTCTGTTGAACTGTGAGATGGAATAATTATTTGTTACCTACATATAATTGAAGGGTCGGATGCAATAAGGGAACTAAGTAGCGCTCGAAAATGGGAAAAATTATTGTCCAAACGCTAGGAAAGATTGGAAAATTAAATGTTAGTAAAATGTATTTTAAAAAATATAGTGCCGTATAGCTCGTCGCGACACACATCTTTTCTATTTACAGTTTATTTATCCAATCATTACTATTCGAGCTAAATGTTATAAACAAAAACTTTTTCATCGTCCAAAGTCATTATTTCTTTAAACATAAATTGCGATATCTTGAGTAAATATTATAGTCTGGGAGCCAGCGACACATTTTTTTTGTCAATTCGTTTAAAGTTAGTTTATGTTTTGTTCTTCTATATTTGTGCTACATATGCACAAAACGTCCTCCTGCCAGCGCACCAGCGGAACAACGCTTATCAGCAGCGTGTCAATTATGTAAGAAAATATTGTGCAAAATTCTTATTTGTTTAAATTTGAAAATTTTTGTACTAATAATAGACACCATATAACACCGAAAAATGATCTGCTGTCACCTTAGTTGCGGAACGGCATGCTACTGCCACTCCTATAAACATGTTAAAAAAATTAACTCCATTGACCAAAATGTTTAAAGCTGAAATTTTTTTTGGTGGTAGTTTTAATCACAAAATGTCAGAAAAACGATTGCTGCCAGTCCTATCGTGGAACAAAAGGCTTGGCAGGAGCCACCAAAGGTACGGCGCGACGCACCGCGCAGAGTTACGTTCACACGGCGTGTGCAATTCAACATTCGTTTTCTCCGCCGCACAGTGTTACGCGTAATGGACAAAAGTCAAGAATCCGAAGTGTTTGATC
Organism: Andrena fulva; assembly: GCA_946251845.1. Classification (NCBI taxonomy): domain Eukaryota; kingdom Metazoa; phylum Arthropoda; class Insecta; order Hymenoptera; family Andrenidae; genus Andrena; species Andrena fulva. The sequence continues at coordinate 46,347,183 of OX276329.1, forward strand.
CACAAATTCTTGTATCTTATAATGTTAATAAAGGAACGTAGGTTTCAATGTTACCCATAACTTCTGCTGAATTTACTAATTTGTTGTCAAAAGTGATACTAGAAATTCATTACAAATTTCGGTGCATTTTTTCAAACACGTGCCATTGGCAGAATGTTGATGCTTTTCATTTGCTTTTTATAAGTTGTGTTTAATACTGTCATACCTTCAAAACTGCCGAGTCAGTTTTTTACAATACTAACAATTTGTACTAATTCTTTATGTTAAATGTTTATCAACTTCGATGGGACTTTAAAAAAAAACACCAAAAAATACTTCCCTGATTTTTTGTATATTAAATTTAGGGATCATTAAACTTTATATTAACGTCAATTTCAACTGCACGAATTTGCACGAAATAGAAAAAATAGCCAAAATCATTATTAAGACGTTCATCGCTCCGGCCCTTAGCGTAGTCGCTGGGGCTCCTCGTGCATAATGTTGCATTTTTTTATTATAAACTCCGATCCAACAGTGTCAAAGTACAGACAGAAATGCAACAAAATTAAAAAAAAACACAGTCCAAACAAATGATTCATCCGACACAAATACAGATACCTGTTCCGAATCTGATGCAGAATTAGTATAATAAAAAATATGCATTCTTTTTATATTTTAAGAGAACAATAATGTACTTTTTTTTAACAATTAACACTTATGTTAATCTACACATCCGATATGCTTTTTCCAATTGTTCATACGATATCTACCATGACTTTTCCATCCTGGATGATGTCTTCAGTTTCAAAATAGCAGTCCAAACGCGATACACGTGATAAAAATAATTTGATAAAAAATGTTTCCAGCAAAAGTTAGTCAGTATTCAGTTCGCAACAAATTGCAAAAGTAAATATCAATAAAAAACTTTTTATTCACTGAAAAATCAAGATCGCCTTAATTTTTTTAATGGAACTGTATATTTTTTTATACACCAATCGATGCATTATATTTATATTCTCTTTAAAAAAGTATTAGGGTACTTAGGACGAAAACTGATTAGTTCAGAAGTTATGAGTTTTGTCCCGAACGCCCATATACGCGTAACACTGTGCGTCGCGCCGTAACTTTGGGGGCTCCTGCCAAACCTTTTGTTCCACGATAGGACTGGCAGCAATCGTTTTTCTTCCATTTTGTGATTAAAACTACCACCAAAAAAAATTTCAGCTTTAAACATTTTGGTCAATGGAGTTAATTTTTTTAACATGTTTATAGGAGTGGCAGTAGCATGCCGTTCCGCAACTAAGGTGGCAGCAGATCATTTTTCGGTGTTTTATGGTGTCTATTATTAGTACAAAAATGTTCAAATTTAAACAAATAAGAATTTTGCACAATATTTTCTTACATAATTGACACGCTGCTGATAAGCGTTGTTCCACTATCGTTATGGCAGGAGGTCTTTTTGTGCATATGTAGCACAAATATAGTGGGAAAAAACATAAACCAACTTTAAACAAATGAGTCATTAAAAAGTGTCGCTAGCTCCCGGACTATTAACGGATCGTTATGAGACTTAAAACATAACTTCAGAAAACTCTAGCGAAGCCTCTGTGCGATGTATGCACAAAACCCTTATGTTAAGAAATATAATAATATTTAATTGAAGAGTAATACTGAACATAAACCATGTTTTTCAACGATCGCCGTTAAAAAGTATCGAGGCAATTTTGAGGTACATATAACTTTCTGCGACAATGTTTTTCCTTAATATACAACGAAGATTTGCACCAATTTTCACACTGATTAATAAATAATTGTAGAAGATATGGCGATATATATAAATCTCGCGCGCCACCATCAGTCGTATGTTTAAAGAAATAATTTAACGATCAAACGAACTTACCTGTATGTGAAGTTCGATCGTAATTATACGAGACTCTCGCCCGAGATGATTACAAGTGTAGTAGCATTTATTCTACCTACTAACAGTCACGGTTTCAGAGTTTTAAACCTAAAAATCTGGGTCCCCGGCCCTCGCGGGCCTGGCGCCCTCCGGTGGCTCGACTCGTCATATCGTTTAAAACCTTTAAAATATAAAACAAAAAACTGTTTGTACAAATTACTGGGCAAAGGAAATTACAATATTTCCTCGGGTATCTTCCCTGGGTGGGACTGTAATCATCTCGGGCGAGAGTCTCGTATAATTACGATCGAACTTCACATACAGGTAAGTTCGTTTGATCGTTAAATTATACTTCGAATCTCGCCCTCGAGATTACAAGTGTAGCTTTTCAGAGCATGACAAAACATTTTTTTTTTTTTTTTTTTTTTTTTTTTTTTTTTTTTTTTTTAATATGTGAATATAAGAGTATTTCTAGCTTTCTAATTACAACCACCTATTTTTGGTAACGCTTAAGTTTACTTAGTCTGTTAACACTGCTGACGCAAACCCGTCACTATCTTGGAAGCTGATTGGCCTTTTATAAAAATTAGCAAACGCAGTTGAATTTTTTGACCAGCCTGCCGTCTTTTTGATAAGGTCTAGGCTTATCCCTTTTTCCGACGCTCTCGAGGTCGACGCATGTCTCGTACTATGTGCCGTAAAAGACACGTCTATGTCACACTCGGAAAGGACTACCCTGATCCACTTGCTCAGAGTTTGACTGGACACTGGGCCATGCGGTTTGCGAAAAGAGAGAAACAATGACTTTTCTTCCTTTCTAATACGCTTAGTAGCCTCCACATACCTTAAAACAGTCTTAGCCACACAAAGTTCGGGTTTGTTGGCAAAAAATGGGAGATCTAAAACGGGCTGCGGCGCTCCCGGTCTCGACGTTTTAACAAGCCGAGGGATTTTAATCCTTACACCCTGCCCCGAAACAATGATATTCTCTACTGAGATGAGAGAGAAGGTTTGAACTCTATGAGCTGTAGCAAGGGCTAACATAATGATCGTCTTATAAGATAACTGTCGCAATGAGAGCTGTTCCAGGGGAAACAGATTGCCCATTTTTGTTAAGACCGGACTTACGTCCCATGTTGTTTCATAACGAGGCGTACTCGGTCGCAAACGAAATATTCCCTTCATGAAACGGGATATATATACATTATGTGAGAGGTTTTCTGACGCAATCAACGAAATAGCGGCTCTTGCGGAGTTGAGCGTTCCGTAGGAGGCTCCCTCTTCGAATTTTTTGGATAGGAACTCTAGTACCGCCGAATGTGTGGTTTCCAGTGGGTCCCAGCTTCTTTCCTGAGAGAAGTTCCACCATTCCTTTAATGCTGTATTATATTGTTTGATTGTTGCTCCTGCTAATGAGGCGATCATAATACGTAACGATGCAGTGGGAATGTTTTTCCTCAAAAGCGAGCTCCTGATAACCTCGCTGCAACCAGGGTAAGCCTGAGAGGGTGGTACCGTTGCCTGCAAGGAGACACCAAAAGATCACGATTATACTTAAAGATCAGTGGGTCCGAGGTTAATAACCTTTGGAACAACGGAAACCATGGTTGCGTTGTCCAAAGCGGGACCACAACCACACCAGAGGCTCCTTCATTCAGAATCTTTTGAAGGACTCTAGGGATCACCGCGAAAGGTGGAAACGCATAGAAATTCCTATCCTTCCAACTTATTGTGAACGCATCGATGTTCATTGCATCCGGATCTCTCTCCCAAGCGCAATAGACTGGGCATTTTGCATTAGCACGTGAAGCGAAAAGGTCAATAGACGGTGACCCAAAACGCCGTACAATATGTTGGAAGGCATATTCGGCCAGCTCCCACTCGATATCAATATTCTTTATCCGGGATAAGAAGTCTGCGTCTGTATTCTCGCGCGAAGGTATGTACGCAGCATGGACCCATAGCCTACGAGTCTCGCACCAGTTCCAAATATCTGTCGCTAAGTCATGTAATTGAGGAAACTGAGTTCCTCCCATTTTATTTATGTATGCCTTAGCCGTTGTGTTATCAACCCTGAGCAGAATTTCACAGTCCGTCAGGTCTGTAGCAAAACATTTAAGCGCTATAAACGCTGCCATTAGCTCTAGGGAGTTAATATGCAATTTTGTTTCCTTTTCCTTCCATAACCCATGTGCCGCCTTTCCCTCACAAAATGCACCCCACCCTGTCAGAGAGGCATCGGAAAAAACTTCCCTTCTATAAGACGCGGACCGTATAAGTCTTACCGAACTATCTAATCTCTGATGCCACCATGCCAAATCTTGTTTTATATAGTCCGGCAGCGTTACCGTTACATCAAAATTTCCTAAGCTATATTCAAGAGCTTGACATTTAGCCCTTTCTAGTAATTTGCAATGCAACGCTGCATACTCCACAGCTGGGCAAGCCGCGACTAGGGAGCCTATCAACTGTGCAAACTCCCTAATCCTACATCGTCGCCTCTTGAGAAAAAGAGACACCAAATTTTTTAAGTATTCCCGTTTTTTCTGGGTTAACTCAATCGCAATCTTTTGCGAGTCTATTATGAACCCAAGGTATTTACACCTTGTATTTGGCGTAAGATCACTTTTCTTATAATTAATCATAAACCCCAACGACATAAGGAGATCTACCGTTGTCTGAATATTCTCATTGCAAGATTCTGCATCCTTTCCCAGGCATAGGATATCATCGAGGTATATGACTGACAGATGCGACTTTGAACGTAAATGGCTAACCACTGGTTTCATTACTTTCGTGAATACCCATGGACTCGTACACAGGCCAAATGGTAAGCAGGTATACTCATATAAGTGATCGTCAAACAAAAATCTTACAAACCTTCTACACTCTTTATGTAGTGGGATTAGGAAATAGGCGTCTTTCAAATCGATTGAACCAAGGTATGCACCGGGCCACATTAGCTTACATACCGTACGAACATCTTCCATCTTAAAATGGACTGGATCTAAGAACTCATTTAGTTCCTTCAAGTTAATTATGAGCCTGTTTGAGCCATCAGGTTTTTGCACCAGGAACACATTGGAAATAAATTGACCATCGACTGGTTCACAAGGCTTTATTGCACCTGTCTGCAATAAACTATCTATTTCCTTCCTAATTTCCAGAGATTCTCTCTGGGACCAACTGCGCGAAGGAGGTGGCGATGACTGAGTGACCTTGGATGTGAAGGGCAACTTATAACCCCGAATGCATTCCAAGACGAAGCTGTCTGAAGTGATTGTCATCCATTGCTTTGTAAAAAGTTTTAGTCTACCCGCCAACTTAGTTACCTCTAACGGGCTTCCTGCTTCGAGGTCTTTTGTCTGTTGGGTGCTGGACGATAGGGTTTCTGCGCTTGCTTCGTAGATGTGAAGCGATTGTGTGGTACTCGCTGCGATGGTTTCGGTACAAAACCCATCCTTGAACCCGTCTGTACCATTGGCCTCAGTGCAGACGGGTGTTTTGAGTTTCCCTGGTTGTAGCTCGGTGTGTGCTTTTTCAACGGTTGTTGAAACTTCATTCCTTGCCCTACCTTGTCGACCGACCTAGCCTCTTTCAACTTTTCGCCGAGCTTCGCTCCAAATAGGAACTCGTCTGTAGCAGTTTTTTCCAGCACCAATGCCACCTGCTTGTTTATGCTGGGTATAATACACGATCTTCGGGCCACTGTTTGTCCCCTATACACCTCTGCAAGGAGCTGGGATGTCTCCCATAGCCCTTCAATTGTCTTTTTTACATCGATATCTTCTCTCCTTTGAGTAAGCAAAGGATCAATGACCTTACCCAAAGCCGATAAGGCAGAACCCGCTAAATTCTGAGTCTTGCAGAAATATTTGTCCCTCTTCAGAGAGCTGTCATTTAGCGATGCTGCGACCTCAGGGTTCAGCGTCGGTGCTTCCAAGAAGCAGGCACCCTTCCTCACATGCTTCTTTACAAGGGCCTCTTTCACCTCTTTCTTCTGACCCTCCTTGAGCCAGACGGCCCACCGCAACGAAATATGAGGCGAGAACGTTAGCTCACCTTCTTTTGATTGCGGAGATTCACCAATTATTGATAAAATCTCCTCGTCTAAGGGTACAGATACCTCAGCTACCTCAATGGGTTGCGGCTGGTCCAAAGGGGTAGTGTTCGAAGTTGAGGCCTCATTCGGTCTCCCCACCACGGTAACAGACGTTACTACTGGGAGCGCACGAGTTCTGCTTGAGGTGGGTGCTGTATTTTCCTTCTCCTGGACCCGAGGCCCTGTAGAAGGCAAAAAAAGGGACTCTAGTCAGGGTCCGCTATTGTAGATATACTTCGGCCTTGTCTTACCTCTCGTGTAAGCTCAACCGTAAATTTTTTGTCGATCATAGACTTATCTCACGTATAAGTTCGATCGCAAATCCCTACGCCATCGTGTTATGTCTCGCAGAACCTCAGCGTTTACAGAAAAATTGTAGGAATTACCCATCAAAACTCACCTGAGCTCGATAAATTCAGCGGCCTCGACATATTTTCGTCTGTAATTATTTCTCTGTCTGAAATTGCACCTTCATTATCAGAAACAGAAGAGTGCGTAGACGCCACGCGATCCGTCCTCCTTTTTAATTTTCTTTCCAGCTTTTTTAATCTCCTCAACAGCCTATCATGCTTATCGCCCCTCGTGAACTTTTCCTTGTGTTTACCCATTTCTTTCCGGTATACACACCAATATTTTATTCTTAAATAATCTTAATAATCGCAAGAAAGAACTTGCTCGAAGAAACTCACGACGTGACTGCTTCGGCACGAAAAAACGTTATGACGAGTCGAGCCACCGGAGGGCGCCAGGCCCGCGAGGGCCGGGGACCCAGATTTTTAGGTTTAAAACTCTGAAACCGTGACTGTTAGTAGGTAGAATAAATGCTACTACACTTGTAATCTCGAGGGCGAGATTCGAAGTATAATGACTTTGGACGATGAAAAATTTTTTGTTTATAATTTTTTGCTCGAATAGATTGGATAAACAAACTGTAAATAGAAAAATGTGTGCCGTAAAGAGCTTTTTTAGCGTTTGGACAATAATTTTCACCATTTTCGAGCGCTAGTCCCCTAATTGCATCCGATCCTTCAATTTATGTCGCACCAACATAGAGTTGAATTCCAAGACATAGGGGAAACATTCAACTGTGACGTCCCACTATTTTTCGCGCGGTATTTTAACACCATTTCTTCACAAATCCATCCACAATCCACCAAAAACCTTCAATCTCGAGTCATACCCTACTCCCTCACCCAACCGATCATTTGGACGATATACCTTAGTGGTCCCTATCTCTAAACGGTCAATCCAGATTCCCAATCGCCGATCACCTTGATGTTGTACCTTAGCGGTCACCAACACAAGATGACCTATACAAAACGCCACCTCGATGATGTATCTTAGAGATCCCCATCACGAGATGATCGTTACAAAACTCCTTCGCCTATTCGCCATATGAGGCACGAATCCTTCCCTTTAAAATGAATTCAAACAAGTCCCTCGTTACAAAAACCCTCTTAAATCGAGACCACGTCTCAATCCCCTCTTTACGATTCACAGAGTCCAAGCCACTCTAACCCTTTTCCTATAAAATACCCGAAACCCATTCGACGAGTTGAGTATCTCCTTTCGCAGTCATAAGAACCCCAGAAATGTTACTGCGACGCAAATGTACAAACGTGATCAACACGTGATTATAATTACGACGCATTTGGCGTACGTGACATAAATACATCTATTAATAACCATACCATTACAAAAACCCCCAAAATCTACTGCGTCTTGTTGCCGAAATCTGTCAAGGTCTTTACCGCGCGAACCCCCACAGTACTCCTGAAAGATCCTATAAATACGAAGGATCGAGAGCCCAGAGCTCTTTTTTGTCAACAGACAGTTATCCTAGCGAGAAGTATCATTAAAACAAGTGTTAATTATTCTAATCAGTGAACCACGACAATCACTGTAAGTCCTCTTATATATATCATTATTATAGTGCATATCACCCCATACCATTTATTACCATTATTTATCAACGCTTATACCTTACTTATTATATTCTTTCACTAATGCTTATAGCTTACTTATTATATTCTTTCACTAATGCTTATAACTTACTTATTATATTCTTTCATTAATGCGTATTGCTTATATATATATATCGTCATTTATGTTCATGATTCATATTATAAATGTTGTGTGTGAATACGAAATCTTACCACACTCAATAACCATAAACGAAGCAAATAAACCGCTTTGCTAAAATCTCGCTTTGAATTATTGTGTATGCCTCTCGAGTACGAAACTTCCTAGTCCAAACAGACGGCTGCAACAGCTGATCTCGCGTGGCGCTAACAGTGTTTACAAACGTACTTTTACATAGGCTGCGGATAGCCGTATGTCCAAGCGGATTTCGCGGAAACATTACGCATAACTTTTACGAGGATGCAACAGTAAATCCTATTATCGAACCAAATCAAAACAAGAGTGCTAACGGGTGTCCCTCAAGTACTAATTCGCTTTAAAACCTTCCCTGGTCGATTAGAGTGTCGGATGAAAGATTCGCGCCTGATCTTTCCCTCAAATTACTTTCAGTGTGACGGATTCAATATTCGCGCCTAAATTCCTCTCAAACCCTCAGTGTGACGGATTTTAGATTCGCGCCTGGCCTTCCTCCAAAAACCCTCAGTGTGCTGGATTTTAGATTCACGCCTGGTCTTCCTTTAAAACCCTCAGAGTGACGGATTTTAGATTCGCGCCTGGCCTTCCCTCAAAACCCTCAGAGTGCTGGATTCAAGATTCGCGCCTGTCTTTTCCTTCCCCATAGTCATCGTTCCTAAAGACCTCACCCGGGACGTGACACAACAATCAATTTTTCGCACTCAAAATGCCCAATATTATTGAGGAATTTCATAAAAAAAGTGTGCATATAAAACTGATACGAAGGTTTAACGTTATATAAAAAAAATAACGTCAATTCTTGAATAATGACGTGAAGAATTCCAATAAAACGAGATGATTTTGATAAATATACCATGGAAAGTGCAGAAATATTTGTAACCCTGCATCCATGTTATCCCGCTGTACATATTGCAGCGCTGTCCTCCGGTGGGGCTAGAGCACTAAAGAGGTGAGTATGCGCATCCGCCATATTGGGTCCTCTGCAGAGGGAAAACAATATGTACAGCCCGCTAAAACGTATTGAAATCCGCGTGAAAAATATGTATTAATTAATTGTTATTGTAATCAAAATAAAATTCGTCCCTACACAGTATTCACGAGTAGCCTACTAGTGTGGCCTGCTGTGACGACGTGTGTCACTAATACACACGTCATGTGTAGAGTCTTTAGCGTCGCGGGGTATTCCTGACGAAGCAGACACGAGTGGAAGAACCCTGGATAAACCCACAGGGCTCAGGGCACGCGGCTAATGCGATTCGGAATTTTGGTTGAAAAAAATGGGATACTGCAATTTTTCCTCTATTTCCTGGGATTGAGGCCCACCGTGCGTCAGAACAAAAGCGGGCCCAGAGCGAAGCGAAAATTCATTCGTTGTTTACAATCGGTAATTTCATACCTGCTTACTCAAGAACGTTTCGACAACATCGGGCTGCCAGGTTTAATGGGCAATAAAAAACGGTGATGCCGTCATTAAGAATTTTAGGCATTCTTCGGTCTGAGTTAATCCGTATACAATTGTTCTGTCGGTGGGTAGTACAATAGACATATATAAGTATAGACCAGCGGTGCAGAGGACCCCCAATTCCGGGCGCGAGCGCACATTCGAGCTCGAGTCGAGCTCCGAGCTCATTCCAGGGCAAGCGAGTCGGCCAACGGAGTGGGGAGCGGCCTGAGTAGTGGGAGCGGAGAATCAAAGGCTGCCGCAGGGGTCTCCAGAGTTTGACGCTCCGAAAATAAGGCACATTTTGGGGAATTTTTAAAAGGAAAGTATTATAATTCCAATCTCTGTACTTTTATAAATTGAAATTTTAAAAATGTGTTCAAATTTTTGTATACAATAATAGTAATTTGGTTCAAAGTTATAATGGTAGTAGTAAGAGGGGTTTGAAAAAAAATTTGTTGCTGGCGAGCATAATTTTGGCTGCCGTAATATGTACATCTGAAACAAAAAACGTACAATTTTTCTTAATCTATATGAGTGTGGTTATGGTATGAACTTTAGTTCATGTTGAATGAATAATGTTGAAAAGCACAAAAATTGTTGTATTTCAAATGTAAACATTAATTTTTTGGAAAAGCATATGTTAGTTTTTTGTGTTGCAAAATTGGATTTTTGCAAATAATTCATTCTAGTTCACAGGACAACCACACAGATTAAGAAAAATTTTGCGCTTTTTGTTTCCGATGACTGCGGCAGCCAGAATCATGTTCGCCAGCTACAAACTTTTTTAAACCCTTCTTACTGCTATCATTATAAATTTGAACAAAATTATTATTATTGCATACAAAAATTTATACATTTTTCAAATCTCAATTAACCCTCCGTATCCTGTGCCTGAGTCAATTTTAACCCACCGCTTGAGGTCGCTAACACACACGGTGATGGAGCTGTGTATGTAAGTCACGGTCATGCGATCATTTAGCTGTCGGGGGTGTCATAAAAGCATAAACTGGGCCTTTCCGATGACCGTGTTGGGGCAACAATTGCGGCCTTTACACGTACGTTCTTGCGTGGCACTTTTGCGCGCCACACGCCAGTACGGCACGCATTTGGCGTGGCGCGCCGGAACGTCGGAAGGACCGCGCTCCTTCTCGCAGGCCAGAAGGTCGTACCCGTCACTACCTAGAGACAGCGAGTTCGGGCCCCCATTTCTACGTCGACTCTACATGCTTTTTCCATGCACCAGCGCAGTCTTGTATTGTGTACTACCTGTTCCATGTATATTATCGATCTGCGAAACGATCGGGAAGACACGATCGCGATATACGTAGGTTCGCGAAAATTATACGAATTCCTCGATATACCTGCCTTAAGGCAGAGTTAAACATGTGCAACAGCGCGCATTTCGCGCCGAACCATAAAAATTTCCTACGGTGTGAGGTCCTACGTTGCGCGCCGAACCATAAAAATGGACCCTTATTTATGGTGTTCGCAGCGCGCATTGCACATGTTTAACCGCGCCTTTATAGAGGATATCATAAATGCTGTTACTGTAGGGCCCACTGAAACATCTGTTTTTACGAAGCTACATTTGGTTTACCTGAAGGTGCTATAAATTATAGAAATGGTTTATTACTCAGTTATAACGATTGTATTGCGATCTGCATTCTCCTTGCAGACGAAAAGTTTCCACCTCATCGGTCGTTCTTGTTCGCACTTTGTGCGCGGTTAGAAGTGTGGCGCGCCGGAATTCCACGCTCTTGCGTGCGCGTAAAACCATTGTCAGGCGTGTCGCGTTCAAAAGTGTGGCGCGCAAGAACGCCGCACGCAAACCTCGACTCAAGAGGCAACGCCGCCGATAAACCGTGCCTCGATGGGTTTCGAGGACTTCGACCCTCGAGCCCAGGGGGGCCGTACAATGTTGCCCCCTAAGAAGTGACGAATCGAAAATTCTACATTACTCATCGAATCTTGGCGAAAGTGGTGTGAGTGAACCGTTTCCTTATGTTTTCCTGATGAAAATGGTCCAAAAACGACACAAATCGCATCGTAATTAAAGAATCTTCAGAATAAATTGATTTCCATAACTTCGTTAAAAATAGTTCGATTTACATGAAATTTGGTATAATTTTCATTTGAAAAACATAAGAAATGCATCGGTATCACTTCCATATCGATGCGATAAAGAATACAGTTTTTCTGAAGCAGGTATGAATCCTCGGCCGACCGCAGCGAATCGACTTCGATAACCCACAGTCAAGGGTGAAATATTCATTACAGCGTATTAAGAAATTCTTTATTCTTCAGCGTATCGATATGAAAATAACACCAATGGATTCCTGGCGTTCTCCCAATTAAAATAATCACAAATGTCATGCAAATGGGACTACTTTTACACAAGCAATACAATTTATAAAAGGAGCAGGCATTTCTTAAACACACTCTCTTATCGTATCGATATGGAAGTGACATCAATGGATTCCTGGCTCACCCTGGAGTCCGATGAGGCTGTAATTTATCCAAAAGCATGATTAGATCGATGTAGAATCTGTGATCTGTACGGTGATCGACATAAGTGTGACCACTTTGTTTTATGAGGGCTGCTCGGATTCCGTGGTCCGAACTATGACCAGATCGAGCAAAGAACCTTGCTGATTGGCCAAATTTTCCTTGGAGAGGAGGGACCTTCCCTCTGTAAGTTCGACGGTGTAGAGGGGGGGGGGGGCATCCTCCCCCTCTCGATAACGTAGAGGTGCAAAAGTAGACATCTGCTTACCAAAACTAGCGAGGTTGATCGGGCTTATAACCGTATTGTCTCGCCAGGGTCGCGGTTTATAACCGTATTGTCTCGCGGGTCTGAGGGGGAACCCGCCGAAGGAGTAATATACGGATTAACTCAGACCGAACAAAGTCGAAATCCCTGAAAAACTGCACGATGTCGATTTTCCCTTTTCGACATCTGGCTGACAAATGCTGGTTTCTGACGATGACCAGGCCTGTGCGAACCCTTGAAACTAGGTATGTATGTAGATGGAAGAAGAAACTCCAGAAAGTACCGAAGAAAGAGGTATATACAGGGTGTCTGCGGGAACAGTAAACAGTTGGATATTTCCTAACGTATTCGAGATAGAAAAACAATGTTTATATGGGATTGCATGATTCGATGAGACAAATTTATTAGGCCAGACGATTTTTTTCTTACATTATTATTTTAAAAAATACGATGGTCAAGTTCAGTTTTTTAAATCTGCGGAAATTAACCACCCGCATAGTTGTCAGTCAAATCAGTTTTGACCCTTTCTTAAATCGCGTTCACTTCTTACTAGAGATCCCGGCGTAGGACGTGTATTAAAGATACGCGTGTACGTGTAATGATGAAAAGTATTTTCGTATTGCACCAAGAGAAGCAAATAGAGCACACGGTCTAATTTTCGATGAACATGCAGAGGAATGAACCTTATTCACATTAAAAAAAATTAACGGTTTTGATATTTAATAAAAAGTTTCACTTCTATCGCGTGAGAGTTCCACACTTTGATTTTTTAACTAAACATCCGAATGTTTAAATTTTACGCAAATAGTTTGCGATACGTAGGTACAGACAGAATTTACTAGGTTACAGATGAAAATAAATAACATCATGATTTTGGTTAATAAAGTTTAACCTATTAATCGTTTATTAATCTATTTCAGACAACTACAACGACTGATTTTATGCTAACAGGGCGCATATGATTTTTGTAAGGCGCTCTATTTGAAGCACTATAACTCCGGATATAAACACTATTTTTGCATACAATTTTTTTTTCATTTTCCCTAAAGATTGACAAATAAAGTCACAAAGCTGAAAGTAAATATATTTAATTCTTTGGTTTTAAAAAATTCGCGTTGACTTCCTACCGCTTGTATAGGCTCGAAGAGTCTTGGATGCCTGGCGCGGCGCGCGCTTCAGAATTTCCGCACTGTCGGAAACTCTACGCGCCACGCCGAAGCCTTGGTTTAAAGTACCGCTTTCCTTTTCTAACTACCTTTTCTGTCTCTTATGTAAACTCTTCTGGATTCGAGGTTTGCGTGCGGCGTTCTTGCGCGCCACACTTTTGAACGCGACACGCCTGACAACGGTTTTACGCGCACGCAAGAGCGTGCAATTCCGGCGCGCCACACTTCTAACCGCGCACGAGGTGCGAACAAGAACGTCCGATGAGGTAGAAACTTTTCGTCTGCAAGGAGAATGCAGATCGCAATACAGTCGTTATAACTGAGTAATAAACCATTTCCATAATTTACAGCACCTTCAGGTAAACCAAATGTAGCTTCGTAAAAACAGATGTTTCAGTGGGCCCTACAGTAACAGCATTTATGATATCCTCTATAAGCCAGGGATATCGAGGAATTCGTATATTTTTCGCGAACCTACGTATATCGCGATCGTGTCTTGCCGATCGTTTCGCAGATCGATAATATACATGGAACAGGTAGTACACAATACAAGAATGCGCTGGTTCATGGAAAAAGCATGTGGAGTCGAGGTAGAAATGGGGACCCGAACTCGCTGTCTCTAGGTAGTGACGGGTACGACCTTCTGGCCTGCGAGAAGGAGCGCGGTCCTTCCGACGTTCCGGCATGCCACGCCAAATGCGTGCCGTGCTGGCGTGTGGCGCGCAAAAGTGCCACGCAAGAACGTACGTGTAAAGGGCCCAAATGGGACGCTCGAGACAATACCATATTTTCCTTGGAGAAAACAAAATGGGCATACGGCCTCTGCAGTCATAGAATTCTCCACCACGAGACCTTATACCGAGAAGTGGGGAATGAGCATACCACGGTCGAGCTCGAGGGCGCACCGACTGCCCTGGGTGCACCCCTGGTATAGACGGAGCGTAAGCTTGGACTATCGGCGAGGGAAACGTAGGATTGGAGGGGAAAAGGCAGAGGTTCAGTTAGGGGCGCGTCGAGTTACCCAACTTACGCATATTCGCCTCCTTACCGCGAACCTTACAACCCCCTACATCGGATCGGACCCTCACGTATATGTATACCGTTGTAAACCGCTGCGCCGACTCGCAGGACAATACGGTCGTAAACCGCGACCCTGGAGAGATGCTCTGGCCGATCATCCTAATTAATTTCTGGAAAGCGGAATTGGTACATACATATTTTCCTTTGGTACTTTGTCAAGAGGGAGAGCGTTTCTCCGCCCCTCGATGAATTCACAGAGGGACGGTGCCCCGTCTTCGAGGAACGGCGTTTCCATTGTATGCTAATTAATTATATGAAAATAACAATTACATCCATATTATTTTCTCTACTTTATATAATAATGTGAAAAATATAAATTATTTGAAAGAGGGAACCTTGTGCCTCATGAAATACTGGTATCGGTATACAATGTACATACTCTTGAGGGGTATTCTCCCATGACATTGGCATGCATTTAGGTACAGTGGCTCACGAAAGTATTCGAGCGCTCGTTATTAAAACTGTAAACAATATAGAAATATATATGTTAGACTTAACTGCAAGAAGTGAATCGGATAATATTTGTAAACGTTATGAAACATTCATTGCAATGATGTACTGAAACAGGGGCAGAAAAGTATTCGAACGGCATTAATTATACGCACCTTATATTATATGTATTAATATTTAGTTGCGCCGCCTTTGGCTTCAATTACGCTTTTCATACGTTGTCGCATGCTGTGTACTAGTTCTTACCCGACTGCGGCACGCAAAGGAGGGTATTGTGTTTATCAGGCTATGTATGTATGTCCATGTTACGCTCTAGAGCCTGTACGGATACACCGATTTGGACAAATGAGGTGTCTTTAGAATGGTCTTGACCTTCCGAATGTCATAGGCTATATAATTTTCAAAATTGTGAGATAAAAATAATGGGAACGGTAAATATTGACAAAAGGGGACCCAGTCCCAATGACGTTGTTGACCTTGACATATGTACACGACATATGTACCTGCGGTCCTTGCCACACAATATTGCTGAACATAACTAAAAAGTAAAAAATAAAAAAAAAATTAAAAACCCGACTGCTTAATAAAACATTAAAAAAATTAAATTAAAAAGAGAACTAAAATGACAAAAACAAGACTTAATTTATTTATACATGGTATATTAATTATCATAAATAGGATAATAATAAAATGACAATTTAAATTAACTCAATTGGCTGCAGGCGGAGGCCTTAAATATTTTGATGCAAATGATTTGATGTAATTACATACATTCGAACATTTGTACATTCGAACATTACATTACATTCAATATTGTGTATCGCTGTTCGCCCTAATTAGATTCGATGGGTTATTAACAACGCCAATAGTATTCCCCACACGGACAAAGAGAGAAACATATAATTTACACAACACACTGAAGTTGAAATGTCACTATATAAGCATGAATTTGCATTGATGTTGTCCACCTCTTTTTGTTACCAGCTTGAAGCACTTTCTTTAGTCATTGCGGTACATGCTTGGGGTAGAAGAGCATCGAAATATTTAAGGCCTCCGCCTGCAGCCAATTCAGTTAATTTAAATTGTCATTTTATTATTATCCTATTTATGATAATTAATATACCATGTATAAATAAATTAAGTCTTGTTTTTGTCATTTTAGTTCTCTTTTTAATTTAATTTTTTTATTAATTTAATTTTTTTAATGTTTTTTTAAGCAGTCGGGTTTTTTCAGTTATAGGTATTACATACTTCTAAAATCTTATGTTTTAGTACATCTTGCGAAGTTAGGTCTTAATTTTTTAATTACGTAATTTAATCTATGTAACGCATGCGGTGTACCATACAATAACCACTCTTGTACAATTCTGACCGCATGCTTGGGATCATTGTCTTACTGGAGATAAAAATTTTCCAATAACCGCAATTTGGTAGCTCTTTTTCTTAAATAGTTTTTTGAAATATTTAAAAGTTTATATTTATCTAAAATGCCATCTACATATAAAAACGAGATTTCCAGTGCCGTTTGCAACCATACACCCTCACCCCGTGCTTTAAGTAAGACGAATGTTACGTATTCAATTCTAAGTTGAAATTTCGCTAGACATAACCAGATCTATCAGAACCAAATAGATTAAAAATAAATATATAAAAAATATATTAAAAATATATGTTTGACTGTATCATATCTACATATACCTACTATACAGGATATCATGTATAAAGGTTTACAAATGTTTCCGCACTTTCCATGGTATATTAATCAAATTCTTTTAGTTTTATTGGAATTATTGCATTAATTATTGACGAATTGACGTTACTTCTTTTAAGTAACGTCAAACCTTCGTGTGAGGTGTATATTAACTGTTTTTTATGAACTTCCCGACATTTTGAGTGCGAAAAATGGGATGTTGAATTTTTCCCCTATTTTAGGAGTTCAGCCCCGTTGTCCGGCATAGAATACAGGTAACCGGGAATTATTCCATTCAGTATTCAACAGAATTTATGATTTTCCGACTTGCAACGTTCAATAATAATTTGTGGATTTCTGTGCGCCGAATACGAACACACAAACCTACTTTCTTAATTACCCGCAGTTTTCGAGAAATTCGATGTTGAAAAAAATGCGAATTTTCAATTTTGAAAGTTTCTGGTGTTGAAACAGTGACAATTATTGGGGTGCTTGTTGATTAAACATTTGATGTGAATGAACATTTAAATATGTTTAATGAACGATCAAAGGGAACGGGACGCCCGAAGACACCAATTTTTGTAGGTATCTTTCAATTTATTTCAAAAACTAAGGGTCTAGGAGAAAATCTAACTACTTACTCCACGCGATACAGTAGACATTTTTCCCCCGGAAAACATCGACAGAGATGGTAAGTCACGTTTTGTTTTCAATGCGAAAACGAAATAAGTGAATAGCTTGGCAAAACTTGCGCCGCCGACGATGGTAGTCAACGGCGGTCGGCGTATCCACTGTCGGCGCCGCACGTTTTGCCACACTGTTTTTACATATTCTGTTTCTTTATTGAACACAAAATGTGACTTACCACTTTTCTGTTAATATTTTCCGGAGGAAAATTGTCTGCTGCATAGGGTGAAGTAAGTACTACCTACTTACTTAGTCAGATTTTCTCCTGGACCGTTAGCTTTTCAAATAAATTGAAAGATATCTGCAAAAATTGCAGCATTGTCAGGTGTCCCTTTCCCTTTGATTCTTGTTCAAACATATTTAAATGTTTATAATGCAATAATAACTTGTATCATTTTATTCGGTAGGGTTCATAGAATAATTTAACGCAACAAGCAATCGAATAACTGTTACTGATTCAACACGAAAAATCTTCAAACATGAAAATTTGCCTTTTTTTTCAACACCGAATTTCTCGAAAACTAAGGGCGATGGTGTGAAGCGGTTTGCGGATTCGTATTCAGCGCACAAAAATCTATACGAAGCGGCTATTGAATGTCACCAGCCCGAAAATAGTTAAATTCTGTTGAACAGTGTATAATCGGCGAGTACCGTGGCGCCACGGGGGTAGGTAGTGGCTGACCGTCATAAAATCCGCCGGTGTCTCGTATATAAATTCATGTCCTGTTGCAGGAGCATCAGTCGTTCTTGAATCTTCGACCACGGAGTTTCGATAGTCCATTTGCAGCGTCGGCGATTAACAAGAGAAGAAGAGAAGAAGTTAGTGTATCTTTTGCTGACTGGACGACAGAGTGTCAAGGAAACATGAAGTTGTTCAAGTGTCTCGTGACAGTACTGGTACTTCTACTCGTCGAAGGCTCGTCCGCCAGGCCTGGTGAGTATCCATTTCGGTTTCCAGCAAAATTGTAAAGGAAATAGGACGCGAAGAAATGGAGAAATTGTCCTGCCTTTCGGCAATTCCTAGATTTTCATCTTAAGGGGGTTTTCTACTTTGAAAGAATATATTTTAGGTGTTTTTGGTTTTTTTTTTCTAGAAGGAATATAGTGTTTGTCATTCAAACGTATAGTATATCTTATTAAAGTACAGTTATTGAACGTTTAAAAAACATTTTTTGTTTCTAAATATTCGCGACAGAAATCGTTCAGTTTTACGTTGAGTTGGAGCGTTCGGTCCGTGTGCCCCTCACTTTCTGCCATCCTACCGGGTGAACGGATGGCCTGAATTCAGAAAGTAAAATTGATTTACAATATACGTAAGTGTAGTTTTCGTCTGATACTACAGATATTGAATTCAACAACAATTTTCCAAATGGCGGCGGTTCCACCCAAAGTAATGAGTTTTTACCCAAATTTTACTCTTTCAACCACCGAAATAAATAGAAAATGTCATCGTAGAAATCCTCCTCGAAGATGAATCGTGTTTTCCCTTTCACCCCATGTTTCTTACTGACTAATGTCTAACACTTCTTTCATTCTGTGTTGGTGCCGTGTGTAGCAAACGGTTACCCGATTAATACAAGCTAGAGGAATAACGTGTTCAAAAATCTGACCATCCCCAAACTGACCATCGATTCTTTGTTCGAGCAGGTGAACAGCAGCCGGGCCTGACGGCCCAGAATGGAGCCAGCATAGTATACGGTAACGGAAACGTCACCTCCATTGGAATTTTCAACGCGCGTTCTTCAGGCACCTTCAAGATACCTTCCTTCGGTGGATATTCTGTGCGGAACGGCAATGCAGCTGCAAACGCAGAAGCGACTGCCATTGTTAACAGTGCACAGAATCCCTTGCACGTTGAAGGCCATCAAGCTCCTGGAGTTAACGGAAATGGTCAGGGAAATGGGCATCCCGATGGACTTGTGCAATACTTGTCTAAAGGAGAAACCTCGGCTTATGCAAACGCTGGTGCGATCGCTAGTAGTCCGAGCAAAGTGAACCATTTCCAAGGTCAATGGATCTACGTTCCATTTGAAGCCGCCAGTGCTGGGGGTGGAGCTGTGCCAAGTACATTTGGAGGCTATGGACCAGCATACGGCAGCCAGGTCCCGGGGGCAAACTCTGCCAGCAATGCTGTTGCCAATGCTGGAAGCAGTGGAGTCGGTGGTTTTGGAGGAAACGCTGGCAATAACGGAATTATCTCAAGTGGTAGTGTTTCTTCTGGATCAGGTCTAGCAGGATATGGTGGATCTAATGGAGGTTTCTTTGGTGCTAATGCGAAAGCTCATGCTGTACCTACTGCTGGCTCCGATGGATCAATCGCTTACCGACAAGGTACTTGTTATTATTAACTCTGTCCTATTCCTTTATTATCCTTCATGTTTAAAGTGTAAGCTGCGTGAGATGTTCCCACTTCTTGAAATCATCTGATGTCGCACAAGTTCATTGTAGCTTACACCTAGGAAAACTATTTCACTCGCATTCACCAAAAGCAACGAGATTCCAACCGTCTCGTGATCATCTACAGACCAGCACCAATCACCAAATCATAATGAAGCTTTTCCATTTCATTTCGTAGACATCGTCAGTGCTGAAACGTCGGTCTCAGCCATCGTCGAGGCAATCAAATCAGGCCTGATCCTAATTAAATGATCGCTCTCCCTTTTTCAGGTTCATCTGGTGGTCTGTCCAGTGCTATATCCAACGCGAATTCAAACGCTTTCGGAAGATCGACGAGCAGTTCCAGCAAGTCCACCGCTAACGGTTCGGGGAATGCGATGGCGCAGTCATCTAGCAACGCAATATCAACGGACGGCAAGAGTTCAGCATCCAGCTATGCTTCGGCCAGCGCAGGCACCAACGTCTAATCGTTAAAACGTCGCATTCTATTCCTCGACAAGGCCTTTGTATGTACGCCTCCACCATGGGGTAAACGGACCCCGCGTACGTGCCATCATCATATTTTAAAGATCTTAGATACTCGCCCGACAAGGAGTATTAATCTACAAACTGATTCCAAGCTTGTGATATACATATGTAATTCTTGCCAATGTACGATACGTGATAAGTATTCTTTGTTTAATCATGATCCGATATTCTTTTCCGTTGCATTAAGGGTCCTACAGACGCTGATACATGTTGCAGTGAAACATTGGTACATGCATCATGATACAGGTTTCATGAGACTTGCATCTTGCTCACACGCCTAGCTGGTGAGCAAGATGCCGCTTGTGATGCTGAAACACGGAAACCGATCTACAGACGTAGCAACATGTATCATGAAGCATGTATCAACGTTTCATGCAACATGTATCAGCGTCTGGAGGACCCTTAAAGCCTGTCGTGTTGTTGACTGCATAATACTCTCACCTGTGTATGTTAGAATTTAGACCATTTATACGGCCGCGAATGGCGCGAACACCGCGTCGCGAACACGAGATATTATAATATGACTATAAGCTGTAAGAACATGAATAAACTCGACGATTTTTTTTTCACACGAGGAGAGACTTCTTCACAGGCCCCTGCACATAATTTCCACTCCGTGTTGCAAATAGAAACTTCGAAACAAATGCATCTGAGGAACGAAGATTCTGAATTTCTGATCGCGTTAAATATTGGTAAAGTGTATACCTACAGACAGAGTTGAGCATTATTCAAATAAATTCGTATTCGAATAATCTTCGAATAATCTTCGAATAATAATTTCGAATAACAAGAAGTTATTTGAGAGTAACGAAAATTTTTTATTCGAATAAATTTGCGAATAAGGGTTTCGCCTGGCACGCACAAGCGTAGCGGCGTATACGCGCACCCATAGGATGATCCGCCCGGCACCCCGTGGTACACTTGAAAAGCATTCCCTTTGCCTCATGGACCATGGTACCACAGACCAGGTATAGAATAGACCTTTCACCCTATTGTCTTCCGTGTCACTCGATTTTGGGGCTCTAGAGCCCCATTACCATTTCCGTGTCGCACCCAACGTTAACGGCTAAGCATCAAATAAGAGTGCAGCGCTACAAGTGGTGGGAATGAAAGTTATAATAACGGTGAAAATTTAGATACAGGGTGTCCGGATGCCAAATTAATACAGCATATTCAAGAGGTGAATGAAAATTTCTTCATTTGTTTGTCAACAGACCCATGCAACGGAGAAGCATTGTACGACTTCGTTTGCGATGTAACGAATCTCTACTATCTTATAATTCCTTAATAAATTATTTGCGGACATGTGTTTATATTAACTTTTTTCAACTATTTCACCTCCTAAATACGCTGTATCAAATTGGCACCAACCTACCGGGATACTCTGGGTGTAAAGAGATACACTTTCATTTATCATTTTGAACACTGCCTATGATAATTAATTAAAAAATTATTAATAAATTAAGATAATCTTATGATGTGTTTCGTACCAAGCAGCAGAGTAGTGGTGGGCCCATCTATACGTGTAACTCTACACAATTAAGTCGTTCCGAAATCTTTAACAATTTTTCCTGACCAAAGGGTTACTTTGCACCATATGGCTTCTTTCAAACATTTTCCCTACTCAACGCGCAGAATACTTTAGTGTAAACAAAATTTAACATTAATTTTTCAATGTTATAAACAATTTCGCGGACACTTTTTTTTACAAATGTCTACCGATCCAGAGGTGTAGATTCACCCCCTAAGAGCCCTGACCAATAATTTTTCTACACACTGTTCAATGAATGTGGAGAATGAACAAGTAGGTAGGTGTGTTCTGTAGGAGCGAGTACTGTTTGAAAGAGTGACGTGTGACGTGATTTCGGTGTGATTGATTTTTGGGGTGTCTGATTGTGGCAGGAGTCAGTTGTCAGGCAGCGCGCAAAGAATGGTTGAGGAGGTCGCGTCGCGGCAACAATAATCTGGGTAGACGGTCATCGGGTAAGTGGTTGGGGAAAACCCAAGTGGTGTAAACGATAAACTCCTGCAAGTCAGGATACTAAATGTGATTTTCGCTTCTCATTATGGAACCATTTTCGCTTCCGACCTTTTGCCTGTCTTCTAGCATTTAGACATCGAGAAATGGTTTGGAACGGTTTTAAGAAAAAATGTTTCGGACAAAAGTTGCTTGTTTTCTAACGTGGATTACGAAAATAATTAGTATCATCCCCGCGTTAAATATACGGATTGATGAGTGCGAGCCAGTATTAAAAGAGATTTAAAAACCCCTGGGATGCATACATGTAGAACTCGAGACCAGACCGATTAAAACTGACCGTGTGCAGAGTTCTCGATATATTAAATTAAGGTATTATAACTGACGCGGGTTACCCTGCATAATTAGGTAAAGCATAATCGAAATACCGATCCTTAAACCTTGATCTTAAACCATAATTCGAACTGACTACTTTTAGGGTAATAATCCTTAAAACAGTCTCATTTATGTCGTGTTTGGACTCATCTTCATCGGGAAGACCTCGCCAACCAATTCGAATTATTTTCATTAAGGTAGGATGAGAAATGTGGAAAGTGAAATTTGAAACGCGCGCGGCTTTCCTTTCAAGTATGTACATACCGGACCCCCAGCACTCGAAATGTTAAAGGACGGATAGCGTTTAGAGTAGTGCAGACCGACAGTTTCACTGCCATGTGGCATCGAGGAAGGGACTGCGGAAGTCGGGATCCCCGAGTCCCGTCATACTTAAGACAATAGCGCCCTTTACACGGACGTTCTTGCGCGGTCCGGCGCGTCGCACGCCGCGCGGCACGCAAAAGTACGTGAAGCCGGATCGTGGCGCTCCTTCGCGCGGGCCAGAAGGTCGTACCCGTCACTACTTAGAGACAGCGAGTTCGGGCTCTCATTTCTACGTGGACTCCACATGCTTTTTACACGATCCACCGCAGTGGTGTATTGTGTACTACTTGTTCGATATATATCATCGATCTGCGAAACGATCGGCAAGACACGATCGCGATATACGTTCGCGAAAAGTATCTCAAATTCCTCGATATACCAGGCTTATAGAGGATATCATAAATGCTGTTACTGTAGGGTACACTGAAACATCTGTTTTTAGGAAGCTACATTTGGTTGACCTGAAGGTGCTATAAATTCTGGAAATGGTTTATGACTCAGTTATAACGACTGTAAAATTTTACAAGGGTACTTTAAAAAATGTCCAAATGTTTCCCCGGCAATGCGATGGCAAATGAAATTGCAGTTAACACATTCACTGTTGTGACGATCATAATTATTACTATCAACGGCAATAATTACCATGTCACTGCTTGTTTTAATATAAAAACTAATATTGATAGACAATAAATACATATAGGTATATGCAAGTGATGTATGCAACCACTGTACGGTCTTCCCCGGATTATCGAGAAAGATTTGGGACTGGGGAATTCTCGATAAACCGGGGCAAGGGAAGTAGTTAGCACCTAATAAACTGACCCTTGCCAGGACCCTCGCCCGAACCGTCTGACAAGGAGACTGAACGACGTAAACCGAGAGTGAGTGAAATAGCGCACCAGCGGGAGACCCTCGTTCGACGGCGAATTGAGATTCAGTATTGAATATGAAAATTTTCATATTACTGATTACATCTGGGAGAGAGTATTACCGATGGATTGGTGAGTTTATATCGACGAAAATGAGTCCAAACACGAAGCAATTCGGTCTATTTTTTATTAGTGACGTTTTATTAGTGATTTATTATATCACGTAGTGACGTTCACTAAAAATGGACCGAATTTCTCCATATTTGAACTCATTTTCATTGGGAAATCGTAAAAAATCCATTGGTAATACTTTCATGAACATTCATCACAAACATGAACATTTTATTTTTCTCTACTGGGTATTTTACCTGGCCCAACGGTTTTATGGCTCTCCGCCGTTAACGGGCAGCCTACCCGGAACCGCAGGTCCTCGCTCGCAGCGAGGAGGCAAAACTGTGGGGTGGGTAGGTATTTCTCGATAATCCGGGGAAAAAAGCATTTCAATAATCCAGGGAAGACTGTATTTGAAGCATTCGTAGAGTACATATTAAGGTGAATGTCCCAATTTCTGCTCATTTAAGAGGTTACTCGTTATAAAGAAGGTGTAAAAGATTTGTTTGTGATCAATAGTTGCAGTGTAATTGATTAATTCTTTAATCAAAAATCAACCAATTCGAAAACAATTTAAGAAATATATTTCAAGATGTTTAACTATTAGTAATTTGTAATTAAATACAATGCAATAAATGTCCATATTTCTGCTCACGAAAAATAGCGATGTACGTATTTCTACTCACCATTTGTACCAATTTCTGCTCACATAATATGTTGCCTTTTCAGGTTAAAGTAAGTTACATCTTCTATGGAGAGGTTTTATAACACAACAGTAAAGCATAAAATAATGATAGACAAAAAGTAAAATGCCTTCGAATAGAAATAGAGGTTACAGCATACATTGAATTGTGAGGTTATGTTACTAAAATTTTGGTGAGTAGAAATGCGGACATGACGGTGATTCACTTGACCCTAAACCTACTCACCTGTTTTCTACTTAAAAAAATTAAAAATAGTAAAAAAATCTAAATCCAGAGCACAATACGGTATTTGTTTTTGTTATTAAATAAGAACTTTTACTGCAAAAACTATTTTCTGCCCAATTATCGAATACCAATAGTGACCCTGTTCCTTAGCACAACCAACTAGAACACGATCGAAAAATCATGAGTCTCGCGTTTTAAAAGTTTTTCGTTGCTTATGCTGCACTTTGATTAGCCCCAACCTCGTGCAACACTCGTGTAAATGTTCAAATAATTTGGAATTATTTTGTTGCAACTATAGTACAAGCGTAACGCTTATAATAATAAGAAAAATACGAAATGAGCAGAAATGGGGACATGAGCAGAAATAGGGACATTTACCTTATATCGAACTTGATGCGACTTTGTTTTTCAGCTACCTGTCTTGCCTCTTTTAACTATTTCACACCTTCAAGGGGAAGGGCGACAGCAAGTCATAGTAGTGTAAGTGATAGGGATGCACCACTACAGTGGTTCGCGCCAGAGTTGGGCATAATCAATTACATTTGTAATTGTGCACAGCAATTACATTGTAATTGTCAGATGTAACTGTGGGGCAATTACAATTACAATTGTAATTGTGCAAAACAATTACAATTACAATTACAATTACGATTACAATTAGCGAATACTTGTTGCTGCGAAGACAATAGCATTTTTTAAAGGTTTGTTATAGATGCCGACATCTTAGTCAGTCATGACTTCGTGAAACTGGTGTAAAAATAGTAATTTCAGTAAAGGATCATAAATTGTAAACAAATTAAAAGCATTTATGATACCGCCTATAATAATAAAGTAATAACAAAAAATGAGAAACAAAACAATTTCTTTAGAAAGAAATATTAAATTTTGTATTTGTTAATATCTTGCTCTTAAAAATAATAATATACCTACTTTATATCACTCGAGGAATTTTCTTTCATTCCATTCAAACTTCATACTGAATGAACACACGACCGGATACGGTCAACCGGTCCCTAGAAATACTATTTTGATGGTACGTGATTTTCGGAATCAGGGGACCATTTTACATAAGAAAAAGATAGTGACATCTGCTGCGCAAATTTTTTTTATTTATTTTGTAAACTGGTGTAATCGGTGGTCGGCTTTAGTTTTTGAGATATTCATAAAAATATTTTGATATTTATTCGGAATCAGGTACTATTTGTGCCCGAAAAGAAGACTCCTAGCAGGCGGGCTCGGACTGTGCCTTCCGCCGCTGTGACGATTGGTCGAGTCACCTATTTGGGCACACTTTTAAAGACGCGGCACACGTATTTTGGTTATTGGCTGAAGTAGGCACAAACATTGTCGCACCGCGCGACGAAGAGAGCGAACGAAACACGTCGAGACCGAGTGGGATAGAGCGATCTGACCGACGATCGCCAAAGCAATAGCGTAGGCATCTCACAAGGAGAGTATTTTAGGTGTCCGCCTCCGATCATTTTGATTTTCGGATATGTTATAGAGGACCGAAAAATAAGAAATACGTGTTTTTTTATTTTTCCCCGTTTTCATATTTGGGGGGTGAAAACTGCGTTCAAAGTTAGGGGTGAAAAATCATTTTTGTGGAATATCTCGAGAACTATTAGAGATAGGGGAATAGTGTGAATGGACGAATTTTGTGTCTTTGAATGCGAAATAGTGACTGACTCACCAGATTTTCAAAAAGTCCACAAAAATGATTTTTCACCCCTAACTTTGAACACAGTTTTCACCCCCCAAATATGAAAACGGGGAAAAATAAAAAAACACGTATTTCTTATTTTTCGGTCCTCTATAACATATCCGAAAATCAAAATGATCGGAGGCGGACACCTAAAATACTCTCCTTGTGAGATGCCTACGCTATTGCTTTGGCGATCGTCGGTCAGATCGCTCTATCCCACTCGGTCTCGATGTGTTTCGTTCGCTCTCTTCGTCGCGCGGTGCGACAATGTTTGTGCCTACTTCAGCCAATAACCAAAATACGTGTGCCGCGTCTTTAAAAGTGTGCCCAAATAGGTGACTCGACCAATCGTCACAGCGGCGGAAGGCACAGTCCGAGCCCGCCTGCTAGGAGTCTTCTTTTCGGGCACAAATAGTACATCTGTGTTGATCGTTTCCGAGATATCGGTATAAGAGTGAGGTGAGATCGTAATCATGATTCATGGGCGTGCAAAAACTTACAAGCAGAGGTTTCTAGCTGTCCGCCACCGATTGCTTCGATTTTTGAACATGTTTTAGAGGCCGAAATACTAACAAATACATTTTTTTTTACCCGTTTGCATATTTAGGGGATAAACCACTCCTCCAAATTCATAAGAAGAGGCACAAAAGTTCCTATTGTTAGTTTCAAGAATATTGTAACACAGTGTTGAATAAAACTTGATATAAATTTAATTTGCGCTATAACTTGCTGTACGCATGATGTTTTTGTCGTCAGTTACATTTGTACCTTTTCTTATGAACTTTGAGTGGTGGTTTCACTCCCTAAATATGCAAACGGAGTAAAATAAAAAGCATACTTGTTCTTTTTCAGTCCTCTAAAACATATCCAAAAACCAAAGTAATCGGAGGCGGACACCTAAAAACCTCTCCTTGTCACTATCTTTCGTGTTCCACAGTATTGAACCCTCTTCGTAAAAATTAATTAAGGTGAAGGTCTCGTCCTTCGACCGTCCCTTTCGGTCTGTCTCGCGATAGCACTTTCAGACTACGATGCTGGTTCGTATTTCGGAAGCAACTGTCGGATAGTAATATTACTACCTATGTATTCACTCGACAGCAATTCACAACGCGTCCAGTGTCTGAGAGTTAAAGGCTCCCACAGACCAACGCGAATATTCGCGGCGGCAGCGGATCCAACGCGGTTCAGCAGTTTTTTATACGTGGCGGCTTATGGGCAGCCGCGTCTGATCCGCGTTGGATCCGCTGCCGCCGCGAATATTTCATCGCGATGGATTCAGGCCCGGATTAAAGGGGGGGCTAGGGGGGCTGCAGCCCCGGGCCCCACTATCCAGGGGGCCCCGTTCTAAGCCTACAGTTCTAAGCAATTTATAACTCCTTATTGTTTAACTTTTTGTTACTCTCCCCCCCCCCCCCCCCCCACCCGCTTATTCAACCACGGGGGCCCTCGAAGGTTGGATAGCCCCGGGCCCCAAAAATCTTAATCCGGGCCTGGATGGATTCGCAGCACTTTACTAAACGCGGCGGCTTCTGAGTTTGTTCACATCAACGCGAAACATTTCCGCATAGGTTTGGGTGTTGCCTTTAAAAGTCGTTCTCCGACAGTCACTCTCGGACGTAGTGTCCACTTGTGAGAAATACTATCAAGAACTGCTCGCGCGAGTTCTACTCTCAAGTGAACACCTACTTATAAACTATATAAAGGAAGTGGTTCAATCTCCTAGACACATTGAATAAAAGATATGTATTATGTAAGTAATGTCTGTTTAAGATTGTCGGTTTGTTCAATTGTAACTACGATCAAATAGTTACAATTTAATAACTATGGAATTGTTTTGCACAATTGCAATTGCAATGTAATTGCGCTGCAAAATTTCGATTACAATTGCAATGTAATTACTCTCCAATGTAGTTATCCTGCACAATTACAATGTAATTGTCCTGACATTTACAATTACAATTTAAATTACAGTGTATTTGTCCCGCACAATTACAATTACAATTACGATGTAATTGTCCTCCACAATTACAAATGCAATTACAATTACAATGTAATTGTCCCGCACAATTACAATTACGATGTAATTGTCCTTCAAAATTACAAATGCAATTATAATTACAATGTAATTGTCCTGCACAATGACAATTACAATTACAATGTAATTGTCTTGCACAATTACAATTACGAACTATATAATTGTAATTGATCAAGACAATTACATGTGGCAATTACAATTGTAATTGTGGTCAACAAAATTAACGATTACGGAAAGTAATCTGTAATTGAATTACACAATTACATTTCAATCGTAATTTGTAATTTGTAATTAGATTACATTTTGCCCAACTCTGGTTCGCGCTATGTCGTTGCGCCATCCTTTCAATAGGATGGGACCCGACCATCGCAGCCAGCCTCTACACAGGTACATTAGGGCCCTTTACACGGACGTTCTTGCGCGCGGTCCGGCGCGTCGCACGCCGCGCGGCACGCAAAAGTACGTGAAGCCGGATCGTGGCGCTCCTTCGCGCGGGCCAGAAGGTCGTACCCGTCACTACTTATTGTTAGAGACAGCGAGTTCGGGCTCCCATTTCTACGTCGACTCCACATGCTTTTTACACGATCCACCGCAGTGGTGTATTGTGTACTACTTGTTCGATATATATCATCGATCTGCGAAACGATCGGCAAGACACGATCGCGATATACGTTCGCGAAAAGTATCTCAAATTCCTCGATATACCAGGCTTATACATAGAGGATATCATAAATGCTGTTACTGTAGGGTACACTGAAACATCTGTTTTTAGGAAGCTACATTTGGTTGACCTGAAGGGGCTATAAATTCTGGAAATGGTTTATGACTCAGTTATAACGACTGAAAAATTTTACAAGGGTACTTTAAAAAATGTCCAAATGTTTCCCCGGCAATGCGATGGCAAATGAAATTGCAGTTAACACATTCACTGTTGTAACGATCATAATATTATTACTATTGACGGCAATAATTACCATGTCATTGCTTGTTTTAATATAAAAACTAATATTGATAGACAATAAATACATATAGGTATGCAAGTGATGTTATATCTAAGATAAATGATGAAGAGATGTAATATGCAAGATGTTTTGAAGAAGGGGGTGGTCTTCTGATTGCTCGTGATGCAGGTCAAATTTTTCACCCACGCTCTTGTGACGCGCAGCAAGAAAACATCACAGTCCTGCCCGCGCGCCAGAAAGCACCACGCTCCTGCCCGCGTTCCAACCTCGACTCCAGAAGAGTTTACATAAGAGACAGAAAAGGTAGTTGGAAAAGGACAAAACGGCACTTGAAACCAGGCTTGTCGCGCGCCTCAGGATTTCTGACAGTGCGGAAATCCTGAGGTGCGCGACGAGCCTGGCTGCCAAGCCTCTGCGAGCTGCTACAAGCGGTAGGAAGTGAACGGGAATTTTTTAAAACCAAACAATTAATTAAATATACCTATTTACTTCCAGCTTTATGGCTTCATTTGATAATCTTTAGGGAATATGTAAAAAAATTGTATGCAAAAATAGTGGTTATATCCGGAGTTATAGAGCTTAAAATCAAAACCACCATGCGCACTGATAGCATAAAATCAGCCGTTGTAGTTGTTGAAATAGAAAATTAAAAAAATTGTGTAATCTGTACGAGCGTTGTTACCGCCAGAACTAGAATAAATGAGAAATGCTGAAAATTAAAAAAAAATGGCAGTTTCTAAAACGGACATCGATTTCTGCAAAAAAATCGCTGGTTTTTTAAGTCGCAAAAGTCTAATTTCGCAACAACCGACTCAGTTTTAGTCCCGGCGAGAATGGGACATCTACTAAAGTTATATGCCAAGTTTGAGGTAAATCCGGTGTTGTGACGATCATAATTATTACTATTGACGGCAATAATTACCATTTCATTGCTTGTTTTAATACGACATATTTGTTTGCATGGTTACATACTTTGTCCATTAGCTATCAGAATAGAGTGATGGATACACAAAAATACAACTTTCATACTAAACTACGTCTTTGCCATATTTCTTTTTTCTGTTTCTGCAGCTATTTCTAACTTTCACTTTTACTCCTTTATATGTACCTACCTCTTCCTGCCGTTTCTGCTTCCATCTACCTACTTAATTTCAAGGGTTCGCACAGGCCTGGTCAGCGTCAGGAACATTTGGCGACCAGGCCTTTGCGAACCGCGGGACAGCTTTCTTATCCCACGCTTATAATTTTTAAATAGGTACAAAAATTAGTCCATTAGTACGTTTATTACGGTTACTTTCCTTATATTTATTCTCTTTTTATTAGGTTTTTTGCTCGTTCTGGTCATCGTTCGGACCACGGAATGCCTACTCCTTTTATAATTTTTATTGTTTGTGTAAAAGTAGTCCGATTTGCATGATATTTGTGATAATTTTAATTGGGAGAACGCCAAGAATACATTAGTGTTACTTTTATATCGATACGACGAAGAATAAAGAATTTCTTAATACGCTGTAATGAATATTTCACCCTCGACTGTGGGTCGCCGACCTCGATTCGCTGCTTCCGCGGTACTTACCTAGTGATCCTCTAGGCAGTGATCGGACAAACGCATATCGTCGCTGATTGGTTGCTGCGATTTGTGTCTAAAACGGAAGTAGACAGAGAAAGAAACTGTAAGAAAGAAAGAGGCAGAAATACGAATAGAAAGAGATAGATAAACAAGCAGCTTGGAAAGCAGACGATTTAATGAATGTTTAGGTTATGTTATTTCCGGTTTTGCCCCAAAATGGCTGCGGTTTGTCCGATCACTGCCTAGAGGATCACTATACTTACCTAGCTTATATGGCGATTTAAAGGAAACGGTCCTCATGACACAACCTCCTGGCTTTGAAAACAATAAAACTCCAGATGCTGTGTGCAAATTAATAAAGAGTTTATACATATGGCCTCAAACAGGCACCACGATGCTGGAATTCAAGTTTTGTTCTATTTTTAAAGGAGTTTAATTTCATGGGAATAGAAAGTGACACATGTGTATTTCGAGGGGAAGCAAATGGACACATTGTTTTCTTAGCCCTCTATGTAGATGATGGTTTGATTATGTCAATGTCCAAAGGCGCAATAGACGTAGTATTAAGAAAAATAAAAAACCATTTTGAAATAACAATTGTACCGTTAAGATACTATGTTGGACTAGAAATAGAACGCGATAGAGAGAATAGAAAAATTAGGATTAGTCAAAGAGAATATATTAAGAAATTAATAACTCGTTTTAACATGGAGGACACAAAACCTTCATACCTACCTGCCGAACCTAATATACATCTAAGGCAACTTGAATGTTCCAACACTAAGAAGACTGTAAACATACCATATCGCGAAGCTATAGGCTCGTTGCTATTTGTTGCAAGAGTTAGTAGATATAGAATATTCGGTAAATCAGGCCACTCAGTATATTACATGTTACGGAGCAAATCACTGGCAAGCAGTCAAACGTATAATACGTTATTTGAAACGTACAATTGACTACGGCATTGTATTCGGACCCAGTGGGAGTAACCCAGATTTGGAAGGGTACACTGATGCAGATTATGCTGGGTGTGTTAAAACACGCAAGTCTACCACTGGGGGTAAACTTGTCGAAGAACTGGGACCTCGCCGATTTCAATGAGCTTCAGATATGTTGCAAAACTCGACATTTTGAGTAACTTTTTCCTTTGAAAAAATTGGCGGTCGGCCTTAGTTTCCGAAATATTCGCAGGAAAACTTTCGCTATTATACAATCGTACTCTACGTATACGTGCACGCCCGCGACAGTGAGTGCAGCACCACACTGTCGGCGGTTGTCTTTTGTTTATATAAACACTGCGCAGCAACCTACAGCATGCGTATCTAACGGGTGCACGCGTGGTATCGCTTTCCGAGATATTTGTGTAAAACTTCGGTTGATTCTTTTCGACGCAACGCATTCCAGTTTCCAACTTGTCCCGGGTATTAGTTTGATTGGGTTAGATGAGGGGGGGGGGGGGGGGGGGGGCGCCCGCGTAAAGCATGGTAGCGAACCGATATGAGTCGGGGTGTTGACGGACATCCGCAAGTTTCTGGTTCAAATCTGTAAACTCAGATCGGTTCGCTACCATGGGCGCGCGCCCCCCCGCCCTAATCTAACCCAAACCAATACTAATACCCGGGACCAGTTGGAAACTGGAATGCGTTGCGTTGGAACAAATTAAACCGTTGTAATGGAACCGTTTAGTTTACCCGGTATATACGTCGTCTGCCGGTCACAGCGAGGTATATGGAGAAACAGTAGACAAGCGGCGGACCCGCACTGACGCATACGCTGCCACGGTGGCGTACATATATATGCAAAATTCAATGTAGTAGTAGCAAAAGTTTTTCCTCAATATCTCTGAAACTAAGGGCGACCGCCAAAAAGTTTAAAGGGAAATGTTGTTCAGAATAATGACCTTGACAACATATCTGAAGCTCATCGAAATCGGCGAGGTCCCAGTTCTTCGACAAGTTTACCCTGTTGGAGTTTGTATTTAGCCGCCGAAAATATCGCTGTGTGTGTGTGTGTGTGTGTGTGTGTGTGTGTGTGATCGGTCGACAGATGCGACATCTGTCGAGAGCTTGGAGGCTACTTTCCGGCTTCCGGAAAGTTCGCACTCACTCGTAGTGGTGGAGAACTATCGATAGTCGGCACTATCGATAGT
Source organism: Andrena fulva (assembly GCA_946251845.1). NCBI lineage: Eukaryota > Metazoa > Arthropoda > Insecta > Hymenoptera > Andrenidae > Andrena > Andrena fulva. The sequence continues at coordinate 46,380,501 of OX276329.1, forward strand.
TTCCGATAGTTGGACCATCAACCATCGATAGTTATCGATAGTTATCGACAGTGGTGGTATGAGGCAATACATTTTGTACCCAGATAGCACACAGCCGTCTAAAGGCGGGATCTCCTACCTGCGTCTGGTCGCTGCCGGTCGCAGCGACCCCACTAGTGCAAGGGAGAAAGAGATGCCATACTTCTCCCTTGCACTAGTGGGGTCGCTGCGACCGGCAGCGACCAGTCGCAGGTAGGAGATCCCGCCTTAAAGCAGTGATGCCAGAATCGTGGGACGTGGGACAAATCCTTACCCCCACTATGACCTACTGTCGTCTCCCACTATGGCCTACCGTCGTCCCCCACTTTCTTCCCATCGCACTGCACACAAGCATATCCTTACTCCTATCCGTGTGCGCTGCTTGTTCGGTGCCGAGCACATGGACAGGAGTAGAGATATGCTTGCGTGCAGTGCGATGGGAAGAAAGTGGGAGACGACAGTAGGTCATAGTAGGGGTAAGGATTTGTCCCAGTTTATTTTTAATACAAGTAATAATATTACAAATTAAACCTGGGATTCTGAATTTTAGCTGTTATTAGTTTTGGATTGACTTGAAAAAATGTACATGAAATTTAACATTCTTTTCTTCAATCTTACAAAATTTGATAACTCTGTTACGAGTCTTGAGTTTCAATAATTTACAATAAAATTTGAACTTCAAGTAGAGATGATGACGATACATCGATGTTTTTACAATCGATATTTGAAGATCGATATGTACATTGAAACCACCGATGTTTTTCTAATAGATGTCGATGTTTTTGGATATTATTATGCTAATTAGATATCATTTCTCTGGGATAAAAATGATTTTTTCAAGTTTAATGCTCTATCAGCTTCCCAGATAGCACAACGTCTGGTAAAGTCTTAAAGACGTCCAAAAGGCGTCTTAAAGACGTCTTAAAGACGTCTTGTTACAAATCAAGACGTTCAGACCTAAAATAGACCTAAACTAGACGTCTCTAACGGCCGATTTCTTCACCTCCAGATATCTGCCAGTCAGAGTTATCTGGCAGATATCTGGCACATGCCTATTTCTTCACCTCCAGTCTCGAGTTATCTGCCAGTTGTCCTCCGGTCAATTTGACTAGAGGTTCGGGCACCGGATAACTGCTGGAATTGCCAGTTAGTGCGTTTTTGCAGTAGTGGGGGAAGTAGGGAATGTGAAACAGAGTTATGCTTGTGAAACTGTTCTGGACGCCAGTGTATACTTTGCGACGTCAAGCGATTTTAGTTTTGTTGAAAAAGGCGCTTCGACGAAAAAATTTAGAAATGGATGTGATCATGAATATTAACGTTTTTGAACATTTGGAAGAAGTAGAGGATGAAGAAATATTTTGTAGACTCCGACGACCGTAAATATTAAGAGTGAGGAAAGATCATGTGGATTGCTGGGATGATATAGATTTTCGATGCCGTTTTCGATTAAAGAAGGAATACTGTTGAACAGCGTTCAATAGCGTCAATCGATCGAATCGATTACTGGCGATCACCATGCGATCACTTTTGAACAGCTTCGCAATGAAGTTGTCGCTTTACCTTTTTTGCGGCGTTGCCGCGTCAACCTTTCAGTCAGTTAACCATAGGATCCAAAAGCGTGAAGAAACACGCGCTACTGCCATCTGGCAGATAGCATCTAGCTGGCCGCTAGCTAACCGGGACTTTGTCCAGAGATGAAGAAATCGGGCGTAAGACGAGGTGTGCTATCTGGGTTTAGGAGCAGTTCTGGAGCAAAGTCAGAACTGCACGGATTACTAACCTACGATTTTCGATACCGATAACTATCGATAGTGAAAATAAACTATCGATAGTTTTCGATAGTGAGGACCATCGATAACTATCGATAGTACCATCGATAGTTCTCCACCACTACTCACTCGTACAATTGTTGTAGCACGTGTAACATCGGCGTGTGAAAGAGAGTCTAATTGATTACGAATTTATACTTTGTTTATAATATTCTAAATACATATATCTTGAGTTATAATCAGAGGTCTGTGGAATTTAATTACTACCAACAGCGACGTTGTCAGATCTGCTGCTCCAATTCACTACGCTAACCAATTTAATCTTCTATTTTCGTATTACAATTATTTATATTAACATTGAACTGTTTAAAATATATATAGATGATGTTTAAAATTATTATTATTATTTCTATAGTATCATACTACTTTACATTTATCGTTTATTACCTAACTCTAATTTGACTAACTTAGTTGGTTAGGAACTGACTTATAGCGATTTCGGCAGACACGCACTGCTGCGCACTAGTGCGAACTTTTTCAGTGCGACACCATGCCGCACATTCGGGTAAACTAGAGCTGACTCAGCTCTGTTCTGGTGGATTCTGGTTAGGGAATAGGGATGGAGTGCAAAATCACTAATAGCGAATTCGGTATCTCGCACTGATTCCGCACGGGTGCCAGAAAATGACTAGGATTGGTTGTTTCTGATAGAAACGAAGATAGCTCTATAAGAATCAACCAATCCAAGTCATTTTCCGGCACCAGTGCAGAGTCAGTTCGAGGTACCGAATTCGCTATAACAATGATGGTGATTTTTTATCTTAAGTGAATTTGATTGATTGAATAATTTTTTATAAACTACATCAATATAGCTTGTGTTACAGTTAAAGTGTTAATTGAGCGCAATTCAGCGAACGTATACATTCTCTACTAGTCAATGTATGCACACACTGATTTGATTGGCTAAAGTATTCTCGCAGGTATACATATTTTTTATTTTTTAACTAAAGTGAAGAAATATTCGTTATATTTAAATAAATCAAGAACGATTACACTGGTTCAAAATATACAACTGAACTTCTATATAAGAACGTTTGGGAATGTTTTGAGAGAAATTGGGGTTATGTGACGCGTGCAAAGAACAGTTATGCTCACCACGAATCAGAAGCGATCACGAAAAATCACGGATCATTGTCAGAAATCCCCGTGATTGGGAACAATCGTGATCGAATTTACCATCGTGCCCAGCGTTTGTAGGAAAACCCATATTATTTACGAAATGTATATTTGTCACCGTTAATTGGTGTGAAGTGGTGTGAACATCATTTCACGCGCATAGTTTTCTGTGGTAAATTCCCTACAGAGATCCGCTACACTTGGCTACACTGGACTGCACTGACAGAACCGGCCAGAAATCGCAATGCAAGAAAGGTTGCACTAGTGCAGTTTATTCCGTTCATCCGAATGTGAAGTTTGCACTACACCAGGGCAGCTCTTGTTCGTCGAATACGATACAAGATTGCTCGCATGTCAAATCCCATGTAATCGGTGCTAGAAAACCCTAGAAACCGTGCTGCACTGGCACGGTGCTCAGGCAGCACCGGCATAGCACGAAACTGCACCAGTGCGTGTCTGCCGAAATCGCTATTAAATTCTCCTCACGCTGAGAAAAAACAAATGCGTAGTGGAAAGGGGGTCCTTGGCACTCAGCTCCTGGGGGACATGTGACCTAATAACATTCATTTTTCAGCTAAAATGAATCATAGTTGCCATTTACCATCTAATTCAAGTACCGTTTAAAGTAATTACAATTTCGCACCGCATTTCCTATATGAAAACAATTTTTCCCTTCAACTTGCGTTGCGTTAAAATGATAAAACTATAGCATGTGCCCGTTTTCTATGAAATTATGATGAATTCGAAAGAAAATGAACTTAATTCCATAGTTACCCAAACATAGGGTAAAGAGTACAGTGGTTGGCCACCTGACAATGATTGGCCATATTTTGAGAAATAAATGAATATAAAGAAATACCAATGTTATGCCTTTTTTAATGAACATATTCATATTCCTTGTACTTTCTTGCTTCGGATGTAATCAACATTTCTCCACTCACTATATACTGTGATTATATATAAAAGCAAATAGGATGACTCGGCTTTGAAGCTTGGAAATTACAGCCATTTAATCAAAAAACCGTTTAATTTAATTTAATTAAAGTACAGTTTAAAGTTTACGAATAGTTTAATGTATTTATGATATGTATATCTCTCATATTCGGTATATATCGATAAATAAAAGTTGAAACTTTATAAAAGAATTATTTATTTGTTAAAATTATACATATATTATGAAAAATACAGGGGGCCAACAACTGTCATATGAATAATGTTGAATGGCAATAATTGGCCGGGCGGCCGATGATTGTTTTATAACCTTAGTAACGGTAAAACGGTTATTGGCCCCCTATTCATTAGCGGTACTGAAACGGTCATTTGTAAGAAAGATTCAACATTTATATAATTATAGTATAATTAAATAAAAAGAAGAAGTACAATTAGGTATGTTACATTGTATAGTTATATTTTAAGTTTCCTGTGATTTGAATTTTAATTGGTGTATTCAAATTCAATTTGATTATTAAATTTATTTAATTAAATTGGAATTAAAAATGAAATTTGATTGAATTAATTAGATTATTCAAATTTAATTTGATTACAGAATTTATTTAAGTAAGTTGAAGTTAAAATTTAAATTGTGCTTTCCTAGTAGATAAATTGTAAAAATTTTGAATTTTTTAGTAGAACTGAATTACCCCACTATAAAAGATGCCAAAAGTGAAAAAAAGGTGATAGGAAATATGGGAAAGAATATACAGATGAACACGTTATAAAAGCTATATAACATTTTCTTTTAGGTTATATTATGTGTCAAATAGCGGCCAATCACTGTCGAACCGATCGGACAACTACTGTCGTGACCATGCCAATAACTATATTTTTTCGTAGTCAACACATTTTTTGTATATTTTTATAAATTCTTGCTTTTTTTTAAATAAACTCCATTTATTTTTAGATTATTAGGACTTTTTTTTACTTATTTATATTGATTTCCAATGCAAATTTACTAAATTCACACTTATAATTCATTATTTATGTGACACTCTTACTTAAGTGGCCAACCATTGTACTCTTTACCCTACACTAAATTAATTTAAACACGTACCCACTGCCACGTTATATTCACAATAAAATGTGGTAAAAGAAAGAAACCATAAACATTATACTATATTTTGAGAATGGCAGAAAAGTGGTGCAAGTTCTAGGTCTTATTTCCAAATGGTTTCATACAAAAGGGTTTATTTTTTATAGTTTCCATCGAAAGGGCTTATTTCCAAACGTTTTTTTTTAAATAAGTATTAAAACAATGTCGCTAAATTGAAAACATTACCGCTATCAGATGGAAGAATAAATTGTACGCGTAATAATAAAAGGTTTTTTTAATAAACGTTGGTACCAGAGTCTCTTGCGGTTATTAAAAAAAAAATCTATGTGGAAATGTGCCCTTTTGAAAAAATCAGTCCTCAAACGTTATTAACCAAAATCGTTGTAAGACCTTGCTCAAGGTGCTTGAAGGCCAGTGGTGGTAGTGCAAAGAGTGAAGGGTCTTCGATCCTAGACCTTCCCCACCAATCGGATCAATATCTTTTTCTTTAACGCGATAGTATGTTTACACCCTGCTCATGGCACACAAATCACCAGGAGACATTACTTGTAATAAAGAATAATATTGCGCAGATACAGTTAGTAACGGGATTAGGGTTCTGCGCGAAGGAAAATAACACATATATTGAGAAAAAATTTTATTTGTAATGCGATGGTCATTTAAGACTACAATGCTGAAAAGTAAATCGAATAATTAAGTCTTTTAATTTCTGCTTAAATAGTGCCACAGATATTAACCATATTCCTGATGCCAATCCTATAAATAATTTTTAAATGTTTCATACCAACCTAACAGCTGTCCCGTAATATTAGTGAATCACATTTTATGCACTGTGCAGAAATAATAGTTCGCAATTCAATCGAAGAAAGGAACCATTCAATCTACGAAGTACAATTCGAATTTAAGCAACTTCGTCCTATAAGCATTTTATTCAATCATATAAATTATACCAAGTGAGTCCCTAATTCTGTGCGTATTTTGAATGAAATTATTAGTAATACATTATTCTTCGTCGTTATCTATAATTCCTTTATATCATTTTTGAAAATTATATTCTCCAAACATAAGAACTGAGATGCACTAGCTAGAAGAGCTTTCCAAGTGATGCCGTCACCTTTGAACGCGCCTTTACCATTTTTTTGGGACTCGTTCAGGCAAGCACGCTAATATTTCCTTTCGAGAGCATACGGTTAATAATTTACGAGATATTAATCAATTCAACTTGCGCTGTACCCTTTACCTTCTTAAGAACGTCAACTCCACATGAAAGAAGTTTCGATGCAACGGTTAAATGCTTGGCAATAGAGCCTGTACTGTTGTGGACGTAAGTTCGCGTCTAGGCGCGGTGAATTTTTTTTTTTTTTTTACAGTAATTGTACTAATTTCTTAAACTTGCAATCAGACAACAATGATCAATCTATTGTTTCAAATACTTCAGAATATTAAAGTAGATTTGTATATTAGTAACTCAATGTATCCCGTGCAATACAGTACTTCTATTGTACGACGAGGCACGGGAATGTAATAAAAGTGAAAAATGTATCCTTCTATCTAGAAAAATGTATTATTATACCTGCACATCCAAATAGATTGTAATATGCTGGTTTGATTATTGTTGTTCAGTTAGAGATTGGATAAACCTCTAATTAATGTAAAAAAGAAACCATCAGCGTTCCAAGACTCGCAACTAGGCCCAAAACAGTTAGCACAGATTCTACAACCAAGGACTGAACTATTTATGTCAAAACCTTTCTCTTCGGATACGTTTTCTGTAATAAATTAATTAAATATACTTGATTACCTCAAATAATCGTGAAAACACATCTAATGTCCGAAAGAAAAATGCGCACTAGAATTTACGAACTGACCCAGTAAGTGTAATACGTAATTTCGTGTAAATACCATACAAGTGCTTAAACTTCGATGCAATTCATACGCTGAATATACATTTAATTACTTTGGCAATATAAGATTTTTCATACTAAACCTTTAAAAATTTCAATGAAGTAAAAAAGGTAAATTCACTTACGTTAACTTACCTCCCGTGATGGCTGAGTGACAACGGTAGTTGCGACACGGAGCGCTCTGGGAGTACCAGCCCAAATGGTAAACCAGAAATTAATGAAAACGAAAGATAGCAATTAATACACAGGAAGTAAAACAAAAATAATTACTATCTCCTTATATACTTTACGTGTAAGCCAAAATATATATATATATTTATTATTATTATTTAATGTATTGTAACTTTTAATATGTACACATAAACTGTAGAAATTATTAATAATAAAAGCATGATATGATATATTATGCACTTCTGCTCTAATATAAACCGGGGTGCCCAACCTCGTCGTTACGAACAAGTACCAAATGCGACTTTAAATACAAAGGGAAACGTGGTTTCGACAGCAAGAATTCTCTGTACATATTAACGTAGTAAGAAAGTTTCATAGACGAAATGAAATAACAGACAATAGTGCAAGGCACATACATGTGTCATCGTGTAACTCTATTAATTGCTTTCACTAAGTGAAACCTGATTGTTCATATATTTTTTATAGAGTTCGTTAAAAAAAAACATAATAATAATTGTAACAGTAATTTCATCGAGTATATCAAACTCGTGACTTTTCCTACTTTATATCATTTAATGTCGTGAAAACAAGGTACGTTCTGAAAATTTTTATACGTAAAGCACAAATTCACAAGATGAGACACAGCTTACTGATAGTATGTCAATAATAATTAGCTTCAATCGTGATATAATAATTTACTCTTGCTTTGATCATTCTTAATGGAAAAAAAAATAGTTGTTAACAACAGAATTCAGCTGGAATATTATAAAACATTATATCATGCACACTCTGCCATTCATCTCCCTATGTCTAAACAAATGAATCTAATATTCCTACCTGTGGTTGTACAACAGAGGCTAGCAAGAAGCCTAGCAAAGCCTAGCTTGCTGCGTAGTTCAGAATCCTTTGCTCTGCTACCTGCCCGTTTTTAGTGTCTTCTTTCATTTTTCATCCTTACTTCTAATCTCCAATTCTAAGTATCTGCCAGGTGAATCTAACTAGATGTTGAGAGTACGTTATACTCGTAAAAATGAAGACTCTACCTACCTAATTAATTGCTCCTTCGCTACCTAACAGTCGCGGTAAACTCGCCATAAGAAAATAAAATTGCACTAACTCTACCGTCCTTGACAAAATAACTATATGGTAAACTAAATGAACTCGTGAGGAAAGTAAAAAACAAATCAGTTTTCGATTAAATGTGTGTGGAACAAAATTAAAAATCGTTCGACGGATCTGAATGAGAAACAGAACTTAGATTATAATCAGTGCTGTACAATATTCGAATTGATACTAGATATATATCTAGCGCGGGATATTAATGTAACAAAAAAAATTAGGGTACAAACTATTGCAATGCAAGTATATTTAATAATTAATTTATTAAGGGTGACGAAGAAATGCCGAGTAATATAGATAGATTATTCAAATAAATTTAGAAATATGTATTCCGAGAATGGTTTAGAATTTTCTTTTATATATACGTAGCTTCCTAGAATCGTGTTTATTTCTACATTATATAAATTTGTTTCGAATCTAGAATTTTTTCAAACACATCGTTAATTACGAAATGCCAGAAACACGCATACACGAAATTCCTATTACTGTAATATTTTACTTAGTTTCATCGAACTAAGAATACAATCTTAAAAGGCATTTTATTTAAATTTATCTTGCATACGTTATTTTACTCAGCACGTGTATACTTTTTTTACTTCCGAATAATCATAAAACTCAAAGAATCGCGAACACAAATTATATTATTTGAAAATCAGTGCACGTGACGCCATATCTATATTCTTAATATATAACGTAATCCGTACGTAAGTACAATTCAAATTGAATAGTATTGCCTAAATTGTTTATTTATTGCTGTTCTGCACAACACTGATTAAAGGTCCGCGCATACATATCCGTTCCGTGGCAGTTGCGTTCCGGCGTGCCAGTGGTAAGAAGAAGAGACCCTCTACGCCCCTCTTCTTCTTATCACTGGCACGCCGGAACGGAACCGACACGGAACGGATACGTGTGCGCGGACCTTAAATGTATTATTACCTTAAGAAAGTGGATTTAATTAAGAGGGATACGAAGAAAAACTAAATAACAAACTGAATTGTATCTATTAAGAAGGGTCTATTAATCGCGATGTTGGGAAACAATAAGGATAGACACTATAAACAAACGTGATATAATTCTGTCCACTGCTATTAAACATGGTTACGGAATAATGCCGATTGCATAAATAACGTTTAAATGTGATTTTCATTTTTTTATTTCCCATATCTTTCCTTTATTACGCGAAAGAATTACCGGCGAATTTTCGCGCACTTCTACAAGCACGACTTTATTAATATATTTTCGGGAATATAATTTTCAACAGGTGTTCCGTGTATAAAATATCAAATTCAACGTATCCCTTCAGTCATAAATCCATGTACCTTACAAGTTATCAGAACTACACAAAATTGGTCACAAGATTTCATTATGTACAAATTATTTAATACTGTGAATACACATAATGGTGCTGCTTTCAATTGCTACACAGTCGACAGAGAATACAAATATGTTTGTTTGTTTTTCTATTATACATAGTATTCGAAACTTTTCATTAATATCCTTGTATATCCATTGGATGTGCCCTTATCTAGCTAGCTCTTCTCCCTATTCATTTACCTCATACAAGTGCTTGCCCCTCTGACTTATCCTATGCTACTGAAATTTTTATTTTATAAATTAAAGAGTGACATGGAAAAGGTTCTGGTCATTTTTATTAGCTAATTCTTAAAACATTACAACTTAAAGAATAATTAGTTAATCTAGGTAACCTTAAAAAAATGCTAACTGATATTCGTGCTATCCGACTTTCTTTTAAATTCAATGATTCAGTTCATCGACACTGTTTTTTTCATGCGTTTCATCTTTTGTCGCGTGAGTTTTCGTCTACATAAGAATCGCCATCCTTATTATGAAATAAAAGTCTGCATCAATATAGTAAAACCTAGATTCTTACATGGACCGCCATTTTAATATAAATCTTCTAAATCAGAGAAACAATCGTGCTCTCCAATGTCTATTGCATAATCCTATGTCTGTAATAATGTTCATTAATATTACAGAGGTAAACGCAGCAAAGCATTACGCACTTCAAATGTTTGGATGGCACGGATGTGTCCCTAGGCATAGCAATCGAATGATCCAATTAACGCGGCTATTGCTTCCTAATAATGACGCGCGAATTCAAATATTAATAATCATTTAGCCTTTTTTATTCGTCTTGTTGGATATCATATGTGCTACACGGCAAGTGCGAGCACAATCTAGAAAATTGTGATGTTGCAGCTTCACATAAATGGTCGAATATGTAAGGTATATGCGGTAGATGCTAGGTACCAAAAGAAATACAAGCAAAAGCCTCCCTCTCACTGTGATCTAATAGATGACGCTTCTCTGTCCTGTATCCTGATTGTCCTGCCTGGTCTTGTCTCTAGCCTTATAGCCCTGCCTGCTCCAATACTAAACAGTACAGAAGTACTGGCGACTAGAAGACAAGTAGAAGGTTCACCTGAGGTTCAAAAGTCACAAATCTATTAGTTAAGACGATTTGCAAATACTCAAACTGTAAGAATCTATGAATTTTCAGCTAAGAACGAAGCTATGGTATTTACTATCACAAAAGTAGCTTTGGCAATATTTGTCATTATATACCTGTGCTTGGAAAAATGTGTATACCTATGGAACTGTACTCAATTTTTATACTCATTGTAAACAATTAGAAGCTTATGTAACGAAAGAAGCAAGAACTATCAAACGAATAACCTTACTTGCTGTTGGAAACTATACTCGGTTTACTCGACGTGATAATGAAATAATTAATGAAATGGTAAGCGGCAACGTTCTGAAATTTAAGCCTCGAAATATATCGAGCATTTTTAGTAGCTAAATGTTTAAATACTTTGTACCAAATATGTGGCAATATTTGCGTGAAAATCGAACATGAAAAATAATACATACTCCGCGCATTTTTTTTATTTATATAGTACAACAGATATGAATTCGGTCAAACAGTATGTTTGTTGTAATACCTTCGTTAATGTCCCTTACTCTTATACGTATATATACAGGGTGTTCCTCTACCTATGGTCAGTACTCTAGGGGGTGATTATACAGGCAAAAATAAGACGAAAATCAAGAGTGACGAAATTGCGATAAACGCTTCGTTTTCGAGAAAATTGACGGATTCACCTGAATGTGCGTGCATCGGTGGCGCTTGAGGGGCACGCGGAAGTGTGCGGAACGCGTCAGCTGCTCGTAGGATGTTCCGCTCACCTCCGCGGGCCCCTCAAGCGCCACTGATGCACGCGCATTTAGGTGAAAATCGATGTCAATTTTCTCGAAGACGAAGCGTTTATCGCAATTTCGTCACTCTTGATTTTCGTCTTATTTTTGCCTGTATAATGACACCCTAGAGTATTGACCATAGGTAGAGGACCACCCTGTATATATACTATTAACCGAACACTGTCCACATACATATCATTTTCATGCGTTAAAAATTTTCCCCATTTTTTTTTAATTTCATAAAAAGAAGTGTATCACCCAACCCTGTCTTTACACTAATAGTAATAATAAGTAAAGAATAGTACTACCAATATTTGTTAGTGTTCTACAAATCAAACAAATTAGAAAATACTTCGTAGCTGTTTCACACCTGAGTATGTTTATGTTTATTGTTTTTTCCTGTTTAAACACAGGATGTCGTTTCAGCTTCTGCTTATATTGCCCAATGAACTATAATACGTCATGTATCTTTTTCTATCCCCTCTCTCTCTCTTTCCTTCGGGTCCCAGCAGCGAGCGGTGTACCGGGAGAAAAATGTGGTCACCCATCTTTCCCCAGTACCCGCCCCGTGATGCTTAACTTCGGTGATCTAACGAAAACCGGTGTGCCCATCACGGCCAGCGCCGCTGGTACCAAAGAAGTATTACACATGGAATTGTAAACAACCTTGATAACACTAATGAAGATATTAGATTGTCATTTACAATCATATAGGGTGGATGTACCAGTAAATGAACACTGGTGAATGGACATTTTATATTAAAATGAGTAATATAAGTTATTAAAATAAGCAACTAATTAATTAGAGGCTTCTTTTAATTTCTTGCTTCATATCCAAACAAGTTTTGCAGCACATGGAATCAATCGCGCTGCAAACATAATTTTATAAAAGTGTTCATTCATTAGCCTTAAGTGTTCATTTATTGGTGCGTTTACCCTAGATACTTCACACATGATATATAACTTTGGAAATATTCATTTGTAAAAATCGGGAAAATCGGATCGATAGTTCAATAAAGCTTTTCCTTACTGTATTAGAAGAAAGGTTGATTCAACTCACAATCAGTTTATGAAAACAAATTCCCTATGTTTTCATTATATGGAATAGCACGTGGACAATTGCTGGAGTTCCTTTTTACTAAAAGTCACGTAATTAAATATGGAAATACCAATATTATGAATTTCAGACGTTCGTCGGGCACTGTATTAATTGCTGGCATATAAAGAGACGTGTATGGATATTCTATGAAATGCAATCCTACCACACTACAAAGGATATAAAGTAGAAACTAAATATTTCTGAATAATTACGATCATAAACAGACTTTATTGATTATCAGTAAACGTCATAAAAAAGAATGATCTAAAACGAAGTGAATGAAATGTTTAGAATTGTTCCACGTAGTATTACATTTGTTATTAGTTTTAAGGTACCGAAGTGAATATTTCCGAAGTACGTTTAGATTTACAATTCCACGTAACTATGTTATGTGAGAATATTTATTAAAAGTCATTACGTTATCTTGCTTCAGAGCTGGGAACTTTTGAATCTGCGTAAATCATTTCAAATAATACTATATTTTATTTCGCGATAACTTTGTTTTTAAAATATCGTTCGGTTATTTTATTACGAAAAGACATTTTGAGAATGTTTGTGTATTTGAGAGAAAAATGTAACGAAAGATATTTCAATCGCTCTAAAGTACTCGTTTTAAATAACATTTTAAGCCTGTTTAGACGCACTTGATAAACACAAACTCTTTTTGTAATATGCAATAAACAGAAATAGAATGTTTATTAAACACTTTTTACTTAGTTTACTGAATAATACTGTCTATAAACCCCTAACCCTCTTTTTCGTAACACCCTATATAGGAAGACTTCTTGAAATATATTTAACGAATCATATATCGATAAAAGTACACGACAGAATACTAAAACAATTTCGTTAAAAAAAATAACAATTTTATCAGCACTGTATAAAAAAATGTGAGAATTAAAGGGTTAAGCATTACTGTCAAGAAAAGTTTGAAGTGGATATTTTTAATTTTGTTATACCTACTTCCGGTGACTATAGAAAACGGAAAATAAATTTACGAAGAATAAATTGCATCTGAAGAAAATATTGCTAACATTGCACAAGCATTGCTGGATATGTGGTCAACGAAACACCAGCGAGTTTTAGGAATTAAAACTGTTGCTGTGGTAACAACTAACGGTGTGGATTTTTTCGAAACATTTCGAATGTTTTTTATTTAATGTTTGATGTTAAATTTTGAACAGCCATCAACAGATAAGATGATGAAGTACATTTTTACGAGAGACACTCTGTCCCACAAAAGCCTGTCGCACATAGCCACGGCCCTGTACTTTAAGAAGCTGTGGGTCCATGAGAATTTTGGGGAGAAAAGTGTCTTCTACTAAGCCGGTCAACACGCGTGGCATTTTAGTTTGCGGCTCCGCAGAAAACAGGCGATTTTTAAAATGAGAGCTCCGTAATTTTTGTAATTTTTGCACGACGTGGAAAGAAGATAATCGCCTGATGCGAATACAATCAAAAACATTTGGGGTTTCAAAAAGCAATAGCTTCAAGAAAAATGTATATTCACGGTCAAGCAGTGATCTGAAAAAAATCGAGAAATATGGTCCATATCTTCGGAGTATGTAGGCAAGTTAGTTGAAAGCATGCCTATGCCATGTATGAAAAATGTGAGGCCCTAATTTTGATGCCTGATTTCGGCAACCAACAAATATGCAAACAAGTACAGGGTCATCATTTAATCTTGCAACCCGCGCTCGCGCGAACAGGCAAAATGGCAACAGGGCGCTCACTGCTGTCCAGGTCGCTGGCAGCACTCCGAACGCCGGGCCGGTGCATGGTTGTAGTGGAATGCGTCCGTGAGGCGCTGTTGACGTTTTACCTGTTCGCGCGAGCGCGGGTTGCAAGATTAAATGATGACCCTGTATTATACCCCTCAATTAAATTGTGCAGCAGCTACAGAGTTAGTAAACTAAAAGTAGCAAGGTACAACATGTGCGACACCAATGAAGATAAATTCCATTGTTATACGAAGTGCTGGATACATTATGTAAATTTGCCGAGAGATTTTTCTACTTAAGTGCACTCCTACCATGTTTACATCGGTTTGTAATCAGTTTGACTAAGTTGCACGCTGAAAATAATGCACGCCACGGATATTTATTAGGGGCCATATCTTCCGCATCTTTGCTGACAAATTTATAAACCTAAGGTGTAAACACATCCTAATCAAGCAGCAATTTTACAAGCCTGGATCGGAGATTTAAGAACCTGCTGTGATTGCAACGATGAACAATTATTTTCTTCTGCTACAGTGTTATATGCCTCAAGACAAAAATCTAGAACCGATAGACCGATTTGAATTAATGATTTTGCTAAAAGTGGACTATAGTAAAGATTTCGTGAAATACAATTTTCAAGTTGTTACTAAATAAATCATTGAAATTCAGTTATTACGAAGTTACTGCACCCTTATATATTGTATTAAAAACGATTAATAAAGTATACATATGTGCGAGTTTCCATTTGTTTCTCCCTTATTATTAAACTAATATAACTTTGAAATATTAAAAATAAATATCGTAACAATTTTTTTGCATTATTGCTTATAAATTAAACGTACTGAAATGATTATATTATTTGTCCAATTCCAAATAATATTACTGATAATAAAAATGCGAGTTGCATTTCATTTTCAGATCAAAATTGCCCAGCTCTGACTTGCTTTTAACCTTCTTCTTTTACGTAATGGATGCACACTTTAATGTTTTACTGAACACTAGCCGACCTGTTTCACCCGGGAATTATTTATGTTTCCAAAATGAAAAAGCCGGGAAAAATAGCCTAGAATCTAATCTAAGACGCATGTAATGTATATTCGAAACTTCAGTGAAATCCGTTCAGCCGTTGAGGTGCGAAAGAAGAGCAAACAAAGAGGCAAGGTTTCATTTTTATATATTAGTAGGGATTCAAAAGTTAAAGAAATCAACTCGTGAAAAGAGTAGATTGCCCCGAAATCCTATCTGGTACTATATATTTAAAATTATATTATTCTGGAAACAATACTTCTTATTGTTCGATTTGAACAGTTTAATTCTTTCTCACGGAGCGAAAAATTATCCATATGACTGTTTATTTTATCTTTATTCTTCCCAAATTATTACTGGAATTTGGTTTTTAGCAATTTTATTACGAATTTGATTGTTAATGTGGTCTTCACGTTAAAAATTAAATTCCATGTGAGAATTCTCTGTTATCAAAGAGTTAAAACTTATTACTTCCGGTCGACCTGAACCAGTACTTTTCGCATGAAACCCGGCTTAAAATGTAGGAGTCAATAAATAACTTTCTTATAATCCGAGGAGTTTTCCAGCAGTACAATAAGTGTGACAAAGTGGCTTACAATCAGGGAGAATGCTATAAGGGGTGCCTTTTAGATAATTCTTTATTTCATTATCGTTCAAATTACTTCGCGTGTTAAGTTAAATCGGACATTTTCAATTTACAATAGAGACAGAAATGTTTCTTCCATGTATCGCAGATCTTTTTAAATGGAAAATGTAGATCGCGTACTAAGTTGAAAACACCTAATAGCAGAACTCGTTTTTTTTTTTTCAAAATCTTCAACTATGTAGAAAGTGACGCGAAACTGAAGAACGCGTACATTGCAGGGTTTAAAGCAGTTCTCCTGATTTACAAGAGCCTTTAGTTGAGACCATTGCGGTATTTACAAACCACGAAAAGTTTAACAAAAAAATTTGGAAACTTAATATTTGAAATTATTTTTTTGCGAAAATGATTAAGCATTAGCAACTAATATTCTAGAAGTTATTGATATTCACTAATCTTTGTATGTTAGACCAGGTTTCATTCGAGAAGTACCAAGTACAAGTGCACAGACCGAAAGCAATATTAAATTTGTCAAACAAGCTGAAAAATAAGAAACAGAAGATCGAAGCACGGTACAACAGAAACTTCCTGTATCTTTACCGACAAAACACGCCAAGTAATTTTATATCCCTATAATTGCCAATTACTTGGTACAATTTAAGTGTGAACTGTACGAATTGCTTTCTCGTAAAATCACTCGATCGCGAAATATTCGTACAATGCATTCGAATTACTCGAACAAGAAATACCGAGAGCTACTAATTACATTGAGTATAAACATTTTTCCCTCAAACTTTATATGTTATGACGTAGCAAGTATACACCTAGTTATAATAATAAATACATACAGCTTCTAATTCAACCCTTTTCTTTAATACCTTTCCTCTGTTGTACCACTTATCTATGAGCCCACTTGATTTAAAAGACAAATTACTGTGACTGTAGCTCCGACAGAATTAGAACTATAAACTTTACTTCCCTTGAAGTTTAATTAAGCATATGGAATTGTCTAATACCTTTGCCAAGAGAGAATAAAATTTCACACAATACTTATTTTTATAACTAAATAGTAAAGTTTCGTCTGACGTATGTAACACTAAATATTACATATTATAAATACAATTAAAAAATGGTATCTATTGAAAGAAAACTAGTTTCCGTAGTAATATTATTTTAATTTGCACGTGTTAAAGATGTACATTATTTTAATAATCCCAGGTAGAGTAGTAGTGATCGTAATAAAATTATGCTTACCATGCGAGGGAAGCACCCATGGGTAAAGTGATTTAGTATCTCCTTCCGCCGCCGCCGCCTCCGCCTCCCATGTTTCCGCCACCAAGAGAACTACCGCCGCCATAGCCTCCTCCTTGATTGCCATAACCACCGCCGCCTCCACCGCCGCCTCCGCCTCCGCCGCCGCCGCCAGAATTCCCGCCGGGACCTGCAAGTTATTTAAATAAATCACAAAATTAACGAAACGTGACAGTTACGTATTAAAGTGACAAATACTGCGTGTTGGTAGCAATATAGATAGCATTGAACAGACAGTTCTAACACTGCCAGGGGAATGTGAAACATTTAGTAAGAGTATAAAATTTTTTTTAGAGAAACTAAATGTTTTATAGTTTAACACTTCTGTGTGTTCTCTATTTTTTCGAAATAATTATTTCTGTAATAAGACACCTTTGTAAAATCATAATTCGTACTTTGGGGATAGCGTGAACGAACTGAATGCACAGAAAAGAGAATAGAAGAAATGGACGAAGCCGCTCCTCCTCTCTCCAACATCGCGCCGTGTGTTTTAATTTAAGTTGTACGTTTTAAGTGGAACTATTTGCAGCTGCTGCAATCATAGTGGTTCTTAAATCGAGTCTTGCCGAAACGTGATTCAAAATTCGAAACATAACTCGCACGGCATCAGAGATGGGCATTATTTAAATAAAAAATTATTTAAATAACGTTCAAATAAAAGAGACTTCATTTTTATTAGTCGTCGAATAAAAATAACCCAAAGTTATCGCCTCAAATCACTTTTTTTGTATAATAGTCCGATTTAAATAATTTTCTTGTCAATTTAATCGGGAGACTGCAAGGAATCGATTGGCGTCACTTTCATATTGATACGACGAAAAATAAAGAAATTCCGAACTTCGAATAACTTTCGAATAAAAATACGAATGAAACTGAGAAAATCATTTGAAGCTTAAAACGAATTCCCATCCAATAAAAAAATCATGCGTAGCCGTCGAATGAATTCCCGTCGAATAAAAAAAGTGATTTGAGGCGCTTCAAACAAAAATAACTTAGGGTTATTTTTATTTCACGACTCTCGAACAAAATTTTTGTCTTTTATTCGAAATCAATTTTTTATTTAAAATAATTTTTGCCCATCTCTGCACGGCATTATAAACATTGCCGTTACATAAAACTGATGCTGAAACTGAGCGCTCCTTGTGCGACTGGCTGCATTTATGAAATATAATAGCATCGGTTATACGTGGAATAATATGATTAAATTCATATCAAACATTATTCAACGAAAATCTAGTTGCTCAAGGCGAGTAACAGACGCCGTGGCTTTTGAGAAGGACAGGAGCAACCTTTCCCGCCGAAGACTGTTGGTCTCTAGGACCCATATCAATACCATAGGGAGCAGGTCTTCCTCCAGAGTTGAAGTTATTCCGAACTGGACCACCGCCATATCCTTGCTGATAACCTCCTCCGAAGTTGTCGTTACTCCAATTCCCACCGCTGTTGTACCCTCCTTGGCCGCCTTGGCCACCCCATCCGCCACCTTCAAGATACGTTTATTAAAATCTGCTCGAAAGCGACTGACATATCACGTGGAGCTCTTAGTAAGCTAAGAAAGATTTATTTTTCTGCGAACCTTTACCTTGATTCTGATTCTCCCAAGGACCGTTACCGCCCCAACCTCCTTGGTTACCTCCACCATAACCACCTTGATTACCACCATTATTCCAATCTCCACCGCCGCCACTCCCTCGTCCACCCCAATTACCACCCCCCTGATTACCACCGCGAGGTCCTCTTCCAACGTTTTGACCTCCTCTGCTGCCGCCGCCGCCGCTACCGCCGCCGCCGGACGCAGAGGCCATCTCCGCCCTGCTTAAAGCCTGCGAGAAAACGACGGGGCATTTTAAGGACCTTCTAACGCGGATGTTTATTCGTCAGGGGCTCGCGGCGCGCTCGGTCCGCGTGCCAAGTCCCAGCTTACCTTCTTAACATCTACGTGCTTGCCACGTATTTGGTGGTTACGTTGCAAACAAATTTTGTCAACGGGGTCGTAATCGTCGAATTCGACGAAACCGAAGCCGCGCTTTTT
Organism: Andrena fulva; assembly: GCA_946251845.1. NCBI lineage: Eukaryota > Metazoa > Arthropoda > Insecta > Hymenoptera > Andrenidae > Andrena > Andrena fulva. Next base: position 46,399,699 of record OX276329.1, read on the forward strand.
GCCTGTTTCCTTGTCAGTGACAATGCTGATTGAGTTTATGCTACCGTAACTTTGAAAATATTGTCTAAGATCTTCTTCTTCGTGATCATCTTTTAAGCCACCAACAAACAGCTTTTTTACCGTCGCGCCGGCTTCTGGTCTAGCAATCTCTTGCCTAGGAACAGCTCTTTTCGGCTCAACTACACGCCCATCTACTCTATGCGGCCTGTAATTCGGAACATAAAAATATAATGTATATACGTACATCGATATTTTGTATTAATTACATTTTATTAAGACATGTACAATGAAAACGGTTTTGGACATATATCCCACCTTGCGTTTTGAGCGTCATCCACCATGTGAGCACGAGAGTAAGTAATAAATCCAAATCCCCTAGACCGCTTGGTTTTTGGGTCTTTCATAACAACTACGTCAACAATTTCTCCCCATTTTTCAAAATGTTTCTTCAAAGAATCATCTGTGGTTCTATAGTCCAGACCGCCGATGAATAACTTTCTAACATGTTCAGGTTCGTTTTTCCCATCCTGAAACAAAAGTTTGTATGCAATTTGAAAATTTGCGTTTTGTGTCACTTTTCGTGTCAACGATAAATTATGCCTTGTACATATTAACGAGAATTAATACCAATCGATTTTAAATAACGTGATAAGTGTAATAAAAAAGGAGATGATATATCTAAATACTGATAAATATTAATTTCAAATTAAGAATTAATTAAATATATCGAAAGTTACATCCAAAGTAGGGTTTGTCGGTTTTTAAAAACCGGGTTTAAAAACCGTTTTTTTTTATAAATTTGTAAAATTCGAAAACCGGTTTTTAAATAAAAAAAACCGGTTTTATGTACTAGAATTAATATGTAAAAATTAATTCATTATCTAATTAAAAACGTTAACATTTTGACTTGAAATCGCTTCGCACACAAGCATATTGTAGTAACAGTTTACTGTAAAACTAATCTTCATGAGTTCATATTTTCGGAAGAAAAATACAAAATGAAATTAAGATTTATAAATTATATTTTGTGCGGATTTTAGTTATTTTAGTTTTTTTCATTTGGTTTTGAATACAGTGTATTTTCTTATGTTATATTTTTGTGGATTCATAAATATTAAATGAACTCAAAAATTGTACGGATTTTAGTTTTTTTGTTATTTGGTTTTGTATAGATAGATTATATTCTATTTTGTTATACGTTTGTAATTCAATAAATATTAAAAGAACTGAACATTTTTAAAACAAGTATAAATATTTATTTTCTATTTTAAATGTATTTTTTTGTGAAAATTCGAAAACCGATGTAACCGGTTTTTTGGGAATAGTGGAATTCGAAAACCAATTACACCCCCTTAGAGTGAATTTGGGCAGCAAAAAAAATTGCGTTGTAATCAGGATGAAATTCCCTACATATTCACAATGTTTCAGAACATTTTGTGAGGCAGTACTGTAGTTTACAAAAGTATTTAACGATAAAGATCATGTTTTTACTCGTTGGTGCATTAAGTGTTCATGACTTCAAAACTTCTTTCAAGTAAGATGATAAATAAATGGAGAATTTAAAGCTGCTCCGAAAATGTTCCGTCTGCCATAACAAGTGATTGCTTTGAGTATCCACAAGAATTGTTTTCAAAATCGAATCATTTTTGTCTAAAACTATTAATATTTTTTCTTCCTTAAGAACATTTTATTCAAAATAGATTTTTAAACAAAAATAGTTATAGCTTGTACATACTTGTGTACGTATTGAATAAATTGCAGAACTATTATTATATTTTTACTGTGAGCGCATATCGTTGTTACTTTTGTTCAGAATTTGTCAGATTTTTCAATTTGGTGCGCCGTGGTTAAAATAATTAAAAACCGACGTTTTCGTCGCATTTTACGTGTCAGAGTAACTTATACGTCGTATTTTCATAGATCTTCAATGTTTTCCATAGAGCAAAGCAGCATAGGCATTAAAGAAACTAAATAAACCCAATGTGACCCTAAGGTGAACTTGGAAGTTCGAGGCTCGAACCTACGTTCAATAAGTTCACAGCGGTTTACCAGTTCGTAACTCTACCGCTGGCACACCATCGACGCTGTTAAAAATATCGTAGATATTTTAGATAGCCGTAATACGGAATATGTAGTTTCAATTAATTGGGTTTATTTAGTTTCTTTAAATTCTATATTGTTTTGCTGTATGTAAACACATTGAAGATCGCATAAAACCCTTAGTTCATAAAGTACGAAGGTTCGACTTACAAGTTACTCTGACACGTAAAATGCGACGAATAAATCGGTTGTTAATTTTTTTTAAAGTTTGAAACAAATTCAGGACAATAGTAACAATGATATGTACTTGCGGTAAAAATATAATTATAGTCCTGCAATTGCTTCAATACACAACAGGCATATTTCAGCATTTTTTGCGTTTTTTATTTTTCAAGAACTAGGAAGTTGTTTTTTTATAAGCTTTCAAATGACTCACCGCAAGTCAAATTCGGTTTAGGGGCACATTTGACCATCTTAACCGGCGATCCCTTCATATACTTTGGCAATATACAGGGTGTTTATAAAAATGCGGTACATTTTTTTCAGAGATGATTCTACTCACCAAAATAATAAAACCAGTTGGTATACGCATATGTTCGATAATGCTTAGTTTTGCAGTTACAAGCATTTTTATATTCCGTAAAACACCTGCCCGGATCGCCTATTAAAGGGCAACCGGGTGACAGGCGCGTTTGTCAGTTGGCCTAAATAATATAACTAGTATATTTTAATCCTTGGCTGTACTTCCGAAAGGGACCGGTGGCCGATCGAGATGAGGTTTGGGGGGAGGAGAGGAGAGGGTGTGTGGTAAGGCTGTTCGAGTACTCGAAAAAAGCGAGCCGAGCCGAGCCGAGCCGAGTACCCGTAAAAACCGAGTGGCTCGAAAGAACCGAGCGGCTCGGTAAAACCGAGTAGCTCGAATTTTTTCGAGCGGCCCGAAAGAACCGAGAAGCTCGAATTTTTTCGAGCGGCTCGAATATACTTGGAGCACATCGAAATTTTCGAGCAGACCGACTGTGTCGAGTAGCTTGAAGCTTGAAGCTTGAACGTTTCGGACAATACGAATGTTTCTAAAATTTTAGGTTACGTTTGTCTACTGGAATGTAAATAATGGTTCTCAATAGGTAATGTGAATTATTAAAATGTAAGCTGTAAATGGAAATATTCTGTAACTTTTGAAAATAAGTACTAAATTCAAATCTTTCTTTTTTTCATCTTTTTCGTGTATTTATAAATGTATTCATACACTTCTCTTTATGTTATCTTTCTTCTCTTCTAACTTTTTATTTTTTTCTTACTTTTTTACATTCTTCGTATGGGTTTTACTTCTGTCGCGCCATTGTTAACACAGGGCGTTACCCGCTCATAAATAAATAAATGAATAATTAATTAAATAAATATAAATAAGCGTAATTACAAAGAATCGTGAAGTACTTGTAAACATTTGAATATGTAAACCTTGCATTATTAATTTTTCAATTTCTCATTTTTTATTTAATTAATGCAAGATCGCAATACTAATCTGCTTGGAACAAAAAGAACGTATGAAATCACGATAGATAATAAGCATAGAATAATTATGTTTTAATAATATGTATAGTATTTACAGTATTTTACTCAATTGAATTGTACAGTATTATTTTTCTAAATTTGCGCTTAAAAAACATATTTGAACGCTTTCTCCGGCGGAACAAATATGTTTTTCTACATTTGCGCTTAAAAAACATATTTGAACGCTTTCTCCGGCGGAACAAATATGTTTTTTAAGCGCAAATTTAGAAAAATAATACTGTACAATTCAATTGAGTAAAATACTGTAAATACTATACATATTATTAAAACATAATTATTCTATGCTTATTATCTATCGTGATTTCATACGTTCTTTTTGTTCCAAGCAGATTAGTATTGCGATCTTGCATTAATTAAATAAAAAATGAGAAATTGAAAAATTAATAATGCAAGGTTTACATACTCAAATGTTTACAAGTACTTCACGATTCTTTGTAATTACGCTTATTTATATTTATTTAATTATTTATTCATTTATTTATTTATGAGCGGGTAACGCCCTGTGTTAACAATGGCGCGGCAGAAGTAAAACCCATACGAAGAAGGTAAAAAAGTAAGAAAAAAGAAAAAAGTTAGAAGAAAAGAAAGATAACATAAAGAGAAGTGTATGAATACATTTATAAATTCACGAAAAAGATGAAAAAAAGAAAGATTTGAATTTAGTACTTATTTTCAAAAGTTACAGAATATTTCCATTTACAGCTTACATTTTAATAATTCACATTACCTATTGAGAACCATTATTTACATTCCAGTAGACAAACGTAACCTAAAATTTTCGAAACATTCGTATTGCCCGAAACGTTCAAGCTTCAAGCTTCAAGCTACTCGACACAGCGGTCTGCTCGAAAATTTCGATCTGCTCCAAATATATTCGAGCCGCTCGAAGAAATTCGAGCTTCTCGGTGCATTTTGGCTGCCCGGTTCTTTCGAGCCGCTCGAAAAAATTCGAGCTACTCGGTTTTATCGAGCCGATCGATTCTTTCGAGCTACTCGGTTTTTACGGGTACTCGGCTCGGCTCGGAAACCGAGTCTCGCCTCGGTCCGAACTTCAAGCTACTTGAATATTCGAGTACTCGAACAGCCTTAGTGTGTGGATCCTAAATCTAAAATTGTTGCTTCGGGAATTTATTAGTTTCCGAGATATTAATAAAAAACTTTTAGTATTTCTGTTGACTTATTCCGACATAACGCATTCCACTTTTCAACTTTTTCTGGATATTAGTATTGGTTGGGGCTAGATTAGTGCGGGGGGTGCGCGCCCGCTTGCGGGCGCGTAAAGCATGGTAGCGAACCGATGTGAGTTTGGAGATTTGAACCAGCAACTTGCGAGTGCGACCCATCCTACTATATAGGGTGTTATTCTACTCATAGTCAATATTCTAGGGCATCTAGGGGACGATTCGACAGGCCAAAATACACGAAAATATAGAATACAATTTTTTAATATCGCGCTTCGTTTTCAAGAAAATTGACTTTGAATTTCAGCTAAATACGCGTGCCTTTCCGGTGCCTGAGGAGCACGCGGAGGTAAGGGGAACGCGTCCAGCAGTTCGTAAAACAGTTTGCGGGGACGGGAGGGTCGCCGGGTAGGGGTGCTCGCACCTACGTCCAAACAAAATTTCAACAAAAAAATTAACAATAATTTTTTATTAATATTTTGGAAACTAATAAATACCCGGAGCTACAATTTTAGATTTAGGGTCCACACCCCCTCCCAACTCCTCCCTCCAAACCTCATCTCGATCGGCCACCGGTCCCTTTCGGAAGTATATCCTAATCCTTTCCTTCTATATATCGATCCGCGGAAACACAGCTGGGCTTTAATAGCCGTTTCGAGCCCGTGTTTTGCAGAATATAGAAATGCTTATACCTGTAAAACTAAGCATTATTGGACATATGCGCTTACCAACTTGTTTTATTATTTTGGTGAGTAAAACCGATTCTGAAAAATGTCCCATTATTTTATAAACACCCTGTATACCAAGCTTTTAAGTTTAAACATTCTTCTAAAACAGTAGTAAACCATCATAGTTAAAATTCTTTACAATATACAATATATTTTTATCAGGGAGTCGAGATCGATATCATTTCGGTCACGGTCACTGGAGACGACAGAAACGGCATTTACGGTGGTCTCAACCGGAATTGGTGTGCGACAATCGGTCGAGTTTCCTCTGAACCGAAATTGGTGAGAGAATTTCTCAGAATTACGGTCAACCGAAATTCTTGAGAGATAGAAATACGGTCAACCTAAATTTTTGAAAGATACAAGAAATACGGTCAACCAGAATTATTCATGAGAGATAGGAATACAACCGATTCTAACTTGTGAGAATTTGTTACGATTACGAGCGCAACCCGCAAATCGTGACTCCTCACTAAAATTTGTAGATAATTTTAATTGTTTTTTATCACGTTTGTAACGTTACCTTTAATCCTCTGCATTCCACGGCGAAATACATAGTATACACGAAATAAATTTATAATAAATTTTGGGGTATAAAGGGTTAATGCTAATATCTTCTATTTAAATTAACTGCGCCTAATAAAATAATACATCATTTGGAGTTTTAAATACATCGTCTCGCTAGATTGACGCCGCTTGAGACCGACAGTAACAAATAACTGCAAGGGTCTGCTTTGAAGAAGTCCGAGCCCCGTCACATGTGTGACAAAAACAGCGCATCTTCCTGATCTATTGAACTGGGTCGAACCGAAGACCCGACCATTTCTCTCAGAATTACAGCCAAAACATCTCTCAGCATTTCTCTCATCTCACAATACAGTCAGAAATTCCTACCCAAAATGCAATCGATCATGCATTTTGGTTTCCTCTTAAGTTCTCGCATTAGTACAGCCAGAATTTGTCATCCCACATTACCAGGGTTGCCACCTTAACACCATATAAATCCCGGAGTGCCGCACATTCCGACCCGGAGATTCAAATATAACCCCGGAGATGGAAAAAGCAAAAAAAGTTTTGTTCTCGAATATCCGGAAAATAAATGTGCAATTCTTTTAAGCTCAAACAATTCAGAATTTAAACGTATCTGTTCTTTTAATTAATAACTTTTATTGTATATAAAATTGATACCATTGTATAATACCACGATTTCTTATTATTTCATTTTTTTCTACAACCCAGAGATTTTTCCAGTCGAACCGCGGAGATTTCAAAAAACCCGAAGTCTCCAGGTGAAACCGAAGAGGTGGCAACGCTGCTCATTACGGACAGAGGTTATCCAGACAAATGTAACTGGTCATGAATTCCGGTAATCGATTTGGCCTCGAATCCCTGCCGTATATTATATTTTGCTTTGTACTCCACTATACAATTTTTGTTTAGCAAACTGATACACTTCTAAGGAATAAGTATCATTGTTTAGAAAATTATGATAATAAGTGACAATCATTCTTAACCCTAGAGAGGGCGTGCTGCAATTTGGTAAACATTGAGCGCTCCGGTTTGGGAGACCGACTGAAATTAAGTGTAAAATTTTTTTTCACTTCGAAATATTACGAATTTAGTAATAGCAATTATTAATGTATAGAATAATAACTCGTTAACAAAAAGAATATATATATACGCAAAGAAGCAAATGAGTGTGCATTTCTTTTTAATTTATGACTTTGTCTTTATTTAAGAAGTCTGAAATATAAAAAAAAAATTGTTTTTAAAGAAATCAACATTTTCTCAATTTTGCTTCTATTTTTGGCTGTCTGTTTTTGGTTTCTGAATGTTTGTTTTATTTCCTAGACTAAAATATCCAGCTACAGCGAAAACAAGTACTAAAATTTTAGCAATGAGAAACGTATTACTTCAAACGTTTAAACCTCAAATTTCTAACATTGCGCGTTCATTGTCCAGGCTTCTAACAAGGAAAGATCCCGAACCCGGAAATTCAAAAAATTCTGAAACTTTGTGAATATGTAGGGAATTTCCTCCTGATTACAACGCAATTTTTATTTGCTGCCCAAATTCACTCGAAGGGGGTGAAATTAACCCCTGAAAATTCGCCTATTTTCCGATTTCGTGTTATAACTCACGAACTGTAAGAGATAGAAAAAAAGTTTCAAGACAAAAGTTACTTCTTTTAATTAGATCTATCATTTGGTAAAAAAATATTTTACAGTTCACGAGTTATAACACAAAATCGGAAAATAACCGAATTTTGAGGGGTCAATTACACCCCCTTTTGAGTGAATTTGGACGGCAAACAAAAATTGCGTTGTAATCAGGAGGAAATCCCCTACATATTCACACAGTTTCAAAATTTTCTGAATTTTCGGAATCGGGATCTTCCCTTGTAAGCACTGGATTCATAAATATGCCTAGGGAGGCGATGAGATTCTCACAGGCATAAACATGCCGCTTTATTTACTAAACATTATACATCACTGTCTTTGTGATGTAGTCGGTATAAGGTAAATGCCCCAATCCCAGTACTTGGACACTAGTGCAAATAATACTGATTATTACGTTCAATATTCACTTTATCCATAAAAGAACTATTTCATTAAATTACTCCAATATTTAATAAAATACATTCATATACATATCTTTCTTAGTAAACTTGTACACTCGTAATAAAAATAAATTTACTTGAACTCTCTCCAGCTCACACCAATTACAATAGTATTTAGGTATAAACCAACCGAAAGTTCCAAAAATTCTACACATCTTACAAATAATGAGTGTCTGAGCTATAACTACTGTGGCTTGTAAACAAAGCTTGGGACATGTTAATATGTTATCAATTCGGAGTATAAGTTAGTTATCATCTCTTACTTCACATATTCAAAGCATACCTTCATTTTCCAGAACAATAATGTTAGACACTGTATAAATAATATACATTCGCATCACCAATCGAGTATAAAGGAAAACGTACTTAAAATCAATAGCTCAACTGTTGTGACCACTTATCAAAAAAAGTTCAGCTTCAATAAATGGAAGGTTAACTTGTTATTTTTTATTTTTCGACTAAATAATTATTAATTTATAATAGAGTTTTTTTTTTTTAGAATTAACCGTAAGTGAACACCAGAAAAACAGAATTTCGTGTATAAACAAACTTTACTTTCGATGTGATAATATAACGGTTATATCAAGTACTTTATATCAACATGATAACGTAGTGTACAGTTGTGATATGGTTATCACTACTAAAAATTGTTAGAATTTTTCATAAATATTTATTGAATTACTGCTGAAATGTAGTAGGTACAAGACTCGAGAGTACAGAATAAACGCATCGTTTCAGAAATTCTCGAATGGCGTAGCGTCAGGGCACGCCATGCCATAAACGAGCAGTACAACACACAACACCATAGATATACCCGCGTATCGTACGTTTATATATGTATGTACACTTTGGGAAGTTTGTAATTTTTAAAAAATGTATCTTAGCAACTATATTTAAATAATTTACATAGCTTATTATATCGAAACATAGGTTAATTGATACGACCGAAAATTCAGAGAATACCAACCGTACCTACGAACTCCGAATAATAATACTGACGGCGAAACTCATAAATAATTATGCAAGGAAAATCAGTTTTGATAAATGAAATCATCGTGCATGTTACGATACCCACGCATAAGTATACAAAATGAAGGGTGAACTCAGATTACGTATTTACGTTTTTGGTCTGTGTAAATTATTTACATAAGTATATAAGCAAAATCGGCAAGACGTGTACGCACTGATTTAAGTATTTACTTACATCATGATCCATTTTAACCATTTTGGGCAATATAAAAGCGTCAGGTATTCTCCGCTCCTCCAAACACGAAGAATCTCACTACACTTGTCCTGCGAAGAAATGGAGGTCGCGCACGTCGCCCAATCGATTACTACTCCTTTCCAACACCCATGTAAACCCCAAATGCGCAACAACCGTACGAATACCGTGCGCATGCGCATTAACTTACACTTCTCTTATTATAATATTTCCACCGTAATTCTTTAATGTATTTGCACTAAATATTATCTAGAAAAATATCCCACACCATATTGCGTGTACTTTAATATATTTCAATTGTTCATAATAAAAAATGCTTCCGTGTCAAAAACATAGGGCATGTACGTTTTCACGATTTTATAATGCTACACGTCACGTTTCAATGCCATTCTAAATGAAATAATTCTTTTAGGAATTTGAAGATAATTCTCGAATATAAATAACATGCGCACAGTTGCGGTTTTATTTGATAAAATATATTTCCGATAAATGGTCGCGAACACGCAGCGCCGGAAGTATCAATCGCCAATAAGATGAATTACATACGAATAATCGAATGAGAATACTTTCAATATTTCCTTTCAGTTGTAAGTTAAAACGAACTGTTCTCAAGAAAAACCGAAATATATAGATTATGAAACTTTTACGCCGTATACTTGTAAAGGCTTGAATGAAAAAATCTGTAATACAGACTTTATCAATAAACGCACACATGTGGAAAAACGATTGTTAACAATAAATTATTCAAAAGATTTATAGATTTGTGATAATAAAAAACAAAGACATTAAGTGAGTGTACGCAAAAGTCACAATTAATAGTAGAAATGAGATCGGTCAGTTCTTAATAACCGAATTGTAAGTCGAAGCTGCAACTTTGCGAACCATCGTTTCGTACTATTTCGTATAAATCTGATACGTGCATTACGTGGCATTCGAGAACGAAGGAATGAATCTCATAGTTTACTTTTTAGAAAGTCCAGATACGCAACGATCGCACCGATCTACCGTCAATTCCGTTTAACGAAGCATCTTCTACAGACCTAACCTCCAATATTATGTGTTTCTTTTCATACGAGGGTTCGAAGAAATGAGGGCCGCAATTTATTGTCGGAAGTATTCGTCTAATACTTATTTACAGTAAACAGTCCGACGCTCCTCATTATGGAATTCGGAAGAAACAACAGAAATCACAGGAAATCTGGATGCACCAGGTGCAGATGCAACAGTAGTTGTACATTGTAAATACACCCTTAGGTATATATTTTATCGTTTTAAATGCTGGCATCCTTAGGCGGCATTTCTGTAAATCGCCGTAGAAATATCTAATGTACGTTGACGTTTATTAGGTAAATAAATTAGGAAGTCCAGGGCCCCGTCGAGGATATATAATTCAAATAGTATTAAGATGGATAAGGCGGATGTTAATTGCGACAGCAAAATATATGGATTCAAGAGAGAATTGGAGCCCGATAAAATCATCGGAGCCGCCGACTCTAACGGGGAGCTAATGTTTTTAATGAAATGGTCAGCCTCTGTTTAATAACCGCCGGGCGGAAGATAATTGGGCGTTTCTCATTGCTAAATGTTGTTTACGTAGGAAAGGAACCGAGGAGACCGACCTGGTTACCGCGAAAGAAGCCAACTCGCTTTGCCCGCAGATAGTCATACAATTCTATGAGAACAGACTGTCGTGGCATGTCGCCAAGCAAAGTTCCAAGTGAAACCGCCCGCCAACTGTATCCCGGCGACACGTGACAATAGCAAAAGAGCAACACGAACGACGTTTTTTATCCAATAGACAAATTACTCGTAGAGCGAAGAAAGCGCATTTTAATATCGTACGCGCGGCGTACTTTTTTATACGTCCGATATAACTTACTGAACCGTAAGAATCGATACTTCTTGAGACATGGGTGGGCGAGTACATTGATCCGAAAAGAAATGTACGAACGAAGTTGCGCGTTCGACGGAACCGGATGAATTTCGCGGAAGAAATTGTTGCACGCGACGCGAAGTCGTGTAAGTTTCGTTAAATGGAATCTGTATCATTGATCGATGTAGGTAAATTAGAAATTAGAGATTTTTCAATGAATTCGTAGGACGTATAGTGCAATCATTGATCTCCTGTTACGTGTATTTAGAAAAATATTTGCATCATCGAAATATTCCTGACACTTCTGCTTGTCATTACTTCTCTTCGAAATCCTGGCGATATCCTTCGATTCTTTAAATTGTACATGCTCCATTTTTTCATTTCAATGTGTTAGAGGCATTTTCGATTATGCATTAAGATAGATCGTATATCTATCGCATATTTTAATTAAGGATTCATATTTCGTAACTTACTTTACATCGGCGCGAAACAGATTTTAGACTTTTTTTTATACATATACACATAAGTGCGTACATATAAGGGAATAACTCGTTTGTATTTGTAGGAGATAATGTAATGCGTTTTTACAAGGATGCCGTGTGCGATGTGCATGTTAGCATCGAGAAATCGAATAAAACAGTGTTTTTAACTGATAATAATTAGTAGTAACGCTTTTGATTGACTATTTTTTATTATTATATTAATTTACGGAGTAAATATGGGATATTCGGGTAAACAAATGGCAAGCTCAAGAATCTGCAAAGTACAGAAGGAAATAAAAGCCATTACGGAGTGTTTGGGAAAACTGTGGATAATGAACTAACTACCGAAGCCATTGTTGGCACGAGGATCTCTTGATCATCTTGATTAGCCCACTAAATATGGTAGTATGGTACTCAACTAACAAGGGAACATCCCGAACCCGGAAATTCAAAAAATTCCGAAACTCTGTGAATACGAAGGGAATTTCCTCCTGATTGCAATGCAATTTTTGTTTGCTGCCCAAATTCACTCTAAGGGGGTGTATTTGACCCCTGAAAGTCCGGTTATTTTCCGATTTTGTGCTATAACTCGTGAACTGTAAAATAATTTGTTTACCAAATAATAGATCTAATTAAAAGAAGTAACTTGTGTCTTGAAACTTTTTTTCTATCTCTTACAGTTCGCGAGTTGTAACACAAAATCGGAGAATAGCCGAATTTTCAGGGGTTAATTTCACCCCCTTCGAGTGAATTTGGGCAGCAAACAAAAATTGCGTTGTAATCAGAAGGAAATCTCCTACATATTCAGAAAGTTTCAGAACTTTTTGAATTTCCGGGTTTATATCGTAAACGTCGGAATATTGTTTCGAAAAATTGTTTAAATACGCCCTGCAAATTCCTGAATTTGTATTATGTATAATACAGAGATGCGATACAAGTGTGTAAAGGCAGTAGCTATGCAAATGTGATACGCACGTGAGGAAGTTTATTTTCTGTTTTAAAATAAGCAATTGGAAAGCAAATTAAATACAGCTTCTTGCATGAATTTAGCAGAAGTAATAATACATCTGTAATTGCTAGGCATTCATTCCGTTTTATTACGAGTAAAATATAAATGACGTTAAATAATTGAAGGGTTCTTGTAGAAAACATTTTAAGCAGGGTATTGGAGCAGACCAATTTTGTACTTGCTCCGCACCTGCTCCGTTTCGATATCAAAATACCAGCTCCGGCTCCGCTTCTGCTCCGCTCCTGCTCCGCTCCAGCTGTTTTTTTTTTTTAAATAAAAATTGTTTTAATATTTTCAAACAGTGATCTTTCATTTGCAACATACCCCGTCTTACTAGCTTTTCATTTTCGTATAGAAAAGATTCATAAAGAATGCTTAATTTTCGGGCAAAGAAAGTACTATCCCCATAAGAATACTTAAAAAAAGTAAAAAAATTACGCCAAGTACATGAAAAAGAGAAAAAGACGAAAAAGAGTATTATGAAATAAATATCAAATAAATAATAAAAATAGATGAAAATAATATAATTGCAATATAAAAAAAGATGTGAAATCAAAATGAGCTGCAAGTACAGGTACTTTCCAGCACAGGACATTTGGCTAGATGCAGGGGCGGCTTTAGCATACTTGGCGCCCCTGGGCAAGATTATCATGGCGCCCCTCCAAGGGGGCGAAAATCAATCTTAGAGCATGCTCTAAGACAGGCATCGGAATTAAGTGATCTTTTCGGCCGAATTTCAGAGGCGACGCCTCCTTTCTCCCGCCGCGCGTCTTGGCCCCCGCGGCGGCCCAGAAGCCTCGAGCGCCTCAGGCCCGTGCCGTATGAACCGCGCGTGGCGCATTGGGGCGACACCCGTATCAATAGGTTTCCACATCACCCATGGGGTACTCTTATCGATGCGTTTTTTTTGTCAGTGGTATCCCCTGTAGGCCTATTCCACTGTGCCGCGTGATAAAAAATAGAGTGGAAAAGCGCGTTTTATTATCAAAATTTTAAACATGTTTGGGAAAACTAGATTTTCGCGCACGTTTCGACGGGGATACCACTGCCAAAAAAAAACGCATCGATAATAGTACCCCATGGGTGATGTGGAAACCTATTGATACGGGTGTCGCTCCAATGCGCCACGCGCGGTTCATACGGCACGGGCCTGAGGCGCTCGAGGCTTCTGGGCCGCCGCGGGGGCCAAGACGCGCGGCGGGAGAAAGGAGGCGTCGCCTCTGAAACTCGGCCGAAAAGATCACTTAATTCCGATGCCTGCTCTAAGAAATCAATTAGCAGAACGGATATAAATGAAAAAACGCATACAGCGGCGCCCCTACAGATTTGGCGCCCCGGGCGGTCGCCCTGGCTGCCCCCCCCCCCCCCCCCTCTTCCTAAAGCCGGCCCTGGCTAGATGTGCGCGGCCTGGAAGTCTAATAGCGAATTCGGTATCTCGCACTGATTCCGCACGGGTGCCAGAAAATGGCTAGGATTGGTTGTTTCTGATAGAAACGAAGATAGCTCTATAAGAATCAACCAATCCAAGTCATTTTCCGGCACCAGTGCAGAGTCAGTTCGAGGTACCGAATTCGCTATAATACTCGTCGATTAATAAGAATTATTTAAAATCGTATAATAATGAAAGTATATTCGTATTGTCGGAGTTTTAAATTGACAAATTAATCTGAGATTTGAGAATACCTTGCCTCGCCACCCCAAGTATTTGACTTCCAGGCCGCGGACATCTAGCCAAATGTCTAGATGTTACATTTTATCTCCACATTATTAAAATGTCCGCGATATGAGTAATGCAATGTTAATATTGCATTAAACTCTCTTGGGATATAAGGAGGCATCTGTAAACTTGCAGAAAATCCTTTTTTATGTCGATCCTTCTTATTATTTATAAATTATTGTGGAATCTCTTCGACGTTAAGTGTAGCACTTGTCACAGTCATCTGACTGCAAAGAGAATAAACTTTTCTTAAAGTTAAATAATTTACATTGGGACTGGAGCTAAAATTTTAATTTTAGTTTTTATTTATAATACTTTTTTCGTCGATATAAAGAATAATATGAAAAATTTGTCTAAGGAAAAAATTTACTTTTTCTCTCGACCGCTATGATTCTTTCAATTTTTCATTTTTTTTCCTTAAAGTGGACCAATCCCCGCGTAAATTATCTAACTTTAAGAAACTTCTATTTTTTTTTGCAATCACATGACTGTGACAGGTGCTACACATCCCGCCAACAGGAGTTACATCAGAGATGGACAAGATTCCACAATAACTAATAAATAATAAGAAGGATCGACATAAAAAAAATATTTTCTGCAAGTTCAAAAATGCCTTCTTATATCCCAAACGAGTTTAATCCAATATGACGAACAGTTTTTTCCGGAAAAATCGTAAATATTAGTTACTTTTGGGACTGTTAGACGAGAATCCCCCCTTAATGATAAAATCATAAAAAAGAAAACCAGAACATTAGATTCTGAGGCCTGCAGAACTAATATATAATTGAAGAAAAATTTAATTTCTCACTTTATGAAAGTAATGATACAGAAACAACTAGCCTATTGTTTATCAACACCATGAATTTTATACAGAGCACTAAATAAAGTATCAAATAAACAGTTTGCAAACGCTTTTCACTGCAATTACGGTTAAAATATTGATTAAAGAAAAATTAAGTAAACGAAACATATGTTAAATTATATGATAATTTTTCCCCATTTTTCGGCGCAAATTGCATTCCGATATCTTTTATAGTTCAAAAGTTATACGAAAAAGGCCCCTAATTCTTCTACCCGGGCCAATAATGCGCCAGTGTGAACTAATCCCGCAGCTGGACCGTCGTAAAGGCAGATATTTTCACGCGGAACGAGATCGGTGCGATCGCACTCTTAAAATGGCTACCGTTTTCTTTCCCGCCTGCTACGTCAAATTTAATATCCTCTGGTGAAAGCCAAAAGCACCCTGCGCTCTCTACTGGCATCTAAAAGACCGTACACTTTCATCGTTGGCTCATAGATGGCGGAAGTATCGGCGCATGGTTGTAGTGGAATGCGTCCGTGAGGCGGTGTTGCCAGTTTCAGCTGTTCGCGCGCGCGTAGGTTGCAGTTTTAATGGATGACCCTGTATGAACACAGCATTTTAGCTGTGTATATATAGGGTGCATTCCGTGTGACGCATTATGCGCATAGATCGCAGCGGAGTCGCTGCGCGCATTCATAGCGTTCCGATTCCAACGGCGCTTGAACCGCAGTCAAATGGCGTTTTCGGACGGTCGCACTGGGGCGGCCTGAGTGCGAACCCTACCCAATCGGAAGCGAAGAGTGTGAACTTTTTCGCCTCCGATTGGCCAAAATTCGCACTCAGTGCGCCCCAGTGCGACCGTCCGAAAACGCCAAAAGAGTAGGTATAATAAGAGGCGTCACTCCGGGCGTAACCTTTGAAGTCCTTGCTTGACCTTGGCATTTAAATTGGTTGTCTATTTCGAGCGGGATATTCAAATCGACTAAATGTACCTTATCGCAATTGGCTGATTATTGCCGAAGTTAACCGATCATTGCCGAAGCTTAGCGATCATTGCCGAATGGGCATTTAAATTGGTTGTCTAGTGATTTCCCTAGGTTATCTCTGTCCTTGTCGAGTGACGCCTCTTATTATACCTCCTCTTTGACGAGGTGTGCTATCTGGGACGATGCGAGGCCGAAATCCGGTGGGAATTTCCCGTGAACACTGCGTAGACGTCTTCAAGACGTCTTTCAGAAAATAGCAGACGTCTTGAAAGTCTGAAGCAGACGTCTTAAAGACGGCTTATAGACGTCGGGTGCTCTCTGGGTTTGTGCACTGCTGGAAAGCACCTTTATGTATTTGCAGCTCATTTTGATTTCACATCTTTTTTTATATTGCAATTATATTATTTTCTTCTATTTTTTTTTTATTTATTCGATATTTATTTGGTAATACTCTTTTTCGTCCTCGACTTTTTCATGTACTTGTCGTAATTTTTTTACTTTTTTGAAGTATTTTATGGGGATTATGTTTAACGATTTTATTAAAAATGCACTAAAATCTAAAAAATAATTATTTTCTTGTACTACAATTTAGATGGTGTTAATATCACTTGAAATAATTCACTTTAAATAAAATCGTGGGGCCTAGCGTAGGATCTTTTTGATATTTCAATTACTCGATTTTTTACAAGCATTTCAGTGCAAATTTTTATGTAAAAAATTAAGGTTAGTTCTTCAAACTGCTATAATTTCCAAAATAATTCGAATTTTGAGAAAATCCTACGCTAGGTGGAAGATAATATATCCCAGTATATATATCTTCTTTGTATTTCCTTCTCAGATAGTCCAGTCATTCCCGGGAGTGTGGGCCAGTTTTTTTTTTGCAGTCCTCCGGGAAGCCATTTTGTCCGCGGCAATTTTGTACAATTTTTCATAAAAAAAATTTTTTTCTAGCAGAATAAAGGTTGCTTTAAAACCATATAAAAAATCCAAGCCCTATATTTTTGTTTATACGAACAAAAAAAATCCCCAACTTTGTCTTTTGTTGTAGTGGCTTCAGGTTGGGGTCCTCCAATAAATAAACATATATGTATATAAATACAAGCGAAAACCAGGAGCCAGGGCCGTCTTAACAAATTTGAGCGCCCTGGACTAAAAAATTTTGGCGCCCTAGTTCCCAAGGGTGCAATTTCTTCGAAATCGGTGCAAGGAAGTACATTACAACCCCGAGTCTCCACCAAGGCAAATGCGCCCCCCGCCTGCCCCCGCCTCGTCCACACGGCCGCAAACATGAACAAAACTTAGCGAACGAATCGTATGTGAACGCTTCACGCACAGTCGCGGCTAGAGCTGTTGTTTTCGCCCGGGTACCCGGCGGGTCGGGTAGTAACAGCTCTAGTCGCGGCCACTGCAGCCGCAGCGTAAAAGTAGATGCCACAGCGCGGCGATAAGCCGTGGGTTTAGTTTTGCACTGCCGCGGCATGATGTATTGAGAGAAAGACAGAACATGATGCGTTTTCTCCAGATAAAAATTTTTGTCTCCAAAATTAAAGAGAAAAAAGCATTTCAACATGTTTGATTCTTAAGCGCCCTTGGATCACGGGCGCCCCTGGGCTATAGCCCGTATAGCCCATGGGTAAAGGTGGCCCTGCCAGGAGCAAATGATCAATAATCCAAATAATAGATAAACGAATAAATGACTGAGTCACGAAATATCAATAAATTATAACACGAAATTTTATAAATTCAATCTTCCCAAAACGTTACTCTAGGAAAAATTAAAAAATATTCTGGTATCCAATTGCAGGAGGTACATAGCGAAGGAGTTCGTGGACTACTACTATTTTGTGTTCTTCGTACGCACCTGTTAATATATTTCTGTAGCGGTACATAGTACTATCATACAGCAGTTTACTATATATTATGATAAAGTATTATTTCCTGTGTTTTTAAGATAAGACATTTTCAACTAATTATAAATAACGTTCGTATTAAATGACAAGCTAGTCAGTACTTACTTTACACGTTTATAAATATTACTAATTGCGCGACTAATGTTTTCTGCAATTTAATATTTTCAACATATATACGAATATACCGTATCAGTATTACTTATTGGTTTGCAATCATTATTGTTACGACTAAGTGTTTTAATCACGGTATCTACTCTGTTCGTGGTTTATAGTTGTTAAGAATGGTCTGGCTTGCTTTAAACCAACATTATCACTAATATTTACAGTTTGAATTGCACACTTCTCCTTGGAATTAGCTAAACGCTGTTCACTCTCATTTTCGCTCTTCGGTTTGATATCATTCTTATTGCGAACTTGTTCTTCCACGTTGCGGCATGTAAAATGTGTTTGCGTACTCGAAGTCGATTCTGAGCAAGAATTCTCATAAAGCGTTGCTTTATGAGCGGAGCCTTTCATACTCGAATTTGTACGAAAGGATTGACTGATAGAAGCGGGGTATAATTTATCTATACAATTTATGCAATTACGGAAGAAATAATTATGATTGGACGCGTTCTGTGGATACAGCTTCTCTTCGATTCGCTTATTTATTACAACAGCCTCGGCAAGAGGTATTGGTTCTGTGTACGTGAATGTCTTCTTCTTACTATCAGTCTTATCTTCTGGTTTCTTAATACTAATCGGTCCGTTAATAACAGGAACGGCGTTGCTTACTTCACTGGTAGTCCTTATAACAGGTGTAATGTTACCCATCGAATCTAATCTGGAACTGATTTGGTCGCGGGAACTTACGCATACCACTGACACTTTCGTCGAGCTTTTTGGCAACGAGTTGCAAATTACTTTCCGCATCTTTCTCAGCTTTTGCTTCTGCTTCAGATTCGTTTGCTTAGGACTTGTTGAATTTGTACTAGTATCAGACACGGCATTCTGTACTGCGTTGTCATTGAGAGATGGATTTTCCGGATGGTGGTGTCTAACGTGACGATGTAAGTTATCTTTTCTTCTAAATACAGTTTCGCAATATTTACAGGAAAATGGTTTTTCATCTGAAATAAATTTTATATATCACTATAGTACCTACTTATAGTACCTAATTCTTAGGGTAACCAGTGGCGGCGGATTTCAGGAACAAGGCCCAGGTGGCGAACATTCAGAGGGGCCCGCGTTTCGGGAAAATGAAGAGCGAGTTTACTAAAAACGGGCTAAATCGTAATTTTTTTGAACATGGGGCCTTCTGGGCAGGGCGCACGCGGCAACTGCTCTTCGGCCACCCGTTAGATCTGCCACTGAGGATAACATACCTGAATGCACGGTTAAATGACGCCTTAATTCACTTTTAGACAGGAAAACTCGATTACAGTGTGCACACGAGAATGGACGATCTTTCCCGTGTGTTTTCTTGTGACGGATTAATAAAGATTTATCTTTAAAACTCTTATTACATTGATCGCACGTATGTGGCCTTTCATCTGTAACACACAAATATTGCAGGGCTACATGGTATAATTTTTTTTCGTAATTTACTGCTTGTTCTATTCTTAAATTTCTGTACTTTACTTTTATATTCGAAACTAGAATTTTAATTGATCTACGTAATTGAAGCATATGTTTAAAAGTTATATTTCATGTTATTCATATTTCTTGTGAAAAACGTACTACAAAGTTATTTCAGGATGTACAATATTTTAGAATTCAATAATTTTGTAGGAAAACAGAGGAAAGAAGTCAGATTGAGACAGAGATGGGCATTATTTAAATAACAAATTATTTAAATGACGAATCAAATAAAAGAGATTTTAGTCTTATTCGTCAAGAATAAGACTAACCCAAGTCAATTTTTAATCGAACCGCCCATGGTTGAAGTAGTTCAATCATGGGCATTCAATCGTCGGCCATGATTGAACTACAGTAATGCCTCGTTAGAATCACGACGATCGGGGCTTGCAGCGTGATACTAACGCGATGCGGACACTATTCCGTGCGAGACAAAGTATCATGCTTTCTCTCTTTCATAGCCGACGGCAACTTCGTGTCGACTCTTTTGTTCTCGCTCGCACGTTCTCGGAGTCTCTCACTCTCGACTGAAGGATTCCAAGAAATGGTGGGGGTAGTGAGCGTGATTATAACGCATGGTAAAAACGTGACACTAACGAGGCATTACTGTACTTCAATCATGGGGATTCAATCGTCGGCCATGATTGAACTACTTTCAATCGTGGGGATTCAATCATGATTGAACTACTTTCAATCATGGGGATTCAATCATGATTGAACGAACAGTCTTCTCGTATTCAATCGTATTTTAGTCGATTGAAGCTCGACTAACCTTGGCGAGCCTCGAGACTCGCGAGAGCCTTTGATCGATGCCGCGCGAGGCCCGAGCCGAACGACATTGTGTCGTTCACCCGTCTAAACTGGCGCCTGGAGTTGCTCGGCGATGTGTCACCGATTATACGGAAAGTGAATTTCTTTATTTTTCATCGTATCAATATGAAAGTGGCACCAATGGATTCCTTGCATTCTCCCGATTAAACGGACAGAAAATAATTTAAATCGGACTCCTTTTAACGAAACGGGGCTTTCAATTCTGCAAATAAATTTTATGTATATCGTTAAACTCCAGGCACTAGTTTAGACGGGTGAACGATACAATGTCGCTCGGCTCGGGCCTCACGCGGCATCGATCAAAGGCTCTCGCGAGTCTTGAGGCTCGCCAAGGTTAGTCGAGTTTCAATCGACTAAATTACGATTGAATACGAGAACACTGTTCATTCAATCATGATTGAATCCCAATGATTGAAGGTAGTTCAATCATGGCCGACGATTGAATCCCCATGATTGAAGTAGTTCAACCATGACTGACGATTGAATCTCCATGATTTCAATCATGAGCGCTTCGATTAAAAATTGACACGGGTTAG
Source organism: Andrena fulva (assembly GCA_946251845.1). Classification (NCBI taxonomy): domain Eukaryota; kingdom Metazoa; phylum Arthropoda; class Insecta; order Hymenoptera; family Andrenidae; genus Andrena; species Andrena fulva. The sequence continues at coordinate 46,420,825 of OX276329.1, forward strand.
TCTCATTCATAAGTTTCGAATAAAATTTTCGTCTTTTAGTCGAACTCAATTTTTTATTTGAAATAATTTTTTGCCCATCTCTGGATTGAGAACAAGCATTAACGGGGGAAACCAGGGTGATGGTTTAAAAAATTCGACTTTTTTCTGTATTTTCTTAATGCTTAGAGACTCAATAATGTGCCCCGAAAGTGTGAAAGTAAAATTCGAAGAAACAACGGAGTTACAGACGGTTTGGCGCAGGCAGCACAACGCTCGAAATCGGCCGTTCGCAGATAGAATCGGAGCTCCTTCTAAACCTTTAAACGAGTTTTTCTTGAAACTGCGCGCACGGATAGCTCAGTTAATTTTCATCCGACTTCAAATTTTTCACGTCGGCTACAAATAAGATTATCTTCAGTCGATCACATCGAAATTTCGATTTAAATTAGTTTCTTCGTAACGTTGAAAAAAATGTCGATTTTCTTACCGATTTCCGACACTTTCTTTTCAAAAGCCCATTATATTTTTTTAAATCTGTACGTATTTACAATCGAAGACATTGCCTCAAATTCTAAGACAATTTTGTAAATCTTTATTTTTAAGCTACCGTTGCAACGATTTATATGATATTTTCGGAAAAATTTTCTTCAACATGTGTACTTTCTAATACCAATAAAGATATTTTATAGAAACTTTTAATTTACCGAAAACAGAGCCTCGAAATTGGCCTTTCTGTCCGGCCGGCACCCTGGTCCCCCCCCCCCCCCCCCCCCGAAAACATTTGCGCAAACTTACTTTCATTTCGCTATTATTCGACTTATATTAAATTAAGAAAGGACAATGTTAAGCCGCAGAGGGGATTAGTGACCCCACGAGCCTACAGCGTATGCTATACACCGTTGGAACGATCTCGCCAAGACAAATCGATTGATACCATTTTTATCTTCGAAATCAGATGGGATCACCTCGAAAAATGGCCTCAAAGTTCAAGATTTTGCGGTTTTGAACAAAAGAAACCGGTAGTAAAGTCCCATCCGGCCCGAGGGACCTCGGGTAGGCACCTGAGGGAAAACCGAGGGATGTAGGCGGTACTCCAGCCGGCTGGGGCGGCAAATGTGCCTCATGACCTTCGTTTCAGGGCCGTGTTGGGTCTGCGTTTGCCCTATGGGTCCCTTTCCTAATGCGCAGTACGAAATCGCCAATGGATTAGTAGCCCATGGGGTGCCTACCCGAGGTCCCTCGGGCCGGATGGGATTTTACTACCGGTTTCTTTTGTTCAAAACCGCAAAATCTCGAACTTTGAGGCCATTTTTCGAGATGATCCCATCTGATTTCGAAGAAATGGTATCAATCGATTCGTCTTGGCGAGATCTTTCCAACGGTGTATAGCATACGCTGTAGGCTCGTGGGTCACTAATAACCTCTGCGGCTTAACATTGTCCTTTATTTGTGCGTATACAAACATACTTACTTGTATGCGTTTTTAAGTGACGGTTCAAGTTCGTTAATATTCTAAAAGTCTTTTCGCATACTTTACACGAGTACGTAGTCGTACAATTATGTACGCCCAAGTGATTCTTCAAATCGTCCCGTTTGGTATATCCCTTGTTACATATAGAGCACACAAACTGTTTCTCTTCTACAAAAAACAAGATTCCACATATTTCCTTCGATTAATATTCGCTCGACTGAGAAATTTCAACCAGCTAAAAGCTCACCCAAAGAGTTTATATCGTAGAAACTTACTACTGTGCGAGTACATATGCCTATTCAGCTTGTTCCTCTGAGGAAATGCTTTCTCACAGAAGTTACATTTAAACGGCTTGTATCCCCTGTGGATTCTTTCGTGGTATTCGAAGTGAGAGCGTTTAATAAACGTTCTGTCACAGAATCTGCACAGATAAGGCCTGACGCCTGTTACGCAAGCGTCGTGGTAGCATTTGCCTTTCTTGTTTCGAAAAATTTTCTCGCAGATATTGCATTTATATTTCTGCGGCGTTCCTGGTATTACCGAAATGTGACTGCGATCGGAAGATTTTGCAGACCTATTCGTTTCTAGCTTTTCCTTACTCGAAAACTCCGTTTCGATTTGCTACAAAATAATCGTACATTGTACATGTTTCCGCAGGTCCTTAAATATTATTTGTAATCTTCAGAAAACCTACCGAACCACGAATTCCCGTTGTCGTCTTCTTATAAGACGAGGACTCTAACGACACGTTAGGATTTAAGTGTTCGCGTGCGTTTAAAAGCGCACCGTTACTTTCTGCATCAGAAATACGCGAGTTGTTTAAAATATCGTTATCCTTAATATCAGTTGTGGGGAATTCGTAAGCTTCTTTTCTCTTGCTAAATTTATCGTCATAGTAAAATTCGGAGCTACCGAGACGATCGATAGAAATGCGCCCGAAATTATTATCGTCGGATTTGGTGTGTTTATTAATAACCAGCTCCAAGGGTAATACTATTTCTTCGTTGCATTTGCTACTTGTTTCCGAGCTAGAAATGTCGTTCGGACTTCTTGCTGCCGAAAACTGACAATCTGAAAAGAATTATAGGTAAATGTTATGATAATAAATTAATCGGCTAAAGATCGAGAGAACTCGAGTTAAATACGCGGAATGCATCGGTTTACCATAGTTCAGAATACTTTGCGCATGGCGTTCATTACTACAGATTTTGCAACCTCGCTCTTCGTACAATAAGCACATACGACATTTAGTATGGCCGCAACTATCTTTTACAAGCCTCGAGCACGATGTATTTGTTGTTTGTTTACAATTAGGACATTCCTCGTTCATCATAAGGACCTGCAGTTCTGGATTCGTGATACCCCATTTGTTATTTAATACGCGTTGACGATACGCTCGATCATAGTCCAACCTTTGGGGGGATGTTTAAAAAGTTAGGGAACTTGAAGTTTATAATAAACGTACGCGTCGTGCGATTTATATTTAAACTGATGCAGGTTAAGTCAAAATATTATTCAGAAAACAAAGCATTATTGAGCGAACGTAGATTAAATGTTACATAATTTAGTAATTTCAATAGCATTGTATGCGCGTAACGTGGCACGTATATTCGTCAATATTCGAAGTATTATTTACAGGTACATACAGTAGGTACATATTAACTTTTCAATGCTTGCAATGCAACTGCTTTACCGACATTGGTAAACTACCAAAAAACATTAAAATAACTATGTACATAGGGCGATATTTTCAGTCGCTACTTATTCTTAAGCAGATGCTTAAGCATGCGGCATCCTCTACTAACCTAATAGCTAATAAAGGATGCCGAATGCTTAAGCATTTGCTTAAGAATAAGCAACGACTGAAAATACCGCCCATAGTAGATGTCCCAATTACCGTGCTTTGACGCCGACTTGCTCACAAAGGAATTAATTACTTCTCTTACTGTAATTTTGCTTGGTGAAAATTTATATCGGTGTTTTGAACTTTTCTCCTTATTAAGGCATTTTTTCGGGTTAAAAATGTACAATTTTTTATATTTTTTTAATTGAAATAAAAATACATGTTTTTGTCCCAATTACCGTGCCCTGAAAAATGCGTTGTCCCTATTGGTCCTTATTTAGCGTTCCCGCGGTTAGGTTATGTCTTTCAACTTTGAACTGTTCGAAACATTTTTTGCTCTACGAGAGGTGTTTTTATGTAATTTTAATATGACCGTTTCATTACAAAAGCAAAATATGCAAATATAAATTTCTGTTCACTCGTTCTGAGAAACGAAAGTAAGGTTAGGTTTCGCAGTTACAGAGGGAGCCAGTGGACACCGAGGGGCACGGTAATAGGGACAAGCGTTAAATTCCTGTCCCAATTACCGGATTCACTTTAAAAATACCAAAACGTTTCAAACGTGCTCATTTTGCTATTTTTTCAGAAAATTCGAACCTTTTATGATATAATAAACACTTTACATAAGTGCAAATCATGATGATTATCAATTTATTCACTTCTGTAAAGTATACGTGTTCCTTACCGTTTCCGGTAAATCCATCGAAATCTTCATATGCATTTTTGAAATTTTTTTTACTATGCTTTAATTGTTTAAAAATGCAACCTTCTCGTTTGTAACACATACATTAATAGTTTAACTTAAAACAAAAAATTTATTTCCTTATTTATTTATGCGAGTTTTTTGTACGGCTTCTTTAGGTACTTAAACTGTATAATAATAATATCGAGGATGCGTATAGTGTATATTAAAAAATTAACGAGTTTTGTTTAATGTAAACTCAAAAGTTGCAAACAATATTTCTGAAAATAATCTTCTGCGTAAGTAGATTATGTGTGTGTGTTACAAACTATAAGAACATGATACCACGCGCATTTGCAGTATTCGAATTCGAAATACAGGCACGTAAAGGGGCAACTACGCATGCGCGCATTGGCTGCTTATAGCAAAGAGGAGAAATAAGAGGCGTCACTCGACAAGGACAGAAATAAGCTAGGGAAATCACTAGACAACCAAGGCTGTGTTCCGATTCACGCATACTGCGCATAGACTGCATAGGATATGTCACGTACCCTATGCACTTCATGCGCATTATGCTGCATTATGCGTGAATCGGAACACAGCCCAATTTAAATGCCCATTCGGCAATGATCGGTAAACTTCGGCAATAATCAGCAAACTGCTGTAGCGACCGCTACATCAGAGGCAACTTCAGCGAGTAGTTTAATAGATAGCGTTCAAGCAGGCCACGAGTACCTCAGAATTATAATTGTTACAGCAAAGCTGAATTGTTTACGCAGAGTTATTAAACAAATTTGTTATCAGTATTGGTAAAGGGGTGTGCAATTAGTACCCCGTACGAGTTTTCTGTCAGCGAAATTCCCCAGAGATCCGCTACACTGCGGTAAGGTACATTTAGTCGATTTGAATATCCCGCTTGAATAGACAACCAATTTAAATGCCAAGGTCAACTAAGGACTTTAAAGGTTCCGCCTGGAGTGACGCCTCTTTGACTGTGATCGTGATTTTTTTACATCGAGTGAATTTGTTCACTGTGAATACTGTGATCGTAATTCTTGATCATGATTGAATTATTTTTTATAAAATACTAGCAAAATACCCCGCGCTTCGCTTCGGGCCTAAGAGATATTAAGGACTCCCGAAATTGTTTTTTAGGCATTTGTGTCGGTAATCTTTGTGAGTAAGAACCAAGTTGATATCGAATCGGGGCTAACAGATATTACGGGGTCCGAGAAAATACATATTTCCCCTTTTCACTCCCTTGTAAAATGGTTGTACTAATTCAGAAACCTTCGCGGGCGTGCGCACAACTCACCAAAGTTTCATCACAATCGGATGAATGGTATAGGAACGCATACGGGACAAACAAAGAAACGTACATTTTTATGTATATAGACTTTAATATACCTTCCCACACAGCACAACGTCCCAGGGACGTCGACAGACCGTCCCAGGTACGTCCCAGGGACGTCTTGTTACTGATCAGGACGTAAAGACCGTCTGTGTTATAGTCAAAGCGTGCTAATTCAGCGAATATATACCTACTAGGGTAGAGGACCCAATTACTGCCACCTACCCAATTACTGTCACCCTAAGCTGTTTTACTTAAAATAACGAATAAATCTTGTGAAATGATAAATAAAAAAAATGTAGCATACAATTGAAACTGTTATTTATACGATACAAAAAAAACAGCACTTAATTTTTTCTTCGTTAATTTGGATAAAACGATCAAAAATTTTAAGCGGATATTAGGAGAGTGAAAACGATGACTTCCTTACTAGCGAAAGAGAAAACAAGCCGTTAAAGAAAATGCTGTAATTATAATATTTAAGCTATTATCATAACAAAATATAATGTTTTAGATAATATAAGCATCATAGAACGTAATAACGATCGGAATTCAGCGATTCATTAAGTCTTTTTATTTATTAATTGGGTGACAGTGATTGGTACAAGCGTTTAAATCATATCTGGATTACTGCCATGGCAGTAACTACTCATGTGAATACAGCGTGCCGTCATTACTGCCATTTCGTTTAGGGTAATTGTGGGAGAGGTGCCGCACTCGGAGAGACGCCGCACTATCGGTATTTTAGGGATGTCGTCGATTAAACAGACCATTGTTGATTTCATTTGTTTGCGACTGTTGATCTAGACCAGTTTACCAAGCACGAGCGTGTTTCCTGCATTATTATTAAAGATTTTGCTGTTTTTCGAGGTAAGCCTACCGCGCTTCGCCTGAATAGTTATACGTCACTTTTATTTTTACTATCATAGTAGCTAAAGTTCATAGTTTTTCTTAATACAACTTTTGTAATATGTTAAAGGGACCTTGTAGAATATTTCCTTGGTTGAATAGGTTACCTTCGACATAGCATGTGGAAATACGAAAGTGCGGCGCCTCTCCCGGCCAGGGAGATAGACGCCGCATTTTTTCTTAGGATAGATGCCGCACATTGATAACGTACTGTTTCGGAAACTAAGTCGATTTAAATGATGTATTTAATGTTTAAAATACCAAAAAAGTTTTTTAAAATACCTAACGTGGTATTTCTAGGCAAATTATTTATTTCTAAATGAATAATCTTATAATCCACATATATTTGTGGACTATTTACTCTTTTTCCACATTTTTTTATTTTGATTTCAAGATGCCAACTGAATATAAAAGAAAATCTAACGCTAAGCTTAAAGCTCAGTGGAGTGAAGAAACTTTGATTGAAGCATTACATCGAATAAAAGCTGGTGAAATCGGCAAACGTGAAGCGGAACGATATTATGGAATTCCGGCAAGAACTTTAGGAAGACGTCTTGAAACTAACAACACTACGAAAACTCGATTAGCACTTGATTACAAGAATCTATTGACTTCTCTTTTATTATTATTTTTAATAATAATAATTTTTTATTTACTTTTTTTACATACCTATTTTAGGCCTTTTGGGATACAAAAACGAAAGACGTCTAGCCGAACATATTATGCGTTTGAGCGAAGTGGGCTTATCTCCCGATAGAGTAGGAGTACGTAAAGTACCTACTGTACCCATTTAATTGTTTCGTTTTACTTTGTTTTTACTACTTTTTTATATAAAAAGTTAGAATTTACAAGTTTAAATCGAAAAGTAAACGTTTTTCGAAATGCGGCACCACACCCTCATGTGCGGCGTCTCTCCTACTAAAGAGATGTTTTTAGTTTCAATTTTTTAAGGGTGACAAATATTAAAATTTTTATTTTTTTAATGCTAGTAGAATCACAAGATGTTGAACTAATAATATGTATCCTTGGAAAACATTTTCATTGCAAAATTTAGACACGGTGACAATTTTGCGTAACGTGCGGCAGCACTCCCACAATTACCCTATTGTGCGATCTAACCTATTTTAGTCTTCCGACTTTGGTTAAACGGATAGCTAGATATTGAGGTCAGCGTGCACAGTTGTAAGTATACATAAATACCTAGGTATATGTATAAAATTACAAGATAAAATAGTACATTAAGGGGGGACGCCTACCTAGAGCGGTCGAAACTATGCGCTTCTTTGGGATTTTTTTCTAGAAAAACCGTTACACTTTTATTAATTGCTATTAGTCTATTGTTAAGAGTACATATAAAGGACAGTTCAGTATTTTTTGCGTTAAAGAATATTAAAAGATTTGAGAGTTATAGGCGATGACCGGGATGTCCCTTTTTTTTAAGAGTTTTGCGGTGACCATCGTAGCTCCTAGCAGGATCATCTGAAATGAAAAATTCTAATCGCCTATAACTCTCAAATTTTTTAATATTCTTTAACGCGAAAAATACTGAACTGTCCTTTAGATGTACTCTTAACAATAGACTAATAGTTATTAATAAAAGTGTAACGGTTTTACTAGAAAAAAATCCCAAAGAAGCGCATTGTTTCGACCACTCTAGGTAGGCGTCTCCCCTTAATTAATAAAATGTAATCTAAAACGAGTTTACATTTCGTAGGCAATGAGTTCAAAAAATAAAAGATGCCAGTATTCCAAAGAGAACTTGCAAAATGCTCTTGCATCTGTTAAAGCGGGCATGTCTGTAAAGGCAGCTAGTGAAAAATATAAAGTACCCCGTTCAACGTTAACTGCAAGAAGGGATGGGAAATATGCGGATAAAAAGCCAGGTCCAGCGACAATACTTTCCGACTATGAAGAAAGTGTTCTAGAACAGTGGATTTTGGACAGAAGCAGAAGTGCAGTTCCCGTAACAAAGGAGCAATTGTTAAATAGTGTGCAAGAAATGGTTTCAAGTAGGGATAATCCATTTACTAACAACAAACCTGGGCGTCATTGGTATACAAATTTTATGAATCGCCATTGCCAACTCAGTGTAAGAGTAGTCGAAAACTTGACACACAGTCGTGCAAAAGTGAGTGAAAATAATATTAGAGGATGGTTTAATGAAATCGAAAATTATTTAACGCTCAACAATATAAAAGATCTTGCACCAACAAGGATTTTTAATGCTGATGAAACAGCATTATTATTGAACCCTAAAAATAATACTGCAATTGTGAAAAACGGTTCTAAAGTAGTTTATAATAGAGTGAATAATAATGAGAAGGAAAGCATAACTACCCTTATTACGGGCAACGCTGCTGGACAAATAGCTCCACCGCTGATGTTATTTGAATATCAAAGAATCCCTGGATATATTACTAGAAAGTTGCCAGAAGGATGGGGTATTGGCATATCCAATAATGGGTGGATGACCGGACAAAATTTCTTTGAATATATAGCAAACATTTTTTACCCATGGTTAATTCAAATGAATATAGAATTGCCAATAATTTTATATATCGATGGTCATGCATCGCATTTAACACAACCACTCACCATGTTTTGCATGGAACATAAAATTATATTAATTGCGTTGTATCCCAATTGCACACACATCCTGCAACCACTGGATGTTTCAGTGTTTAAACCACTCAAAAGTGAATATGTAAAAGTTGCGGAAAAAGAGCGGAGTGAAAATAATCAATTGAGCGTGCAGAAAGAAGATATAGCTAATTTATTATATAAAACATTAAATAATTTGAACGTGAAAGATATTTTAAAAAATGGATTTCGGAGGTGTGGTTTATATCCTTTCAATGCAAATGCTGTTGACTATACTAAAGTTATTACATTAAAAAGAAGTCACGTAGAAACTATAGAACAATATAGTGAGCAATATAAAAATGCTTTAGAATGCATTGAAAAAAATATGTCGAAAAATACGCTAGATTCTTTCAAGAAACAGAAATCAAAAAATTAGACAGGAAAAATCGAAGACAAAAATTTATTTGAACTTTGGTCGAAACTGTCAAAGACAAACTGTGATGAAACGGAAATTGATAATATAGTACAGGAAGTCGAGTTCAGAAATATGAGTGTCAATGAAGAGGAAATACCAATTCTTGAGGAAACAGATGCTGGTATGAACATGGAGGAGGGTGATCCCTTAGATTATCCATTAATTTTGTGTGACGAAGATAGTCATGTACCAAATGAAGACTGTAATAGAAGTGTAATAATTACTTTACCCTCTACTAGTCATTTAGAAGTGGATTTAAACTGTGTCGATGAGGCAAAAACCTCAGGCACTGTTTGTGTAGCACTTGAAGAAACAGATGCTGTTACAAACATGGAAGGGGGTGATCCCTTAGGTTATCCATTAATTTTGTGTGACGAATATAGTCATGTACCAAATGAAAATTGTAATATAAGTGCAATAAATACTTTACCCGCAACTAGTCATTTAGCAGTGGATTTAAATTGTGTCGATGAGGCAACAACCTCAGACACTATTTGTGTAGCAACAACTTCTCCGATGCAAGATATTTCCAATTTACCACAAAATAGTAGTGAGAATGATAATATCCAATCAAGGGTACCTTCTCCGTTTAAACAGTATTTATATTGGCCTGCAGAAAGGACATCAAAGAAGAAAATAGGAAAGAATAAAGAAAACCTACCATCTATTCTGACAACGAAATTGTGGGTAAAATATCAGAATGACAAAGATGAGAAGAAAAGAAAGCTTGAAGAAGAAAAAGAAGAAAGAAAAAAAAATAGATTACTTAACGCTCAAATAAAGAAGGAAAAAATGGAATGTGCTAAGAAAAATAAATTAGAAAAAAAGCTTACAGCTAACAAAAAATCGAAAACAAAGGGAAGTACCTAAAATATGAAAATGAAAACAAGAAACCAATTTCATCGACAAAGAACAAAAACTTATTTTTTTTTTAAATTGTGTACCTATATGTATACGTACATATACATAGATTCTTAACAGCATTAGAGAAACGAAACATTTAATTACCTAGTTTTATTCAATGTTACTGTTCAATATTGCGTTTTATTTTATAGTAGGTATATATATTGAAAATAATAGGTTTATATCGTATTGTTAAATACCTAGTAATTATACTAGGAGACTGAGACTTCAGTAGGTATTAATTGAAACAATGTATAAGACAAAGGTACCTATACCTAGTACAAAATCATTCTACGTGTTATTTACCTAGATCTAAGAAACATTGACTTTTACTTAGTCAATGGTCAAAATAAAATGTTTTATTTTCCCACAAGAAACTGTGTATTTTTTCATATTTATCATTAATTTTTTTTTTATTTCATGCATTTACTATAAATTATTAATACAAAGTTACTTTTAAATTTAATTAAAGCAAAAAATGATTTTTGGAAAAATGACAGTAGGTAGGTAGCAGACAGAAATTCAGGTGGCAGTATTAGGCCAACTGGCAGTAATTGGGGTGTCAGTATTAGGTTAGCTGGCAGTAATTGGGGTGTCAGTAATTCAGTCAAACACATTTTAAGGGTGTCAGTAATAGATACCGAAATATATTTTTGAAATTGATGATTTTATACATAAAATTCGAAGTTTTAAGCTTCAGCAAATTTTGTTTCATCAAGTAAACATATTAGACAATAATAAGTAACAAGGACAACATTATACATTTAGTCTATAAGTACAAAACTATAAGATAATGTCAGAGTCAACGCTTAAAGTGTCAGTAATTGGGTCCTCTACCCTATGGTACATTCATAAATAGTAAATGTATGCGCATACTGATTTGATTGGCTAAAGTATTCAAATATACCAAGGAGGTATTCGTATTCCTCGTGGTGGAAATATTCTTCTTCGAAAGGTCTCAGCATAGGAGGATGTACATTCCCTCCGAGAGGTCCTTGAATTGGCACCCACGGTCCAACCATCAATGGTCTCGGTTGAAATTTCTGAGCAAAGAAATGAATGAGTTTTATATCATGGCTGAATTATTGCATTTTTATGTAAATAAAGTACCTACTCCGTAATAAATAGGAATATGTTCAATATATCGCTGTAGGGGAACCCTTTGTTCTCTAGGCCTATCTCTTTGTCTTCTCTCCCATGGACTTTCTCTCGATCTTTCTGTTATCCTCCTGTCTCGAGAATGATCTTTGGGCCGCTCACGATGGCCTCGATAAGATCTCTCACCATCTTTCCGCTCTCTACTATGATCTTTCTCCCTATGTAAATAATGCAATAGTCTGGTGAAATACAATTGGAAGAAATATAATAAACGCAGATACGTGAAAGTGTAATAATAGCTTTTACCTGTCACTTCTGTAACTTCCTTTATTTTCGCGCTGAGAATCGTCATACCTGAAAGACGGTAAACAAATTAGCAAAAAATTAAATTTCCTAAACAATTTAAAATTATACATTAACACATTTAAAATAGCAAGTTTTTTGTAAATGGTTTACACTTATGTTTAACTTATGTTTATATTGCAATACTCTGTGTAAAATCCATATCCATATTAACTATGTTAAGTTATATATTATTTTCATCACACGGTGGAAATTCGTTTATTGCCATCTTTTTTATTACCACATAGGTGCCATTTTATACATATTTTGAAATTTATAAAATTTAGCAATAGCAAAATTGATTGTAGCGTAATCTAAATAGTATTGGCAATATTTTGTGCAAACTATTAAGATCGCTAGAGATCACTATTTAATTTTAGATTTCCACATGTAATATAAAATTCCAATTCCCCGAAATTTGTGTAGTATCAATTTAGAAATTTGTTAAGAAATCTTGACACTAATTGTAACAGCTTTGCTGTGTTGCAAAGTATTATTGCCATTTCAGGTACGAACCTGGGGTGACGGGACGATGCCGATGTGCGCCTAGGACTGTGACTTCGGGTTCTTGTAAGACTCAAGGACGTCGAACGCCTTTTCAACGTTTTCGACTTGTTTTCTAAAAATTAAAATGTCCATATTTGCGAAACAGAAATTGTAATAAATCTTAGCAATTTGAAATAATAAACATACCTGAATTTTCCAAATTCAAAGTTACGACAGTACGATGTTCCTCAACATCTTCTGTTTCACTTATTGCTCTCTTTATTTCATCTCTATCGAATATCGGCTTGGATCCCTCTCCTACAGTTAAGTTCAGTAAATTTATTAATAGAAAAGCAATCGAATGTAGAAATCGGAAAAGCATTTAAGCAATACTAGCAGCTGTGGCAGATCTTGAAGATATTAACGTCGCTACTCCGATAAACTGACTAGCTCTGAACAATTGTGAGTCAAGTGATTTCTTATTGTCAATTTCAAATTAGTTAAATAAATTGTCGTTAATTTATACGATTATCTATACTAAAAATATGTATAAATTTACTTTTCATCCTCATAAATAAAGAACACTTTACATAATTAAAAATGGCATACAACTTTCTCGAGTGCCAGATATATTAAGAGAAATTTATTATTTACATTATTTTAATAAAACTGTAACTCTAAATATTCTGTAGCAACTGATAATTTGTAATTAAAATATAATATTTTCTTTTCTTTTTCACATAGCGTATACAAATCGCATTAAATAATTTTTCAAAAGAATGTAGCTAAATTCTTGGAATGGTACTCATTTTCTATTACGAATTGATTACAAAAATATAAACATATCGATACGCATTTCAATATAGTTCAAATAAAGTAGTTTAATTTGTGTGTAGAAGACACAAAGTACCTATTTTCCAACTGTAGTTATTTATTTAATGCAATTAAATAAAATAATGAATAAGAATAAGAAATACCACACTACGCAAAAATTTGGAAAAATTCTACGATTTAATTTCCGATTTCGTTTCTTCCAGTGGTGAAGCCTAATGTTTAATGTTTCATCATGCCTCTCCAGTTGTCGAATGTCAAGATTTAAAACATCGTCCGAGACGCGAAAATCTTCCAGTTGGTCTGCTCTTAGTACACAAAGCATTTAAAAAATCCACTTATTTGGACATGCACACATTCCCAAAACCAGGACACAAGGAGAATGCACAAAACGCGCTCGAACTACGTTTTTTGGGGGAAAAATTCATTTGTACTAAAATATATTATATTCATTATAGCAGTTAATATAGCTGAAGCATAATTCTTTGTGCAAGCTCGCGAGAAAACAAGAATACTGTACATAAAGCAACAAGCAAGAGATATACGTTAAGCATAGCAATCTTAAAGCAGTCAATGTAAAAAAAAAATTGTGCTTACATATCGCACAGTATGCGATCAATACAGTGATCCCAACGTTGTATTCCAAATTTCCTATATCCTGGATGAATAAAAAATACGTTATTAACTTGACGAATAAAATCGAGAAAATTCTTGAATGTTACAGGAGACGCGGTATGACTGTAAAATCCAGAATCTTCGTGACCGTAGAAATCGGCGACGAGGATGCCGTTCTTCGAATGTGCCACTTGGTAAAGTGAAAACATTTATCTAGACTTCGATAATACATTTAAACTAGAGATTTACCGACTAGTCGGTTAACGGCCGATTTCTTCACCTCCAGTAATCTTCCGGTCAGTGAACGACCAATTGGCTTAGAGCATTTATATGCTCTAAGCCAATTGGATGCTATCATTTGGCAGTTATGTGGAACATAACTCTAACTGGAAGATTACTGAAGGTGAAGAAATCGGCCGTAAGCCGGCTATCCGGCCACTTTTGTAGTCGGCGAATAGTCGGCAAAAAAGGCCGATTGATCGGCTCCCTTTTTGTGAATATTTGCCCATTTTTCGTTCTCCTTTTCTAACAAGTTTTATAACTTTGCTATTAGAGATGTACTGAATAGTGGCCGACTAGTCGGTAAAGCCGACTATCCGGCCACGTTTACAATCGGCGACTAGTCGGCTTTTTGGGGGCCGATTAATCAGCTAGTCGGCTAGTCGGCCAGAACCCTAGTCGGTACATCTCTAATTTAAACAGAAACCGGATGGATTCTAAAGAGCGAAGAGTAACGTCTCGCAGAGAAGAGACATTTTTACATTAGAAAGCGTACAATGTTCCCAAACTTCAATTTCTTGATCGCGATATCTAGGAATCATTTTAGATATCTAGGAAAGCCCAGAATCATCTCGCGCGTTGAGCTTATTATCCTCTGTGGTACTCGTTCGCCGGACGACTGAAAATTCTTAAGAAATTACGGTAAAAAAGCCACGTGTTACCCGCTCTTCTTTTAAGCACCACATCTTCCTTGTTGGGCACGTCCCGCTTGAGTTCGTGGGTAGCTGCTCTCCCAGGAATGATTCTACGAATATCCACTTTGATTTTGCGAAGCTCCGTCGAGCTAATTCTTGTGCCTTCGGGTCCTTTAAATAAGGGCGTTGTATCGCTTGGTGTTTCAAACCTAAAGAGGGGAATAATATTATTTGTATATGCGATTTAATAATAGATTTCTGCTTGAAACTTACTACAATTTAACAATTTCATTGCTTCTTCGAGCATATTGTTTTGTAGTGTACAACAGGTTTTATTACAGCTTTATAGTGTACAACTATATTGAGAAATTAAGTCAATCAACTTTTCTGGACATATGTAGTTAAAAACATATTTAATTTTGATAGAGAATTCCAGGACCTAGCGATGAAATCTTAGAATTGTTCTTTGTGTATGAAATCTTCCAGGATGGGACACTGCGTCTACTTCGACGGTTAATAATTAAAGACAGTTTATACTTACTTTTTCGAAAGCACGGTAACTTTCGATGTATTATGCTCGGAAGTTCGTCTATGTCGACTAGGTGGAGAACCGCTGCTGCTCCTGCGAGGTATGTTGCATCTTCGTTCGGGAAGTGGTAGGCCCATATTACGAGCGCGTCGTATCTCATACTCCATAGCCATTTTTCTTTTCAGTCTATTATGCCTGTGCATTTTTTCTTGTTCGATCACCCATTCGCGTCTACGCCGTCGCCTCTCCTCTTCCGTTCTTGCGCGTAGACCCGCGTCGCTATCTTCGTTACGCGAGGGCTTAGGTTTTTCATCGTGATGCGAATTCCTCGATGTAGGATGCCGTTTCATTCCTATACACAACATAGGAAGGATAGATTATATTACGTATGCAGTATCAAAGAATTTCCTACTTGGTTAGCCGAACGCAAAATTTGAATAGGTTTGCACTTTATACCGAATTGGTGTAAAAGAGATTACGTTGTTATGGGGCAGAAAAATGACGGGCAATGAACAGAATAACCAGCGAATAAAAGCATAGGAATTAAACGTGTGAGTAGCTACCTATTATTTGTAAACTTTAAAAAGGAAACGCCGCGCACACGCGCTTACTATTCCGAATGCGGCCAATGCAGCCAACGCAGCCAATCAGCCAATGCAGCTGTTGCGACTCCCGCCTGGCGGCGGGTAGTATAAATTTTAGAAGCGCGAAGTTCGAATCGCGTCACACGAATGTATTAGGAAGGGAAACAAAGCCAAGTTCGTACAAACCCGAGGGGTTTGAAAATAGTTAGAGATTGTTTAATAAATAAACTTCAGGATTAAAAAATTAATCAATACTTGGAAACGGATGTTTGAATAAATGTCTCTAATTTGGGCTATAGTGGGTCCAGGGACAGTGTGGCCAGCGTGTTCCTCGCCGATGATTGGTGCCGCCATTTTCAGGCAACTTGCGGCAGCTCTTATGTATAGATCAGTATACATATATACTTACACATTTTCAAATTGGCTACTCCAAATTTTGACAGCTTACAGTCAGGTTTTATTTTTTACGTATTTATTGAAGTATAATCAAATTATAATTATATGAGCTTTACTTATAAACATTTGTGTATCTACATATTTTTTAATAATTATAAACTATATAATTATATAATTATATATAATTTATATATAATTATAAACTGATATAAACTATAAAATATTTATCTAAGTTTTCATTAATAAAATTAAATATTAAGTTTATACATACACGTCACTATATAAGACATGATTCCACGCTTTTCAATTATCGCGCGCGCTTGACCTGGCTGGAACTGAAAATGGCGGCTTCCGGCTCATTGGCCACACTGTCCCTCGACCATTGAGCTATAAGAATACCTGGAGAGAGAACAGCAATGGGAAGAAGTAGAGGCGACAGCGGTCAGAGAAAAATAGAAGATTACGGGTGAACCTATCCTTCTTCTTCATATTATCCCTCTCACTCTGTACTATCATGTAGTAAATGTGCTATGTTCATTGAGCTCAATGTTATGTTTTATGTTAGCCATTTTGGTATTACGGATAGCGAGAAACGAAATGGTTAGAGCGTGTTGCATCAAGTTTTGTAAAAGTGAGTGAAAGATACGTGAGAATGTTACTTTTCATAGGTAAGTGAAAATTAAAATGAAATCACATGTTTTGTGTAACGAAAAGTATGTTTGATTGCTAGCTATAAGAAATGTAATTTTGTACAGCTTCCCGCCAGAACTCGAGTCACGGAAAAAATTTGTTGAGGCAATACCTGTGAATTTACTACCAAAAGTATATTTGTTTGCGTTTTGTATATATTTTGTATGCGTTTTGTATATATTTTGTGTTTTGTATATATTTGTTTGCGTTTTGTATATATTTTGTTTATATTTTGCATGGCTTAATATGTTCTAATTAATGGGTTCAAAAATATATGTTGTTGCATGATTGGGTGTATTATATATTTTTCAGATATGACTTATAGTTTTTACGTTTCAGGTTTCCATTCAAAATAGGATTCCCCAACAGACAATATACGTTCGTGTGTAATATATGTACTGCATTGTAACAATATTCATATGAAATTACAGTGTATAACAGGAGAAACTACAATAAATCCGTGTTTGATTCTTGTATATGTATTGTGTCATGATTAATAACAATAAAACAAGCACTAAGGGTGCGTTCCGTTAGTCACTGCAAGTACTGGCAGTGCTGACAATAGCTTTCCGATATGAATAGCAGTTCACTGCGAAAGCACTGCTACAGATGTATGACGTCACGAACTTCGACGTCACCTCCTGTTGTAACTGCTGCAGCCGGCCAGGTACAGCAGTCGCAGTGATTACGTGACCACACAACGATTTCAAAATAGTGACGTCACATAAGAAGTACTTGCAGTGACTAACGGAACGCACCCCAGGTACAGCAGTCGCAGTGATTACGTGACCACACAACGATTTCAAAATAGTGACGTCATATAAGAAGTACTTGCAGTGACTAACGGAACGCACCCTAAGAGTAATTTTAACACATTTTACTCTTTCTTTTTATTATGCGATCATTATTCATGTGATTATTCTTTTTGGAGTATATTTCATGTTCTTGTGCGCGGGTAAATTCAGTGGCATGCACTATACATCAATAGCCATTGAGTTATTTGCAGCTCAATATCTATAGTCTGTTTGTAAAGGCGGCCACACACGGTCCGGCCGGCCTGTCAGTTTGGCCTGCGCAGGCCAGCCGGACCGTGTGGATGCACTCGGCCGGCCGGACGCCTCACAGTGGTCGGAATAGAGATAGTTAGTAACATTGGTGTTGTATAACTTTTAAACTATAAAAGATATAGAAATGGCGCCAAAAAACATAAACTGAAAGAATTATTCCTTTCTAATGATTTATAATTGAATATATTGTACGTCCATTTAATGTTTTTTTTTTAATTGTTTCGACTTAATTGTTATAAAAAAATTGAAAAATGTTTATTTAGTAGTTTATTTAATGCTCTTTAAGCGTTTAAATCGCTTGTTGGGGAAATTTTTAGTTTCCGACTATAAGGAAAAACCAAATAGTACTATTAGAAATTGTGACGAAATCTACAGTTTAGTTAAACATTATTATTCATTTATTATTCATTTATTCAACGGATTTATTCATTTCAGCGTATTAAGAAATTCTTTATTATTTATTGTATCGATATGAAAGCGATACCGATGGATTCCTTATGTTTTTCCGATGAAAATCAAACAAAATTTCATCTAAATCGGACTATTTTGAACAAATCCAGCTTGAAATTATATAATTCGATTTGATAGGCGTCGTTTTCGCAAAGATCTGATGAGAAATGCGGAAATCCTATACATTTCTGACTTTTTAATGGTATTCCAACCCTTTCGAAGATCGGGAGCGATCATATTCGGTGAGCCAATGGAGGATCCTGTCCTCGCCACAGGGTACCAGGCGGCATCTCTTTGACAGGCGTCGCTGGAGAATCACCCTGTAGTATGCATTCAGTAGATTTCGGTAGGAGAAAGTTTATTTTTCCTGCACAATCCTGACTGTGCAGGCCGGCCGGAGCAAAATCGAAAAACGATTCGGTCGGCCTGAGTTCGCGGCCAGATCTGAACCGAACGCCACTTGAGACTCCCTATTCTCCATTTCAGCGTAGTAAAAAATTCATCATTCTTTATCGTATCGATGTGAAAGTGGCACCAATGGATTCCTGGCGTTCTCCCGATTAAAATCATACAAAATTTCATGTAAATCGGACTATGATTAATGAAATTAGCTTGAGGTTATGGAAATGAATTTTTCATGGAATTTCCTTAATTATTTTCCGAATTGCGTCGTTCTTGGTATCAGCTTCGTTGGCGAAACATAAGGAATCAATTGGCGTCGTTGTCGGAACGTTCTGATGAGAAATGCGGAAGTCGCTGGAGCAAATACGAAACGATTCGGTCTGCCTGAACCGGACTGATCGGAAAACGTGTCAAAATTTGTAATCTAAACCTTGATCACAGTTGATTAGATCATTTCAATACCAAAGTATTCAATAGGAAATATCAATACATATCGAAATTTAAGGTAAGTACATGGTATCAGATTCTTCTTCAATCGATACCAAACCAATACTATACTGAAGCAATACCCCATTCATACTTCACGAAGGTATCGATAGGTACTTGTTTCATACTGTACTAAGGGTGCGTTCCGATTTTCGCAGTGAGTGCATGAAATTGGTGGCATCGTACGATTCCCTAGAATTTCTCTCACTTTCCACCAATACGATGCTACTTCCGGTGCAGCGAGCGTGGAACAAACGCAGAATTTCAGAGGTGAATCAGTCACTGCGCGCGCGCGCATGCGTATTTGTTTTTCTAATCCTTGATTATTTGAATTTCTCTATTGGAAATAGCTGATACAATTTAATGAAAAGTAATAAAAACAATTCATTCTCTCATGATTACAATGCCACTTTTTTACGTTATTATTTTGAAGAAACTTCATGTGATTGTCACGTCCCGGGTTGAGGTCTTAGGGAAATGACATTGTTGGGGTAGGTTAGGAGGAGGTTTCGGTACGAAAGTGGATTTCGCAGCTCAAAATTTGGGTAGGAGCCTCGGCACGAAAATGTATTTCGCGACACGAGTTGGGTAGGAGCCTCGGCACGAAAATGTATTTCGCGTCACGAGGAGGGTAAGAGTCTCGGCACGAAAATGTATTTCGCGACACGAGTTGGGTAGGAGCCTCGGCACGAAAATGTATTTCGCGTCACGAGGAGGGTAAGAGTCTCGGCACGAAAATGTATTTCGCGACACGAGTTGGGTAGGAGCCTCGGCACGAAAATGTATTTCGCGTCACGAGGAGGGTAAGAGTCTCGGCACGAAAATGTATTTCGCGACACGAGTTGGGTAGGAGCCTCGGCACGAAAATGTATTTCGCGTCACGAGGAGGGTAAGAGTCTCGGCACGAAAATGTATTTCGCGACACGAGTTGGGTAGGAGCCTCGGCACGAAAATGTATTTCGCGTCACGAGGAGGGTAGGAGTCTTGGCACGAAAATGTATTTTGCGACACAAAACGGCCAGGGGAGGTTTAAATGGTTATTGTATATTTGAGAGACACCCGTTAGGACGCTAATAGCTTTGTTTTGATTTTACCGTTGCATTATTCCAAAGATCCGCTCGCGATATTCCGCGAACTACGTTTAGATGTGCTGATTCGGGAAAAGTCATGTAAACATAACAAGAGCTCTCGTGTTCGCGAGACGAGATCAGCTGTTGCACCGGCGTGTTATGTTTTGCAATCTTTATTATCGTAGGATTTATGCAATAATACGAGGCGTGTTTAGGAAATAGTAACGTTTGTTTATTTTGGGTACCGTCTTGTTTTGACGTGTACCGTTAGGAACATATGGTTTGAATATAATAATAGTGATACGCATGAATATTAGTAATGAAGGTGCAATACAAAATAGACCAATGGGTTTTAACAATAAGTAAATGATACAAATTAACCAATGAGCATTAACGATAAGCAAACACACTTTATAGGCCAATAGGCTTTAAGCAATAAGCAAGTAATAGAAAATAAATCAATAGGCTTCAGCAGCAAGTAAGGAACGAAATAAAGTAATAAGCTTTAGCAGCAAGCACGAAACGAAATAAAGTGATAGGCTTTAACAGCATTAAACGTGATAAATGAATAATTATATAATATAATATGATTTGCAAAGAATATTAGTAATATAGATGAACATGACATACAATGTAATATAATAATAGTAATAACGACTTACAATAGGTAGAATAGGTGGTTCTCCTTCTCTGAGGATTCGCACTGATTTTAGTATATTCGAAGATTCGTTTTAACACTTTTATAAATCGCGAGGTTTGTATTGACACTTGTCGTAAAAATGGTAAACATGGTAATGAGCTCCGGCCTCTGTGGACCTCATATTTATAGTAAAGATTGGAATGTCAGGTATGAAGGGTAAGCGCGGTAATTCGCCATGGCACGTACGCCAAATATGCGTCGTAGTAAATAACTGAGTGATGACTAATGCGCAAAGCATTCGTCGCAATTACATTTTTGGGGTTTTTATATGGGAATACTCAATCCGACGGATTTGGAGTAGCTGGATGGGTACAGGGGTAAGGGTGGAGTCAAATTAAAGGGCTGTTTGAGGGGGTGAGACGTGGTCTCGAATTAGTAAGTTTTGGGGCGAGGGATTCGTTTAAAATAGATTTGGAGATCGTAGTTGACCATCTTGAGATGGGGACCGCTAAGGTTCATCGCCAAGGTGATCAGGAATCTGGATTGACCGTTTAGAGATAGGGACCACTAAGGTATATCGTCTAAATGATCGGTTGGGTGAGGGAGTAGGGGATGACTCGAGATTGAAGGTTTTTAATGGAGTTGTGAAATGGAATTCGAAGAGATGGTGGAATAATACCGCGCGAAAAATAGTGGGACGTCACACCTCCCCCCTTACATGAAGAAATTTTTACATTTCTTAACATAAGGTTCGGGTGGCTTGGAATGAGAAAAAAAAAATTAAACGAAAATTAGTGGGACATCACACCTCCCCCCTTACATGAAGAAATGTGTAATTTCTTAAAACAAGGTAGGTGTGGTTTGAAGTGAGAGAAAAAAAAAAAAAAAAAAAAAAAAAAAAAAAATATTTTTTTTACGAAAATAGCGGGGCATCACACCTCCCCCTTTATATGAAGAAATGCGTAATTTCTTAACATAAGGCTCGGGTGTCTTGAAATGAGGATATATAAAAAAAAAACAAAAGATATTGCCTATTTGGCGAAAAGAAAAAAAAAACAAAAGATATTGCCTATTTGGCGAAAAGGAAAAAAGAACAAGGAAGGTAAGTGGTGGAGAACGGTATATATATATATATAGGGAACTATTTACAAGGGATTATATACAAAGTAAGGATAGGATTTTGGGAAGGAAGGGGATTTTGGAGGGATTAATAAGGGGGAAAGGAATATTCCATATATTGGAAGGAGGGATCGTCCAGAATGAACGTGAGGTTCGGGGTGAATTTATTTTGGAGTACTTATGAGAGTGTCTATGCAGGGCGAAGGGGCAGTGGCTTCCTGGAGTTGCTCTTTGTTGACTGATGTTGGAGGGTGAGGGTCATCGATGGTGATGTCCGTTCTGCGGAGGCGCCTCTCCGATGACGACTCGAGGATATCATTGTAGAGAGAGAAGGGGTGTGATGGCCCTTTCTTCCCTCTAGACGGCATGGCCGCGTGATTGGTGCAATAAATGTTGTAGTAGAAACTATCTATGATGGAAAATTTATTAGAGTATCTTTTGTTTGTGGTGGCGTGGGGTCAACCGGGACTCTCGCGCACGTAGATATAGCGATCATAATGTCGTTTCCTCCGCAGTCTCCTACTTAGTTTCGAAAGGCAACTAAGATATGTTTCGTTTTCATTATCTTCGGGTAAAGTAAATTTCGCGGAAAATAACTCATGTCGATTGTATCCAGTGCCCTTGTGGACACTGGCATTATACGGGAACGCGGCCAAATTCCATTCGTCCCAGTCGCTGTATCTACCGATTAACAATTTTAAACATTCGGTCAAAACGAGATGCAATCTCTCTAAAGAACCGTTAGTCTGTGGGTGAAAGTCTTTGGTTCGGAATTGTTGCATTTTACATTCCCGTGGTACTGCTTTCGTGAAATTTCGAGTAAAATTTGCTGCTTGGTCAGTGAGAATGGCTCTGAGAGTTCCGAAGTGATAGCTTAGTCTTTTGATGAATTC
Organism: Andrena fulva; assembly: GCA_946251845.1. Classification (NCBI taxonomy): domain Eukaryota; kingdom Metazoa; phylum Arthropoda; class Insecta; order Hymenoptera; family Andrenidae; genus Andrena; species Andrena fulva. The sequence goes on from OX276329.1 coordinate 46,443,633, forward strand.
ATCGGCGATTTTAATTGATGTGAATAGGCTTAGGAGCACGCACACAAAATATTTTATCAATAGAAGCTGCGTGGGTAATTTGCAAATCTGGTCTGTTCTCGTGGTAGGCAGTCGTTCACGTATGTTTTCTGGGGAAGAACTTGGCGGAATTTCTGCTGGCGACAATTTCCGGCGCATCTTTTGGTGCAGTTGAATTTCTTTGGGTTCTCCTCCTAGATGAGCGTTGGATTTGGGCTTTGCAGGGTCGACGGAGTTGCTTCCACTCGTTGCCACAAGGATCGGTGAACTGGAGTATCGAGGCCTCTTGGATCCGCTTGGTTTACGTTCGGGCCAGTCCTCCGAGTCGTCGACAGATACTTCGCGTGGTCGTTTTGAGCATGCCTCCACTGCAGGGGAATTATGGGATAAGGCGTCTGTAGTGATGTAGAATTCCCGCTCAAAATTCGAGAATTGCAGGCTGGGTTCCTTTTGCAATATTGATGTGAAGTAGTCAAATTGTTTTTGTTGGGACGGTCCCCAGTCAAATGGTGTGCTCCTCTTCGATAGTGAGGTCAATGGGCGAACCTTTCTAGAGAATTTTGTGATAAACCGTTTATGATATCGGGTCGGAACAAGGAATCCTTTAATTTGTTTTGGCGTGCGAGGTGCAGCGTCAACGAAATTGTCGCTTTTCCCAGGAATTGGATGCTCTTTGGAGATTGATTGAGGTAACTTTTCCGCCCTTGAAGGAGCTTCCGCAGAAATTTGTATTATTTTCAGTTCCGGCGTTATTACATCGGCTGTTTTCTGAAAGTCTGGTGAGTGAATTCTCACAGGCGGGGCCTGACCAACTGTGTTTATTCGAATGATACCGGCTTCTACGGTATCGCTGGTGGCTTTGGTTGGATCGCAAGTGGGTGCGCTCCTGCTTGGCCCACTCCACGGTTCGTATCCGTCGGTGCCCGACGGGGTATTTTCTGACTCCGTTTCCCACAAGGTTCTAGGATCCCTGTGGTTGGTCAAGATGCGTTTTCTGCATTCCGAGATCACGTGTCCGGATATTTTGCTATAATTGCAGATTGGCAGCTCTGTAGGTATTGAAGGAGGAGGTCGGTTTTTGTCCCAGTAGGGAACTTGGGGTTTGGGTGCTTGGTACCCATATTCCGCAACGCGGTTTGGAGGGTGTCTCTCGGGAGTATGGGAAGCTGAACCTTGGTTACTCCAACAGGATCGCGCGTCGTGACCTGTCTTGTCGCAAAGTTGGCAGGTTAGTCGCGGAGTTTTCTGCTCTGAGAATCGGAGGCGGTCCCTGTTAATCTCCTTATCTACGAGGACAGCCTGATCGAATGCCTCGTCGAGAGTTTCGAAATGGTGCTGGTGTAATCTCATCCTTATGTAGGGCGGAAGGCCATCGACGAATGAGTCTAAGGCTAGGCGGTCTAGGTCCTGAGGACGCTGTTGTGCGAAATCGCGGTAATATTCTCTATCCTCTTCAAAAATGGCGAATCGGAGGTCCCTAACGCGTGAAATGTACTCCAACATGTGCTCGTTGGTTCCTTTAATAATGTTGGCAAGTTCCCCACGATAGTGGTCAGACGTTTTACCAGGAGAAAATGTACGTTTGAGTTGTTTCATTAAATCATTTACGGAGTCAAAGACCCTATCCTCAACGGCCAAGTATGCATGGTCTTGCAGCTTATTTAGCAACAACCTCGTTAGTTGGGGTTCGGCTTGCGAGGGAACCAGAGCCTTAGCCCTATTGCAGGCTCTCGCGAATTGCAAAACGGACATGTTGTGACCGTTAAACTTTGGGACGGTTTCTATTGCGTCTTTCAATTTGATCTGGGGCGATGGACCCTGGTCCGGAATATAAGTGTAATTTAATACTGGTTTCCTATCAAAACGGGAGGAACCGGGAGTTGCGAAATTGTTTGCCATTGGCGGAGGTGCAAGAAGTTTTTCCATCATGTCGCGGATGGCTTGAATTCGACCGGAGAGACCTTCTAAAGGTGCCATTTCCAATGTGCGGCTCGCCGCGGCGGCGAGCGGCGCGACGCCGCCTCAGCACGCCGCGGTACACTGGTACAATGGAAAAGCATTCATATGTTCTCCTATCTGCGACTTCGACCGCGCGCGGCTGCGGCAGGTTGCTACAGTGTATGCAAGTCTGCTCCAGGAGCAGCCTAGGCTACTGGAAAAGCAACACAATGGGACGAGTGTCTGTTTTCCGCCATTATGGCAGAATCTACTAGCCGCTCGACGGCCTGCGGCTGCCAGTCGCTACACTGCTCCAGAAGCAGTGTAGCGACTGGCCGCCCCGCGGCCCATCGCCACAATGGGACAGAATCCCCAGAAATAAGGAAACAAGTCAGAATTTAAAAGTTATGGAATTATGTTTTTATATATTTTTTGCAACCTAATAATATGGGGTCTTAAAAACGTAAAAATATCATGGCAGCTACTTCTGCTGTATGTGTAAACATGTGTCAAAGTTTGTATGATTTTTGTGCAGAATTTTAAAATATACTCATTGCAATACACACGAAGATGTTTTAAACTTTTTTATCGACTTCTTCAGATCTAGTACTAGATAGTTTTCTAGGCATCTTTGCAAAAAAAGAAACAAAAACTTTATGTTATAAAGTAGCCCGATACGATTCGACACCTTGATTGGAAAAAATAGTATGATGAATTTTTTCTCTATTCTTGGGATTGACGGTAGAGCTGTTCGGGTACTCGAATAAAACGAGCCGAGCCTGGCTCGGCTCGACTGACCGGGCCGAGCCGGATACCCGTCAAATTCGGGCGGCCCGAAAAATCCGAGTAGCTCGAATTTGTTTCGGGCGGCTTGAAAAATCCGGGCTCGGAAAATCCGTACGCCTTGTACGCACTGTTCGAACCACATTCAAGACGTACGCCGGCGGCCCGAAACGATTTGGACTACCCGGGTTTTTCAAGCCGCCCGAAACAAATTCGAGCTACTCGGTTTTTTCGGGCCGCCCGAATTTGACGGGTATCCGGCTCGGCTCGAAAACCGAGTCCCGGCTCGGTCCGAACTTCAAGCCGCCCGAATATTCGAGCACCCGAACAGCCCTAATTGACCGCCATTGTGCGTTTGGTCTTTGCAGGAGGCGTGTTGATAGTGGATAATACTTTGTAGTGGCTATACTGGTGGTATTTTGCTTACGTGCGTCGAAATAAAAGCGGGCTCAGAGCTAGGCGAAAATTCATTCATTCTTTACGATGGGTAATTTATTATTTTTCCAAGAACGTTTCGAGAACATCTGTTTGTCAAATTTCTAAAGGCCAGTAAAAAACGTGGTAACATTGTTCAGTCTACTGAGTAAATCCGCACATTGCTCTGTCGATGGGCAGTGCGTACGATGCTTCGGCCGCGCAGGTACCGTCGTCAAACGCCAACCGCCAACTCGCGGGAAAAAACGGTCATAAACCGGGGCCCTGGCGAGACGCTCTGACCGATCAATCTGATTAATTTTTGGGAACCAGATGTGGCATTTTCCTCCTTTACTAACTAATCTCTCTATGTTCGGCAGGCAATAAACCTCCGTTACAGTGTAAAAAATAAATTCGAATGATGTTCTGAGCGCTGACCGTGACGAACATTAATCTTGTGGTCCGCGCAATGACCAAAAGAAGATGGTCTTATCATAGATTGAAGAATTCTTCCCTGGCAATTGGGTAAGAAACGAAATAACTCTGAACAAGTAGCAGAACGCCTCGCGATGAGACACAGGAAGAAAAGAGGTAGTCCGCTGACTGCGCGATATTGCCCGTCTAGGGGCACCCAGCATAAATATTGTGCAATATATTGCACAATAATATTAAACGCGTCTACAGGCCGCTTACCACATCTGGTTCACAAAAAATTAATTAGGCTGATCGGCCAGACTCAAGTGGCGAGCAACCTTTTGTCAGAAGTGGGCCACAAGTGGAAACAATATTAAATACATAAATATAACATCGTTCATGAAAAACCGATATGACGATGTTCAGGTGGGCCACGCGACGATGTTCAGGTAGGCTACATGTGGCCCGCAGAACGCGGGTTGCTCATCACTGGGCCAGAGCATCTCGTCCCGAGCGTATTGTCCCGCACGTCGGGGGTTGACAACGCTACCTGCGCGTCTGAATTCAGTTAGCTTTTATAGCTGGCAATTTAATATTTTTGAAACGAAATTTATTTATTTCTTTACGACTAAGTAGGCAATTATTCGTTCTCGAAGCGTTCGTCGGGAAACATCCGTCTCCCAGATGTTGTAAAGGGACAATCGACATGACATTTGGTACGATTTTCATCAGAAAAACATAAGGAATATATTGCTGTTATTCCCCTATCGATACGATAAACAATAAAGAATTTTTTAATACGCTGAAATGAATATTTCACCCTCGACTGTGGGTCGGTGACCTCAATTCGCTTGGGTCGGCCGAGGATTCATACCTTTTTCCGGAAAAAAATATTTCTTTATTCTTTATCGTATAGATATGGAAGTGACACCGATGAATTCCTTATATTTCCCCGATGAAAATCGTACCAAATTTCATGTAAATCGGACTATTTTTAACGAAGCTAACGAGAAATTATATAAATTAAGTTTTCATCTAATTTCCTTCATTATGCTCCGAAATATGTCGTTCTGGGTGTTAGTTTCATCGACGAAATATACGGAATCGATTGGCGTCGTTTTCACAAAGATCTGATGCGAAATGCGAAAATCCTGGACATTTATCACTTCTTCTTGATGGTATACAAACCCCTTCGAGGGTCGAAACCCATATTCGGTGTCGAAGACGGTCCTCGAGACCTCATACAACAATAGACCTTGGTCAAGTGCTCGAAAAGGGACAGCGCGGCGCGTCGTGGGGCCCTGGCGGCGACGCTTATGTATAGGAAATGCCGTCTGCGGCCGCACGACGAATCCTGCGGCGTGCTGAGGCGGCGCCGCGCCGCTCGCCGCCGCGGCGAGCCGCGCATTGGAAATGGCACCTTAACGCGGGGCCGTCCGACCCGGTGGCCACGTCCGAACGCGTATTGGGTTCCCGGTTTGCGACAAATTTCGCGTACAAGCTTTTAATTTCGGCTAGCTCTTGCTGTAATAATTGCACCAGCTCCATTCTTTCAGCGGTCGCGGCGTCTTCAGGGTTAGGGGAAGGACCCGCGTCTGGGTCTACTACGCAAGAGTCGTCGGTTTCACCGTACATAGACATGACTAGGCCGTTTATTATTTTTTTTTCTAAGTGGCTTTTCGATGGTTTTTAATGTTTTCGGCGTCCGTTTGCCGTTATTTAGAATTAGGGTCAACTATACTCATTGTTGATAATTATCAAACCGTCTGTAGCTCTTATTTGAGAGAAGGTAACTTTCCGAGCACTCTTCGCAGTTACTTATGGGGCGCCCCTGTATTAGCGGGTTTCTGCACCGAGGGCAATATACGGGTACGTTATATGTGTAATAATAATGGGTCCAGTATACTTCTACCGTATCCGTGGGCACCAGGCTAGAGCAATTTAAGCAAATCTCGTTGCCGTCCGTGGTTGTCGCTATGCCTCCAGAGACGCAGGTCAGCGCATTCAAATATGCTGAAATGCTTTGTAATCTGCGGCTCCGGTAGTTTAGTATACCACGATGTGGGTATTTAATGCACATTTTTATATATATTTATTAGGCTATTGTGGGCACCGTATGTTTGAGAATTTACTTCTTTGAACAGTTAACGGATCCCACCGCTGTCACCAAAAATTATGTCACGTCCCGGGTTGAGGTCTTAGGGAAATGACATTGTTGGGGTAGGTTAGGAGGAGGTTTCGGTACGAAAGTGGATTTCGCAGCTCAAAATTTGGGTAGGAGCCTCGGCACGAAAATGTATTTCGCGACACGAGTTGGGTAGGAGCCTCGGCACGAAAATGTATTTCGCGTCACGAGGAGGGTAAGAGTCTCGGCACGAAAATGTATTTCGCGACACGAGTTGGGTAGGAGCCTCGGCACGAAAATGTATTTCGCGTCACGAGGAGGGTAAGAGTCTCGGCACGAAAATGTATTTCGCGACACGAGTTGGGTAGGAGCCTCGGCACGAAAATGTATTTCGCGACACGAGTTGGGTAGGAGCCTCGGCACGAAAATGTATTTCGCGTCACGAGGAGGGTAAGAGTCTCGGCACGAAAATGTATTTCGCGACACGAGTTGGGTAGGAGCCTCGGCACGAAAATGTATTTCGCGTCACGAGGAGGGTAGGAGTCTTGGCACGAAAATGTATTTCGCGACACAAAACGGCCAGGGGAGGTTTAAATGGTTATTGTATATTTGAGAGACACCCGTTAGGACGCTAATAGCTTTGTTTTGATTTTACCGTTGCATTATTCCAAAGATCCGCTCGCGATATTCCGCGAACTACGTTTAGATGTGCTGATTCGGGAAAAGTCATGTAAACATAACAAGAGCTCTCGTGTTCGCGAGACGAGATCAGCTGTTGCACCGGCGTGTTATGTTTTGCAATCTTTATTATCGTAGGATTTATGCAATAATACGAGGCGTGTTTAGGAAATAGTAACGTTTGTTTATTTTGGGTACCGTCTTGTTTTGACGTGTACCGTTAGGAACATATGGTTTGAATATAATAATAGTGATACGCATGAATATTAGTAATGAAGGTGCAATACAAAATAGACCAATGGGTTTTAACAATAAGTAAATGATACAAATTAACCAATGAGCATTAACGATAAGCAAACACACTTTATAGGCCAATAGGCTTTAAGCAATAAGCAAGTAATAGAAAATAAATCAATAGGCTTCAGCAGCAAGTAAGGAACGAAATAAAGTAATAAGCTTTAGCAGCAAGCACGAAACGAAATAAAGTGATAGGCTTTAACAGCATTAAACGTGATAAATGAATAATTATATAATATAATATGATTTGCAAAGAATATTAGTAATATAGATGAACATGACATACAATGTAATATAATAATAGTAATAACGACTTACAATAGGTAGAATAGGTGGTTCTCCTTCTCTGAGGATTCGCACTGATTTTAGTATATTCGAAGATTCGTTTTAACACTTTTATAAATCGCGAGGTTTGTATTGACACTTGTCGTAAAAATGGTAAACATGGTAATGAGCTCCGGCCTCTGTGGACCTCATATTTATAGTAAAGATTGGAATGTCAGGTATGAAGGGTAAGCGCGGTAATTCGCCATGGCACGTACGCCAAATATGCGTCGTAGTAAATAACTGAGTGATGACTAATGCGCAAAGCATTCGTCGCAATTACATTTTTGGGGTTTTTATATGGGAATACTCAATCCGACGGATTTGGAGTAGCTGGATGGGTACAGGGGTAAGGGTGGAGTCAAATTAAAGGGCTGTTTGAGGGGGTGAGACGTGGTCTCGAATTAGTAAGTTTTGGGGCGAGGGATTCGTTTAAAATAGATTTGGAGATCGTAGTTGACCATCTTGAGATGGGGACCGCTAAGGTTCATCGCCAAGGTGATCAGGAATCTGGATTGACCGTTTAGAGATAGGGACCACTAAGGTATATCGTCTAAATGATCGGTTGGGTGAGGGAGTAGGGGATGACTCGAGATTGAAGGTTTTTAATGGAGTTGTGAAATGGAATTCGAAGAGATGGTGGAATAATACCGCGCGAAAAATAGTGGGACGTCACATGATGTTTTTTTTTAATACAAATGTATAATTACATACTTATTATCGAATATCCCGGAATAACCTCCATAATGTTCTCCATAATCTGTCAATTTTTAGGCAAACATAATCTGTCCGAGTGTTTTGTTTACAATTAATGATATGTATATTAATTCCGATTCTAAATGGCAAGTTAATATCATCTTCATTTTCGCTTTCATCAGACGAATCACAGCTGCTGATTTCATTATCACTATTATTTAATAGTATCGAGGTTATTGTAAACAACGTTTCTTTTTCCATAGTAGCATTTTTAAATTTCAAGATCGCATGAACCGCTGCGATTTCTGCACTCACTGCGAAAATCGGAACGCACCCTAAATTATCGGTATTTGTTCGTACCGAGAGACGCGCGAAAATCGATGTTTCTTTCGTGGTTGTAAGACCCAATTAATCTGATGGTACGTGTGCTGCAAGATACTTTATCACCCGCCACAATTAATATTAAGCAAGAGAGTGATCGCTAGCCATTCCGGCGTCCAGAAGGTAAACTCGGAATAGGCGCGATGTCCATAATTTTGAGAGTTGACAATTCTAATTGGTTGCACTTTTGAGGAAGAGGAGGGATCTCCCCTCTGTGAATTCGTCGATGGAAGAGGCACCCTCACCGTCCTGACGCGGTGGAGAAAAACCGAGCCGAGCCGAGCTGAGTACCCGTAAAAACCGATCGGTCCGAAAGAACCGAGTAGCTCGAATTTTTCCGAGAGGTCCGAATATACTTTGGAGCAGACCGACTGTGTCGAGTAGGTTAAAGCTTGGACGTTTCGGGCACTGAAAATGTTTCGAATATTTTAAGAAACGTGTATCTATTGGAATGTGAATAATGGTTGTTAATAATATAAATAATTATAAAGTAAACTGAAAATGGAAATACACTGCTGGACAAAATTAAAGAAACACTATAATTTCCTGAAAAATTTGGTCATCTTGAAATGGTTGTACAATCTCCGCGAAAAATAGTCGCAAAACATATTTTAAAAAAGCATTTTAATGCTTCAAGTTTCTAGGTTTTTGATTCAAGGACTCAAATCCTTTTTTCATCCATTATAAAATACTTTTTTATCAATGGAAACAAAATCTGCACAGGCCGGCCTGCTGTCAGGCCGGCCGGACCGTGTGTGGCCGCCTTTAGACAGAGAGCAGGTTCACCAGGGATTGTAACCGCCGCCTAACCCTAACCCGAACCCGGTTAACCGAGCGAAGGTTACTGTAACCCGTAGTAACCCCGAAGGAACGGCTCCCAAAGAGTACAGAGAGCCGGTTAACCCGCTCGGAGCGGGTTACAAGTGACATACGACATTCTACGTCCAAAATCCGACTATGGTCGCTCCGCGCTCGTCCACCGCTGCGATGCAACTGCAATTTTAACAAGAACCGGATTACATGCAATGACGTCAATCACTTGCAGGGTTTTGTTTCTCGATCTAATTTGTAATCTCTCGAGGAAAAATGTGATGAATTTTCTTGAATTATACCCACGACATTACATGCAAATCGTTTCTTAGTCAAATTGCATCACCGTGGTGGATGAATGGCCTATAACAAATGTAACAATCCTGTAGAAGTTCGAAAGGTAATTTATTTATTTATAATAAAAATAATATTTTGTAGCACAACTATTATATACGAAATTTACTGATTTGTAAGAAAATAGTATGCAAGTGTTAAAATGAAAACACAATGTTTATACTATACGGTCATGGAATACATTAAGTACATTTTTCAACTTTGGAAACATGTCACCCTCGAGGAGAAATTTGCAAAATAAAAATTTGTTTATAATTTGACGTTACATAAATAATTTTACAATTTCAAAAAAATATTATTCAAATAGACAAAATCTTCTGCATTAAAATAAAAAAAGGATGAACCTAATGCGATAGATAGTTTTTAAAATAAAAATTCATAAGTACAGGTCGATTTCACAAAAATAGGGAAACACTACGCCCTCTACCGGGTAACTCTGTGCCTAGATGCCTCGGGTTACCCGGTTATGTAAATTAGTCTACGGTACTGAGAACCGAACCGGCCTAGGGTTACGGTTACAATCCCTGAGGTTCACCCGTTATCTTCCCTCTTTTTCTCTGACCGGCCGCCATTGCTCTGTTCTCTCTCCAGGTATTCTTATAGCTCAATGCCCTCGACCCACTGTAATTTGGGCGTAAGTGGAACACACCCTAGGAGAAGGGATCAAAGCGGAGTTCATTTATTCAAACATCCGTTTCCAAGTATTGATAAATTTTTTAATCCTGAAGTTTATTTATTAAAAGAATCTCTAACTATTTTCAAACCCCTCGGGTTTGTACGAACTTCGCTTTGTTTCCCTTTCCTAGTACATTCGTGTGACGCGATCCGAACTTCGCGCTCTTAAAATTTATACTGCACGCCGCCAGGCGGAAGTCGCAACAGCTGCATTTAGGGCGGTATTTTCAATCGTTGCTTATTCTTAAGCAAATACTTAAGCATTCGGCATCCTTTATTAGCTACTGGGTTAGTAGAGGATGCCGCATGCTTAAGCATTTGCTTAAGAATAAGTAGCGACTGAAAATACCGCCCTTACAGACACTAGAGGAAACATCACTGTGACGCCATCTAATATGAGACACGTTTACGTGGTCCTATCACAAAATTTAATTTATATTTCTTCGGTTATGTTTACTCTCCCGTTGTTAACATGAAATAACGGATAGTAGATCTTGAAATAAATGCGTATTTTTTTTACCCTACAGATTTCCACTAACAATGACAATGAGCGTCTTATATTTTAATCTATGAAGACTGCCACAAATAAAATACAAGGAGACTTTATTCATCCCTGTATTCAGGTTTCCTAACCCCCTACTATCCCTACGAATACATAACATTTGCTTCCATTCTCTTCATTATTACTCTACTTTCCCGCTTTATTTATTTATTATAAATCCGTTGATTTATTTAATTTGCACATTACAAGTGTATCGTTTGCGATTCATTGTTTTCCTTTTCATTTCAAACAAGGTCGCCAATGTACAACGAACGGGAACACATTAAGGGCATCCGCCGGTGAAAAAATCGAAAAAATTGTTTTTGCATATTTTCGTTCGACAACATTTAAAAAATGTCCAGTTAAAATTTTGGATCGAAATTCCTAACGGTAGAGATTTTACAGGCAGTTCGGGGGAATCAACAGTGTGACGGCCTTAAAAATAGGTGTGTTTTGAAGATGGTTTATGACACAGGTATAATAGGTAGAAATGGATTTTAGAATGGAAATACATTCATTGATCTAAAAAAAAATCAATGTTTGTTTTAATTGAATAAATGCATGGAAAATAGGGCGCTTACGGGCAAGTCCCCATCACTAGACGAACGCGCTCGGCGTCAAACTTAAAGTACGTTTTTGCCGAAACAATTTTTCACGCACTGTCGCCACGATAAAAAATGCAATTCTTGACAGAATCTAAAAATTCAAACGGGATTCTGCTCATAATTATGTTTTACTTTTTTTACAAAACATTTTTGTGCAAAAAAACCTATGTTTTGGGGACTATATCGTTTAAACATTTGGCAATCATCGTCCAGTTGTTTCTGAACACTGCCTGAGGGTAGCGCGATAACGACACATGTGTAATTAAGGAATATCTTTGGTTTTTTGATTTTGGATGATCCTGTCTAAAGTTATCGTGACGACAGTGGAGGCCAGTTTTTTTACAACAATGCAGCACGCAACACATATCAGAGTCTGGAGTGGGCAAAAATGAGATAATTTTTTTTTTATACTCTACATTTGTAGCAGAATAAAGTGCAAAAAGTTTTAGACCCATACATTGTATACTTTTTTCTAGAAAAAATCATAAAAGTCACTTATGTTTTCGCGCGATTTGACCGGCGGATGCCCGTAATGCTTCAGACGCGTACGATGCCCGCGTCTTGCGTACAATGTTTATATTTTGCTTTGGAAAAACTATTTAACACTTTACCGACCGGTAGCCTATTAATCGGCTTTCTGTCCCCGACGCTTACCGACCGACTACCATATAGCCTTAGTCCCGTCAATTAAATAATTCAATAAATCAATAAATATATATATTCTCGCGCGACAGTCTAAGCCGAAACAGAACCGGTGTCAGGGAAGTGTTTGCGGCCGAGCGATTGGTGAGAAGTGTGTAGGATTTTCAGTCTTACCGGGCGGTAAAGTGGTAACTCTGACACGGTCGAGCGGAATAACACAAGCCCAGTGGACTTGCGTCGTTCTGCCTTAAGCGTTCGTAAATTATTACTCTATTGTTTATTATTATTTACGTTAATAATGCGAATATTCAATATTGTGCAAAATGAAGGAAATGTACGTTTATATCGTAAAAAGAAATCAAGGAAACATTGCTAAGAAGAATTGGTGTTTAGAACTTTAAACGACAATATCATGTGACATGCGGCGTTTTTCCTCACAACCACAGATATTTCGCAACTGATTCTATTCGTATGGCTAAATAGCAAGAGTCTTCCATCTTTTGTAAATATTTTGAGTCAAGACTAAACTTATATACATATGTACGATGAATGTGCCATTACGACTTCGTCGACTTCAATATTTGTCAACATAGGACTTATTACAACATACGATACACGACTGAAGAACGTATAGAAATACATCGAAAAGAAACAGGTCTCGAACGATATTGTCTTAATTCGTTCGTCTTGCTCCGATCATTATTCAGGATAATATATATTCAAATTGGTTACTATTAAAAGTAGTGCGATGTATGTCGCGTTTCGGGTTATTTCCGTCAGGAAAACTTCACCAATCCATTTGGTACAGTTTTCAACAAAATAGGATAGACATTACGGGACACCCTTAGGCCCGAGCAGGCCCGAGACAGACGAGCGAGTTTCCAAACGGTCATTTAGCGGTCGTCAAGTATTTCCGAGGACAGCGTCGTGGCCTGAACAAGACAGGTTTTGGACGACTGCGATGCCGAGAAACATTCGTGAATGTATCGCGTTGCCGACGACGACGCATGATCGTTATACTTTATCGGGGAAATATAATATTTTCAACGTTATCTCCTGCGTTTTATTATTTTATGCCCGCGCGACAAAACTTGCTCGTCTGCAGCATGTCTTATATACCGATTTCCGCGAAGTAGATAATTTGAAATTATAATTGTTCATAATTACATATCTCTTCTTGGTGTTTAGAAGATGTTGGGATTCTTCGTAAACTTCTATCACTGCTTCTATATATGTACAACGTGATACAATCACTTTGAATTCCTTGTCTTGCGTTGCACCTTTATGCTGCGACGGTTCAGCTCTGACTCTGAGCAGCTCTCACTGTTCGAGACAGTTCGAGACCTACGCAACGCACGCGGCTGGTGGTAGTCCAGTACAATCCAGACCAATCACGATTTTCGGCAACATGGCGCAGCCTATCCGAGATTACCATTATACCGCCAAAATTAAAATTGTTCATCCGTGGGCTCCTCTGTATATTAGGAGATGCGTAAGTAGGCTCTGCTCCGAGGATCTGGAACACAACCCTTGAAGGAAATTTATGACTTCCTCGACATAGCCTGTTCGTTTGGAGTGATCTCTGGCACTCGTAACGGCTAACAAACGCCAGGGACATCTCATGAAATTCGAGACTTAAATTAAATCTCACAATTCGTCTCGAGGTTTGCTTCTTCCTGCTTTTGAGCTCTGCCACAGCCGACTCTAGTATATACACTAAGGGACATAATCGGCTTCCCTTCGGAAATTTGGCAACGTTGCATGTCGGGTCCCCCTATGTCGAAGAACCACTGAGTTATGCCTAGTGACAATGGTGACAATTTTACAAGTTATTATTTAGTTTGCTGAAATTGATTTTGCTTGGTAAAACATTACACGTAAGAGGATGATGGGCTCGATTCCTCATCTATTTGGCAAAGAAGTAGCATGTATCGTAGGTAGAAAGTGAGGACCATCGATATTGCTCCTTCGTAAGAAATAACTAGCCTCTTCGCGCCAATTCGCTGCACGGGAATGACGGAGAGTATGCGGTAGACAGGGATGGTGCTAAACAAGGACAGAGCTTTATGTGCAAGTGAGAGGGTCTTATGCGGCCCGCGGCTACCTGGGGCAGAGGTGTAAGATGCGAAGATTTCCGACTGCAGCGCCGCCTGCGGTGGAGTAAGGAATCTCAGCTTGTGATATCACCGCTGTATAGAATAATATTCTTTGGTAGTTTCGTGCTATGCAAGATGCGAAGAATTGAAGATTTTCTACTTCAGCGCTCCGCTTGTACATTGTTGGTACTACATTACGCGGGCTTTTTTGGCGGGATACCGTAACGGACATACGCGAACGTAGAGTAACCGTCATTCGTAGTGCTGTGTACAGTGCGTGTGGTTTGTTATAAATATTTAATATTTCAGCTGGTGATCGTCCATCTTTTGAAGGCCTCAACTAAACAAGTAAGTATTTTTTTTCATTAATTTATATACTTTCCTCTTCTTTTTTTTATTTATCTTTTTCCTCTGTCTGTTTTTCTGGTTTTTGGCATGAATTCTCCTACAGCGAAACGCAAATATATTCCAAGAACTTTTCTTCGACAATGGTTAGAGCGCGATGATTTTAAACCTTGTCTACAACGCGTTTTTAACGACGACTCCAAATTTCATTGTTCCGCGTGTTGTAAAAATTATATGATTAATAGCGGGTTATCAGAAATAAAAAATAATTTTGGTACAAAATCACTCGCCGAGAACGTTTCTAAATTATCCGAACGTAACAGTGCTGCTTTTGATGATTTTGATGTGAGTGATAGTCCCGAAAATATTCTCGAGAAGATTCAGATTGCTGAAATTGCTTTGTGCGCTTTTTTTGTCGAGCACAATATTCCATTTCACATTAGTGCTTATTTAATTGGCCTTCTGAAGGTTATATTTCCAGATTCATATATAGCCAGTAAATTAACCTTGAGCTGCTTAAAATGCCACAAAATTATTACAAACGTGCTTTCTAAAGTAGAAGTAAGTAGAATTATTGAAAGTGCTCGACATCATAAATTTCCTATATTTGTTGACGAAAACACAGATATTTCTAACGTAAAATGGCTCACTTTTTTAATTAAATACGTAAATTCGGAAACTTCTGCAGCTTTTACAGAATTATTAGAATTATTAAAATTATTAAAATTAGACGCCATAGATTGCTCTGCAGAAGGTTTATTTTCAGTATTTGAGAAAGCATTGCACAAAAAGCAAATTCCTGTGCAGAATATAATTGGACTCACATGTGACAATGCATCAGTGATGATCGGGCGCTTTTCCTCATTTTGTTCAAAACTTAAAACGAGGTGTCCTTCATTAATAACAATCAATTGTATTTGCCATTCCGCGGCATTAGTATCTATAGTAAAGCATGTTCAGAAATCCCAAGTTATATTGAAAAATTTATTCGAAATTTAACAGTTTATATTAATATTAGCGCCAAACGGTCGGCGAATTTTGCTAATTTTCAAGAATTTGTTAATAATAAGTCAAAAAAAAATTTAAAATTGTGCGATACGCGTTGGCTAGCCATGCACGCTTGCGTAGCACGCATTCCGGAATGTTGGGATGCGTTCAATCTTTTTTTAATTTCGGAAGTATTTGAAAATCAAAAAAACGATACGGCTGATAATCTACTTTGTGATATAAAAAAAATAGAAGCAAAAACTTATCTTTTGTTTCTTAAATATATTTTAAGGCCGGTATTCACAAACGTGTCTTAAGATTAAGCAAATGTTTAAGCATGCGGCATCCTCTACTAATCCTAGTAGCTAGTAAAGGATGCCGAATGCTTAAGCATTTGCTTAATCTTAAGACACGTTTGTGAATACCGGCCTAAATTATTTCAATTCCTTCAACGCGTTTTTTCAAACCCGCAGGACAGCCGTTCATTTATTATATTCTAAATCTAGACTTTTGGTTCAAGATTTGTGCGGACATATTTTAAAACCAGAATATTCAACAATAAACGACTCGATGTTTCACATAGATTTTTTTTCCGGTAACAATTTGTTAGACTTGAAGGACATTTGCCTCGGTTTTGAGTGTGAAAATTATTTGAAGGATCATGTCAATGATAATACTTTGCCCCAGGAAACGTTTCTTGAAATTAAAAAATTTTGCTTAGCTTTTTACATTAGAGCCATTGCCGAGATAATAAAATGTTTCCCTTTAAAAGATACATTTTTAGGCAGTTTGCAAGTTTTTGATTTGAAATTAGAACTTTTTGATAGTAATAGAGACGATACCTTCAAAAATTTAATTTACGTTGCACAAAAATTAGGATCTTTTGACCACTTAAAATTAAAAGAAGAATGGAATAAGTTGTATTATACTTTTGACAAAGTGCAATGTCAAAGAATTGTCACAGCTGTGCTTTGATGATATATAGGTCCAAATTAATTCTGCGAGTGATAAAGATAACAATCTTCTGTTCCCAGTCTTGAAACAACTCGTGAATGTTGTAAGGAGTCTTCCTCACTCAAAGGCAGAAGCAGAAAGAATTTTCTCTATTCTGACCGATGTCAAAACTTGTAAAATAAGTAAACTTAGTCATGATTCTGTAAATTCCATTGCCGTGATTAAAACAGCTTTTAAAGCCCGCGGAGAAACTAGTTCTACAATTTCGATTGGCCCAAATCATTTTACATTAATGTCAAGTAATAATTTATATTCGTAGCCATTAGTTTCGTTTTTATTCAAATTTTTAATAATATTTTGGAATTAAATTTGTGTTTGTGGTTTATATTTGCAATCGTTTCGCTTTCTATCTAAACGTTATCTTTTTTTCATTCTTGCTTGATATCTATTCATTTAATATTTCTCAACCGTTTTTTTCGTCTTTTCAAAGGTGTGACATGCTTAATCACTTAGGGAAAAGTTTTTCATCTTTATAATGTTTAATTTTGTTTGACTTTAGATATCTTAAAAGTTTCTTCAATAAAATGTCTTAATATATTATTCAAGTAAAATTTGTAAACGCTTCTCAGAATCTTATATATGTATAAATACTGTTTCTATATGTTCATTACTTCTCATATTTTTGCATTCCTTAAGTTTTTGAATATTATTTTATTTCATTTCTTCTCATACCTTATGAACTCTTTTTGAATTCAAGATATTACTTTTAGTCATTCTTTTTGATTTCTCCCCAAGTACATGGAATTTTAAATGAATGTTTCTAAAATTGTGTCCCAACTATTGATGCTGCGTGAACTTTTCCTTCCTCCCTACTGTGCTATTGTGGACAAAGCATGTGACACCATTTGTTCCCTCCCTATGCGTCTCTACCTTGTCGTGGTGGGTGGGCTTACGGTACGCCTTATATTTTACATATTACCTTATAATTTTTGGTAATGTTGTGTGATGCATCATGGGCATGCAATGACTCTCTCAGAGATGTTTTATTCAAGTTATTGCAGTTAGATATGTATTTTGTGAAATGCATGGACGTACTTAACTAAAAGATGACGCACGTTTGCAATTATTTTAACAGTAGGTATGTACAAGTATTACATATTATATTAGATTATATTGTAATAATTTTTTTTAGTTACGAAATAGTCCTGGTATGGCTGACATCCACAACAGCAGTAACAGAACAAAAACCGAGCACAATAAATGGTTACGAAAATGCAATGGAAAAGCATATTGTACAATTTGTAAAAGTAATTTTAAACTTAATAACATTCCGCGGCACTCAAAATCCAAAAATCATATGCGTAAATTATTGAATATTGGAAAAGTGAATTTGCATTTACCTGATTACATATTAAAATGTACCGAAGACAAAAATTTGAAAAAATCACTGAATCGAATAAAAAAAAAGTTCAGCAGATTGTTGATAGTGAAACCTCAAGAATTTGATATATTGGATGCAAACAGCATTAAAAATATGTATGGAATAGTTTTATACGACAAATTATTTGAACTGATTAGAAATAATTACTTTCATATAACTATACAACGTATTTGCAATGACGTCCATAAAACAAAATATTTTATCAATGCTACAACTCTTTCATTACATTCATTTGTTAGGTACGAAATCGTAATTGGTATTTGTGATATAAACGACGATTGCATTTCGAACGATACATTGCAACAAATTTTGAAATGTTTATATGGACATAATCTTTTATGAGAAAACGTTGTTGGGTTATTAGTACTAAATAATACGTGTATGTCAGAACAGTTGCGTACAATATACCCGAATCATCCAACGAACATAATGAACATTTGTTTCCAAAAGTCTTGTAAATTACACCACAATGCAGATATTTCTGATTTATTTATTGCACTAAGCGTTGAAAAAGTTTTATATGAAACAGATAGAAAATGTGGATATCCAATTCTTGAATTTGCTTCTAATTCTAAAAAAATTAATTTGAGCTTGCTAGAAATTGAATGGCGACAACTGTATTCTTATTTCGATAAAAGTGAAAAAGCGAAATATAAGCGTTTACATTGCGATAAAATGTGGAAAGAAATTTGTTCAAAGAAGAACACAAACAATGATTACGAATTCCCTACATTAAGACAAGTATTACAGAGCATTTTCTGCTTTCCTCAATGCACAGGCTGTTAAAAAAGCAATGGTCATCGCTTATAGGGATGAAACTAGACCTTTGGATCGGTGCCATCAGTGAACATTTGTAAAAAAAAGCGGGCCGCAAAATTGTATACAAATTTGAAAATTAACGTTAATTTTTTTTTTACATCAACGTATTCTACTCGACGCGTAGAGAAATAGTCTGATAGAAACCATGTCAAAGAGGAGGTATAATAAGAGGCGTCACTCGACAAGGACAGAAATAACCTAGGGAAATCACTAGACAACCAATTTAAATGCCCATTCGGCAATGATCGCTAAGCTTCGGCAATGATCGGTCAACTTCGGCAATAATCAGCCAATTGCGGTAAGGTACATTTAGTCGATTTGAATATCCCGCTCGAAATAGACAACCAATTTAAATGCCAAGGTCAAGCAAGGACTTCAAAGGTTCCGCCCGGAGTGACGCCTCTTATTATACCTACTCTTTGGCCCGACGCGGCAGTCCTCCAGGTCGCCGGCCCATATAGGCGCGCCGTACAGCGCCATGGACCGGACGACCGTCACATACATATAGCCGCCGAACCCCCTCGTGTGGTCCACCCAGGTTGGGCATGATTCGCCTGAGGGCGAATACCTGCTTCTCCAACCTGGGGGCGAGGCTTATGGGGCTGTTCAGACCAACGCGGAACGTTTCCGCTGCGGCGGCGGATCCTTAGCGTTTTTTTCCGCGGCGGACACGCGAATATTTTGCCGCGTTGGATCCGCGGCAATTTACTATACGTGGCGGCTTACGGGGCTGTTCAGACCAACGCGAAACATTTTCGCTGCGACTGCGGATTCGCAACGTTTTTTCCGCGGCGATGTCGATTCGCTCTCCAAGGCGTTTTTTCCGCGGCGAAATTTCTCCGCTCTCCAAGGCATTTTTTCACTGCCAATTTTAGGTAAGATATCGGGCTTGTCTTGATTGCCATATCTCGTCTATCGATGTGGCGATCTCCTAGCGACGCAACAGAACAAGAGAGCGCGGAATCAAAAAGGGGCGGCAATCGCGAATACGTACCGTAAGTACTTACAGGGGCACGACTTTCTCTCGCAAAATCAACACTGTGATGTGCAGCAGACTAATAGAGATGGGCAAAATTTTTATTTAAACAAAAATTTCGAATAACGAATAAAAGTAAAACCCAGGTCAATTTTATTTGTCGAATAAAGTTAATTTTTTATTCGCCGAGCGTTTCAAATTCAGCGTCGAATAAAATTTTCAACATTAATTGTAACTGTAACTGTAATTTTAAACTTTAATTTTCTTCGTCGTTGAATAATTTTCTGGCGCGCGTTCGACCTCCCATACAGCACACCTAGTTGCAGCAGTATTGCAGGAACGTTGCTGCAATATTACGTTGTTGCAGGTTGCATTGCAATATTGTAGGAACGATGCTGCAATATTGTTTTGCATTATTGAATTGGCAACTATCCTGCAATATTGCTGCAATATTGTACGATCGTTGCCGTGCAATGGTTTATTGGCAACTATCCTGCAATATTGCTGCAATATTGTACGATCGTTGCCGTGCAATGGTCCACTGGCAACGGTCCTGCAATATTGATGCAATATTCTACGATCGTTGCCGTGCAATGGTTTATTGGCAACTATCCTGCAATATTGATGCAATATTGCGCGCACATCGACGTGCAATGGTTTATTGGCAACTATCCTGCAGCATTGGTGCAATATTCTACGATCGTTGCCGTGCAATGGTTTATTGGCAACTATCCTGCAATATTGATGCAATATTGCGCGCACATCGACGTGCAATGGTTTATTGGCAACTATCCTGCAATATTGCTGCAATATTGTACGATCAATGCCGTGCAATGGTCCACTGGCAACGGTCCTGCAATATTACTGCAATATTGCGCGCACATCGACGTGCAAAGTTCCAGTGGCAACGGTCCTACAATATTTCTGCAATATTGCGCGCACATCGACGTGCAATGTTCCAGTGGCAACAGTCCTACAATATTTCTGCAATATTGCGCGCACATCGTCGTGCAATACTGTAGTGAAAACTTGTGGAAACATTACAACAATATTCTGAAGCAACTATGACTTTGTCAAAATTTTTCGAAATATGTACATTAGGGTGGTCCTTAGCTATAGGGGTCAACATTTTTTATGAGTTCTTTTTTATCGCACCCCCCTAAATTGTGACACTTGATGAGAAAATGATATGTGCAAAATTTCAAAGTGATCGGACAATGGCAACCCTTGCCACATTTGAGTTAAAGTTTTGAAATTTTAGTGATTTCTCGTCAGTTTCGAACATAATTGTTTTCGGCTATTTTTGAAGTATCAGTGAATATTTTTTAATAAAAGCACAATTTATTAGATGTATAATAATAACATGCATGTTACTTACAAAAATATATACGAAATCTTTGAGTTTTATCTCTTAAAATTAGTATATAACGCAGCGTATAAGCTACTGTACGCAGTTCGAGTCAAATTATAGTTCTTTTGATGCACAAGTGTATTGTTTGTTTTTGTAATAATGATTATAGTATTAGTACTTAGGAATTAAATTTTTTTACATAGTTGTAAACGAAATACTCTCTATTGAAATTTAAGTTATATATTATAGATTGAAGGTAATAAATTAGCATATTATTAAATTCTATGTATTTTTCAATATATTATATTCTGTGTTTGTAAATTTGTTTACATTAAGGTAAAGTCTCCTATAATGTTCAATTATCTGTAAAATATATTGTTTTTCTTCCTCATTTTTTGTCAGCAGATTATTATATTCTGATATAAGTTTGACATAACGTTCAGTGGTACCTATCATTTGTCACTTATAAATGTGTTGTACTTTGTAAAGTTTTCTGATATAACGTGTCGTTCTTCCACAATGAAGGGTCCTTTCCTAAAAAGTCTATAGGTATATTGTACCTATTAAAAAATTTGGTTTGGAAAAACCAAACAATCCGCCTTTACCAAGTAAAACGCGGTAATATTCACGATTGCCAGGTAACGATTTTTTTTCTATGATATTAGAAGGTTCTTTCATTAGAAGCATTTTCATAGGGAAAAGCCTGGAATATTCACGTAGTTGCATACAGTAGCTAAACCGCAGCGTTATATGTCAAGTTTCTCTTCCAGATCTCCGTGGTCGTGGGAAGCTACGACACAAGTTTTTGAGTAAATTATTTAAAGTTGTGTCTATATATCATTATTATACATATCAGAAAAAACAATAGTTTTTAAGGAACTATTAAGTAATCCTTTATAATAGGGCAGTATCAAATTATTTAAAAAAATTGACATAAAATCGCTAAAACTTCAAAACTTCAATTATAGTGCGACACGGGTTGCCGACGTCCAATCAATTTGAATTTTTTCAGGGATCATTTTTCCGTCTAGTGTTACAATTTTGGAGGGTGCAACGAAAGAAATCGGAAGTCGTGAAATAAGACTTCACGTAGCCGCGCATAATGGCTCCGACGCTGTTGTACGCTAATTTTAATGGTAAAATTCAGAGATTCTGAGAATACTGTTTGAAGTCACACAGAAATGATACTATTATACACCTAAGAAATTGTACTTTTATTAAAAAAGAATCACTAATTCCTCCATAATAGCGGAACACAATGATGTGCGAAATTGACGTGAAGTCACTAAAATTTCAAAACTTTAACACAAATGTGGCACGGGTTCCCGTTACCCAGTCACTTTAAAATTTTGCACACATCATTTTCTCACCAAGTGTCACAATTTAGGGGAGAGCGACCAAAATAAAACGGAAGTTGAAAAATAAGGACCATCCTAATGTACATGACGTCGAGTGGTTTCTACGGCGTGTTTCATTTAACTGAATACGCTAGAATATCTCGTTGGCCGTTGAAGATATGAAAAAAGTGTTATCGCGGGAGTTGTATGTAGGTACATGAATTTATAGAGGAGATTCGAAGATCAATTTAATTATTTTAGATAAAATAGGTACTATATTTTTTAATGGCTGAAATTATTATTATTATTATTAAACGTCTTTATTGCACAAATACGTATATACAATCTAGCAAGAGAAAAGAGAGAAGAGAAGACAAATGTAAAGGTTTAGTCTAAAGACTGTTTTCGAACCTAACCTAAAACGACACCGGGTGAAATTTGTAGTACGCACCTATAGTGTTACAAAACCCTAATGGGGTTTGTCAAATGAGCCTTCGTTTTTGAATAATTTGAGTTTAAAGTATTGCACGGTAGGAGTATAAGTTCGAATACGTAAGCAATCTTATCAATCAGCGGTTGTAGCTGCGGCGGTAAAGTGTTCGTCTACGATGCTACAGGTCCTCGGTTCGAATCCCCCTTGGGGTAAAAGAATTTTCTATGAGAAAAAGACACACGGGCGTTATACAACTACGATTCTGCACACATTCACGTCGTCGCGTCCCCTCACTGCCCGAAACGTTGCGGCGGAAATTACACTCCTGCAATATTGTTAAGGCGGACATAGGAGTGAACCCTGCACTGCAACGTCTCTGCAATGATGCGGTGCAATGGAGTTGCAGGATCATTGCCACTATTTTGCCGTTTCGTTGCAGGACTGCATATTTGTAATGTTCCCAAAACTTTGCAAAAAACACTCCTGCAATATTGCTAAGGCGGACATAGGAGTGAACCTGCAACTTCTCTGCAATGATGCGGTGCAACATTGCAATCTCGCACCGCAATATTGCCGAAGAGTTGCAGGATCATTGCCACAATTTTGCAGTTTCGTTGCAGAATCATTGCCGGAACGTTGCAGGACTACATATTCGTAATGTTGCCGCAACTTTGCAAAAATACACACCTGCAATATTGCTAAGGCGGACATAGGACTGAACCTGCAACGTCTTTGCAATGTTATGTTGCAATATTGCCATCTTGCACCGCATCATTGCAGAGACGTTGCTGCAATGTTATGGTGCTGTGTGGGAGCTGTCGAGGATCGGCGATTCAGGCCTGGCGCGCGTGTTACAATGTAGTATCGTCCGATGACGGTCCTCGGCGCAAGCGGCACGAACGCGCCCCAGAAAACTATTCGACGTCGAAGAAAGTTAAAATTAAAGTTAAAGTGGAAAACTGTATTCTACTCTTAATTTGAAATGCTCGACTATAGGGTTATTGTACGGATAAATAATCACGCCGTGGTTCATAGGTAGAATACAGGGTGTCCCAAAAATGCTGCGGTTCCTTAAAGGGGGTGATTCGGGGGGTGATTGCAAACAACTTTTTCCTTTGCGAAAATGCCCTCCGAGGTTTCGTTAACGAGATATTAATAAAAAGCACCGACCAATCAGAGCGCGAGCCTTCCGCTGGAGGTCCCGCGCTAGCGTGGCCGCGCGCCGGGCCGCGCTGCGACTACGAACAAGCAAGGCGGCATGCATCGAAGGCAATTGCGTAGAATGGCAAATGAAAAAGACGTAACAAAAAAATCCAACCTTTTGCCATGGTTTGTTTGCCATTTAAAGTGAATAATGAATAAAGGATAAATGGGTGAAAATCACGTGTAACGTAAAAAGACGAATACACATTTTTTTTAGATGATTCGAAAATAATTA
Organism: Andrena fulva; assembly: GCA_946251845.1. Taxonomy (NCBI): domain Eukaryota; kingdom Metazoa; phylum Arthropoda; class Insecta; order Hymenoptera; family Andrenidae; genus Andrena; species Andrena fulva. The sequence goes on from OX276329.1 coordinate 46,467,505, forward strand.
TTTGAAGTGGGAGGATAAGGAATACGTAAAATTCCTTGTGTTAATAACATATCCACGAAAAGGTAATGTAACAGGAAATTAACGAAAAGTGATCGTAGTTCGTTATTGTGATAAAAATCCGTAACTCAATAACGGCCAGCACTGTTGCTGATAACGAATAAGTCTGTTTAAAAAGCCCGAATAAATATTTTCGTACGAGAATTTTGAGAATTATCGCCGGAAATAAGCCATAGCTTGCGTTAAATTTAAAAATGAATGATCACCATTAAAGTAACTAAAACTCACCCTTGTAGAAAATTCACCTGCAACTTGAAAACTTGTGTCACTGGGTCACTGAACCGATCCTGGTCATCGATGGACGAGCCCAGTGCACAGCTGATCCCAGGTATACGACACTACCCAAAGTTAAGGGTCGCAATGTCAGGTGCGTCCAGGTCAACGTACCGAATATTCACTTCACTGCACGGCTACTAACACTGGTCACTTAATTTATTTTTCATGGAACGTGTTGTTGCTACGTTCTAAAAATTGGTGGAAATGAATTTTTACTTGGCGTTCGGAGCCGTGGGTAATTCCCGCGCAAATTCTCACGCTGCAGCACTTGCGTCCTCGTTGTTCGGGGGGTACACACAGAACATCGCGTAATACTCTTGAGCAGAGATCATTTGTCTGCGACGCGATTGCTGACTGCTGACTGACAAGATTTTTTCCAAGCGACTTCTTCTACCCCCAAATAGTTTCTCTCGTTCCATTATGAGTTGACCCCCACCAGGCCAAGAGGCTTCAGGTAAAAAGAAGCCAGCACATTTTCGGAACACACGTGTTTTGCAGAAGTGCAACGAAAACTTTCACAAAAGTCCGCGCTCCGTCCGTCTACTGCCAATGTACCCATTGCTTCGAGATAGAAAACAGACACCACGTGTATCGGTTCGAAAGGGTCCGAAGAGAAGAGAAACAGAAAGTCTTCGAGTTGCTATAAAGAAAAAAATCCTGCTTCCTGTTTCCCTTTTCCGATACCCTGAGTTCACGTCTGCTACGAGGCGGAACCAAGTAAGTCATAAATTATCCGAAACTGTAGGAAACCGTTCTCTAACGCCGACTTGCGGGACAATACGGTCATACACCACGACCCTGGCGAAATGCTCTGGTTGATCAGCCTGATTAATTTTGGAGAACTAGAAATTACAGAGTATTATCCAGCATCAATACGTCTCGCGGAGAGACACAGGAAAAGAAGGGATAGTCCGCTGACTGCGCGTAGTCCCGCCTGCTTCGTCCTACCCTCAAATTAAAGACGGATCCCTTATCTCTCGAGTATAAACACGCGCTCGAATTTCAAAACACAAGCACGCGTCGACGTATTCGGTGCGAGAGACTGTGGGCTTGGGGTCCGATTGGCCCCAAACTAACCAATCTGCCCTGCATCCCTCCCAAACGGCCACTGTCCTGAAGAGGCCCTGTTCACAGCAATATCTCCTCCCCAAGGCCCACCTTCTCTCGCACGGAATACGTCGACGCATGCTTTTGTTTTGAAATTCGAGCGCGTGTTTAGACACGAGAGATAAGTAGGCCCAAATGGTTGGTTCAGGACCAATCGAACTTCAAGCCTGCCTTCTCTCGCACGGAATACGTCGACGCCTGCTTTTGTTTGGAAATTCGAGCGCGTGTTAACAGTCGAGAGATAAGGGATCCGTCTTTAATTTGAGGGTAGGACGAAGCAGGCGGGACTACGCGCAATCAGCGGACTATCCCTTCTTTTCCTGTGTCTCTCCGCGAGAGGTATTGATGCTGGATAATACTCTGTAATTTCTAGTTCTCCAAAATTAATCAGGCTGATCAACCAGAGCATTTCGCCAGGGTCGTGGTGTATGACCGTATTGTCCCGCAAGTCGGCGGTAGAGAACGGTTTCCTACAGTTTCGGATAATTTATGACTTACTTGGTTCCGCCTCGTAGCAGACGTGAACTCAGGGTATCGGAAAAGGGAAACAGGAAGCAGGATTTTTTTCTTTATAGCAACTCGAAGACTTTCTGTTTCTCTTCTCTTCGGACCCTTTCGAACCGATACACGTGGTGTCTGTTTTCTATCTCGAAGCAATGGGTACATTGGCAGTAGAAGGACGGAGCGCGGACTTTTGTGAAAGTTTTCGTTGCACTTCTGCAAAACACGTGTGTTCCGAAAATGTGCTGGCTTCTTTTTACCTGAAGCCTCTTGGCCTGGTGGGGGTCAACTCATAATGGAACGAGAGTAACTATTTGGGGGTAGAAGAAGTCGTTTGGAAAAAATCTTGTCAGTCAGCAGTCAGCAATCGCGTCGCAGACAAATGTTCTCTGCTCAAGAGTATTACGCGATGTTCTGGGTGTACCCCCCGAACAACGAGGACGCAAGTGCTGCAGCGTGAGAATTTGCGCGGGGATTACCCACGGCTCCGAACGCGAAGTAAAAATTCATTTCCACCAATTTTTATAACGTAGGAACAACACGTTCCATGAAAAGTAAATTAAGTGATCAGTGGTAGTAGCCGTGCAGTGAAGTGAATATTCGGTACGTTGACCTGGACGCACCTGACATTGCGACCCTTAACTTTGGGTAGTGTCGTATACCTGGGATCAGCTGTGCACTGGGCTCGTCCATCGATGACCAGGATCGGTTCAGTGACCCAGTGACACAAGTTTTCAAGTTGCAGGTGAATTTTCTACAAGGGTGAGTTTTAGTTACTTTAATGATGTTCATTCATTTTTAAATTTAACGCAAGCTATGGCTTATTTCCGGCGGTAATTCTCAAAATTCTCGTACGAAAATATTTATTCGGCCTTTTTAAACAGACTTATTCGTTATCAGCAACAGTGCTGGCCGTTATTGAGTTACGGATTTTTATCACAATAACGAACTACGATCACTTTTCGTTAATTTCCTGTTACATTACCTTTTCGTGGATATGTTATTAACACAAGGAATTTTACGTATTCCTTATCCTCCCACTTCAAATAATTATTTTCGAATCTTCTAAAAAAAATGTGTATTCGTCTTTTTACGTTACACGTGATTTTCACCCATTTATCCTTTATTCATTATTCACTTTAAATGGCAAACAAACCATGGCAAAAGGTTGGATTTTTTTGTTACGTCTTTTTCATTTGCCATTCTACGCAATTGCCTTCGATGCATGCCGCCTTGCTTGTTCGTAGTCGCAGCGCGGCCCGGCGCGCGGCCACGCTAGCGCGGGACCTCCAGCGGAAGGCTCGCGCTCTGATTGGTCGGTGCTTTTTATTAATATCTCGTTAACGAAACCTCGGAGGGCATTTTCGCAAAGGAAAAAGTTGTTTGCAATCACCCCCCGAATCACCCCCTTTAAGGAACCGCAGCATTTTTGGGACACCCTGTATAACTGACTGGCTGGGCCACGCTTGGCCCCTCCACGTGGCTTCCCAACGGCTCTCCTAAGGGCGAGGAGAGGTCGTGCTGCGCGCCGTTTGTTTTGGTCCGAGCTCGTTTCCACGAACTTGCTATACAGGAAATACTGTACTGACAGTGCGGTATCCCCATAATTACATTAAATACTATAAAAATACTTAGGACGGTATTCCTTTACTATGCTACTAGGTTAGTTGAGGATGCCGCATGCTTAAGCAATACCGTCCTAAATGCTGTGTTACGAAAAATTACAAACCTGGCACTTTCTTCTTCTGCTGCGACAAGCAACAACAATGCCTTTTCTTCATCCGATGATGAGTACATTTTGCACAACACTTGGAACGAAACTGAATGCTAACATATAGAGCAAGAAACCTAGAGATCAACCTCAAATATTCACAGCGGCAGCGAAATATTCGCTCCGGTGTGAGCACACACGCGGATTCCGCTACCGCTGCCGCTGCGGATATTTCGTTGCCGCTCCGCGCCGCGAATATTCGCGTTGGTTTGGGGGAGCCTTTAGGAGGAACCGAGTGCGGAGCGGCCACAAAGGTACATTTAGTCGATTTGAATATCCCGCTCGAATAGACAACCAATTTAAATGCCAAAGTTAACTAAGGACTTCAAAGATGTGCTGTTCGCTTCGAGATTGGGTCCGTTGCGTTGGTTGTGTTTCATGCAGTAAGTGCATAGACTGCATAACCTGATCCGTAGAATACCCTGGAATCCTCCAACTTCTAACCAGGGGTTTAAAACAGTTATGATATCGGTTTCGGTTCTTGAAACAGTTATGAAGAACCGATATTCTGAATAACTGTTATAAGGAACCGAAATTTCCGACTATATCGATATCGGTTACGGTTCTACGGAACCGATATTATATCGGTTATAACGGTTCTAGAACCGTTATTTTTTCGGTTCTATATCGGTTCCATATCGGGTCTAAAACGGTTCTGGAGTTGGTTTATTTCGGTTCGTAAATTGATCCTTATATATTGTTCCGACGAAATTGTTATATCTTTTAACTCTCCGATGGCTGTACTTGGATTTATTTTGTCAACGCAATTTCAACGCAGACGTCTATTCTTGCTTTAGCCATCATCTCAGTAGCGTATCTACTATCTACGTCAATGTTTTGATGTGTAGCTGTTTATTACTCCGTGGCGGAATCGGCTTGACTGTGTGGCGGCCTCGAGCAGACGACGCGTGGTAGACTATCTCCACCAGAGGGCCACTTCTCTCGCTGCTACTCTCAGTCGTCCTCCGTTCATATATATACATGTTTCCGTCCCAGTCCTTCACCCAGCGTCTAAGGCAGGGTCCGCCAGGCAGCCTTACTGACGAGTCCTCTGGCGGACCCGGGACGAAACGCTCCTTCCTTTTCTCCTTTATCGTTGGTGGATAACCTCCACCAAAACTGTGAAAGCTTGCATTTTTTTCAAAGTAACCATGTGGCGCGGATGGGGACGAATGCTCCTATACAATGTATAGAGAGGTAATTTGCTCCGCACGCGTAGCGCGGACGCTCCGCTGAACTCTGAAACGGGCCTAACGTAAACAATTTTTAGCTTAAACCAATCATCGCGAGTTGAGATGTTTGAAGAAGCTCTTGACAAAAGAAACCCATGGACGGGCCATCCCAGAATTGAAACAGTGCGATAAAATAGAAACATTATTTCTGATTTGGATGTCGCAGGATACACAAGTCTCATTTGTGAAGTGCATTTTTAGAAGCAACTACAATTAGAAATTCTAATAATAAGTACAAAATTATTTCTTCAAAATAAATTCTTAATATACAGTAATCTGTAAGCGTAACATCCACTTATTTCAATTCCTGTAAAATCGATGCGAGAATCAATTCCAGAACCGTTTTAGAACCGATATAGAACCGAAAAAATAACGGTTCTAGAACCGTTATAACCGATATAATATCGGTTCTGTAGAACCGTAACCGAAATCGATATAGTCAGAAATTTCGGTTCCTTATAACAGTTATTCAGAATATCGGATCTTCATAACTGTTTCAGTCAGAACCGATATATAACTGTTTGAAACAGTTATTTTCGGAACCGTTTCAATCCCTGCTTCTAACCCATGATGCGTGCAGCAACCGTAGCGACCATTCTACTTGCGACCAAACTAGCGTTTTTCTCGAAACTACATTTTCAAAGGTGATATATCAATTATCTCCAAAACTATTTGTCCGATTGATTTCAAACTTGGTACGCATATTCTTAATGGCGTTATCTACAATGTAGCATATCATTCTTTTCATGCGATAACCCACTCGTATATAATAAATGTTTTAAATTCGTTTTGTCAAGTGAAAAACGAATAATTCTCTTCACCTTGCTCTCATTTGTGCAATAAAATTTTTTCTCTCAAATCCGTATGCTACATTGTAGGTATTTTATTAAGCAACACAAAAATTATCACGTTTTTCATTTTAGATG